>OY776115.1:4067468-4741484 GCA_963675035.1 Allygus modestus
TTATCTACACTGCGTTATTCTTACGTGATGGTCACAGCGAGCCGGGTACGACAAACTGAGATCATGTAAACAGACAGTTTATCTACACTGCGTTATTCTTACGTGATGGTCACAGCGAGCCGGGTACGACAAACTGAGATCATGTAAACAGACAGTTTATCTACACTGCGTTATTCTTACGTGATGGTCACAGCGAGCCGGGTACGACAAACTGAGATCATGTAAACAGACAGTTTATCTACACTGCGTTATTCTTACGTGATGGTCACAGCGAGCCGGGTACGACAAACTGAGATCATGTAAACAGACAGTTTATCTACACTGCGTTATTCTTACGTGATGGTCACAGCGAGCCGGGTACGACAAACTGAGATCATGTAAACAGACAGTTTATCTACACTGCGTTATTCTTACGTGATGGTCACAGCGAGCCGGGTACGACAAACTGAGATCATGTAAACAGACAGTTTATCTACACTGCGTTATTCTTACGTGATGGTCACAGCGAGCCGGGTACGACAAACTGAGATCATGTAAACAGACAGTTTATCTACACTGCGTTATTCTTACGTGATGGTCACAGCGAGCCGGGTACGACAAACTGAGATCATGTAAACAGACAGTTTATCTACACTGCGTTATTCTTACGTGATGGTCACAGCGAGCCAGGTACGACAAACTGAGATCAGGTAAACAGACAGTTTATTTACACTGCGTTATTCTTACGTGATGGTCACAGCGAGCCGGGTACGACAAACTGAGATCATGTAAACAGACAGTTTATCTACACTGCGTTATTCTTACGTGATGGTCACAGCGAGCCGGGTACGACAAACTGAGATCATGTAAACAGACAGTTTATCTACACTGCGTTATTCTTACGTGATGGTCACAGCGAGCCGGGTACGACAAACTGAGATCATGTAAACAGACAGTTTATCTACACTGCGTTATTCTTACGTGATGGTCACAGCGAGCCGGGTACGACAAACTGAGATCATGTAAACAGACAGTTTATCTACACTGCGTTATTCTTACGTGATGGTCACAGCGAGCCGGGTACGACAAACTGAGATCATGTAAACAGACAGTTTATCTACACTGCGTTATTCTTACGTGATGGTCACAGCGAGCCGGGTACGACAAACTGAGATCATGTAAACAGACAGTTTATCTACACTGCGTTATTCTTTTCAATAGTTTATGTTCACAAACGCAATTCATACTGGTGTTCTTTTAAGATCTCCAATTCAAAAATCAAAATCATAAAATATATTTGTTTAATCAATATTAACCTATTTTATGTTATTTAATTAAAATATATAATTCTATAAATAACAAATTTATAGACATAATGATATCCCAATGGTATCGTGGTGACGCAGGACAATATCATAAATTAATTTCAAGCATTCATTGCTTCTATCGCGATTACAAATGTGATCAATACGATCGTCATTCTGGGCTTATGTTTCTTTACCCTTTTTCCATGTGGAATCAATTCACACAACTGCTGGTTTTGAATATTTGTTGTTTGCCCTAAGTCAACACTTGAAGCGTACTGAGGAGGACAGGCCAATCTTCAGCATGTCTGTACTCCCAAGTCCTTCAATTGTGTTACCACTCCAGTACTACATTTATGTCTCACGATATTCATCACTAACCTATTATCTAACAGGTTTTATTTCCAAAAAGTCGTTCCTAGGGAAACATGTATGACAGTTTACTTAGCTTGATTTTATTGCTGATAGAAAGTTGCTTCTAGCTTAGGTATTTAGTTAAATTTATTTTTAAAATATCATTTACTGTGTAAAATTGCATAATAATGTTATTCAACGATAGAAAAAACAATAATATATAGGTTTATATACTCATCTGTTATATCATAACATATTATAAGAACTAAAAAAATAATATAATTGGAAACGATTGTAGTCATGCTTTATTTAACCAAACAGTGTAATGGCATTTATTTATCTTGTGTAATGTTTTACAAGTGCTTTTGTCGATTCTATAAACAGAATGCAAGTTCCCAACAAAAGGTTTGTGAATATAGTACTAGGTTAGGGTGTAAAATTGCCAGGTTGAACATTCATATTCTTGGGTTGTTCTATTTTTGTGATTTATTATTTTGTACATCACAAAGTAAATATATAGTATTTATAATTTATACAAAATTAATATTGCTCTCCTACTTAATCAAATTATTCAAAAAAATAAAAACTTGAAATTCAGGAAAGTAAACAACACACAATATACGCCACCCTTAATTTCTTACTTGATACTCATTTCCTCCGTTCGTGGGCTCTTCATGAGCGATGGACGGGTCGATGTTCGGCGTTTGGTTGAGATGAGATAGATGATAAGGTGGGGGTGGGGGGACTGTTGGTGAGTTTAACCCCCCTGGACTGCGATAATTTTAGATTTGAAAAATACTGAGCTTATTATAGAAATTTTGTCATAAATATGCTTCTTGTTGGCTACTCTAAATGTTTTGTTGCAGAACATTTCATTTTCAAATGAAGGAAGGTTTGTTAACATTTGAAGTGAGAAAACAAGTTTTTTTCCTAAAATATTACAATCTGTGATGTTGTTGTATGTAATGTCTAGTATGCTAATGTAGAATAAATATATTAAGAACAAAATAAGTTGCTGACTTTTATATAAATTACTATTTCAAAAATATGAACGACAGTGTAGATTTTAATATGAGAATTACAATCATTACTATTGTATTTCATAGTACAAATTGGCGTTGCGGTTTATAAATAAATACAAAATTTCATGATGCCGGCCTTTAAAACAAGTCACAACAATTTTTCCAGGAAAGTATCACAAACATTTATCATAATTATTTATTTTGTGTTAAAAAAATTTGGCTAGGTCCGTTTTGTGCCCCCCATTTTAATACAATAGAGTAAGTAATAGTATATCCTATTGCACTATGACTCTCTAAATAGTTAAGGGAATTCAGAAAAATAAACGGTTTTTATCCTTAATTTTAATACTTTAAATCTTTCTACACTTTTACTTCATACCAGTAAATAAGACAACGTCATATATGTTTATTTTACATTTGAGTAGGTTTTTCTGTTAATTGTAAAGATTAAACTAAGGCACATATTATAAAAGGTGCAGTAAAGAACAACGGACATGTGTTAGTTTAATCACCATTGCGAATTGTGTAAGATTAAAAGAGAGCTTTCTTTAAATGAATGCGGTATTACCCGATGTTATTATGTATGTTCTAGGTTGCTTACGCAGTTCAACAGGATATGCAACGTAGATAATCTTATAGCAATAAATATAGGTATTTTTCAATGTAATATATACCCACCGTCTACATTAAAAACTACGTTTTATATTTATAGGCTGTTACTTGACATTGCCGAAGCTACTTTATGAAAGAGAGGTTATAAGGTTTCATATATCAAATAGTAAATATGTATTGATTGTTACGATATTCAATGCAATAAGTTGTGTATTCAAGGAAAACAACACGGACTAACTTTATTGGGTCAATTCTACATGTCTAAGTTTCAGGAAAGGATAAAAGGCACACTCGTCTTACCGCTGTCCAGTCATGTTGTAACAGTCGGTCACGTTTAAGTGAGCCACTGAACAGGAAAATAAACGTATTACCCTCATAGAATTCGTGACAAGTGTGTTTTTTTGTATGTTACAAAAATATATTGTTGTATTATATGTTGTTTGGAAGACAGTTGATTAAAACAGTTGATTTATAAATTTTCAAAATTGTTCTCCTGTAGAGAGTTAATAATTGCGTTTTATAAGCGACATAGATAACTCATATACTAAAATATCTTCAAGTATCATCAGTGAAGTAAATAAATAGAGCGAAAAATTACAATATGTATTTTTAAAGAATATAAACTGTGATATTAAAACCCAGTATTGACAGCACAGGGGTGTTTTCAAAATTATAATAAAGACAGGAAACGGAAATTAACAAAACTGGACTCATGTCTACCATGTATAAATGCGAAACAAAGTCGAAATATTACGAATCATAATGGATGTAGAGTTTGAGGGAGAAAACAACAGGTATAAATCACAGAGACGCTGAAACAAAACTAACTTACTTCCTCTACCACTTCCTTTGTGCGAATATTATTTAGTTTGCTGTGAAATAATAACTCAAATAGCAATATTTGTTAAGTAATTATGTTTGACATCGATATTACTATTTAACACTGATACAATCATAAACTATTTGTTCAATAAAGAGTTTATATTTTCATCGTTATGTCTCAAATTTATTATTTCTGTCATTAATTTCTTACGTATAGTTTAAATATATTAAGGATTGGCAGGAATAACTTTTTTATGGATATATACGATCATAACAGCAAGTACACCTTGTAGTTCACAAATTACCTCTCAGAACTTGTCTGCAACAAACTTGGAGCTACTGGAATCAACTGCTACTCTGATACTGGTATCTTGTACCATGAACTACAAACATGCTATTATTTATTGATTTTATCTTTTATAGTAAAAATTGAAAATTATGGTTAAGAACGTTTAGAAAATATTAATATATATGTTGACATACGTAGGTTATTCCCTGAGTACGATGCGAGCAGAGATGGAAGAGAGACGAGTGTAAATCAAAATACGCTAAATAATAACAAAGATAAAACACTTATCTTGTGATCCATATCTGGTTCTTCACTAAGAAAGTGAAACAAAATGTGTTTAGAAAATCTGTCATTAAATATGTTATTATATGTTGTTTATTTATATCAAACTATCGCCTAAAACACGTGTTGGTAGATGAATTAAAATAATATTTTTAAATCCTAGAATCTGTTTTTTCTATTTACATAAAACCTCGCACTACTAAAAACCTTATCTAAATTAAATTATGCGTGAAATAACGTTAGGACCTATTGACCACAAAAATACACACCTAAATTACTGGTAATTTGGCTATTAGAAGAGTGTATTTGCTAATCGTTCCTCATGTATAACGAAAATAGTATTGTTATCTTCTTATCAATATTCTTATCAATATGTAAGGAAACATATTGCTATCTTGAAGTAGTGATCCATTGCGTTTATAATACCGGCAAATACTCGTATTATATCAGAATTTGAGTGTATATGAGTTTCGCAAAAAGACTAAGAAAGTTGTTAAGTAAACAAAGGATTGAGTAGAATGAATCGTTCTATAAGCTATTTATTAATGAATTATTATTAATGCAACATTGTTGCAGTTGACGTGTTAATGTTTCACACATATATATATATATATATATATATAAACAGTAGTTTTTTTATATATATGGTATTTATATATTAATGAAATATTGCTTACGACACGTCCTTGGTCAAGAAACATCTTCGGTAGAGTACTTTTGGGCCATAAAATCTGCTCGTAAAATATCGGGTAATATGATCGTGAAACAGTCGAGATGACTTACGGGACGCCGCACCATGTAGAGGAAATATCATGTCGGAATACGCCAGACCGAAGCCACATGAAGAATGAAGAATGTGGACGATTTTTGTATTGATTTATTTGGACATTAACTATAGCTTATAGTGTTTACAACTACACTGGACGAATTACATCATTATTTTGTTATTGCTGTATTTACCAATGTAGTTCCTATTAGAGTTGTACAATAACCCTCAATTTAAATTTTCAAAACGGCCAACACGTTATATCGTACGATTTAATTAAATTATGAACATATTTGTTCTGACATCTCTATCCTGGCCGTTGCATTGATTTTGGCTCGTGTCCTAAGCACAAGGATTGATGTCTGACTGAAATTGAGGCCTCAAAAAGAAAATGTAGGTGTGAAACAGCATTTATACAGATTTTATCACCCAATTCAAACAAATCAAACAAATTTCAGCTTGTTATTGTTTTAAGGAGGCTAAAGGTAATTGGAAGGGGGGCATTGCCCGGACGAGTTGTAATGTAGGCCAAACCCTTTCTTACAGAATCAGTGTTGTTGACAAAAATATTTTTGTATCTTGTTTAGAGTTACTTTCCAAACATCTAGGTTCCATAAACTATATCATATGTTTATCTAAACATAAAAAATGCTAGATGTTTTATTACTGGAAAAACAAAATCTTACTACGTATCACTGTATGTCTAAACATGTGAGTCAGGTTTCAGAAAGTCGCTTGTATCTCAAACATGTGAGTCAGGTTTCAGAAAGTCGCTTGTATCTCAAACATGTGAGTCAGGTTTCAGAAAGTCGCTTGTATCTCAAACATGTAAGTCAGGTTTCAGAAAGTCGCTTGTATCTCAAACATGTGAGTCAGGTTTCAGAAAGTCGCTTGTATGCCAACATGTGAGTCAGGTTTAAGAAAGTCGCTTGTATCTCAAACATGTGAGTCAGGTTTCAGAAAGTCGCTTGTATCTCAAACATGTAAGTCAGGTTTCAGAAAGTCGCTTGTATCTCAAACATGTAAGTCAGGTTTCAGTAAGTCGCTTGTATCTCAAACATGTAAGTCAGGTTTCAGTAAGTCGCTTGTATGCCAACATGTAAGTCAGGTTTCAGAAAGTCGCTTGTATCTCAAACATGTAAGTCAGGTTTCAGTAAGTCGCTTGTATGCCAACATGTAAGTCAGGTTTCAGAAAGTCGCTTGTATCTCAAACATGTGAGTCAGGTTTCAGAAAGTCGCTTGTATCTCAAACATGTAAGTCAGGTTTCAGAAAGTCGCTTGTATCTCAAACATGTAAGTCAGGTTTCAGTAAGTCGCTTGTATCTCAAACATGTAAGTCAGGTTTCAGTAAGTCGCTTGTATGCCAACATGTAAGTCAGGTTTCAGAAAGTCGCTTGTATCTCAAACATGTAAGTCAGGTTTCAGTAAGTCGCTTGTATCTCAAACATGTAAGTCAGGTTTCAGTAAGTCGCTTGTATGCCAACATGTGAGTCAGGTTTCAGTAAGTCACTTGTATGCCAACATGTGAGTCAGGTTTCAGTAAGTCACTTGTATGCCAACATGTGAGTCAGGTTTCAGAAAGTCGCTTGTATCTCAAACATGTAAGTCAGGTTTCAGTAAGTCGCTTGTATGCCAACATGTGAGTCAGGTTTCAGTAAGTCACTTGTATGCCAACATGTGAGTCAGGTTTCAGTAAGTCACTTGTATGCCAACATGTGAGTCAGGTTTCAGAAAGTCGCTTGTATCTCAAACATGTAAGTCAGGTTTCAGTAAGTCGCTTGTATGCCAACATGTGAGTCAGGTTTCAGAAAGTCGCTTGTATGCCAACATGTGAGTCAGGTTTCAGAAAGTCGCTTGTATCTCAAACATGTAAGTCAGGTTTCAGTAAGTCGCTTGTATGCCAACATGTGAGTCAGGTTTCAGAAAGTCGCTTGTATCTCAAACATGTAAGTCAGGTTTCAGTAAGTCGCTTGTATGCCAACATGTGAGTCAGGTTTCAGTAAGTCGCTTGTATGCCAACATGTGAGTCAGGTTTCAGAAAGTCGCTTGTATCTCAAACATGTAAGTCAGGTTTCAGTAAGTCGCTTGTATGCCAACATGTGAGTCAGGTTTCAGAAAGTCGCTTGTATCTCAAACATGTAAGTCAGGTTTCAGTAAGTCGCTTGTATGCCAACATGTGAGTCAGGTTTCAGTAAGTCGCTTGTATGCCAACATGTGAGTCAGGTTTCAGAAAGTCGCTTGTATCTCAAACATGTAAGTCAGGTTTCAGTAAGTCGCTTGTATGCCAACATGTGAGTCAGGTTTCAGAAAGTCGCTTGTATCTCAAACATGTAAGTCAGGTTTCAGTAAGTCGCTTGTATGCCAACATGTGAGTCAGGTTTCAGAAAGTCGCTTGTATGCCAACATGTGAGTCAGGTTTCAGAAAGTCGCTTGTATCTCAAACATGTAAGTCAGGTTTCAGTAAGTCGCTTGTATGCCAACATGTGAGTCAGGTTTCAGAAAGTCGCTTGTATCTCAAACATGTAAGTCAGGTTTCAGTAAGTCGCTTGTATGCCAACATGTGAGTCAGGTTTCAGTAAGTCGCTTGTATGCCAACATGTGAGTCAGGTTTCAGAAAGTCGCTTGTATCTCAAACATGTAAGTCAGGTTTCAGTAAGTCGCTTGTATGCCAACATGTGAGTCAGGTTTCAGAAAGTCGCTTGTATCTCAAACATGTAAGTCAGGTTTCAGTAAGTCGCTTGTATGCCAACATGTGAGTCAGGTTTCAGAAAGTCGCTTGTATCTCAAACATGTAAGTCAGGTTTCAGTAAGTCGCTTGTATGCCAACATGTGAGTCAGGTTTCAGAAAGTCGCTTGTATCTCAAACATGTAAGTCAGGTTTCAGTAAGTCGCTTGTATGCCAAAATGTGAGTCAGGTTTCAGAAAGTCGCTTGTATCTCAAACATGTAAGTCAGGTTTCAGTTAGTCGCTTGTATGCCAACATGTGAGTCAGGTTTCAGTAAGTCGCTTGTATGCCAACATGTGAGTCAGATTCCAGTAAGTCGATTGTATGTCCAAACATGTGAGACAGGTTCTAGTAAGTCGCTTGTATGTCCAACATGTGAGTCAGGTTTCAGTAAGTCGCTTGTATGCCAACATGTGAGTCAGGTTTCAGTAAGTCGCTTGTATGCCAACATGTGAGTCAGATTCCAGTAAGTCGATTGTATGTCCAAACATGTGAGACAAGTTCTAGTAAGTCGCTTGTATGTCCAACATGTGAGTCAGGTTTCAGTAAGTCGCTTGTATGCCAACATGTGAGTCGGGTTTCAGTAAGTCGCTTGTATGCCAACATGTGAGTCAGATTCCAGTAAGTAGATTGTATGTCCAAACATGTGAGACAGGTTCTAGTAAGTCGCTTGTATGTCCAACATGTGAGTCAGGTTTCAGTAAGTCGCTTGTATGCCAACATGTGAGTCGGGTTTCAGTAAGTCGCTTGTATGCCAACATGTGAGTCGGGTTTCAGTAAGTCGCTTGTATGCCAACATGTGAGTCAGATTCCAGTAAGTAGATTGTATGTCCAAACATGTGAGACAGGTTCTAGTAAGTCGCTTGTATGTCCAACATGTGAGTCAGGTTTCACTAAGTCGCTTGTATGCCAACATGTGAGTCAGATTCCAGTAAGTAGATTGTATGTCTAAACATGTGAGACAGGTTCTAGTAAGTCGCTTGTATGTCCAACATGTGAGACAGGTTCTAGTAAGTCGCTTGTATGCCAACATGTGAGTCAGGTTTCAGTAAGTCGCTTGTATGCCAACATGTGAGTCGGGTTTCAGTAAGTCGCTTGTATGCCAACATATGAGTCAGATTCCAGTAAGTAGATTGTATGTCCAAACATGTGAGACAGGTTCTAGTAAGTCGCTTGTATGTCCAACATGTGAGTCAGGTTTCAGTAAGTCGCTTGTATGCCAACATGTGAGTCGGGTTTCAGTAAGTCGCTTGTATGCCAACATGTGAGTCAGATTCCAGTAAGTAGATTGTATGTCCAAACATGTGAGACAGGTTCTAGTAAGTCGCTTGTATGTCCAACATGTGAGTCAGGTTTCAGTAAGTCGCTTGTATGCCAACATGTGAGTCGGGTTTCAGTAAGTCGCTTGTATGCCAACATGTGAGTCAGATTCCAGTAAGTCGATTGTATGTCCAAACATGTGAGACAGGTTCAAGTATGTCACTTGTATGTCCAACATGTGAGTCAGGTTTCAGTAAGTCGCTTGTATGCCAACATGTGAGTCAGGTTTCAGTAAGTCGCTTGTATGCCAACATGTGAGTCAGGTTTCAGAAAGTCGCTTGTATCTCAAACATGTAAGTCAGGTTTCAGTAAGTCGCTTGTATGCCAACATGTGAGTCAGGTTTCAGAAAGTCGCTTGTATCTCAAACATGTAAGTCAGGTTTCAGTAAGTCGCTTGTATGCCAACATGTGAGTCAGGTTTCAGAAAGTCGCTTGTATGCCAACATGTGAGTCAGGTTTCAGAAAGTCGCTTGTATCTCAAACATGTAAGTCAGGTTTCAGTAAGTCGCTTGTATGCCAACATGTGAGTCAGGTTTCAGAAAGTCGCTTGTATCTCAAACATGTAAGTCAGGTTTCAGTAAGTCGCTTGTATGCCAACATGTGAGTCATGTTTCAGTAAGTCGCTTGTATGCCAACATGTGAGTCAGGTTTCAGAAAGTCGCTTGTATCTCAAACATGTAAGTCAGGTTTCAGTAAGTCGCTTGTATGCCAACATGTGAGTCAGGTTTCAGAAAGTCGCTTGTATCTCAAACATGTAAGTCAGGTTTCAGTAAGTCGCTTGTATGCCAACATGTGAGTCAGGTTTCAGTAAGTCGCTTGTATGCCAACATGTGAGTCAGGTTTCAGAAAGTCGCTTGTATCTCAAACATGTAAGTCAGGTTTCAGTAAGTCGCTTGTATGCCAACATGTGAGTCAGGTTTCAGAAAGTCGCTTGTATCTCAAACATGTAAGTCAGGTTTCAGTAAGTCGCTTGTATGCCAACATGTGAGTCAGGTTTCAGAAAGTCGCTTGTATGCCAACATGTGAGTCAGGTTTCAGAAAGTCGCTTGTATCTCAAACATGTAAGTCAGGTTTCAGTAAGTCGCTTGTATGCCAACATGTGAGTCAGGTTTCAGAAAGTCGCTTGTATCTCAAACATGTAAGTCAGGTTTCAGTAAGTCGCTTGTATGCCAACATGTGAGTCAGGTTTCAGTAAGTCGCTTGTATGCCAACATGTGAGTCAGGTTTCAGAAAGTCGCTTGTATCTCAAACATGTAAGTCAGGTTTCAGTAAGTCGCTTGTATGCCAACATGTGAGTCAGGTTTCAGAAAGTCGCTTGTATCTCAAACATGTAAGTCAGGTTTCAGTAAGTCGCTTGTATGCCAACATGTGAGTCAGGTTTCAGAAAGTCGCTTGTATCTCAAACATGTAAGTCAGGTTTCAGTAAGTCGCTTGTATGCCAACATGTGAGTCAGGTTTCAGAAAGTCGCTTGTATCTCAAACATGTAAGTCAGGTTTCAGTAAGTCGCTTGTATGCCAAAATGTGAGTCAGGTTTCAGAAAGTCGCTTGTATCTCAAACATGTAAGTCAGGTTTCAGTTAGTCGCTTGTATGCCAACATGTGAGTCAGGTTTCAGTAAGTCGCTTGTATGCCAACATGTGAGTCAGATTCCAGTAAGTCGATTGTATGTCCAAACATGTGAGACAGGTTCTAGTAAGTCGCTTGTATGTCCAACATGTGAGTCAGGTTTCAGTAAGTCGCTTGTATGCCAACATGTGAGTCAGGTTTCAGTAAGTCGCTTGTATGCCAACATGTGAGTCAGATTCCAGTAAGTCGATTGTATGTCCAAACATGTGAGACAAGTTCTAGTAAGTCGCTTGTATGTCCAACATGTGAGTCAGGTTTCAGTAAGTCGCTTGTATGCCAACATGTGAGTCGGGTTTCAGTAAGTCGCTTGTATGCCAACATGTGAGTCAGATTCCAGTAAGTAGATTGTATGTCCAAACATGTGAGACAGGTTCTAGTAAGTCGCTTGTATGTCCAACATGTGAGTCAGGTTTCAGTAAGTCGCTTGTATGCCAACATGTGAGTCGGGTTTCAGTAAGTCGCTTGTATGCCAACATGTGAGTCGGGTTTCAGTAAGTCGCTTGTATGCCAACATGTGAGTCAGATTCCAGTAAGTAGATTGTATGTCCAAACATGTGAGACAGGTTCTAGTAAGTCGCTTGTATGTCCAACATGTGAGTCAGGTTTCAGTAAGTCGCTTGTATGCCAACATGTGAGTCGGGTTTCAGTAAGTCGCTTGTATGCCAACATATGAGTCAGATTCCAGTAAGTAGATTGTATGTCCAAACATGTGAGACAGGTTCTAGTAAGTCGCTTGTATGTCCAACATGTGAGTCAGGTTTCAGTAAGTCGCTTGTATGCCAACATGTGAGTCGGGTTTCAGTAAGTCGCTTGTATGCCAACATGTGAGTCAGATTCCAGTAAGTAGATTGTATGTCCAAACATGTGAGACAGGTTCTAGTAAGTCGCTTGTATGTCCAACATGTGAGTCAGGTTTCAGTAAGTCGCTTGTATGCCAACATGTGAGTCGGGTTTCAGTAAGTCGCTTGTATGCCAACATGTGAGTCAGATTCCAGTAAGTCGATTGTATGTCCAAACATGTGAGACAGGTTCAAGTATGTCACTTGTATGTCCAACATGTGAGTCAGGTTTCAGTAAGTCGCTTGTATGCCAACATGTGAGTCAGATTCCAGTAAGTAGATTGTATGTCCAACATGTGAGTCAGGTTTCAGTAAGTCGCTTGTATGTCCAACATGTGAGTCGGGTTTCAGTAAGTCGCTTGTATGCCAACATGTGAGTCAGATTCCAGTAAGTAGATTGTATGTCCAAACATGTGAGACAGCTTTGCAAGTAAATGAAACCAGGAGTATGAGAACAGCCAAAAAATCAATGTTTTCAGATTTCAATAAAAATTTGAAAAATGTATGATTTTACACTGATTTGAGTTTTAAAAGTTTTTATATGTGGAAATTCACTTCCCTCACGTCAGTGTGCTGCGTGCGAACTCGTTTTCAGATTAGGCCGTGTAGATGGTGACGAAGTGGCCATTTCAGATACATTGCAATAACCAGCTACAGGGTAACATGATTTATTAGAGTAAACTAAAGAACAATTGAGCCACTGGGTTTGCCAACTCGTCCAACTCTCCCGCTTGTATAGGTGCCGCGGGCGTAGGATGTAAACACACCCGACCTGGTTTCCGGCCATTCTCGAGGCCTCAGGAATGCCGGTAGCGGTGGTACGCTTCTCTGTTGTTTTTAATGCAGGAATTCCTTGAATTTCCGTCTGGAGCTCTTCCACCTCCAAGCAGCAATTCCAAAGCTATAAGATGCCAGCAGGTTTATGTATACGTTTTAAGATAAAATAACAAAAATATGTATTCAGTATGTTATTTGAGGCTGTAACTTTTCAGTAGTCAACATAATTAGTGTTTAACGATAGTTCCGTTTGGCATTGTTCATATTTTTTGAGTGTTGAGTGAGAGATAAATTTGATTCCTTTCACCGTAACGGGTCTTTTTCATAACTTTTATACGCTCCAGATTAAGAACCATAACCACATGACCCCCAGACCGTGTAGGAACCGGGACCATTTTTATGACTCTCTAAGAATCGTAAGAATCAACGAGCTAATAACGATGTTGATGCCCAGTATACCTAACATGTTGGTCTCGTTTTAACCTCGACTGAGAAATAAAACTATCATTTTACTATCGTCCTGGGCCTTTTTTGAAGTTAGTTTTACTAGTCATAAGACCTGATATTTAGATTTTTACACTGATGATGTTTTAGAGTTAAAACTGTCATCCAACAACGAAATAATAACCACAAACAATAAAACATATTTTATGGCACTATTTCCAAACCTTGGATATGTAATCATAATAATTAATCAAGTTGACGTATATTTTAATAGAATGTGCGCTATCGTATTTTTTATTGCAGTGTAAAACAAAGAGGCGTACTGTTCTTGTGTGTTTATGAGGTCTGTAAGAGAACCTTTATTTAAATTTAGAACGTCTGCCTTGGAAAATAAAAAGAGTAAAATTAAAGAGTTGGTCTTAAAATGTACGTTATAATTTTACTGCTGAACATGTCCAAAATAAAAAAGAATATAAATAAAATTATGTTTGCAAGAAAGTGGAACAATGAAATCACGGAGCCACTGAAACAGCACAAAACACACCCCTCATGTTACTCCGTACTTCCGGATCCGGTTTCTCTATGACATTATTATTTAGTTTTGCATACATATAATTTGATTGTTGGATGGATAAAATCGGAACGTGATTATCAAATAGAATTAAATTTTAGTATTTGGTTAAAATAATGTAAATAATATTATATTTCAAATATTCTGGGGAACGGAAAACCGATTTCAATTATAGAAGAGTGCGAGAAAAACATTTTTAATATTAATAAAACATTAAGTTTATTTCAATGGTGCACTCTATCAACCTATAATCGATCAAAGTTCCATAAAAAAACATTGTGTAACATTATATACGTAATTCTTTTTATAATACATTTTAAGTTTGTTTAAAGCAGTAGAAAAGAGTTTAAGTTTAAAACAAACCTCGTGCTATACTCTTTGTGATATATTGCCTATTAGACAATATTATGTCCCACAAAATATACGTGGTTATTTACACTACGTAAGAATTATTAACTACTACAAACAAAACAAATAAAACCACAGGAAAATGTATTAATAGTAATGGAATAATCATTATAAAACCTCAACGTAATTCAGTCATATTTGTAATCTATTTTTAAAATATTTTCCCTTTCCTTTACAACTAATTTAACCTAATCTGAAGTTATTATTTTAGTAAACGTATTAAATTCTGGAAATGGCAAACATTTCGTAAATCTGCCGTCTAAGTGACGTTTTAAAGTGAATATAAGGAAGGGTGGAGTGATAGCCACTGGAATGATTAATTTAAAATGAGGATACAAGAAGCACGTTTGTAAAAAATCATTTATAAATTAAAAACAAATATTATTGTTTATTGTACACGTAAGAACATTCTTCAGTACCTAATTTTGTTTTAAAAGTATTCTTTGTTGAAAGTAGAAGGTTCGTTTTACAAAAGTTGTACTTAGTGTTTTGATCCTTTTATTCATTCCTAATAACATTTAGGCCTCATTACAGCTACCTTTAGATAATAAACCCTTTACCATGTACTTTAATAAACTGGTTTATTTCTAACATCATTCAATAATATTGTAATGTTTATTGCTAATCGTATTTTATTTATATTGGCCAAAGGCTGACAATATACAGTATACATATATATTTGCATTAAAGTAATTGTCTGTAAGTAGATTTGAGGTTTACTTTATGTTCTTTATGTATTACAATTTTAAGTTTAGATGATGATTAAAACCTCTAAATCTGCGAATTGGATGTGAAACGATAATAGGTATTATAATACTAATAGCAATGGTTTTGGAGGTAAGGAAAGCAACTTGAGTCCTGAGGTTGAAACCCCTGAAAAAATACCTTCACAGTTTAAATTTATAATGCGTGAGGTATTTTAAGTCAACTTCATTCAAACTATTATTGGAATAAGTTTTCTCAGCATCATTAACATTACCATATGATCAAATACATGTTTCCTCAAAAGAATAGCATTGCCAGCTGGTTTAACAGTCCTTGAGTACCTAGTATAAATTCAGCCAACATCAATTAATTGATAGTAGAGTAATATATGTATTCGGACTAAGTTGCAAACTGGAGTAAGTTGTAGGTGCTCAAATTTTAAATAATAATTTAACAATCGTATAATTCTTCTTGTACTCTGTGTAAAAACTATTTGAACTCAAAACATGTTACGACCTGACAAAAGAGAAAAACGATAGACCAATAGACTAATTGAATTTATTTAATGCTGTGAACGACTAACTGTGCCATTTTTCCTTTTATTACCATCTTTTTTATTAACCAAAAAATATGCTACAATATGTAATAACCTTTTTGAAAATAAATATAAATGAACGTATATTTTATAGCTTTTTTTTAAACTTCACACTAAATGATTAATATCATAACTTTAAAGGTGATGTCCTGATATATGATTTCAACAGCTTTTTTCTTTATTATTTTTACCATAATTGAAAAAACATAATAATGTAACATTTTTACCTTTCATCTACTGAGGTGATTGAAGGCTTTTGAACTTTTGTACAAAGACTTTATTTTAACTTGAACACGTTTTCATTACCTTATCTTAAAGATATTTACGGCTTTAAGTGTTAAACCAGGCAGCTGCATATATTTCTAAATGACTATCAGAAGCATTCAATAAATGTATTTTCACCCTGAAGTTTCCAAATTACCCCTGAGAGCCGAGCCGCAACTAACTTTGGAGTTGTAATCAACTCTTGAGGTTTGTAACGTGTATTCCACCTATCAGGAAATAGTTTATCATATTGACTTGTATCTTACAGTTGATAATACATAAAGGCTTTCTCCATCGTAAAACTATGGTTTTTGAGTCAATTTAAACTAAAATAATCCAAACAATGTAATATATAAATTGTCTATTACACTCGAAGTGAGAAGACCATAAATCATATTTCGTGTCGCAAGATTTATATAAAATGTTTGTCCTCTTAATACTTAATGTGTCGCTATTGCTAGGTAAATTTGATTTGTACAATGTAGATTTATCCAAGTTAACAATGTTTAACATTTAATACACAAGCCTTTCTAAAATTAAATTTAACAGAACCTGAATAAAGGTTTCAGTAATCCTTCTTGTTGTCCCGCTAAATGAGTTTGGAAGAGTAAACTAAGGTTTTTATAGAACTAATTCTTCATTTCAGCAGATAAGCTTTGAGATTAAAAACACGATCTTTCAAATCCACTTTTCTTGGGAAATTGTATTTCTCCGTACCTTTTTGTTAAAACATTTGAAACCCGTTATTTTCATGATTTTTTATTGCTTATCAATATAACATAAGATGCGGATCTGTGTAAATTGTATATTTGTGCAAATTATAATATTGATATATATGGGTGGTAAATTTTAAGTACCAGAGGTTATTTCCACACTGTACAATACACGGTGGAGTTAATGTTAATGCCTTTTAGTTTATATTATTGAATGACAATGGTCTTTGACCATTATTAAATATTGTTAACTTGGTTAAATATATATTCATCAAATCAAATTTACCTAACAACAGCGATACATTAACTATAATGGTCTTTTACCAATCATGTGCAAATTGACCGAGGGTACTACTAACACTTCGCTGTATAGCAGCTACCAATCACAATATTGACAGTTATATAATGTTTCATTAAGGTATTTTAAAGTATTTTGTTATTACATTTTAATTTGATTTCGGACAAGTCACAAGTTTTTTTTACAAATACTTTTTAACACTTACAAAAATAAACGGTATCAGGAAACTGACACATACTTTTTCCTTTTTAGTGCAACTTCAATGAATAAATTACTTTTATTTACTAAATATAGAATATAAATTACAGATGAATGTCCAGAAAATTTTGTAAAATAGTTTTTTTTTTCAGAAATATCCACCCAAACCCCATTTTGGGAGGCACTACAGAATCCGTTGCTAAAACTGGTTTTGAGAAGGGAAATGCCCCCTTATCCCCCCAGGGTTAAGTTGCAACATATTTCGAATATCCTCTGTTGGTCCATGATAACTTGACCTTAATATCAAGTTTAAACGAAATTGATCAGTAAATAAGAGATAAATGGTAAGTTTTGTATTCCCCATAAGAATAACATTAAGAATATATATACAAGTGTTTGTTATATATTCTTAACAATATATTTTTATATAAACAATTGTTATTAACTTTAAAATTAATTATTTTCCATTTTGACACATCTTCTTCCAACAAACATAATTTTTTAACTCTTTGAGGTAACGGTTTCCACGAGGTTGGATTCTGATGCGAAAAATATAAATCCTGTTGCAAAACTACTGAATCTGAGATGAAAAAACATAAGTGAGTTTCAGACCAACGTAAACAGTTCAAGGAATACTTTCAACAGATTTATTGATACATTTTACTGCCTAACCTTAGAAATCCGTTTTATTTTTTATTCTAAAAGTTATTTCGGATCCGAAGTTCCATCCGCAGTTAGAAATTCGGGAGACAACGTTTATCTTAAGTACTCATCCAGGGGATTTCGTCAATAGTGTAGGTACATAAAATTGGCGTACGTGTCACTTGAAACACTTAACACAAACTTAAAACATACATTGAAAACATAAACCATGGTTTGAAATTCAGGCCTTCGGGTTAACTTCACTTATTCAGGTGCACGTTGTCAACAACTGGATGATAACAGTACCAAGTTCAGGTTATGTGACCTTTGAATTTGGTAAAACAAATTTTGATTAATTTACGTGTGGGTTTTAGATTGATAAATTAGGTGTTGGATTGATTCTTTAATTTTAATATGGTGTAAAAGTTATGTTTGCAGAGGAATTTCTTTGACCATTGAGGATTTCACTTGGGTTGTTTTTGGTGTTGCCATATATATAAAACTGTTCTATTATATTCAACTTGTTGATTTTCGGGGCTTTATGTAAAAGATTTATTGAACCAATTTACTACCGCAGCTGGTGTTTAATAGACAAGATGTGTCTACTGTAAAGTTTATCATCAAACTAAGGATCAGTGAATATTGGATGTAGGTAAAGCTTTTTTACACTCAATGTTTTTAGTGGAATTTATACAAAGACAGGTCCCTAACAAATACTTAGTACCTTCTAGGAGCGTGTCTTTATTTTCCAAATAAGTTAATCGATGACGGATTCAGATTAGCAAGCTGCTGTAAACAATCACTCCAGTTGAAGAGGTATACATCGCGAATAAAGTACGTTGGATAAGCATTACCGATATTGAAATAAACTAAGGGTAACAAAAGTTTTACAAATATGAGATAGTGAACAATTAAATTAAAGATTACGATGTAACAAGTCACTTTCCTCGACAGGTTTACTTGTTACATTTTACAGTTATAGAAAATAAAAGTTACGAAGATACTATAAAACTAATTTATCCCGTCAGAAGCCACATGCTACAGCGTCAGCTACACATATGCTGAAGAACAATGGTTGTAATTTACTTTGCTAGAAGGTACGTTAAAACTTAGTATATTTTGGATAAGGTTAAAAAAGTTTGTCCATTGCATATAATAATGTACAATATTCTGTTTTTGTATGTCAATACAATTAAACATGTCTCTGAAATATTCATAATAACAGAGATTATTTGGTTGATTATATACTGATAGTCTGTATCAATTAATTTAATAATATAGTATTTTAAAAACATTAAGTCTTAAATGTAGCAAATTAAGTACAAATGTTATACATTTGTGTATTCAATCAATCTATTTCTTGTTTTTTATACCTGATATTTTTTATTATTTCTCTAGGTCATCTCTTTCTTTATAATTAATTCTTAGAATATCAAAGATATATCTTAGAAAAAAATACTGAAAGATTAAACTGAATAATGGTTTTTAATCAGATCAATAAAAAATAAAGTACATTATGAAAATGGATTTTTATTTATACAATATAACTTTATGAAGTAAAAACTTTACTTTCAACTTAGTTTTTGGTTTCAGACAACCATCTTCCAGTGAGAAACAACGGAGGAGTTAGGTTGTATAAAACATGCAAGTGTCTTGATCCTTTGTTCCCACCCAATAACATTAAGGTTTTATTGCAGCTCCTGCCAGAGAATACACTATTTTATTTGTGCTCGACAAAAGGATTTTCGGTCGTTTTACGCTTTTAAGATTTTATAATTAGAAGTTATAACAAGGGCAGTTTCAAAATCGTAAATATTCACTTAAACTTGAAGTCTGGAATATTTAATGTAACAATATTGTGGTGAAATGAAGCAATTTCAAAACGTAAAGTTAATAATGTAATAAGACATAAGTATTTAGGTGATTCACATCGTTATATTTTATAATCGAAAGTTAGTACGTGTTATGACTGAAAACTCTGTCGATTATCTTTCTCCTTTATAATTCTGGATCAACTCTTAAGATTTTGTTGTAAGGCCTTACATACTGCTTTTGACATAGCATAAATATGACGATTTCACAGTATAGGCAGCATAAAGGCAATCTTAAAAACTTTTCTGTCAGTATCTCTCTTAATTCAGTGACTATTTCTGAAGGTCACTGTACTAGTAGAAGACTAAATAAAATGATATTAAATTCTTCTCATTGAAAAGCAATGATAGCAATTATAAACAAAATTTAAATCTACCCAATACAGTTGTTTATTGGCAGCTATATTATATCCTAAACTGTTTTTCTTTGATGAGCATATTTTAAGCACTAGTTGAAAATCTAAAGTTGTTTTCAAAAATAGTTAAAGTTTTAACAAATTTAGATTTGAGGATTCTAAAAAGCTCTAAGCCTGAAATTGTGTTGTTTATAAATTTGTATTACATTTGGCGCTTTTTTTATTTGTCATAACTCTCGGTAAAGCAGCATAAGGAAGTACAAGAGTAAATGGGCATCAGTGTGTACTTTATCGTTTATAAGTACATAATATATTTCAATGTTAACAGATGATCACTAAATTGTCTTGTAAATCATGCAATAGTGTAAATAACAAATAAATAACAATAATGAGTAAATATTTAAATAAGTAACAATGTAAATGATAACTAAATAACAACTACAAGTTTTAGACAAATGTACGATACGTGTTTGTATACAAGCTAACACTAATAACAGTAACAGCAACTACACCTTCAAGTTTCAAAATTTCCTCTCAGAACCAAACCGCAACAAACTTGGGAACAATTTCAATCTATATCTAATGTTTGCAGTTTCTATTACAACATTAGCATAATGCTTCCACATTAAGAATTTGTACTTAGAATGAAATATGAACAGCACATATTATGCTGTAAGGACTGTGATTTTTTATTTGTGTTCCTTACTCGCCCAAAAAATATCTATACTAAATTCTTCTAAAACACCAATGTTTAAGTCCCAAGTGTATGTTGAACTACATCAGACTTAACTGCTGCCGCTAGTCTGCGAGTAACACAGTGTGTATTACCGTGAAGGATATACCCCTTTCCAGGAGCAATAAATCATCATAGGAAACTAACTATGATATAAATTTGGGGATTTAGTAGGCTGGCCAGGCCACGTAACCAGGAGCTCCCTAGCCGTAGCGTCGGTAAGTCGTTTACTCACCGCGGAGCAGCAACATTACTATCTTTAGTTTCGGGTGGGGGGGGGAGCTTACCTGGTCAGTGGTCACGTGACCCTCACACACGCCTCCCGCACAACTAACTAAATATCCCTACTGCTATAACATAGTTTATTTAAATTTATTCGTAAATAATTCTGTAGGATAAAACGTATTCAAGGAGTATAAAATATAAACCTACGTTCTTCAGTAATTATATGGTATGTGTAATATTTCTAAACAAATATTTAAAGGAAAAGCCTCTTGTAAAATGACAAGCCTCCACTAAACCGACTTATGCTCAGTTATGTCGTTACGTGGGGCCATCATTGGCTGTGACGTTTACGACCGGCCACTGAAATACAGCAGGCTCTCCACGAACGGAGGGAAGGGTTATCATTTATAAACAACTTTAAGTTAAATATATTTAACCAGTAGTACCTAGTGTAACTAATACGATATTGTTTAAACTTTCTTTAACAATTCATACCTGCGCTTTAAAACTATTTAATGTCCAGTAAGTATTACTAGCAAGGAGTAAGCAGGCGGGAAATAAGAATAAAATAAATTTTATTTCCAAAATTAAAATACATCCTAACAAGTTATAAACGTATAAAGTAATATTAAATGTTGTAAATGTAATACTAAGAATTTCAGTTTGTCATTGTTAAAATTAACACACATGGGTGATGCCTGTGGGTGGTGTGAGCCGTTGTTAATGTTATCACATTACAGTTTTGAAAATTTGGTTTTAATTAGAAACAATTATTTTAGGAACAAATTATTATAAAAACATGTGAATTTCAGGGAATACCTTGGGATGGATTTGAATAATTCAAGAATAGAAAAATTATGTCTGTACTAGTTTTTTAAAATTTTATTTCATGAAACGTAAAGCAGGGTTAAGGCTGGCTGATAAGATACCATATTGTCAAGGTCAATGTCGGGCAATCCTGCATGTGCATATGTGAAGGCTGAGGTTACAACGTGTACGGCGCTTTCCCGTCCAAAATAAAAGACACGGATTGAGCACAATTTTGAAACCTTCAAAAGTTCTGATATAAATATGAATATTTATGAACGGAATATGAGCTATGTAAATTTAGTTTGTAGTTGGGAATTATGTACGAAGCTGGATTAAAATAATCTCCACTGTGAAGGGTTTACTATTTGTTATCTGTATTTATTAATTATCTACAGTTTACTACCGTGTGACACGTAGTTATTATTTCATTTGTCATTAACTATACTCTTATCGAAAACTATTATTTTATACAGACGGGTTTCTTTTGTGTACGGTTATCCGATACGGTTTTGTTTTGTATTATATCAGTTGCAAAACCCATTTAAAAGACAAAAGTGTGGGTATTTTGTTTGTAAAAAAGTGTTTATACTGGTTTTTGATTACCAAGTACAGTGACATACATTTTACTTGATTACTGAACATCTAATTTGATTTCATTTGAACACCGCCACATTTAAAATTATTTAGTAATACACGACCCTGTAAGTTTGTTAATATTCCTCATTAAATCTGTTCTATGGTATTAAGAACGTGAAAGTGATAAAAATAAAAGTGTCTCTAAGCTTACTAATTACTGAAAGGTTAGGATTAATTAATTATCCTTATAAAGGATTTCAATATTTAAATGTTTGATGTTAACTTATATTCCATAGGTTATATTACTTACAGTTACATTACTTACGATAACTTACTGACTCCGCAAGAACGTTTTCGGCAATAGGTTGTTTCATTTAATCATAAAACTACTGATATAACTTTGATCTGCTTTGAAAAACAATTAAATAAGTCCTGATGGTGAACTATAGGAATTATATAATCCTAAAATATTTTTATTAAAGAATAATATATAAATTGATAATAACTTGAAGACTAAAGTTGTTTCAATTAAATACTACGCGGCCTCTACCTTATTACTAAGGTAAAAGATACTCTAAGGCCGGATATACGCAGAGATAAGAGGAAGTTATGTATAAGAGAAAGTACTAGCGAAACTCGCAGTGAAGAATGCCTTGTATGCCCCCATACATCACACGGGCTATTTATGCGGCCAGTGCCAGCCACCTTTCTTGTTGTCAGTGTCATCGTATTTTATGTTACTTTTTTATCAAATAAAACAAACTGCATCTAATTTTATTACATATTTTAAATGACTGCATGTGAAATAGTTAATTAAATTTAGTGTGATATGCCTAATACGTACAACGAGGAGGTATTAGGGTTATTTCATTCTATTTTGTCTTCTGGCGGTGAAAGTAGGATGGGTAGAATGAACATTGGTTGGGATAAAGGATAGTGTTAAAATGATAAAGTTTAAATATGTAGCCTAGTGAATGATAAACTCTTGTTATTAAAGAAAAGTATATGATCTGCAAATCGTACGTATTAAATTGTTACCATATGCCATAAAGTAATTACAAGCATATATATGCCTATTCGTTCTCATGTTTAAGAAAGGAGTGGAAGATAAGAGGGTAGTACAACAAATGCAAATACAAATTGTGAATTATAAGACCGCAAACACAGCTATACAAATTCTATAATTGAAAATTAAGTACTCTTCAAAAAATACATTGTTTTGTTTGTTTGTATAGTTTTGGTAGACAAATTTTAATTGTTACAAATAATTTAACTCTTTGAGAATGTTGTGTCTATTACTTTGACACTTTTGATATGACGTTTTGTTTGTAGGCTAAATAATAGCTGCAAAAATATATTGTTAAATTAACTCAGCATGGACGTGATGATTACAGATTGTTTATTTGTGTTTCACTTGGAGCACACCAGTAACAAAACTGTACCTATATGTATAGCCACTGAATAACAGTCCAATATACAATATTTTGTAAGCACAAGTTTATGATCATAAAATGTCAACCATCTCCTTTGCAACTATCTTCAATGGTTATTTTGTAGAACAGATTATTGGTACTTATTTTTTATTTAACTTCAAATTTATAACCTGATTATATAGTTTATATAACCAACGAATAATTTTGTTCTTTTTATAAGATAATTATGTGACCAATCCACTAAAATCTTAAAATAATGTAGCACGACCCTCTAGTATACGGACTTATGCTCAGGTTTATCATCTCGCGGTTGTAAACCATCTTCGGCTGCAAGGTTTACTACTGGTCACTAAACACAGGCAGACTCTCCACGTGGAGCTTGACGTGCAGGGCTTGTCGTACAAGTGCCCTGAACTGAATATGTTAACACTGTGAGTTTAACGTAGTTTAATTTAAAACTTATGTAAATATCTGTACTGTAGTGAAAACGGTACGCATTCGAATCTATTAAGATAGTTTTTTAAGAAAAAACATGTTTTCAAGGGATATACTAAAAATGTTGGTTGTTGGCGGTTCCTAAAGGTTTTACTGTTGTGATGGTTTATCAATAATTCAGTTGCACTAGCTAGTTGGATTTTATATGCAAATAGACAGCTTATAAACATATTTTAAGACTCGCTAGGTCAGTCGATCATGTGCAAAATATGAAATTTGTTCAAATGCTTTAAAAGTGTACCAATCTGCTATATATTATTTTTCCATTAACAAATGTGTCACTGATTTGACTCATTAAACATTATAACTTCAACTTTAAATTAACCAAGCTATCAATCGGTAAGAAATTATCGATATAGTCTAACAAACGTATAATCTTAATTTTCTAAAACCAACAAAATTTACCATATTTACTTTTAGTGCTTAACAAGAAAAATTAGATCTTAAATAGACACAAAATCAGGAAAAAACCTAAAATCAAAAACTTAATATTGCCACAGGTGTATGAAAAACCAATAGCGTATTGAATGAGTGATAAAATTGTTTGGCAAGTTTCAAACTTGTTCCAGCAGCCGAGAGAAGGTTTTATATCTTTGCGAGACGGTAAAACATCAGCGACAAGCTCTGTCGACACCAGGCTCAACTGATTAAAGGTTTATGTGTTCAGATTACAAAAACAGTGTACTTTGTTTCATAATATAAAATATTTTCAAGTTCAACCTAACAGCCTTATTCAACCATAAATTATGTACGATTTCAATATCGACGATGTGTTTAATTGATTTAAAACATTATATTTACTTTAGAAATAAATACGATGATAAATAGTAGGATAATAATTAGGACTTTATATAGTATCTGTTGTGTATTTACGAAAGGATAAATTCAAAGATGTTCATTTCTTGTTATTAATACTATGCCAATTATTTCACACTTATACTTGACGAAATACTTGTTTTAAAATCGATTACAAATTGAACATTGTCCATGTACATTATGTAGCTCTATTCTTTAAAAAAAACCAAGCCAACAAAAAATACACAAAACCTTAACTAAAAGCTGCATATCATACCTCCTATAGCCCCTCTGTCTGTTCAAGAAATATACGAGTTTTTATCAAGGATATTTTAATATTTTTTTCATCAAAATGTTTACAAACAATGTAACATCATGAAATGTACACGATACATTGCCGTTGTAGCTTCAATCAAAATTTTAAGGATTTCCCATTCTGTTGGTGTAATAGGTCGGATATATCTCAATTAGATTAAAGGCTAGTTACTAAATGAAACTAATGGAAATACCCTTACGTTGCACTCTAAGCTAAGATATATCACCAAATTAAAGCAAACAATCTATTCCCAAGTAAAATTAAATATAAAGATAGTTTTTAAAAAATAGTTAATGATAACCCTTCATTTTGAATTTGCAAATAAATATTTTATTTGTTGTAAAAAAACATTAACAAACTGTTGATAACATTAATTAAATTGATTCTTTAATCATCACGTGTTGAGATTTTAGTCGTGCATACAGGTTTATGTACAATCAAATTACAACCAGATGGTTTGGATTGTGGCAATAAGAATTTTCTAGTAAATATATATACGAGTCGAATGGACAGTGATTTTCATATATAAACGTCCATACTTGCAAATCACTTCTAGATGCATTATTTATAAACTTGCTTAACTATTTTTTTACATTTAATATTAAACAAACCTGTCATAGCTGAAATGAGATAGGTTTATTGTAGTTTTGTAAAGGAACATTCAAGTGCCTTTTAATGAGAAGCTAACAGTAATTAGTCAATTTGGGTGCCCTCTGGATCGTTAAGCGTTATTATTATTATTATAGGTTTACTCAAGGATTTAAAATTGTTAATGTTTATAGAGGAGGTTTCAATAATGAAAAAATAATCAGTCGAGCTTTGACATAGGCATGCCACACAAAAAAACCTTGAGTGCGAGGTTGGGATTCATTATTTTGGGTAATGTGTAAAAATAAATAGCCTAGTACAACACAAATTACAAAATAGAGGGATGGTTTGTTTTTATTTTTATTTTGCTTGCCTAGGCCAAACCCGGATTGCTGATAGTTTTTTCCCTGATACATAAGACTATGTGACTATTACACATGTTGGATTGTAAGGTAAGCCTCAATTACCTAGTGGAAGTTTGTGCAATAACGTTTTAGAAATATTATGATGGTCTTGCCGAAGGCTATAGACCCAAATTAATTAGCCTTTCTAGTCTTATGTGTTAAAGAAATGATAACCTGTTCATAGGCGTGTTTTACTTATCCAGGGTAATTCAGCAAATCAAAAGATACGTTTTCTTCCTAATAACAGAGCAACAATTGCGGAGGATTTCCCGTGAATAAACTAGAATATCCATTAATAGAGACGACCTGCTTACGTCCATTAGAGTAGCTTTTAACCTGTTCAAGCTCCGTTTACATTAGGGAAAATATGCGAAAAAATGAGTTTTCACAAGAAATGGTCCATGTTTTTGCTAGTTGTTATATCAGAATTGCCTATGAGGCGGTTTCCTTGACGTAAAACGATGGGAAAACAGAAAATAATGGTTATTAAAAGGTAAACCATAATTGCATTTGATAAAAACGAGTTAATATAAAACGTGATCGCAGGAAAGGCAGCAAGCGTGGCTGGCGCTGCTGCTGCATAAATAGCGTTTCTACGTGACGTATGGGGGAAGACAAAGCATTCTTCATGAGGGGATTCTCAAGTGCTATTTCGTGTTCATAACTTCATCATAAACAAAAAATATATTTCCCCTAAGTCCACCCCATGGGATACCGTAAAAATATGTTTAGCCTTCTTAAATAGAGGGTGTTCCAAAAGCATAAGATCAGTAGTGCGAAATACTGAATATTCAAAATGTCGAGGCGACGGACTCCGGAACCGTGGCAGCTGTCCTGTTGTGGGTTCAAATCCCAGTTTTGGAATGTAAATTGTATTACTACGGTACGACTCGTACTGTAACGGATCACCGATTGCTCTGCTGGATGCGTTCCTTGCACTGATCCTATAGTGTTTGTGGGCAGATAAAATAAGGCATAAAGAGGCTGCCAACCTCTTAAATAAAATATCGAAAACATAATCATAATCAATATCACAATAAAACTACGTTAAACATAATTTTAAATCCTGGTGAAAGGCAGGCAACATTTTGGAGGAATCAAAAATCATTTGTCTTTACCGTTTCGAAATATCATCCTGTATCCATTTACCACTATCTTTGAGCGGTAAACATGAGCGGTATTCAAACTTCTTTCTTTTAATAATCTTGGTTCAAGTTCTGTATAACAGTTGATAAAAAAGTAATAATTTTGTTCGAAAATATGTGTAAACTTTAAAATAAAAAGATCGTATATTACTGTTTCAAATAACAATCTGATTTATTCCTACAACGATTATTATATTTTTTTAGCAATTAAAAATAAACGGTGTTTTACCTTCGAGGATTCATAAATTGGGGTTGATTGTATTTACAGAATACATGGAAGAGGTACACTCTCAATACATTTGATGTGGGAAAATACCATTTATTATTTATTGCTCGGGACAGAAAAGAGCTACGAGGTGTGGGTAAGTTAGAAGATTACTATAATTACAATACCTTAAAACCTATATGACTTTTAGCAAAATACCACTAGATGTATTTTAGTTTTGTTTTAAAGAGTTGTATAAAATAATTTTTTTTTTGCGAATTCTAGCAAAGCTGATTGTTTTACAAGTAAGAAACTTGAATGAGCAGCAGTTAAGTAAAAACAGAATAACCCCTTAGGACCAATTACTTCCTAAACATTCAACACAAAACAGTTTTCCATTATGTACAACATGGCATACCTTTATGTATTCAAACTATTCCAACATTAACACTAGCGGCCGTCAGTTTTTAAAACTCCCTATGAATTGAAAAAAGGTGCACACCTTCGTAGGTCGAACATTAACGCTCCAGACGAACGCTGGAACGCATTAACTCTGGAAGGTGGGCTCATTTTTACGTTATTATTTGAGTTCCGTTAAATGAGACACCATTTTTGACATGATCCTAGATTGGCACATTCATCTATAATCTGTTTTAGATTTGAATTTTTAAAGTATGATTATAAACTGTTTAAAGTATCCACAGCAATGAAATGAAATAAGCCTTTATATTGCCGGTAGTGCTTGCGAAGGCAGTTTTATTAAGGCTGTCCCTGACGTTTTATAGGATAGGTTTGTTTACTTCCAACTAAAACTGTTCGAGGATAACAATTCTTTTAGGTAATTATGATACTTTAATAATTTATCACGAGGACATAAAACTTTTCTCATAAAAAGATATTGTTATGCAATAATAAAGAAAACTATAATTGGTAGGGGAAAGTATTTACTGATTTCGGATGTTAATATTTAATACGATGTAAGTCAGCTAAAAAGCTTCAATAATTCAAAAAAAGCCTGCGTGAATGTAAAAGGTCAATAAGAATACTGTTTACTAACAGCAAGGGGAAATCTTACCATTTATTTACTAATTTATTTAGATAAAACATATCTTGGGATTTAACATTTGTTATTGTTTTATTTATAGTTATACATTCAATAATCATACATAATATATATTACCTTATTCGGTTGGTTTTCAAATATCTGTTAAATTAGTTTTATTTGTAAATCTTAAAATATCTATCTAGAATTATGGGAACCTTAATTGCTTAATAAACTAAAGCACAATTTAGAAATAGCCGAATCTGCAGTATGCAATTTAAGCTCCAAATATTATATATAAATTAAATTCATCGCTATTGGTGTATGCTTAATTGATTGGCTACAAATACATTGATTTAATATAGCAATTTGACAACATAATGGTAAAAACACGTGGAAAATAACTTGATTATCTTTGAATGTAATGAATCACAGACCGATCAAAACTTATATTATTTTTAGGGAAATGTCAGTGTTATCAACTTAAAAAAAATGTTATTATGCCCTTTATACGATAGGAGTTTTCCACTAAGTAACTGGGTTACATTATATAAACTATTATTGAAACTGCATATAAATAAAATTATGGTAAAAATGTATTTTTGATTTACCTACTAGTATAATATGACAATATTTCTAATCGTGTTTATGATCGGAGTACATGATATACTTATTTACCAAGCACATAACAACTTGCTTATTCTTACAACGACTAGGTGTCAGTTTCAACATTCTAGACTGAATACTCCTTGCCGGCCGCACTCCTCTATAGGTAAGTAAGGCAGATGAATCACGTTTAAACAGTTTTCCGACGATTAACAAAAAAAGCAACAAGAATATCAATATAACAAATAAAAATTAAAAAGTAAATAAATAATGCAATAGTAACACAATATAAACTACCCAATATTTTACAGACACCCGTCGTTAGAGATTTTCAGAAAATCTCGAAGAACTAGGTCAAGAAAGGCTATCAAAAGAGTTATCGAGCCAATTTATCACCTTGGCAGTTGTGTACTTGGAAAGATTGTTTCACTTGAAACTATAACATTAAAGTGATGACAGAGTTTGTCGGATTTAAGTAAACCCTATTTGTACACCGAGCAATTTAAGTAGACATTCAGACAACTTTGAAAGAGCTTGCATAAAAGATATATCGTTCGTATTTGTTCTAAATTTGTGCAAAATAATGACTGATCAATTTAGTTAGTATAATTCGTTGCAATAGTTAATAAAACATTATACATCAGTCCTTATTATCTTAATAAAGATAGTTTTATTGACTTTGGTTTGTCATCCCGAAGTCGGATAGAAATATGTATTGATAAAATAAGTTGTAATAGTATTGAAAGAATTAATTACCTAATAAGTATGCCTTAGTTTGAAAAAGTATAGTAAAAATAATTATATAAACCGATTGACTTTATATTTGGTCTTAAGTCAGGATTAAAATTAAATATATCCATTTTTTTTGAGTCAGTGCATTAAAATGTCATTAGTATAAAAATATTGCAAGGGTGCAATTAGTGTCTCGCTTTTTTCTTTGAGTGATGGTTTTTCTAGATCCTCTAGAAACCTTCCAAGGAAAACATTAACCCAGATCCTTGGGTTTGCATCCAATAATCGTAACTTAAAATGCACTCACATCTAGCTTTATTAGATCCACTTTAATATCTTATTGTTAAGTATCGGTATTAAAGATAGTATTTGCAATTGAAATACAAAATATAAAAACGATGTTTTCTTAGTTTTATTTCAAAGCTAAAGAGTTAACCAAATGTATTACTTCACTCCTTCAGTTAAAATTAATATGATTATAAAACCATTTTTAAAACTATTACAACATATACAAAAATTCTGAGTCTTTTGCTGGGGTAATGACATCATGGTTTTGGCTTTATTTTTTGACTTGTTTTTCCTCCTTGATGTCGAAACCTGGTTAACAGGATCGTCTTTTTAGCACTTTTTAACTGTGATGTATTCAATTATATTATGAAAAATCCCTTATGAGTCCTGAACTAGTTTGTTTGACAAGTATAATGCAAAGACTTCAGAATAAACTTATACACCAAAAAAACTCTAATACTCACAAATATAATATTTATTCTATTTGAACCTATAGGTCGAATCAAGCAAACGTTTGGAAACTAGATCCAACCAGTTGGTACGAAATAAGTAGCTATTTGAAAATTATGGGTGTTGTTTTCACAATCTATCTATGTGTTGGTGTACTGGTCACACCGTTGTAACCTAGCCAGAGGGGGGTTGTTCAGTAAATGTTAATAAACGCTTTTATGTAAAGCATCTACACCCATTCAATAGTTGACATTCCAGGAATCGAACCAGTTACCTCTTGAACCGAAGTTACACTAACCGTTAGACAGAGAAGACGCTCATCCTACTTGTTTCTTTCAGGATAGTTTGTTTAAGGAGTAGCGCAACACAGGTTACAGTTATTATAATAGCATATATCTTATGACTTATATCTTATCTTATATCTTATCAGGTTTCAATGGACATACCTGTGGGTGAAGGCGTGAGAGAGTTCATGACCATGTGGAACTGTACTTGATGCCTCTGAAACACGCTGAGTTGTCTGGTGCGGGAGCCGGTGCGGTTGAGGAACGTCACAGCAGTGGATACCGCGCGGTTGTACTCCCTCAGGCCGAACGACTTTTGTGGCACAACTAGTCCCACCTGGGGGCAGAACGTACAAGGACTGTAGTTAGTAGATGATATGGTAGGTGGTGCGGTTGAGGAACGTCACAGCAGTCGATACCGCGCGGTTGTACTCCCTCAGACCGAACGACTTCTGTGGCACTAAAAGTCCCACCTGGGGGGAGAACGTACAAGGACTGTAGTTAGTAGATGGTATGGTAGGTGGTGCGGTTGAGGAACTTCACAGCAGTGGATACCGCACGGTTGTACTCCCTCAGGCCGAACGACTTCTGTGGCACAAATAGTCCCACCTGGGGGCAGAACGTACAAGGACTGTAGTTAGTAGATTGTATAGTAAGTGGTGCGGTTGAGGAACGTCACAGCAGTGGATACCGCACGGTTGTACTCCCTCAGGCCGAACGACTTCTGTGGCACAGCTAGTCCCACCTGGGGGCAGAACGTACAAGGACTGTAGTTAGTAGATGATATGGTAGGTGGTGCGGTTGAGGAACGTCACAGCAGTGGATACCGCGCGGTTGTACTCCCTCAGGCCGAACGACTTCTGTGGCACAACTAGTTCCACCTGGGGGGAGAACGTACAAGGACTGTAGTTAGTAGATGATATGGTAGGTGGTGCGGTTGAGGAACGTCACAGCAGTGGATACCGCGCGGTTGTACTCCCTCAGGCCGAACGACTTCTGTGGCACTAAAAGTCCCACCTGGGGGCAGAACGTACAAGGACTGTAGTTAGTAGATTGTATAGTAAGTGGTGCGGTTGAGGAACGTCACAGCAGTGGATACCGCACGGTTGTACTCCCTCAGGCCGAACGACTTCTGTGGCACAACTAGTCCCACCTGGCGGAAGAACGTACAAGGACGGTAGTTAGTAGATATTATAGTAAGTGATGTAGTTGAGGAACGTCACAGCAGTGGATACCGCACGGTTGTACTCCCTCAGGCCGAACGACTTCTGTGGCACAACTAGTCCCACCTGGGGGGGAGAACGTACAAGGACTGTAGTTAGTGGATGGTATAGTAAGTGATATAGTTGAGGAACGTCACAGCAGTGGATACCGCACGGTTGTACTCCCTCAGGCCGAACGACTTCTGTGGCACAACTAGTCCCACCTGGGGGGAGAACGTACAAGGACTGTAGTTAGTAGATGGTATGGTAGATGGTGCGGTTGAGGAACGTCACAGCAGTGGATACCGCACGGTTGTACTCCCTCAGGCCGAACGACTTCTGTGGCAAAACTAGTCCCACCTGGGGGGAGAACGTACAAGGACTGTAGTTAGTAGATGGTATGGTAGATGGTGCGGTTGAGGAACGTCACAGCAGTGGATACCGCACGGTTGTACTCCCTCAGGCCGAACGACTTCTGTGGCAAAACTAGTCCCACCTGGGGGGAGAACGTACAAGGACTGTAGTTAGTAGATGGTATGGTAGATGGTGCGGTTGAGGAACGTCACAGCAGGGTATACCGCACGGTTGTACTCCCTCAGGCCGAACGACTTCTGTGGCACAACTAGTCCCACCTGGGGGGAGAACGTACAAGGACTGTAGTTAGTAGATGGTATGGTAGATGGTGCGGTTGAGGAACGTCACAGCAGTGGATACCGCACGGTTGTACTCCCTCAGGCCGAACGACTTCTGTGGCAAAACTAGTCCCACCTGGGGGGAGAACGTACAAGGACTGTAGTTAGTAGATGGTATGGTAGATGGTGCGGTTGAGGAACGTCACAGCAGTGGATACCGCACCGTTGTACTCCCTCAGGCCGAACGACTTCTGTGGCACAACTAGTCCCACCTGGGGGAAGAACGTACAAGGACGGTAGTTAGTAGATAGTATAGTAAGTGATGTAGTTGAGGAACGTCACAGCAGTGGATACCGCACGGTTGTACTCCCTCAGGCCGAACGACTTCTGTGGCACAACTAGTCCCACCTTGGGGCAGAACGTACAAGGACTGTAGTTAGTGGATGGTATAGTAAGTGATATAGTTGAGGAACGTCACAGCAGTGTATACCGCACGGTTGTAGTCCCTCAGGCCGAACGACTTCTGTGGCACAACTAGTCCCACCTGGGGGGAGAACGTACAAGGACTGTAGTTAGTGGATGGTATAGTAAGTGATATAGTTGAGGAACGTCACAGCAGTGTATACCGCACGGTTGTACTCCCTCAGGCCGAACGACTTCTGTGGTAAAACTAGTCCCACCTGGGGGGAGAACGTACAAGGACTGTAGTTAGTGGATGGTATAGTAAGTGATATAGTTAAGGAACGTCACAGCAGGGTATACCGCACGGTTGTACTCCCTCAGGCCGAACGACTTCTGTGGCACAACTAGTCCCACCTGGGGGGAGAACGTACAAGGACTGTAGTTAGTGGATGGTATAGTAAGTGATATAGTTGAGGAACGTCACAGCAGTGTATACCGCACGGTTGTACTCCCTCAGGCCGAACGACTTCTGTGGCAAAACTAGTCCCACCTGGGGGGAGAACGTACAAGGACTGTAGTTAGTAGATGGTATGGTAGATGGTGCGGTTGAGGAACGTCACAGCAGTGGATACCGCACCGTTGTACTCCCTCAGGCCGAACGAATTCTGTGGCACAACTAGTAACACCTGGGGGGAGAACGTACAAGGACTGTAGTTAGTAGATGGTATGGTAGGTGGTGCGGTTGAGGAACGTCACAGCAGTGGATACCGCACGGTTGTACTCCCTCAGGCCGAACGACTTCTGTGGCACAAATAGTCCCACCTGGGAGGAGAACGTACAAGGACTGTAGTTAGTAGATGGTATGGTAGGTGGTGCGGTTGAGGAACGTCACAGCAGTGGATACCGCGTGGTTGTACTCCCTCAGGCCGAACGACTTCTGTGGCTTAACTAGTCCCACCTGGTGGGAGAACGTACAAGGACTGTAGTTAGTAGATGGTATGGTAGGTGGTGCGGTTGAGGAACGTCACAGCAGTGGATACCGCACGGTTGTACTCCCTCAGGCCGAACGACTTCTGTGGCACAAATAGTCCCACCTGGGTGGAGAACGTACAAGGACTGTAGTTAGTAGATGGTATGGTAGGTGGTGCGGTTCAGGAACGTCACAGCAGTGGATACCGCGTGGTTGTACTCCCTCAGGCCGAACGATTTCTGTGGCACAACTAGTCCCACCTGGTGGGAGAACGTACAAGGACTGTAGTTAGTAGATGGTATGGTAGGTGGTGCGGCTGAGGAACGTCACAGCAGTGGATACCGCACGGTTGTACTCCCTCAGGCCGAACGATTTCTGTGGCACAACTAGTCCCACCTGGGTGGAGAACGTACAAGGACTGTAGTTAGTAGATGGTATGGTAGGTGGTGCGGTTGAGGAACGTCACAGCAGTGGATACCGCGTGGTTGTACTCCCTCAGGCCGAACGACTTCTGTGGCACTAATAGTCCCACCTGGGGGGAGAACGTTCAAGGACTGTAGTTAGTAGATGGTATGGTAGGTGTTGTGGTTGAGGAACGTCACAGCAGTGGATACCGCGTGGTTGTACTCCCTCAGGCCGAACGACTTCTGTGGCACAAATTGTCCCACCTGGGTGGAGAACGTACAAGGACTGTAGTTAGTAGATGGTATGGTAGGTGGTGCGGTTGAGGAACGTCACAGCAGTGGATACCGCGTGGTTGTACTCCCTCAGGCCGAACGACTTCTGTGGCACAACTAGTCCCACCTGGTGGGAGAACGTACAAGGACTGTAGTTAGTAGATGGTATGGTAGGTGGTGCGGTTGAGGAACGTCACAGCAGTGGATACCGCACGGTTGTACTCCCTCAGGCCGAACGACTTCTGTGGCACAACTAGTCCCACCTGGGGGCAGAACGTACAAGGACTGTAGTTAGTAGATGGTATGGTAGGTGGTGCGGTTGAGGATCGTCACAGCAGTGGATACCGCACTGTTGTACTCCCTCAGGCCAAACGACTTCTGTGGCACAACTAGTCCCACCTGGGGGCAGAACGTACAAGGACTGTAGTTGGTAGATGGTATAGTAAGTGGTGCGGTTGAGGAACGTCACAGCATTGGATACCGCACGGTTGTACTCCCTCAGGCCCACAACGTCTGTTACTTCTGTGGCACAACTAGTCCCACCTGGGGGCAGAACGTACAAGGACTGTAGTTGGTATTTTTGTGGTAGGCAGTGCGTTCCAGGAACTAAATAGCTGTATTTTCATGAGGTTGTGCTATTTTAAGCCAAACAACTTATGGGCACAATTAATTAGCTATACCTAGGGGTAAATCATACAGGGACCTACTTCCTAGATTGCTCAATTTAAAAATTGCGACATTGACATCAGTACATGTTAGGGTAAGAAGTATGGTTAGCAAGATTTTACGTTGAGTTAATGTGTTTTTAGGTGTGAAGGCAGCATTATGATCTCATATGCTCTATCACAACCATATTCAGCTTCAAGGACTGTGTTTTAACTGTTTCCCATAAAACTTTAAAATGCCTCTTATATTCTCCTGGTTATTTGTTATTTTTTTTTTGTGTTATCTATTATAAAATTCTGATATCAATCGGATGTTTTTTTTCTAACCGAATAACTTTGGAATTTTTTAAGCTGGGACGGAACCCTCAAGATCGATTATTCCCAAAATCCCAAAAGGCAAATTGGGCTATTAATTAATGATCCTGGCTAAATAATCAGTTGGTATTAGTCAGTAACAAGCCTACAAAATGCATCTCACCCATTATACATAATCATTCATTCGTATTCACATTAAAATACGCCCTAATTGCGTCACTTCTTACAAAGAGATTTATTGATTTAGTGTTTGCAATTTACATTATTCAGTGTAGACGATTATTTTGTTTAAATTTCTGGAAAATTACAGAAATTATGTTAGTAATATAAATATGCTAAGCGCTGTAATTATAGCTGCAATTGTTCAACGGTTTGTGCTGGTGGTGCAAGGAACAAACCTGTTTTGCCATCTGGCAGTAGCACAAAATATCTGGACAAAAAGCTAATTCGTAACGGAAATTAAGAAACTCAACACATGTTGAAGTTATTTCATTTGGTCTCCTTTTCACGAGACGAGTGTGATGCGAACTTGTCTACAATATATAAGTAAACAAAATTAAAAACTGATGGAAACCCGTTATATAAAGTAAACAAATGAGACGGCTTACAATCTGAATGGCCACTATATGCTTACTACCTGTTTCCGTGTGACATGTTTTAGTATATTTATGTATAGCCAGTCTTATGGACAACAGTCCTTTATTATCTACCTATTGTTTTTCCTAATAATTCCATCCAATGTAAAAAAATACTCTTTCAGACCTGTGCATAAGGAATTTTAATGGAAAAGTACAAACTGAAAATTATAATGCAACGTTATTAAGATAAGGTTATCTTGTAAGATAAACCCAAAGAATAGTAAACATTATAGTAATAATGGCCACCACTTAGAAGAAAATAAAGAAAATACTGTTTCACTTTAAATACAACCGTTTTAAGTATTTCGAGATTATGATTTTTAAGAGGCAGCTGTAATAATTTTATTGCTGAGAATGAATTATTAAAATAAATGCAAGCATTAGCATATCGGCCCTCTTCGTAAATATTTATAAAATAAATTAGTTTTAAAAACTTACCAACATAATAAAAATATCTAGAACAAATCTACGCATTAATATGATAATATGTTCAATGGTAAAATAAATATGAGAATTTTGTAAATGTACAAAACCTATATTGTCAACTATAAATGTGTTATGTTCAAAGTAATTTATTTCCCAGTAAATAAGATTATTTACAATGATGTCAGTAGGGTGAAGGTTTTGTTGTTGGTTGCGGTAGAAGCAGTGTAAACTTATATTGCTCCGCTCGTAATGTCTTGTTCCCTAGAACCTCTGTGTAATCCAAAATTTGCCGCATACATTTACATATTGAGGTTAACACCAACTTTACTTTATCTCAGTTCTGAAAACCAAGTGCTCTTAGAATACTAGGTGGTTTAACGCTTGTATAAAACAATCGTTACAGATTTTCAGTTTACTAGCGAGTATAAATTAAATATAGGGATTTGTAAAGATTACGTAAACCAAAAACATTAATCATAACTAATATTCCATTTTTTATTAACCTGAAATACTATATAATTTTATTTAAAATAATACGTACATTCTCAAACCTTTAAAGTGTATCATTAAAATTAAAACAAATTCAATAAGTAAGGTATACACTTTATCAAATTCAATTATCACGTAATTTATGAATAAATTAATTTATTCCACCTAGTAAATACAGTATTAAAATTTAAACATATCATCCTACAGCAGGAAATTACGAAAATTGGCCTGATAATTGTTATTTTGACCAATTAAAAGCAATGTTACGTGTATTTAGGATAATTATTGTATGGTGCATACACAAAAATTAATGTAATACTTGTATTATGAGAAAATTAATTTTAATCAGCGCGCTGGATCAGTTATTCCAAACTATGAGCCTATATCGTCCTACAATCTGCCACATTTTTCATACCGTTTTCTGACACAATATGAGACAGTTTTGAAAGTAAATTTAAACAAATTCCACTGCCCCCCCCCGGACGTTGGTGGGGCCGGTGACCCCCAGCTGGTGGTAGTTGGTGCCTATCTTAACCCCGGATTGGTTCCTCTGCTGCCCCCACCCCAGGATCGCACCCCCGGGAAACGCGAGGAGCACTAGGCATGAGTAAATGAACTGCATGGTGAAGCGTTATTTGTGTTACAGTTCTGTATATATAAGATAATAATCACTTGCACATCAATATTAATTTTTAAAATAAATACATATGAATCTTTATTTAATAGGGCCCAATTGAAACATATGAAGAACCTAATTTTACATTCATTAGAGCACAGCTCACCGGTTTGAGCTAACTATCAGTCACACATGGCAAGATTTAAAATATAATGTTGACTGTAAACAGTACAGACTTTTAATAATGACAGGGACAAGATAAAATAATGCATTTCTCGGATTAAAATGTTAGCCTTAACCATTGACTGATACTGAAGACACTGAAGAGAGATACTGATGGAGACTTCTCATTGCCATTGTAAAACTGCCTCTACTTTTGAGTGAGCAAGGGTTCAAAGAGGATATAATAATTACACCATTCACCAATTTCTGCCGTACTAACCAATATTTATGTCAGCTATTTCTTATCCTCTCAGGAGGGGATAATACAGCAGTTGGTGTCCCAGGAACAAACATAAGTTGATTATCACTTGCTTTATGGGTTTGGAGATTTATTGCAAGTTAATGTAAATAACCTAAAATAAATAGTTGACAGCAGCACACTCTGTCGGTAACTTGATTATACTAAGTCCACTTAAAATTCCGGCTAACACCAGAAGGGACAGCTGGGCCATGTACATGGGATGACTCCTTCAGTACATCGTTTATGCTTGAACCTAACTCATCTTCATCACTGATAAGAAGGCCTTTATGCCTGAACAATTGTATACTGACGTACAAAGAATCTAGGAATTGCTATTGTCAGTGAACAATATTCATTCCAATAATATTTTACAAACATGTGTTGTTTAAATAACCAATATTTTTTATTTACATAGGATTTTTTTAACGAACTTAATGCAATTATAATCTTGAAAGACATATTCTTTACTCACGTTAAGCATAGGCAGTCGGCTGGAGGAGTAGCTGGTAGGCGGGGGCGGGGCGTGGGGTGGGGCCTGGGGTGGCGACAGCTGCGGTGGTGGGGGCAGCGTCGCCAGAGGAGGCGGGGTCGTGGGCTTGCTGTAGTTCCTGGACTTCCCCGCGCTTCCGATCTTGATCCCACTGCCCCCCCGGACGTTGGTGGGGCCGGTTACCCCCAGCTGGCGGTAGTTGGTGCCTATCTTAACCCCGGATTGGTTCCTCTGCTGCCCCCACCCCAGGATCGCCCCCCCGGGAAACGCGAGGAGCACTAGGCATGAGTAAATGAACTGCATGGTGAAGCGTTATTTTTTTAACAGTTCTGTTTATATAAGGTAATAATCACTTTCACTTTCACTTCTAACAGTTTGAATTTTGTATATCACTCAGCTACACACACGTATATAATACGTAAAATTTTAGACTTAATTGTCCAGGGATAATGATATTTTATAGCGATTAAAAAAATTGTCAGGGTATTAAATATTAGATTGTAGAACTAAAACCTAGTTAAGACTCGACATCTAAATTTAGTTCACTAATGAGTTATTCACAACCTATGTTATGACTGGTAAATTAATGCCTTTATTAAAAATCGGGGAAAATATAAACACAATTTATTAATATTTGAATCAAATGTAGTATTTTATGTATCAATAGGAATTCAATAATACTAAGGTTATTATTTTGCTAGATAAATGTGGGCGATATCAGTCGCCTAATGCTGACACTATTTAGCATAGGTCTTGGATTTTACGTTTTACACAGACGTTTTGAAGGGTTAATATACGATTGTTCCCTAGAATCGATTAGGTTTTAACCCAGGGATAGTGTTGATTGGCGTCTCCCACGCTCCTGCCCGTGATCTGAAACAAAATATGAAACCATTTTATTGTAATGTTGGATTGTTATGATGTTTTACTATAATACCAAAGTTTGTTACCTAGTATGCATGTGTGTATACGGTTTATTTACAATTTGTAAAAAAAGTTACCTGTTAGTACATAAGTAACGAGTTAATATTAGAAGCAGGTGCATCAGCAACCGACATTACGAGAAGAATCAGACAAAGTAGGATATTGCCTTAAACTAATGTACCACCACACATGAACAAAAGTCAAATGAAATATTACACTTTACTATGCAAACGTTTATTTACATCACATATTCGAATAGTGATGTATTCTATCTTGCTCAACCAAATGAGGAATGGTTACTGGATTAGAGGGAAGATACTTCCAAAGCAACCAGATAGTTGTGTAACAGTTCCAAAGTAACCAGATAGTTTGTGTAACAGTTCCATAGTAACCAGATAGTTTGTGTAACAGTTCCATAGTAACCAGATAGTTTGTGTAACAGTTCCATAGTAACCAGATATTTTGTGTAACAGTTCCATAGTAACCAGATAGTTTGTGTAACAGTTCCATAGTAACCAGATAGTTTGTGTAACAGTTCCATAGTAACCAGATATTTTGTGTAACAGTTCCATAGTAACCAGATAGTTTGTGTAACAGTTCCATAGTAACCAGATAGTTTGTGGAACAGTTCCATAGTAACCAAGCCTTTGGTCACTATCTGGACGCATAATAAAGGTCGATCCGGTTGCCCAACTAGGATCAACTATCTCGAAATCAATATGTTTCTTTGTCACTAGTTATTTTAGGTTACATCTCTCGATTAAGTCTGGCTAGTTAGTGATATCAAATTGATGTGTAGTTTTCCAAAAATAAGACGGATTTTAGTTGATTCGCAATCAAAGAATTTGTTTATGATTATGAAGAACACCAAATTATGGTAAATTATAAATTAAATTATTTATATGTTAAATATAATAATTAATATTAGTTAATTAATACAAAATAATTTATTATAACAGTAGACCTATTATGTAAAAACTATATTAATTATTTAAACCTAAACCAAGTTACATACTAATTATTTTATTAATTTTCTCCCAAATAAAATCTCCATAAATATAAATGTACACACCCAGAATTTAAACCGTTTATTGTTTTATTTGGTCAACAAATATTTAAGTATTTGTGCAGTAAAAAAAAAACTCTCCATAAGATTAGCATGAAAACTATGAATGAATATGATGAGGCCTAAGAAGAATCAATAGTATAAATGCGTGTTGATGTTTATACCTACAAAAACAATTAACAATGCAAAACCTTGAATAGAATAGCCCAACAGACTGTCAGATTGTTAGTTTGATTAGCATTTATGATAGTAATAATTATAATTTTTTATAATTTGTTAATTATTTGTTGTAATGATTCAAATAACGTACTTCACCATAACTCCCATTTGGTTAAAACTGTTCGGATATTTCATATTGAAAATTAAAATAAATTGTAATACTTTAGTTCTTAGACACTTTTAATAAACGACAATTTCCATAAAACCTTAGGAAGAAATACCATATAACCTTAGTCAGGGGAACCCTACTTAATAGCTCGGAATGGGGAAATATTATAAAATGCTTGAACTCCCTGCCAGTAAATTGTTAATGTAACACTATAAACAGAGTTATGAATTTAAAGTAAACTGCATTAAAAATAAATAACTAAAAAAACATTCACTAATTTTAAGACTATTTTTCACTTAATAAATATCATAAATCATTCAAAAACAGTATTCGCTCCTACATATCAAGTAGGTTAAGATAAAAAAACAAGCTTTCACTTATATAATTTTAGTGATTTTATTTGGTATACCTTAATCTACTTTTGAATTCCATTATGACCAACAAATTAATATTAATTTTTACAAATGGATGAACCCATTACCACCTTACTATCCTCTATACATTAGAGTTATGATTCTTATTTTTTTTAAATTAGTGGTCATTTTAGTAGAGGAAAACCTAAATATGTGAGGAATCCAATAATGTGTGGACTTCTAAAGTTCAGGTTTAATGAGATTGTTGTCAGTGTCAACTAAATCTCTGCTCCATAGTTTAAACAAGTATTTTAATTAAACAATAATTGATGTATAAATTGAAATTTAACTTAGTGAGTAAGCTTATGAATCGAATCAACATCCAAGTAGTTTAATGCTGATTATTCTAATAAAAACAATGTTGTGGCTGCGTACAAATAACTTTAGATTTTATATAAACTATTAAACTACAATGTTAAATGTTACAGAAAGTATGCGACCAAACTAAGGACGAACAACTACCACTTTATAACGGAAAGAATGTTTAGTTGCTTATTAATAAAACCATAGTAATATTTTTGTTAATTTTATAAAACTGTGAGAACTAATTTCATTTTAAAATGGTAAAAGGATTTGTCCGATAACATTAACACCCCGACCCCAAGGTATTGGGCACCGGTCTCAGCACATGGGCTAGATACCACTAGATACGATGAAGTAATCCCCCTCGAGAGGGTTGCCCGCAACACCTGCCCCTCAAGGAAATCTTCTCTTTGTGCTCTCAAAGCGTTAAGGCTCAATTACTTGTTTTCCCTGCACAAGGGATGATTTCATTTAATTTCCTCTTTTTGTAAACCAACTTTTAACTTTTTGTTGTATTAAGTTCATATTACAGTAGTCTATGATTTAAGTGATGATTGTGTATTTGCATATGCAATATTATAAATGAACACTAACTAAATATCATTAGTCAATTAGCAAGGCCAATCTATTTGGTAAATTTCTCTAATAAAGGTGTCTTTAATTTATACTAGTAGTGTCACGTTCACATGATTCCCGTTTAAAAATGTAATTATCCAGCTAAACAAGATAAACATTTTTAGGTTTTTAGGTTTTATAAAACGTTTTTAAATGTTATTTTAAAGGTATTTTATCACCAATAATCCCCTAGGCTGCGGCTGTTAAGCTAATTGAGACGACTTGTGTTTGTAATATGATTACTCAAGGATATCTTCTATGTGCTTTGTCAAATGCCTTTACTCAACCTATCCCATGTGGCTGTAGTCATTGACACACACTCACGTAGTGTACAACAACAAAGAACGAGTTCGCACGCAGCACGCTGACGTGAGGGAAGTGAATTTCCACAAAAAAGTTTAAAACTCAAAATATGTGTTAAAACATACATGTATTCCAATTTTTATTAAAATCTGAAAACATTGATTTTTTGGCTGTTCTGATGCTCCGGTTTCATTTACCTGCAAAGCTCAGAATACAATTTTGCGCATTATAATGTTAGGAGAAGGTACAGGCAGGTTTGAAAGTCGGCGTGAGTTGCTGGGGATGATAAAAGTACTATAACAAAGGAATAACAGGCTTTTCTAGTGTAAAACTCCCATATGACAACATACTGTGTTTAGTCGAAACACATTTTCTTTAATAACTCGGTAAATATTTACGATAGAATTACGAGAGAGGGCTTAAAACTTTCGCCTCTCTAATTCCCATCTTTTTAAATGCATTTATTTTACATCTGGGGCTTTTATGACCATTTTCTGGCCCAAAAACTCGAAATTTGAAAGATTAATCCCCAAAAAAAGGGGTTTAGAGTTTTCCGATTGTATTTCCCAACGAACTTGTCCAACTGATTACAGAAAGGAACGTCCCTACCAAATTTGAAGTTAATCGGAGAAAAATGCGACCGCTAGAGTGCCTGCTCACACACACACATATATATATATATATATATATATATATATATATATATATATCTATATATATATATATACATATATAAATATAACATTTTGAACGACCCCCCAAAACGTGTTCAGGGGGTCACGTTAGGAACTTTTATGGTGGTCCCGGGCTTAAGTTTCACCGTGCGGGTCATGCTAATAGTCACTTTCCAAAGAAAATTCACTAAGAACAGTTAATGCCGTAATGAATGCCATTTTGTTATCATAAGTTATGAATATTAATATAGTTTTATAATAATAAATACAATTATTATTAATTCAGTCTTACAAAGTTTAAAAATATTCACAGGGAATGATTTTTAGAAAAATATTATATTTAAAAAATTGTACAAACTAAAAATTAAAATTGTAATTATTTTAATTATAATTTTTTATTTTATTTTAATTATTTTAAAATTGTATATTAAATCCTAAATTTCTAATTCGATGAGTGTACCAACAATGCTTTTAGAATGAATAATTGTATATTAGAATAATTTTATATGAATAGCGCTTATGGAAAACATGTTTAGTTCTTCCAGGAAAAATGCAATGGTGAACTTTTTTTATTTTTACTGACATTAGGGAGGTAGTTTTGCTCAAACATGTTTTTCTGTACTGGAGAAAAGCACGTCCAGCTATCATTGGTAAAAAATAATGCCTCATTGTTGTTTGAATTTCAATTGAATAAACTATTTAAGTATTGTTTTTTATTAATAATAACTAATATGTGGCTTATATATCGGTCATGACTGATTTGAAATTTCCCTTTAGGATGTGAGTAATATACAATACAAGAATTTTTGAATAATACAGTAGTATTTGAATATAAGACATAAAGTATGGTTGTAAACACCTAAATTACTAACTAGAATTGTGTTGTCAGTCTAGTAATAATTTTATCTAGAATGGTTCGTAATATATGTTATTGCTGTTTTTTTCATATATATTTTGTATGAAACTCATTGATCTCTATTCGTTCATACGATTAGGAAGGTTTATATGTTTGATGCCATAAGAACCTGTAGGGTGAAGTAAAACACATTAACAAGTTGTGTAATTCGTCCTCTCTAATTAGTACAAATACAGTAAACAACATTCGGTGAAGTAGTTTCTCAAACAATTTTCTCACTCTTATAAAATAAAGATCGTGTATTGAATATTAAGATAAATATGCCTAAAGACTATAATGTTTTTGCTACCTGGTGGTTTAGTGGTCAATATTTTTTTATTTCGACTTTTACTCAATAAAACATTAAAAAAGGATATATGATCAAATCAGGACTATTTTTTACTTTTTAAAACACAAAACAAAATAATTCATAAAAACTATACTTTAAGTCCTCTGTCATTTGTATAGATTTATAATAACACTAAATTACTCGAATAGGGTTGGAACAAAGGTTGTACTGGTAACTGAGTTGGTAAGGCAATTGGTTAAAAAATGTTGGGCGTTTCGGGCATAGAAACCCCGATTTGTAAAATATGGGAAAACAATCTTCCTATCTTGAATAGAAATCTCCGATATTGGGTTGAAAAGGTTTGCTCTGTAAGAATAAGAGTGATTAGTGCAGGTTAAATTGTGTAGAAATAGGGAATTATAATTCACTATAAGTGGTACTAACAAGTGTCTATTTTGTTAAATTAATGCATTTTTATATTAAACTAGTATTCAACTCTTTCTTTAACACAATATTTGTCTTGTGTGAAACAGTTTTAAACAAAGTTCGATGTCAGTAATACTATTTACATAAAAGGTGTTTTTCATAATGGAAAGAGGTTTTCTAACACCTTTTTTCTAAAGAACACACTCAATAATCAAACCCATCCTCAAGGATAACTTAGACATCATTATAAAACAGTTGTTATTTTTTAGTAAACTTTTTATTTAAAACACACACTTGTTTACAGAACATATTTTATTATTTTTTATCTCAATATTATTTATATTTGCTATCATAGTACCTTACCACAGTCTAATCTAAATGTTTAGTTTCAAATGTTACATTTATTTTGTCAAAGTAAATTCGAAAAATATATTTTATTCATAATTTGTTTTTATTTAGATGATTGAAAAAAATTAAAGCCTTGGAGTTTATCACTGTTAATAATTTACAGACAATTTGTTTTATCATGTTTTCCAATTAAAACTCTACGACTGTATTGTTTGTGAGCACTGTGTTCACTATGTACATGCATTGTCTTTATTTAATTATTTTATTTTATGATACATATTTTTGGTGTAGGTGGTTAAAATTCACGAGTACCATTTGACAATGATATCGCATTTTGGCAATAAACACATTTTCACCCTACATGGCTCGCGGTTATGTATCGGCACACATAAAGCAGCAATGTCAATACTGGATTATACTGGGCACGGATCACAAAGCCATGCTGTTGATTACATCTGAACCTTCATATTTATGGATATAAAATATATATAAACCGTTATTATGCACATAACTTTCCGACCATTAACCTTTTAATTAAATCTTACAAGTGTATGTTTTAAAATCCTTGAAATCCTTCACGGTTTAAAACTAGCGAAAATATTGGTTTGTCAGGTATTTAATTATTTATATTTTCAGGACATAATTGTAAACGAATTCATCACTCTGGAAAAGGACGTACGTTTAAAAGATTGAATTTCGAAATAGTTTATCTAAATAATATTAAAAATACAAATATTATAAGTAATATTCATAGACAGTTTTCAATTTAAAACTGGCCAAATATTAAACTAACGTAGGAAAATATTACTTAAACATAAGTAAATTACAGGCATTGGTTTTACTATACGTTTAGACGTTTTCTTTTAGCGAATTTCCCCTATAGGGAAGAAGCTATTACCGTAGGTGGCATGGTAAGACCTAGGCCCGGTACCATGATAAATTTTCGTTTTGAGGCCCCCAGATGCCAAAAACACCATCATCTGGAGGTGTTCCATTGGTATTTACATAAATAACCAGATTTTGTGGTCCTTGATGCAACAAACGTGCATACTCAGTCCTAATGTTTTTCTTATGGGGAATAAATAAAATAATGTCATATCTCGCTTATTTAGTAATACGATTTGATTAAAGTTAGTAAGTGGCTTCATGACTTAGTGAAGTACCATTTGAAATTCGCTGAGTATGCAGGCTTGCTGCAACGGGGGTATTTCTATTATATTTTGTCTTCAAAATGAGACCAAAGTAGAAATAAATCAATCTTAAATTTGTCCTATACGTGTTATAATCGAATATGTTATTGTAGAATGTCTTAAAACGGAATCACCCAAATCTTCTAATTACTTGCATATAAAAGACGACGTTGGAGTAACAACAGCCCAGTGTTCTGTTGGGCGAGCTCCACTATCGAGAGCCCAAGCTGCAAACATGTGTTTAGGAACACGACATTGAGCTGCAACGGCTGCAACGGGTATTAATATGCTAAAACTTGTTTATGTTGATGTTTTACACATCTTAACTCTATAAGTTTTAAGATAGTGATGTAGACTTCTATATTTTTATGTTAGTGTGCCTTAGTTTATATGAAAATGTAACGTGATGTATTCATTATAATTATATTAACATTCTTTCCTATTTGTTTAAAATATTTTAATGCACAAGTCTCTTTAGGAAATAAAAATATGTTAAGTAATTTATAGGCTTTTCAGGACGAAATACATTTTGAATTATAGGACATTTTATTTACTATTGGATGGAAAAAAACACCAACAAAACTACAAACTGCTACGTCACAATTATATGAAACCAAAAGCCATGAAACATCTCATTTGAAAAATTTGCAAATACAGCCACAATGTTTTATGGGTTGCGTAACTAAGTTAATTTTTATTCAAGTACTTTTAAACATTAATTTTGTGAGTAAATCATTCACACAAATTTACATGACTAAAATGTTGCTCTCACTTGTCAAAGTATCAATTGAATGTCACAAAGTGTTAACTATTGAACTTTTAAACAAAATATGATTTAAGATAGTATATTAATAAATATTTATTTATTTTAAGTTAGCATATAAATATTTTATATAGAGCTTTTTCAAAATAAAATAAATAATCCAAGAGATATATTAAATTAAGTTTCTAGAACTTATTAAAAAAAAATAAAAATCCATTAATCATCATAAAAACTCAAATGAAAAAGTAATATAATCTAAAAGCTAAATTAATTTCTGAAAAAATATTGTAAATTATTTGACTACGTTTAAAATATTTTTAGATCCAACCGATATGAACACATCAAAAATTTTGAGCAAGTAAGGTCATTCATACCATCCTTTAATTTTTCAATAAGATTAATAGGCCTACAAAAATCATAATACGGAATGAATGACTTAGACTTAAATTTAAAATTTTTATATATTTGTCATTACATGACTTCATGTATGAAAGAATTTGCGTTAAATATTTTACAGAAATAAACATTTTTGTAACCTAGAAACTTAATACAGGGTTTCATCGAAGCAATTCAACTGCGTCTGCAAGTAGTTACAAAATTTATGCTTAAAACATCGATAAATTTTACAATTCACCTGATGCAATATGAGTGTTTGTTTCTACCATTAATAAATTGATTAAATATAAGAAATGTTACGATAAAAATCCTTTTCACCGTACAAGTGATATTTTCTGTGTAGTAATGTAAGGGTTTTCTGTTCACTAGTATGAATTTAAGAAACCCAAAAAATATATCACTTGCTTTTAGCAAATAAAATTGTAGCTTTACTTTGTAACCAGTTTCAGTTGTTCTCTTTTTAAAGAGGAAAAAGAGACCATAAATTAGCTGGCCGGTTTGCATACCGCTTATTGCAAGAAACCCCATCTACTCCATTTTGTAATCGGAAAATTTAGGGTTGATGTTTAAAGCACTTTGTATTCGCCATGTAAAGGGCGGTCTCGCATATTATAGAAGACACACCAAGCTGGAACGCTTAGAATTGCTTCAACAATGGTGTCCAAACAGTTTAATCTTAGCATGAAACTGTTAACATTTACATTTAACCGTTTTGGTATATTACTATATTCATTTGTTTGTTTTTTGTTGTTTTAAGGAAACACTTGTAATCGAATTAGTTATTATTTAGTACATTTAATCTTTATTGTTGTAGATGAGTTTTTCCTCTTTATACCATATGTTAAAATTAACAAAACAATTTGTAAAATATAAAAAAATATCATAAAACAAAATGATTAATAAACTCTATTATGATTATTTGGCAAACAAATAATTAGTTTGTTTATGTTTGCACTGTTAAACATATCTAAGAAAACTTTTACCTTTTTAAAACACGTTATAAACTATATTATTATATTATTAAGTTAAACACATAACGTTTAATTTATTAATATAAGTTAGTTCCGTAGTGAGAAATAAATAAATATTATTGATTTTGATATTTTAAATATTATGGTGTATATAGCTTTAGGCATGATTACCCTGTCGTGTTATGATTATGTTTTTATATAATGTATTTATCTGCTAATAACGCTATACTCATGGAGATATATTAAAATTTAATTTTACAGTCCAGAGTTTATACATCGACTTAAAATGCGGTAACGCATTAATAGACTAATGCACTTTAATGCCAATATTGAATGCTAACAGGATAGGCAAGCGTATTAGCGTAATAAAGTTACCTATGTGTTTATCTCAATTCTAATTGAACAACTATGTAGGCTGGATGCGTATTAATTTTATTTTTTTAATAAATTAGACAAATCTAAAAGAATAGTTTTATGATTACTTGAGTAGAGGTTTGGATATTTAGTGTGTTGAGTGTTTTCCCAGCGTCAAATTAGATAATCTGTAGATTGTCAAGCTAAGCGTAAACACGTTCATCGATTGTTAGAGTTTAGGGAATAGTTGTAGGCAAATAAATTAACGTGATTAATCCTTGCTAAGCCACCTTGTTACTGATAGAGTGCCTTCGCATCCGCTGCTTCTTTATATTTATAAGATTCGGCTGCCTTTCCTTAGCCACGTACAATGGATTTTACTAGACTCTAGTATCAACGTCCTTCTCCTGCTAGACCAGTAACCCCCAAAGTTACTTTAAGCTTACTAACAGAATCGACCCTCTTTCCATGATGGAAGATGTGGTCCTACACCTTGGATTTTTGTCACCATCAAGCTTACTAACAGAATCGACCCTCTTTCCATGATGGAAGATGTGGTCCTACACCTTGGATTTTTGTCACCATCAAGCTTACTAACAGAATCGACCCTCTTTCCATGATGGAAGATGTGGTCCTACACCTTGGATTTTTGTCACCATCAAGCTTACTAACAGAATCGACCCTCTTTCCATGATGGAAGATGTGGTCCTACACCTTGGATTTTTGTCACCATCAAGCTTACTAACAGAAGCGACCCTCTTTCCATGATGGAAGATGTGGTCCTACACCTTGGATTTTTGTCACCATCAAGCTTACTAACAGAATCGACCCTCTTTCCATGATGGAAGATGTGGTCCTACACCTTGGATTTTTGTCACCATCAAGCTTACTAACAGAAGCGACCCTCTTTTAAAGGTCTTTCCATGTTGGAAGGTGTGGTCCCACAGCTTAGACTTTTGTCACCATGATTCCGGGCTACCTATCAGTACGTTTAGTCTGAAAATTCCCAATTCAAGGTGGGAAGATTGTGTAGTTCCACTTCAAAGGAAGGATCACAACTTATTTCCATCTCAACGCAAGAAAACGTCCATCATAAACCATTGCTTAACATACATCACTTCGTTTAGCTTCTTTTGGGCCAACTAGTAGCGTCAGCGATCAGATCTGCAACGGCATCGGTGTACCCAAGTAAAACAAATTATTTGGCATCTTGCATCCCAGGAATGTTTCGTAAGCGATGTTAAAAAGATCCGGGTCTAGTTTTAAAACCGGGAGTGGCAATTGGTGTGATGAACATAAAGTCCGAGGGCCGAACTTGAATGTCGCATGGCAGAAGGTTGAACCGGATTTAATCTTCAACAAGATATTCTGAGACGCAACTCTCGTGCGTAAACTCGTTCAACATATCAACCCATATCGTCGAGTAGAGAGCGTTCGTGAAATCAACCATAACAAGAGGCACAAACTGTTAACTTAGTATTAGTTAAAAAAACTAAGTTATTTTCCTTATATAATTGTCATATAGATCAGAAAAAAGTGACGTTTATCTTCAAACAATTTAAAAATAAGAATCAAACTTTATATCTATAACAAATATTTCAATAATAAACTAAAGAAATAACAAAATATATACGGGACACATTTAATGATGTTCTAACACAAACATATTCCTACAAAAGAGTGCACCTAAAAATTACAAGTTTAACATACGCAATATAGAGATCCCTCCTCCCCTATATTCGTAAGCATCTCCTACGGCACGGTGGGTCTGGGCCGGCGAGGCTTGGCCGTCCTTCCATCATCCTCAACGTAGTCGTCCGGCCTGAAGGGCTGTGGAACGAGGTTGGCTCCAGGCCGGAGGGGGATGGGAGACTCTCCGGTTTCCTGGATGCGAGACCTGGGGGCTTCTGGGTTCTGAGGAGGAGGCACCGGTAGCAGGCGTGGGGGTGGCTTCGAGAGTGGCATTCCGAGTTTTTAGTTTTTGTTTTTTGTCAGGTAAAAAAACTTGAATTTGTCATGTAGTTCTTGTTTTCTTGTGAGTAAAAGATTGTTGTAAATGAATGATTTAAATTTTGTTTACATGGAAACGAGATATGCATCACGACTAGCAGCTTTACAAACACACGAGCCACTGGAAGAGGAGACATTCCTATGGGAGTGCTGCCAGGGGTAAAACTTAGAAATCACATTCAGCGCTACCCGTGGCAAATTTTAAAATCACAGCGCTATCTACTGCTTGGTGGATTTTAAATTTTGCTTAGTTCGATACGCTATGGTAGTCTAATGGATATGGCACTGAATTCACGATCATATGGTCCCAGGTTCAATTCTACCTTTTCGTGTTTACTTTTTGAGGTACTGATTTTGTTATATTTTACACAAACCAATGTGTAATATGTTACAAAGAAAATAGCCGCCATACAGCACTCTGCGGAGTTAGGTTAGGTTATTTTGCTATAATGTTTCGTAAATGTAGTGTATTTTCTTTGGAATATAAGTAGTTTTCCTCTGTTTACATTTTAAAACACTACATTTCACTCATTTTTCATAATAAAGCATCTGTTTCGGGTAGTTCGTTCGTCATCGGACAAGATCGGCTTCCTTCGGGTGGCAAAGCCTCCTCTTCCAGTGGCTCGTGTGTTTTTTTAGCTGCTGGTGTGCATCACGAGATTGAACTATAAACAAAAATATATTAATATGGGAAATATCCCTACGGAACGCAGAATATTTTACAGTGATGTACAGAGCTGGATATTAAAATGTGGTATGATTAATGGATTGATTCCGAGAAGAACATAATGAACCCCCTCGGGTAGTTGCATGCGTGCGAGGTGAATCACTCGTTTCTGTTTTATTCGCTTCCTCTTTTATTCTCTTTTATTATATTTTTCGAGAGTTGAAATAAAAATTGCTTTCCCATTGCTTAATGGTCTCGATGCCAAATATAGTAATTGTAATGCTACTCGTGTCGGATAGGGTATAGTGGTTTTTATTTTCTGCATTGTCAAATCAAAGTCACTTCTGTAAGTGGACATTGGGACATTTGCTTACATTGGTATTATGAAAATGGGATCCTACCCCACCATACTAACCGAGATTAGGCATTACTATTCTAGCTTAGAACACTTATTCAGTTCTGTTCATAGCAATTAAATAACTATATTTTTTACGACGAGATGGCGTGCTCCGTTACTACCAAACTCCGTCTACAAAATTTTCTCTTTAACCGTTTATAATTTCTTTAAATTTGTGTAGATTTTTTAAAGTTTTTATCTGTTGAAGCGCGTTTCAAATTATAGGAAAATTATTTTATTTCTTACTAATACGGTAAATTGTTATTATAGTAATAATAGGATAAATTTTAACAGGAAAGTGGTTTGGAATTTTAATAACGTTAATACCAATAGTATTACAAATAAATGCTGCAGGGATTTAAATATTTAAATTACCTATGTATAAACAAAATCCTAGTAAATCCAATGAATTTTGATATGTTTTGGTGTTTGCTAAATATAGACATGCCAAATTACCTCAGACCCTATTACATTCTTATTTTGACATATTTGCTTTGTATTGTAACTTGATTAGCTTTATGTTTCCGGCTTAGGAGTTGTCACTAATCTAACACAAAGCTTTGTAGCATTTATGACGCTGATGAACACAAATAACTCCAGTTATGGGGCATACAAAGCTTTGTGGTGGACGGGCCTACACTCGATATCCCATCTCGCACACTTTGATACGGCCAATCAGAACAATCTGAATTATTTTATTTCGTAGATGATATCATGAGAAACTCTAAATTAGAATTAGTGTAAAAAATATATTTCCTTTAACACAATCCTAATAGTTTAAATATGAGTTATTACTGTAACCTATAAATTGTACACGTTTTAAAATGTGTATGTTTCTGCGTGGTTCAGTAACAAATAAAACAAAAACACCCATATCGATGATATTTAGTGAGTACGCTATTGATTTCCTATATCCGTTGCATGAAAACTGTCAAAACTACATAAAGGTATCTGTATATTATGTACATTATTAATTATAGTAATATAAAATAAATATATTAAAATGTATTGAAAAATATAGTTTTAAAAATTAAGATTTTATATTTCAATATTACTGTTAGTGTTAGCATAGATGTCAACAAATTTCTTCAAATAAAAAATAATTTGCTAATGTTTAATAACTTATATAGTTGGTATAAAATAATAATAAGGTAAGAGTACACTTTTTTAATTCCAATAAAACTACAATGTAGAGTGACAATATTATATTAGGTAAAACAAAAAGAACAAAAAAACACTATTTTTAATAAATACACCTCTGGATAAAACAAAATAAGCCGTTAGTTTGCCCGCGGGTGGAAACAGAAACCATCAAGCAACCAATGCCAAAGTCATGCATAGACAAGTACTATTTTACTTGCAAAAGCAGGCCCTATATGAGTCTGTCTGAACAACAGAATTCTCTCCGATTTTGTGAATATAAATTTTATAAAATTCAAAAGGGGGTGTTCAATATATTATGCTTCTAACTAATTCATAATTATAAGTTTGGATGTAGATTAAAAACTTTGTTTCGTTATAAGTATCAGTATACCTATATTTTAATTATACCAATTAATATTTAAATATTTGTATTATTGGTCCAAAAGTAATGCAAGAAGATTTTCATTACTTTTTCACCAATAATACAAATATTTAAATATTCATTGGTTTTCAGGGTAAACATTTTATTTAATTATATACACCGCCACAATCCAATCATAACATTATCACGGCATTCTTAGCATTAAATTAGATTTTTTACTAGTTAGAATTTGCTAATATTATGGAGCTGTATTCTTGTAAATAAAATTACTTGTACTGGAATGTCGCAAAGTAAATTTAATGAAATCATAGTTTTTTTTAAGTACACATTTCACTCTGAATGTAAAATTATTATTATTATTCGTTTGATATTTGTATTTAAAAGTGTTGGTGTTTTGCATGGATTTACATGATAATAAATAAACAAAGGACTTTTAAAATAGCAAACAAACTTATATCGTGGGAGTTATGCGTGTAGAAATATGAAAAGAGAAAAGAATTCTTAAAATGTGTATTTTATGATACAATAATTTTATTTAGACAACAAGTATGGAATTTTTTTGCAGGAAATATGATTTGATGATTAAAATTTTTAAAGCAGCACATATATCAAAATAAAAAATTACTGCGCATTGGTCATGAAAAAGTTATTCTTTACTAGTTATACTGTTAATAGTAAAAATTAATTACTTTTCTAACTGTTTACAAGTTAATAATATTCCGTTGCAGCAAACCTGCATACTCAGCGAATTTCAAAAGGTACTTCACTACGTCATGAAGCCACTTAGCAACTTTCATCAAATCATATTCATAAATAAGCGAGAGATGACATTTTATTTATTTTCCACGGGGAAAACATTAGGACTATGTATGCAGGTTTGCTGCATCAAGTACCACAAAAATCGCGTTTTTATTTAAATACCACTGGATCACCACATGACGCAACACTCCAAGTTTTACCGATTTATGTTCATACACAAGTAAGACACAGTTCGGGTCACAGTGCTTGGCGTCTGGTTAGCGTATGCTCTGGAATGACTTTTCGCCTCTATTTGGCTTAGTACCGATAGTGTTACAGTTTACTTTTTCAACATAAATCAAAAATCACTTATTTAATTTTAAAACATTTGTTTGGCTATTTCCGTTGATGTCTACTTTTATTTACGAGAAGTTTTAGTAGTGACCTTTAGCCTTTACCGTGACCCGAACTGTATCACATGCATTCTCCATAAGAATAATTATAGCTCATGAGTACGCAGGGTTGCTGCCATGGGGACCACAAAAAATGGGGTTTGTATGCAAATATCAGTAAACCCCAACCATATAAAGCCAAATACCAATTTTTATTAATATACGTTCATTAATAAGCAAGATATAAAATTTTACTTATCATAAGATTAACATTAGACAACGTACTGTGTTTAGCACTTGAATAACTCGGTAAAAAGTTGACGTAGAGCGATGATCAAAAACCAAATTGCTTGTTTTTAAAATCTGAATTTAATGAAGTAAACCAAAATTTGGGTTTACAAAATAATTAAATATAAAAAGTAGAGAAATACCCATTTTTGGGGTACAAAACCCCCCTTAAAGAAGAGCGACCTGTCTGGTTCTCGAAGTCATGAAAATAGATGCTGCTATACACGTTTGCACCAAATTTCATCAACATCGGATCATTTTTACGAAAGTTATCGTGCCTACGGACACATATTTTAACGAATGGTGTTTCGAAATCTAGGGGAAAGTTATTGTCCTAGGCCTAGGTATTTCTATGCCAAATACGGTAATAGCTTCTTCTCTATAGGGGAAATTTGCTTAAAACGACTGAATAATATATTATAAACAAATTATTTCATAAATTTTATAGTAAAATCCATGTTGGTTAATACTGTAGAAGCTTAGTCTAACGTCCAGTATTAAGCCATGTTCAGCGTCCCAGGCATGAATAACCCCAACGTGAAATATGTGACACCCATTGCATGGTGAATACAAACTGCTCCTGGGAAGGATTTACAATTTACGATGCCAGGAAAGAATAGTAAGGAGTAAGGAAGTTCGTTCAATATCATTTTATGTATATACTGATCGATGTATAGTTAGCATAGTAACTCATTATGGCAAGTAAGTTTTAAGATGTCAAATAAAAAACTAATTATATAAAAAATTAAAAATTGTTTATATCATATTAAATATTGACGTACTACTAAATATAGTACGTCAAAATATGTAATATTATAAGCGGTTGATTATCATTCTCAACCTTTTTGCTTTGTAAACGACACCTTTCTTCCTCGAGAAAGCCTTAAACTAAAATGTATCATTAAAGTTTTCAACAGTATAAGGTATGAGATTTGTATTTCATTCGTAGATAATTTAAACACTGTGATTACACTAACGTTTTATTATATCTCTTTCATAACGAACGTCTGTCCTTGTGAACCCTTTTAGCGAATTTCCCCTTTAGGGAAGAAGCTATTACCGTAGTGGCGTGGTAAGAGACCATGACAGATTTTTGTATTGAGGTCCTCAGATGCCAAAAACACTATTCGTTCAAATTTATGTATATGTATATATATATATATATATCCATTAACACGATAACTTGAGTAAAAAACGTCTGATTTCGATGAAATTTGGCCCAAGTGTGTAAAGTGACATTCATGACTTTAAGTTTGAAAACAAAAAAAATCGGATAATGGGAAGAGGGTTTTATGGGGGTTTACAATTTTCCAATAATCAGTTTTTTGCAATTTTGACCATTGAATTTTTAAAATACTTAATTTTGGGTTTGAACATTTTATAGAGCTTAACAAATCAAATAATAGGGTATTTTAATCATTAACCTAGGTTAAATGGTTGCGGAGAAAATCCAAAAAAACGTGTTCATAAAATCTCCTATATTAATCTTATGGGAAAAACGTTTGCAGCTTTTCTTCAGTTCATTTTAATGCAAACCTCACATTTAATTTTACCAATCAGTTCAGCTCTCCAAAAAAAATATTTTGGTGTTTAAATTGTGATTCTACGTCCAACCGTTGCACAGATATTCAAAGTGTTAAACACAGTACGTTGTCCAATGTTATCCTTATGGAGAATAATTAAAATTTGATAACTCGATTATTTATGATTGAATGTTGATAAAAATTGCCATGTGGCTTTACCTAGTACTCGTATATTGATATTTGCACAAACAAATTTTAGCTGATTTTCCCCGCAGCAGCAAACCTGCATACTCAACCCTCATGTTATTCTTATGGAGAAAAAGTAAAATGTCTCCCTTAATTATGAACATAAATTAATAAAACTTGTTATGCAGCTTCGACTGGTTAAGTTATATTGATAATTGCATCAAAACACATATTTTGTGTTCTTTGATGCAGCAAATCTGCGTACTCAGCTTTAAATGTTATTCTTATGGAGAATAAATAAAACGCTATGTATCACTTATTCATTTGTGTATTTTTATGAAACTTGGTGAGTGGCTTTATGTGCTAGTGAGAAACATATACATGCATTGGAAATTCGCTGTGTAAGCAGGTTTGCTGCTACGGGGGTATTTAGTTATTAACATTGCTGGATATTTTTAAATAATTAGTTATATTAAACACAAATTATATTAAAACATAGTAAATACATTTTTGTTATTAAATTAAATAAATATGAAGATACGATGAAACTATTTAGTTTTATCTGATGGTAATTAGTTTAAATTCTAATTTTTGCCAGATTATAAATGTGAAAGTAAGATATTTTTAAGTCCTTATTTTGGTATATAATAATGTTAGTATTAAATTGCTATTTAACTATCTAAAACGTAACCAAAACCAATGGCTTGTTATGTTCTAAGTTTGTATACGTTTGAAGCAATAACAACCCATTTGATATCTACCACCTAGAAACCACAACTGGCACGTTTTACATAGTTATTTGATATTAATATTACTTCGATAAATCAAACGACGTATTTTGTTATTTATGATATGTTTTTAAAAATATGTTTACAATTATAGTTCAAAAACTTGTTTAAGTAATTTAAAATGCAACAAAGAATAAAACAAAGTACCTGTTAATTTTTGTATTATTTACGCTTATTTTACATTGATGATGGCAAATAAAGTTTAACACGAGAACCTACAACTCTATGGTTTTTAATCTCTCAAACCCTTCATCAGATAAGAATATACTATAGTAGTGAGAGGAAGGTAATACTGAGATTTAATGTGGGAATACCCTAAACTTTCAACTACCACATATAACACAATACCTTTTATAAGTAGTGTTGTTATTTACCCAAACCACCTTTCTTATAGAGACATAGTTGATACATTTTTGGAATTACTACGATAATTTCTTTATGTATGACGATGATGACTGATTGCTAGATAAATCGATTGGTATGATTTCCGTTTAGTATATAAGGAAATTATAATTGATTTATTGAGTTGCATGATACTTGTTACAATTATAGGACAAAATTAACCACGTTAAACGGCGCTGTAAACTATATCCACACTTATACTTACACATCAGTCGGTAAATAAACCTTGCATATTGTACAAGGATGGTAACAAACTAAAATTCAATTTGGCCATCTCGTATCTGTCATCTTCTGCTTGGGCCTGATGAACGGTGGGACTGATCAAAACCGATTGCCTCATACTTACGAATATTTAAGTTTTGTATGTAAGTATAAATAAGCGTAAATTCATGTTATAATGTTGTGAGACGTATTTTATTTAATAAATGTTATGTTATAACTATAAGTATATGAGAATCTAAGGCGTTTTGTAAATAAATAAATCACAGAATGTAATAAAAGTCGTCTTACAATATTTAAGAATATATTTACACTTATACTGATTCACATACAGACGGTAGATATATAAAAGATGGTACAAGGCTATAGATTTCGACTAGTCACACCGGTCATCATCAGGTCAATGAGAGAACTGACAGAACCAAAATGGCGTCCCTGCTTATATCCTATTGGTTACCGGAAGTTCCGGATACGGGGTCCTTAATGTGCCACCAGAATCGAAGTTAACTTGTTCATTAATCATTGCATATCTATCTTTAATTTTTTTTAAAAACAATTCTTCCCATACATTCATTTCATTTCCTTTTTTACAATTCTTGAGGATGTTGTTGTTGTTGTTATTGGCAGATTAGGAAACCCCAGCTTTGCTGCTAGTCACCTCTTCCACAAGCGGGAATATTGCTAAGGTTACCGGAAGGATAGGATATAGCAGGAAAGGAAAGGATGGGATGGGACGGCAGCCAAATCGACCCTTCAGAGGCCAACTCCCGTGCCCCTGTGACAGCTGGGATGAGGCTCTCAACAGCGGACCCTCATTTCGCCCTCCAACAGGTCAACTCAACTGACAGGGTATCCATGTACAACAGCCAGGGACCATTCATTCTCCGGTTGGCAGGAGGGACCAAACCCGGAGACTCTGTCCCTAGCCGCTGCAGATGGAGGGACCAAAGGTGAAAGGGAAGTTAATCATAATGGACAGCCAAAAGACTTACCATATGTAATGACAACTTCATTTGCTGTACCCAATGTCAGCCTCAAAACTGGTATAGATCAGTCTTAAGGTAGTCCTGGGACTTCTTGAGGATGCTGAGGTTTTCTTCTATTTTCCCTATGGTGTGGCCGTTTTCTAACAGGTGTTTCACTACGTTTGATAATTCCGGTTTCCTGTTCTTCCAAGCTGGTTGGTTTTTAAATCTTTTAACAAATTTAACAGTTTGACCAATATAAAAGCCAAAATAAAAGTTTGATTCTGTCATTTCTCTCATTTCTTTCTTTGGTGATGACCGGTGTGACTGGTCGAAATTCATAGCCTTGTACTATCTTTTATATAGGTTTACCGTCTGTATGTGAATCAGTATAAGTGTAAATGTATTCTTAAGTGTTATAAGACGTCTTCTATTACATCCTGTAAGTAATAAAAACATGTAATATGCTAATCAAAATGTTGTTTAAATAAATAAAAGCAATAGTTAAATGTAAATAAAGTACGCCAGTTAATCGCCTTAGAAACAGCTAGCTGTTCTAGATGTTTGAAAATGCCATTAAATAAAGGAATACGTTTTGTGTAATAATAACCCAGTTTTCATGGGAAGAGGCGAGATCAGCAAGAGCGGCACAGATGTGTTTAACAGGCCCAGTGTCAGCTCCGACTCCTTTAATGCATAATGGTGCTCATAACTGTATATAAAGAAATTGGAATGGTATTCAGATGACGCAAGTTTTTAAATTATTATAAATCTGTCTATTAAGTGTTATGTGGTTATTTGTAAATATGATTTAGATATATCCGATTTAATCAATTAGTCATTTAATACATTCTACAGCTTGGCGACTCTAATATGTAAACCAATAGATAGCCTTTGTATTACAAACGTTATTGGTTGGAAACAAAATAACATTCTTACTTATCGATAGTACGTAACATAAACAAAATCTGATATGTTCGGGTGTGATACGCATCTCCATGAATACAAAGGTACGGACATATTTTCAGCAGTTATATCTGTAAACAGCTTTCCAAACGCAACCACGGCTACTTCCAGGTCGATTAACAAATCCAAGTTTTTTAAAAATATTTATTTTGTGAATATTAAGACTTTGTCCTTACAATATAATTTTTAGTGAATGTAACTATTTATATATTTTTTGTTCTATTACCTAATTTAACCATTTATTTAAATATTGCCAGTTTTACGAACAGTTACAAATCAGTTTACTCCCAAGCTAGCAAGAATATTTTTTCCTTCCTAAGAATTCCTGCCCTTTTCTTCTTATAATTTTTAAGTGATTCTCTTTGCTTCTTTTGGATAGTAAAGAACTGTTGTCAAAGTGAGATGGTTGAGAGTGTACATAATCACCATCATCAAGTTTTGTAACAGTATATTAGTAAATACACAATGTGGTGAACAGTAAGTTTAGTTTGACGACATACTAATGAAAATAACTGGGGCGAGTTTTACTTTTGAAAATTATTCGACAAAATACTGTATCTAATACCTATTAACGATTACAACCAATGAACAACCAATGATGTAGAACAGGGTTTAAATGCCCAGATGTTTTTTACGTTTACATATTGTAAATCTGCTAATACATATAAAAATATCAAATCAAAAATATTTATTGTCTTTCGACTATACTTATAATCTTGAGAAGCGTCAGTTTTAGTTGCACAGTGACGAATAAACTAAGGAAATAAACACCTTATAATACCAATAATTATATCAAAATAACTTAAACTTGTATACATTGTTTTATTTGTTATTATTAGTGAATTTCCTTTGGAAAGTAAACTATTAGCATGACCCGCACTGTGAAACTTAAGCCCGGGACCACCATAGAAGTTCCTAACGTGACCCCCTGAACACGTTTTGGGAGGTAGTTCAAAATATATATATATATATATATATATATATATATATATATATATATATATATATATATATATATACATGTGTGTTTGCACTCTAGCGGTCGCATTTTTTGTCCGATTTACTTCAAATTTGGTAGGGAGGTTCCTTTCTGTAATCATTTGGACAAGTTCGTTGGGCAAAACAATCGGAAAACTCTAAACGCCATTTTTTGGGGATTAATCTTTCAAATTTCGAGTTTTTGGGCCCAAAAAGGGTCATAAAAGCCTCAGATGTAAAATCAATGCATGTAAAAAGATGGGGATTAGAGAGGCGAAAGTTTTAAGCCCTCTCTTGTCATTCTAGCATAAATATTTACCGAGTTATTAAAGAAAGTGTGTATCGAATAAACACAGTACGTTGTCTTATGGGGGTTTTGAACTAGAAAAGCCTGTTATTCCTTTGTTAGAGTACTTTTATCATCCCCAGCAACCTCACGTCTACTTTCAAGCATGTCTGGACCTTCTCCTAACCTTATAATGCGCAAAATTGTATTCCCAGCTTTGCAATTAAATGAAACCAGGAGTATCAGAACAGCCAAAAAATCAATGTTTTCAGATTTCAATAAAAGTTGGACAAATGTATGTTTTTACACTAATTTTGAGTTTTAAAAGTTTTTATGTGGAAATTCACTTCCCTCACGTCAGCGTGCTGCGTGCGAACTCGTTATTAATTGCATAGATAATTTGCTGATGTACAGGTTTTGAGATTATACGACATTTATTCTAATAGTTTTTCGCAAAAACGAATGTCGTTGGTATAAATATCCACTTAGTAAGACAAGTAAAATAAACATTCACTATATTTTCTGTTCAATAAAATTCCTCCTGCTTTTACAAGTTTGTTTTTATTATTTACAGTGATACTCGATTCATGAGAGTTCTTCAATATTTTCAATATTAATATCTAATTTTTTCACTTCAAAACATGTTATATCATAAGGAAAAATTTGTTATAGGCCTACTCATATTACCGATTCAAAATCTTACATATTGAAAAATACACACATTTTTCATGTTAAAAACCAGTACATTCATAATACGTATGTGTGTTGTATTTTTATAAATTGTCCTACCAATCATTAAAAACACTTGCTAACCACGAATTGAAAACATCATGTCACTATACTTTAAAATAATTTGACTATTACTTTGCTAGGGAAAGAGTCAAGTCAGCTATGGGAGTCTAGCATAGCGGAGCACCGGCTTGGAACATCCTACAGATGTGTTTAAGAGCTTCTAATATTGCTGGAATCGGCTTAACAGAACTCAATTCTATTGGATAGCCTTTTTATAGTCATGCAATATTCTGAGTTTTGCCTGTGATGTAGCATGCAAATAAATAAATAAATAAATACATTATTAAAAAAGCTTTACTGTCCACAGGTACAAATAATTGTTAGTATATTCTAACAATTATTTGTATACGATTTGTATTTGTGTACGATTTGTATACGATTCTGCATCGTGTCAAGATGACCGATACCAATGCGAATCCTTTGTTTACATCTTTCACTTTTCACCCGTTTTATAATATTAACTCATTATTATATAATGTTTCAATAACATCAAAAAATTATATTGTAATAAAAAACTTAACATCAAACTCAATAAGATCAATACTTTCGAAATGTAGTATATTAAAAAAAACTGTAAATTCAGAGGAATGGAAAGTTGTATATATGCATACCTGATTATTGAAAGAAATCGAACTGATAACAAATTCCTTCTACTGATAAAAAATTTTATTGCAGATTTTATACAAATTGCGACCCGACCATTTACAAATTAAACAGAACGTTAGTATAAAGTTTAACAATGTCAATCACTAATTCATAGTTAGTTTTTAACGCAAAAATACATGATAATATTTATTACCATCCATTTTTGAATGGCCAATAGAGCACTATTCCTTTTAATTTTTTTACCAAAACCCTATTTTTATAAACAATTTTATGTCACTAAAGTTTTACCTTTTATTGTATTATGAATTAACAGGAACTGTTAAAAATTTATTAAAACTATTAACATGTTCATCGCATATATTTATGAATTCTTAAAACTCATAAAAGCAACATTTACCGGTCCAACCGCAGTAACACTCGTCATAAAAATATGGTCGATGTATTTGTAAAAAATATTAGAATCATATAAAAAAGCTTAGAAAAACGTTACATTACATTACATACACTTAAACTTGTCTTCCTTTTACTTTAAAATGAGTTTTTTTTTATATATTATAAGTATTTAGTGAATTAGTAGGGACACTCATTGTACAATAAATATTTGGATGGTAATGACTTGAAATATGTTGTTAGCGTATTTCGGCGTTATGTTTCTGTAGAAATAGAAAGCAGCAGAATACTGTTTTCAGTGTTGTAATGCGTAAAATAATAATTTCAGCTACATCGGGTTCTGCTAATATACATTTTAATAAAAGAGTTTAAATGAGAATACAGAGCCAAGATAAGAATACAGGTCTCTGTGACTGTCAAATTATAGCGATTGTACGCACTTCATTTATTTTCTCCTTACTAATATCGCATAGTTCAAGATTGTAGATAAAACTGTTAGTTGCAACATAAATTAAAATGTTTTTAAAATTTCCATTTTTATTTTAAGTTATAAGTTATTTTTGGTTCTTTGTTGTTTTTAACTAGTGTATGAGCTGCATTATCGTCATTCTTAATAATAAATCAATTAATTCTGTAATTAATCAATTGTCACTGTAATAATTAATTGATAGTGTGGCACTTCAAAGCTTCAACCGATGGCTTAGTTGGATGTAAAACCTGTCTTTATACAACATTTATGGGATTATTCGTGATGGCTACAACAGATATGCCATCCATCCGCTCGTCAAAAATTCTAAATCAAACAGAACGAAAACATGGTGAATGTGCAGACGGCATGTTCTATACTAACGATGCTAGTTTCAGAGCTGAACTTACCATACCTAACATCTCTTGAATATACAGTATCATTTACTAGCTGCTTTACATATCTATTGGTACTACCTAGACTATGTTTGGAGAAGTTAAATTTCGCACATTTAATCAACTTAATAGTTATCATAAGATATAAGCGAAATTATATTTATATTATTTTACAGTACATATTGATTAACAAGAGGGAATTGTGTCATTGCATTTTTCGTCTGGTAACCAAACAAATTTATTATGTAATATTGTTAACGCTTTTTAGTATGCATGTAACACAATGGAAAATTTACCAAACAAATTTGGAGGCATTAGCATGACAAAGCTGTTATAGAGAACATCAACAGGTTTGTTATGTTATTAAAGAATTTATTGCGGACATTTTCCATCGCTGATTAGCAAAAACAAGTTTCACGACGTTTCGGGATTCGAAATTTGATCCTGCCTTGGACTTTCAAACAAAGAATCATTGCTATGATGTTTACATGTGACAAAATTCAGAAAATATTTGAAAACTATGAATCTTTCTCTTGTCTGTATTTCAAGTTTTAAAAGCTATCTTTCCCATACCGATGATTTTATTTGGTCAGGTGATAATTGAAACATATATTTGCAAAACTGGGATTGTATTCATCGTTTTTTTATTTAAATAATTTTTTTTCAACACTGTGCTGTTCACTATATGTAGTTGTATTTCAGAATAATATTATTGGTAAAGTAAATATACACAGTGGTATTTTTGAAACTCATAATAGCGATGGATTTGAATTTATTATCGATTTGTCTCGATACTAAATGGTTATCATTAAACCCCTGTTGTCACACTTCAATTTAAATACATAATAAAGCTTGTTATTGTCTTAAAATAAAATTGACACACACCAACATGTTGATGTTTGTCGATTTATTTTGACTCAGTGGAAAACTTCATTATAAAGTTTAAGTTTGACATTAAAGGTTTGCAATGACCTTTTAAGGTTAAAACTGAAAAACAATCGTTTTAATCGTGAAGTCGGCGAAGGAGTTTTGCCAGTAACCTCTTATATTTAATTTACTAGATTCATGAGGCAATAGTCAAGAATAAAGAATAATATGCAAACAAGAGCAAAACGGTTTGTAAAACACTTGACAACAAGCTAATTCATATTTAAAAATACAAAAAAATATGATATTTGAATTAGCTTGGGCTCAAAAGAGTTTTGGACGAAATAACCAATAAAAGCTAATTTTACTTAACTTTTGCGATACAGATAGTTACATAATCACACTTCAAAGAGTGAGATCTTAAGTTTTTAAGCCGTTATTTTCAACAAGCCTTGGCTTTACTTACTGTCACATTATTTATGTAAAATAGAGAAATAACGATTTAAGGTGATGAAAGCCTCTTTTTTTAAAGAGCATTTAAGTTAACAAATTATTATCTTAAGTTCATTTTCCTTTAAGAGAAGATAATTTGTTCATCCATTGGTTTTCATGACTGACACATTCGCCATGCTTATTGACCTTACCGTACCTTTTAAAACAGTTATTCGTACTGCGTTCTATGGTGAATTTGTGATTAACAAATACATAAACTGATACAAAATACTTATATTGAAAAGTAAATATATTGATTACAAAATGTATAAATTAATTAACAAATATATTTTTATAACATTAATTATTAAAACTTATACACATTAGATAAATTAGAACTATGAAAGCTGGTGACAGAGATTTATTTGATTTGTGTTATTTTTTTATATTTGCAAGCTAGCAATCGAGAGATATAATTTAACTTAGCCTGCCTAACATCATTTGAACATATAGCACAGTTTACAGCTGGTTTACATATTTATAGCTAAGACAGATGATCACATTTGTATGGTTATGTTGTACATGGAAATTATAGCTTTTAGTTCGTCTGAAAAGGTTTTAGATTTATAAGAAGATACAAAAGTATTTCTTACAAATTTGTATAAATATACGCGGAAACTACATGCTGCTGGATATATCTTATAATATTACAAAGTTGCTCTTTAGTTGATTATGTAGATGTGCCCCACATCCCGCTAGAGAGGCCAACACATGCCCCAAGTGGGATTTGAATGCATTACGTTGAATTGGTCCAACAGAGTGGCTGATGACTTTTGTCCCTAGGGTTCAGTAAAAAGGCCAGTAACATAATAACTAAAACATATAGAGTTTGAGATGCGAAAGTTGCAAAAGGTGTTGATAAATCTCAAATATAGTGTATAATTAATAAAAATAAAAATTATGGTTTTATACTTCTTTGTTTAAAATTCGATGTTGGCGATGGTGGGTTTATGTCTTTTAAAAAGTTATTGCGGACATTTACTATCTTGAACGAGAAAAACAAGTGTCACGACGTTTCGGGAACGTGAATCTGTCCCCTTCAGGTGAGAAATATCTAGAACATAACCAAATCTTATTTTGTAAATTTTGTTATGTTCTAAGAATTGTTCAAAGCTGAAGACGGGGTTGGATTCCGAAACGTCACGAAACAATATTACTACTAAGTCGGGTCAAATGCCCGCATTAACTTACTAAATAACAGTTTTATGCTGTCAGATATTACATTTAATTTTGGAAACATATTTCATATGAGACAATTATAAAAAATGTAGGGTGAAATATTGTGAAAAAACCTTGATAATGACAAAACACTATCATACAACTTTGTTGTTTTAGCCAAAATGTTTAATAATTTTTAAAAAATGTTTAGTTTTTTGTTTCATCGATTACACTGGAAAGGAGGGTATCCCCACTTGCATGACAAATTAATTGAATTTTATACTTCTGCAAGGTGGCTTGAGTCAAAGAGAAGACATAACTTTAAAGGTGTCATTGATTAATTATACCTAGCACTAATGCTAATCTGTCACCTCAGCCACCGACGTATCAGTGTTCTATAATTTAAATATTACTGAACAATTACTAACATTTTAGTATCATTATTATTTGTAACCTTTATTCTAGCTTTTGAAAACCAATTATAATAATTTATTTGTATTATATAAAGATCAAAATGCCGAAGGAGCCATTTCATAATATATAGTTTACTTAAATTATTAACATATGCAATTTTATATATGGTTGTCACATTTATAACAACAAATACTACACGATTATAACAATTCTTAAACTTAAGTAAGCCATTGTTATAATTACTAATAATAACGCTTTTGGCAGTTTCATTCTTACTTCTGTTTTTTATTCTCACCTAAACGTTTTGATGCCACTTTGGACACCTTCATCGGTAGGAAGGTTATATAAACCTGATTATAACAGTAAATCTCGAATTTTACAACACAATGGATCTGTAAAGTAATTACTGACAGGCAATAGGTATAAAAATACGCACATAATTGAGTTGATTTACAACTGCCATAATTAAATTGGCACGCTTTTGATTGTAAATAATGAATACCAATTAATCATTGGGATTTCCTATTGTCAACTGTAAAAGTTATGAATCGTTACTTTTTCTGGTTTAATCAATGGCTATAACTAACCTGGAGTATCTTTATACGAATAAATTTTTGCTATCCGTATTCAAAAGAGAGGTTCTAGATTATACATACGCAATGTTTGAAAGTAGGTTTTGTAACGCATGTGGTTAATAAATGTATTATCTTCCAAAATGGTTTTTACAAAAATAAATTGATTTTGTCAACACAACAAAACCTTCTGGTTTCAAAATTAAAATTAGAAATTCACTTTGTATACTTATTATTTGCGTATAAAGAGGTTTAGGACAGTGTAAGGTTCAATCAAGCTCTATAACTAACTAATATGAAGAAGGATTTAAGGTGTAATGTTTTATAATTTATTCCTTAAAACATTAACCAGGGTGTTTATAAATAAAGATAACGTTCCCTTTAACCTTGAAGTCGTTAGTCCTAACATTTTCTCCGCTAGAGTGTAGCTGTATAGGGTTATAAATGTAATTCAACAGCTGTTTTTTTTTTGTTTGTTACCACTTTATCTGCTTAAAACAGTTATGCGGTGATAACACTTGACCATCTTGATTATTTTAAGGAAAAGAACATAATATATTTTGTATGTATAAACGTAGGTTAACACTAATATTCTCAGGCATTCTTTCCCGGAGCTGGTTGATGATGCACATATTTTCCCATCAATGTTGTGTCCTATAGTAAGAAGAAACCAAAATTTCCTCATAGTGTCGTTTGTAAGCTCATTTCATTGCACGATACAAGATTAAACCCTTAATATAACCAATTATTATGTTCCCTTAAGGACAGCTAATGGTAAAGCGTCCTGCAGGGTTCTTTATTTTTTTTTAGTACAGTGATACCAATGCTGACAAACTTGGTAGAGTAACTAAAGAAAAAAAATGATCCCAACGGGTATAACTTAAAACATCCAAAACAAAAATTCTAAGACTCACCTCGAACTAACCAATAAAGTCACTACGTTCTCTTTTGGCTTTGACACTCGATTCGTGACGTCATGTGAAATAAGCCTTAGGTTTGAGTCTACTACACTATGTTCGGGAGTAAAAATGATACCTTAGTGCTAAAACCATCATTTGAGGACACTAAAACTGGAAAACTAAATTTAAAACAAACCATATAAAATTCTTAAGTCAAGTTTAAAATCAAATTTCAACTGATTCCTAAAGTATACAACTCAAATTAAAAAAGAAGAGACACATGCGGAAGATTTTTCTAGAAAATCTGTAGGTTTATGTCACTTTTTATTCACCATAGGAAGAATTCTTGAAGTTTCTGGGGAGAGTTTGCCGATTACAAAACAAATGCTCATTACGAAACGATTAGGAATTCGATGATTATACGTGAGTTTTTTTATAGCTATAAACGTAAGGTTCTAATGGGTCAAAGGTTTTTGAAAGGACCCTAGGTTAACACCAAAAGCTAAAAAAAATAAAACTTTTCCATCTCAACACATATAGCTTGCCTATTTCCCTTGTGTAGAAGCGTTTTCTTAATCTATTATCGTGAAATAATAACTGGATTTCATGTATATTATTGAGTGTATAAACGCCCATAAAGAAAGCATCTATTTTCTCAATTTATATTTTTCTTAGAAAAATAACTGGATTACATGTAAATTGTGAAATATATAGACACCCGTAAAAAGGAGAAATAAAAAGGAGTGGTATTATTTGCTGCATTATTATTTGGCAAGCCAAATGAACTCTCTTACTTGATGAACATATGTTTTAAGTTATCATCTGATGTAAACAAACTTCCTCCATAAGCCTAACATGGGAAGTTTAGGAGCCACTGGGGCGAAGCCCAATGACGACATGTTAGTTTGGATGGGTGATGACATATCTAGACATAATTACCTATCAGTTAACATAAGAATCATGAAAATTGGCCCAGTAGAAACATTGTAGAACGGTCTGACGGACTGGCCAAAGTTTTAGCAATTTCTTTAACTACATTATGATGATGATGATATGAAAGCCAGAGAGGCCCTCAGTAACGGGAGAAGCACAATGGTTCTGTAGTGCTTGTGATGGTTGATATGGAAATAATAAATGGAAAAACGGTGGAGCCCAAACGAATTGTTTGATCAGCAGCACTCATATTATTCTGTGAGTATATTACTGTAGATATATTCCTCCCGGACTTCAGCTCCATCAGTTTCGTAGTAGGTACTAGATGGCAAGCGTAATTTTAAAAGCCATTGGGCCAGAGCCCCATGGGTAATTCGGTGTGGGATCAGCACCAAGTTTGGTTCTTGTATTTGGCCTATCTTGAAATCAAACTCTAGCTTTATCGGTTCAGAAGTTGGTGTGTGATTGTTAAAATGGTAATATTAATTAATGGTAATTATTAAAATGGTAAGACCTGTGGGTGGACCCATAAAGAATATTTTTAATAGGGGTAGGCCTATTCTGCTTTGACTGTATTAACTATCTACCTGTCATACTTTACGATATAAAACACTTGGCTTTAAATTGTTTAAATGCCACTGGGGCAAAGCCAAAAAGATTCTTTGAATTAGGGGAACGTCTTTTTTATCGTGACATATTTGCTATTATCCTACGAACTAACTGCTCCATCGGTTCCGTTGTTGGCGAGTCGTGAAAATGTGTTTCGCATTCTAGCTTCGATTATCAATGAAGGTAACTTTGCAACTGTCATTGCTTTAAGGTCCTCTTAAAACCTCGCTGCAAACACATTCTGTTATTTACAAGATTCAAATTTGCAATTTTGTGTCCCGTTTTCCGCACAGAGACCACGCAAATATGAAATGCTCTGATACGGGCAACACGATGTTGAACCAAAAGTATTTAAATTCATATTGAATTACATTTTTCCTTGACATATATTTTGTTTTATTTTGACCCTTTACTATATATACATATATAAATCAATAATATAATCAACAAAAAACAAAAATGCAGTGATATCATACAAAAAAACACAAAGAATTGAAGAGCTGCCGAGTCCAAAAAATGTATAAATCAAAATGTAGTCCTAGTCAATGGTATCATCTTTGGTCTGAAACTTTTTATTATTAATTAATTAATTAAATATGTTAAAATAAAACTGCTCCAAAGATTGCTGATTATATTTTGTGTACTTAGCCACCAGCTTTACTCATGCTAAATCTTTAGTTTCAATTTTTGTAAATATAAATAAAAAATAGTGAAAAACTATTATTCTAGAAACAGATTAGCTGCTGGCTGTTTTTTTTGGGTATTACTATATTTACATGTATTAATCATCTTAATATACAAAATGAACCCGATGAAAACTTTTTTACGATTAGAACGCGTACTTCCCGTTATTCTACCTCCATTATACTTTAAATATTCGTCTTTGCGTCTACTTTTCAGGAAAAATACAAAACACAATTTAACTATTACTAGTTTCAATATGGCGCCAACAAACCGGAAATTACAATAAAATGTGTATTGGACTTTCTCGCTTTCATACAAGCTAAACGTCCGATTTAACTTTTGATGGAAAATCTTTGATCAGAAATAAAAGTTTCTACAACTTTGTAATTTAAAATTGTATTTTAATCTTAGGGCTATTCAATCAGAAACACAAATAATAAAAAGTTTCAATCCAAAAACAAGATTTCCTTGAAGTAATGCCGTGTCTGTTACGAGTAGTGCACATACTCACATAGGTGTTGTATACCCATCAGCCCCATACTTGAAGTATTTTCTAATCTTCAGGAAAAATCCGAAAACCAAGGTTTTTATCACCAACTTCAATATGGCACCTAAAAAATGGATTTTACAGTAACGCCGATTCAATTGCCAAACATATTTTTACTGACTTTCTCGCTTTCATAGAAGCTAAACGTCTGGTTTAACTTTTGAAAAAATCGTTAGTTAGAAAATTAATTTTCTAAAGCTTCGTAGTTTAACAGTGTATTCTATCTCCTAGGTTTATTTCATCAGAAGCACAATTAACAAAAGATTTCACTCTAAAAACCAGATGTTCTTGGTGTAATTTCGTATATGTTTTATATATGTTAGAGTAAAAATATTGAAAATTAAAAACCTTAATGCAAAACTACGAACTGAACACAAATTGTTTATAATTTAAACATTAAAATTGGTCAAGAAATAAGGGAGGAGTTGCGTTGACAAAAACCGGCTTCACGTATTTTATATGAGGATATGAAAGCAAACAATAATAAATGTGTTTGAACACTCATAGAATACAGAGCGAGATAGGTCATATGTTTATGTGGAAAGTTTTGTTTCTATTGGTATAAGAAACAAGTTCTAACTAACGAGTAGTGTGTATACTTGCCGAACACCCATCAACCCCATACTTGAAACGTTCATAGATAAAACCATGAGGGATATGATACTCAACAGTCAATCAATGGGAAAAACCAGGCGCGAGAATATGCGTAGATACGAAACTATTTCCGCTTGGAGAGTAATTGTAATTTACAATTTTATTCTATCCCCTAGGGTTATTTTATCAGAAGCACAAATAACAAAAATTTCACTCTAAAAACAAGATTTTCTTGGTGTAATTTCGTATATGTTAAGAGTAGTGTACACACTCTTACTACTCTAAGAGTATTATATGTGTAGTAGTGTGTTTCCTACTTATATTTGCCGAACACCCATCAACCCCATACTTGAAATGTTCGTATTTTTGGCTAAATATCAGAACAAATCTGAAAACTAAGGTTTTTATCACCAATTTTAAGATGGCATCCAAAAAAGGGATTTTAAGGTAACGCCGATTGAAATAGCCTCGATTCATCTGTTTATAACGACTAAACGCTTAGATGTATTTAGGTTTTGACGGAAATTCGTTTGTCAGAAATTTAATTTCCTACAACTTTGTAATTTATAATTGTTTTCTATCTCTTACAATTGTTATGTCAAATCCATAAAAAGTAAAGAATATCACTAGAAACTCAAAATAAGTGTTTTTTTTATTTTTTTTTCAATTAGCCTTAATTCATTACTGTACTTTAATTTAGTATCAAACTTGATCACATGTTCAAATTGTCCATATGTTTCGAGAGATATTGTTTGCTATGTTTACATGATAATTTTAAGGTTATGTTTACTTACTTTTGCTGTTCATTGTCAGTACGTATCGGTATCGCGTTAGTTTCACTGTCAGTGTGTTTATTTTTATTTTTTATTAATAGATTTATTTCCGGTTCAATGTTTACATAATACACAGAATACATAACAACATAGCTTTAACATATTAATAACAGTAGTTGGTTCGTTTGTGTATTTTTCTTTTGGTATTTCTTAAATTTTTGGGCAATCAGACAGTATGAATTGACAAAGATTAGATTTATATGGAATAATAGTTGTAGTGTTTGACATTATATATGTTACTGTAGATGGGGCTCAACATGGATTATTATGCTTATTAAAGCTTTGATTGGTACTGAACGTTTACTAATGTAGTACGCCGAGACGTTGGTAGTCATGTTGTTACTAACTACAACCACTACGTTTAAGCCTATTCCCGATTCAAAAACATTTTAGGGCTACGCCTCCATAACAGCTAACTAGTTTTTGAACTTACAATTTAACTAATATGCTGAAATTTTCTACATTCCAGTAATTTTGGCCTAAAATAGATAAAGCAAAGGATTTGATACGGATTTTACATCAGAGGGCTCTGCCGCACGGTTTTTTAAAGTTCCCATTTTGTATGGAAAATGGATTTTTTTTGACCAGATAGTAGCAAAGCCCCCAGTTTCGCAAAGTTTTTAGGGCTCTGCCCCTCTATAACAACTGACATACTTACTACTAATTCCCAATAGTCCGACCTAGTTAGCAAGCTGAAATTTGGTATACTAATTCTTTAGATCTAACAAAGGAAAAACAAGTTTTTGATACAGATTTCACCGTAGGGCTCAACCACATGGTTGTCAAAGTACCCATGTTATTTTTATGATCATTGAAATGGTAGCACAACCATAAATACTTATTGAAAAATATAATATACCAGAGTAAAAATAAAAGCCTACTCCCGTTCCGTAAATGTATTAGGGCTCTACCCCCTGACCATTATGATATGCTGAAGGATGTCCGTTACATGTATGTTCTGGTCTAACTTAAAAAATACGTAATCGGTTGAAGTGACATGAAAGTGAAGGTTAATGTATAAGTATATTAGGTAGGCTTACTCGCATATCAAAAATCCCTTAAGGCTATACCCTACGGGTGGTTAAATTTCAAATATTACTCTAATGGATACGGTATTGATCTGTTTATTGTTACCACGGAAACGTTTTAAAAACATCTGGGGTTTTAGAATCCCGTGCGAATAACAGAACACTAGGAGCGCAAATAATTAAAACTAGTAGCTTGAAGGGGCCATTGTCCCTAACCTTGCTCCAATATTCTGCCTTATCTAATTTTTGTACATTTCATGCTGACGAAGGAGCACATGTCAGTTCTAAAACAAAGTATAGTTACATGTTTTAATGTAAACAAAGCAGAAGTTTTTAACTCCCCATGCATTTCTTATGGGGGATGTTTTACGTTATTTCTCGTTTTCTAGTGACTTTTTGGAAATGCTGCTATTTTGCCCGAGTCCCTGGGATCAAAACCTTTAATATGAGCCGTCTCCCATTATCCTGCGATTTTCAAAACTTCCACAATTTTGTCTTAACAATTTCGCTTAAAGATTATATTTCAAACTGTTTAAATCATAGTTGTGCAGGTATCTAATATTATTAGTGAATTTACTTTGGAAAGTGAACTTTTAGCATGACCCGCACGGTGAAACTTAAGCCCGGGACCACCATAGAAGTTCCTAACGTGACCCCCTGAACACGTTTTTGGGGTCGTTCAAAATTTTATATATATATACATATATATGTGTGTGTTTGCACTCTAGCGGTCGCATTTTTTGTCCGATTAACTTCAAATTTGGTAGGGATGTTCCTTTCTGAAATCAGTTGGACAAGTTCGTTGGGCAAAACAATCGTAATACTCCAAACCCCTTTTTTGGGGATTAATCTTCCAAATTTCGAGTTTTTGGGCCCAAAGAGGGTCTAAAAAGCCTCAAATGTAAAATTAATGCATTTAAAAAGATGGGAATTAGTAAGACGAAAGTTTTAAGCCCTCTCTTGTCATTCTAGCATAAATATTTACCGAGTTATAAGAAAATGTGTTTCGACTAAACACAGTACGTTGTCTTATGGGGGGTTTACACTAGAAAAGCCTACTACTCCTTTGTTAAGAGTACTTTTATCATCCCCAGAAACCTCAAGCCTACTCTCAAGCCTGACTGGACCTTCTCCTAACATTATAATGCGCAAAATTGCATTCCCAGCTTTGCAGGTAAATGATACCAGGAGCATCAGAACAGCCAAAAAATCTATGTTTTCAGATTTCAATAAAAATTGGAATACAAGTATGTTTTTATATTAATTTTAAGTTTTAAAATTTTTATGTGGATATTCACTTCCCTCGCGTCAGCGTGCTGCGTGCGAACTCGTTTGTGTTTCTGATGAAATGACCCAGGAGGATGCATATTCACTTCCCTCACGTCAGCGTGCTGCGTGCGAACTCGTTTGTGTTTATGATGAAATGACCCAGGAGGATGGATATTCACTTCCCTCACGTGAGCGTGCTGCGTGCGAACTCGTTTGTGTTTCTGATGAAATGACCCAGGAGGATAGAAATTTTAATTCACCGAGTTGTAGACAGTTTAATTTTTGACTAACGATTTTCCATCAAATGTTAAATCGGACTAACCGTGTAGCTTCTATTAAAGCTAGAAAGTCAACAAGAATTTTTTTGTAATTTCCGGTTTTTGGACGCCATCTTGCAACTGACAATAGATACATTGGTTTTTGTATATTTTCCTGCAAAGTAGACACAAATACGAACATGTCAAGTGGATGGATGATGGGGTAGTATGCGTTCTAATCGTGAAAAAGTTTTGTCGGGTTCATTTTATATTAAGTGTCACGTCATTACAGAGGAAAAAGTAATTATTTTGAATTAATTAAAATGCTACAGACACGGTAGTAAACAATGAAATGTCAATTATAAAATAAAACATTTCCATTATAAAATATAATGTAACCATTATGATTGCTTCTCTTCAATAAATTTCGATTAACATAATTCAGCATTCTAAACCAGTTCCGGTTATCAGAGAAGGTACTGATATCCTGTGTTCAAACAAAACATGTTTGTTTTTAAAGGTATGTTTGATATTTAGATGTCAAATGCATACAGGGTGAGTGTAAAGTACCAGCTTCTGCTAAGTTTTCTTATTACTTTTATAAATTGACCCGAACCGCCAAGAACAATACTTTTAGGTAGTAAATACTTAGTTTTTGACTAAGTTCCAAGATTTTTCCACCATCATAGATCATTTTTAATCCGAATTATTTTCATGTAAGGTGGTGATGTGATCCATTGTTTTTATATTATATAAAATAATTATATTTCTACACTATGGTATTTACTTATTTATAATTAAATTGTTTACAGCAGAGTATAACTCCAATTTCAATAAACAATATTACAAATTAATTCAAACAAAAGAGACGGCTCATACTGGAAAAAAATACATATGTAGCGTAAACCTAATATATGTAGTATAACCATAATAATTTTACGCTAAACTTACTGCTGCAATCCGTTTTATAAACTTGTTTCAAAGATATTAAATCTTTACGATTTTGGAAAACAAATTTGAAGAATAATTAAAATCTAGGGAACGAAATAAAATATTTTAAACTGGTTGCTTGAAGGTGCGACAGCCCCTAACCTTGCTCCAAGTAGGAACACGTCAGTTCGTAAACAAAGTAGACACTTAACCACATGTTTTAATCTAAACAAAGCAGACGTTTTTAAATTGCCATGCTTTTCTTATGAGGGATGTTTCACATTATTTATCGTTTGATGGTAACTTTGTAGATATACTGCTATTTTTCCCGAGTCCCTGGGACTAAGATCTTTAATTTGAGTCCTTTCCCATCATCATCAGACAAATCAATCGTCAATTATTATTTTAACAATTGTCAATTTTATTAATATGAGAATTTTTTCCAGTAGCTTTTTCTTCCCTTTTCAATTTATAGCAAAACTGTACATACAAATAATTAATTTCCATTATTAGCTATCGGCGGGTGTATAGCAACTCAGCTATGTGCACAGGTTTCTGCCCATGCAGACTTTTTCCCTCGGCTTTTATATATTTGTTTCGTATTATAGTGCAATATGCAGTTGGACCAATATTATAATACCAATTATGTTAATACTCACAGCGTATTGTTATGTATCATTTACTTCATTAGTTATTGTTTGTAAATTGTATTTTTGGGAATAAAGACACTTTTAATTTCATTTCATCCTGCAATATGCCAAACTCCTACAATTTTGACTTAAACATTTCGCTTACAGAATTATATATAAAGATTAATTGATACATTGTGATTAGCATGAAAAAGTATTTTACAATTATGGACCAAATACCTAATAAAGTATTAGAGTTTAATTTGGTAGATTCGTGATGGTGGTCACAGTTTTAAACTTACCTATTAAAAAAAAATATAAAATACTCGACGACGAGTGTTTAAATTTAATCCTCATCCTGTATGTTTGTAGTACTGGTAATTTTTCAGAATGTTTACGTTTGTAATACTTATTAAGGCAAGAGTAAAAACATAACAAGTTTAAACTGCCACTTAATTAACCCCTGAAACCTACATTTATCAACTACTAATAGCTTAACTAAGAATTTCGACGTGGCACTTTAGGATTGATAGAAAATAAGTTATGACCAAGTGTATATTTTATTTATTTATTACATTTTATTTTTCCAAGGTAAAATTAAAATTAACTAACATGTTTCGCTTAATTTATAGGAATCAAGAGGAACTGCATGTTTTTGAACCTGTTTATTTTGATCTTAACTCTAGTTCAACGGATCGTAGATCTAACATGATGTCCACTAGGCCACCGAGGCTTGTCGATTACCCTGAAAGTTACAATTCATCAAGCATTGAACAACGATTATAAATTCATTCGATAAAACAAACAAACAATCGGTTAGTGAAATTTGTCAACATCGTATCAAACGATATTAGCGATAACCGCACGTCAGCGTAGGCGAAAAAGTGCTCACCATAAACTTGCTCGGACTCGAGCAACAGGATAACTAGCATAAAAAAACAAAAGTAACAACAAAGGATTAAACTAAAGCGTCGAATCCCCTTTTTGGCCTTATTTGTATGCAGTCCTAAAAATTCAATATATAATATAGGTGTGTGATTACCGAAGGCATTTATCAAGATGACTTGGAATATGTTAAACAGACTAAGTTCTATGACAGACATATGTTCTTAAAAAAAAAAACTCATGATTAAATTGGTTTTGTTTTACAGTTAGTTTCGAATTCATTGAAACACTCACAAAATCATACTTCAGAGTACAGTTTAAAGCGGTCTGATATTGATTTAAATTATTAATTTACATAATATTAAATCAATATTTACTGAACCATGTTATGGTTAAATATAATTAATTATAACTGATGATCCATACAGTTAAAGGGGAACGAAACACATTTGTTTGTGCTGAATTCTGTAGAGAAGCCGGAAAATCTTTACAAGTAACAAAGACGTGTGTAAATAATCACCTGACGAAACTAAATCATCGTCCGCCATAGATAAACATTGAAAATGTTAAGACAAATAGACCAAATATCTGAGAGAACTCCGTACATTTTCTGAATTTTTACATATCTAGGAATTATCATATCATACTAATAATATTATAAATGTGAAAGTATGTATGTGTGTGCGTAACTCTGAAGTTCCATAACGTGAAAAATACTGGACCGATTGAGCTGAAATATCGCAGAGAGGTACTTGATAGTCCTGAGTAAGGTATAAGCATATTAAAGTTGTGAAAATCCTATAGGGCTGTGCCCCACGGGGGATCAAATTTCCCATATATTCCTTGTGGACATTCACTTTTGTTTGAGCTGATGAAAATACAAACAGCTGATCTCGATTCGTAGCAGTTCCACAGGCTAACCACAGAATGCAGCACACAAAACTATCATAGTTTTTATAAATAATTCGCGGGGCGAAGCCTACGGTTAACAGCTAGTAATAAATAATATAGATGAAATTTGTTGAAGATATTGTTGCGACAACTATAGTTTTGTCAAGGTTTTTTTCCTTTTGATTACTTGCATTTCATAGTTAGTATTTGATTAGATATAGTTTGTTTAAGACTAATTATGAAGCTATTAAGTTTTTCCTTTACTAGTGAGCAATATTTCATTCATTTTTAAACCCGTCATTTTTGACGGGCTAACAACAGGTAAGAACAGCTATAGTTATTTAATAAACAAGGATATATCCCAGCTAACGTACCTTAAAGACAATCATAGTTCAACAGCTTACTACACAAACCATTTCTACTACTCAATAACACACATTAAAATAGCATAAACAATTATTAACAACTCAAAATTGAAGTGTTGCTATAAAAAAACCTTAGGTATTAAAAATGTATCTTTCTAATCTCAGTGCAAAATATTTTTATCTTACTGAGGTTTTTGGTATCACACACGACACACGCACGGGCATTACACTTTCTAAATCCGTCCAGTGATTTACTTTACTCATCCAGACAATTTTTTAAAACAGTTCAACTCGCATGCCACTTACACATACACCATAATGGGTTATTCATTTGTCAGTACCGGGGGACCGAGCCATGCTCGGTGTTTGATTCCGCAGAAGATGCATTGAATTTGTTTTATATCAAATACTCGTTAATTTTAAATATGAGCTCGCTCGCTTCGCTCACTCGCCTCCCGGATTAGCTCGTTCGCTTCGCTCACTCGCCTCCCGGATTAGCTCGTTCGCTTCGCTCATTCGCCTCCCGGATGAGCTCGTTCGCTACGCTCACTCGCCTATGGAAAAAAATAGTGTGAGTTGCCATTCAAGTAGTTTTTTTATTTCCATTATGAGAGTTGTCATTCAAGTAGATTTTTTTAATTACATAATGATAAACAGCTGTTTACAATATTTTAATTGATAGAAGCTGATTTAATGGTTTGATTTTGTTATTCGTAGTAACCGGTGTTATGATTTTAAACTCCATGAGCCCAATGTTGAAATTTTCAATTTTCAAATGAGTTGTTTAGAAAAATACGAGTTTTCCTGAGGTAGTGGTTTTCACCAATCGATATTTTAGACCCAAAAGCCCCTAATCCCAAACTTTCAGCAAAATCCTTCCTCTGGATCTCGAGATAAATTTTGCAAACAAACAGACATAGCTCGTATTTGATTATATGATAGGATAGGATTAGTTGAACAGAGTTTTTCACTAAGAGATAAAACCAAGCCCTCACAAGAATCCGTCAGTTTCCCCATTGCCAACCAGTCCCTAGCGTAGCGCAATGGTCAGGGTACCAACCACGTGGTTAGAGATTACCAGATTTATCCTTATGTAAATCTGATCCCTTCTTAAAGGGTTTGGGCCGTTCCCTATCAAAACGTTCAAAACATGTCATTGGCGTGGATAGACACAGAAACAGAAACAGATTAGAGGATCCAATCACTATTACCGCCTATTACGGGTTAATAGTTCATAAAGACAGGTTGATTTTTGATAGCAACAATAACGCCGTTTGGCAGTTCCCTATCAAAACGTTAAATGCAATGGAGAAGAAAAGCTTTGTCGCCCAAGGAGGCCAGGGGACCCTGTCTATTTGAAGCTGTTACAGGAAAATTTACTTAATTTTACATTCAATGAGATTTGAATATGCCAATGTATTCATAAAGCTGAGGGTTTAGCAGTGATTTGTAACATATAAAAGGGTTAATAAACGATTAATAAAATATAAATTCTTATATAAATACCAGTTCCAGCATATATTTTTTCTATTGCCAACTGTGCAGTTAATTAATTATTGGTATTGATTTTAATATAAGTCAACAAATATAACTCACCTGGTGAAATATTTACATGTCTTACAGTGTTTACACTGTTACTCGTTACAGTGTTTATGTTAACAGTTTTTTAGGGTAAATTTTCTGTTTTAATACCACGCAATGATTGAAAGTAAGTTTTTTTTTCAGTAACGAGTGTACTTTTTCAACAAAACAAAACTTCAGGTTCCAAAAATACAGTTAAATTTGTTTATAAGTGGTATTTACGTATCAAGAATGTATAGGATAGTGCGAGATTTAATTAAGTTGCATAGGTAAATAAAATAAAATATGATCTAACACTTTTTCTTATGTTTCAGATTCTAAAAGAAGCTTCGTCCTTTTAGGACTTGTCCTTGTGTTCTTAGCCGTGTTCAGCAATGCCGTAAGTAGGTCGTGCGAACCGACATATTTGTAAAACTTTCTAAGAACGTAACACGTTCTAAGATTGCAATGTTGTTACCGCTAACATCTTTGAACTGAAGTTGGTTATACTGTATATAATTTAATAGTGATTTGTTATAATTTATTGTTCTTTTAATATGAACTAGAATATTAGTTATAATTTAAATGAATATTTGTTTTTGTTAACTTACACAGAACGAACAACCGATTATGAGGAACTTGTTCCCGGTGTAGGCCTACTGTCGTTGCTTCTACAAATTGTATGTGGTGATTTTTAGACCAGAAATGTTGAGAACTAGCTTCGTCCACCAAACCCTTTCTCACTTTTTCTTATATTCTTTGATTCTAATAATAAGTAGTATTTTGTCTCTCTATAGTAGTGTCTAGAACAACTATTGCAATTTTTTCTGTAAACACTGTTTTTAGAGCCCTAAGTGTAATTTTCTGCTTTAGTTTTTACCTAATATATATATATATATATATATATATATATTGCCTAATTGTATTCCGTGTGCAATTCTCCAAATCTTATCCGATAATCCCAGCACAGAATGGGTCTACATAGGATCACATTTTTCTGTGCTGTTTTGTGACTCTTTGTCTAGCCCTATGATTTTTTAATTTCTGTTAAGGGCATTGAGGATATCCATTACTAGCCAAATGTTGTATTTTTTGTTGCCTTTTAGCGCATTTCCCCTATAGGGAAGAAGCTATTACCGTAGTCGGCATGGTAAGACCTAGGCCTGGAACCAAGATAACTTTTCGTTTTGAAGCCCCCAGATGCCACAAAAACCATTGGTTTAAATTGATATATATATATATATATGTATATGTGGGTGTGGGTGTGTGTGTGTGTGCGTGTCGGTGTGTGTTTGCAATCTAGCAGTCGCAATGTTTGTCAGATTTTCTTGAAATTTGGTAGGAGGCTTCCCTTCTGTAAACAGTTGGACAAGTTCGTTCGGGATAAACAATCAGACAACTATAACCCCCAGTTTTAAGAATTTATTTTTCCAATTTTTTGGTTTTTGGGCCTGAAAATGATCAGAACAACACCGAATTTAAATTTAGTTCATGTTAAATTGTTGTACGTAAAGTACCGTCAATTTTAAGCCCTCTCTCATAATTCTAGCTCAAATATTTACTGAGTAATTAAAGAAAATGTTAGTTGTGTAAACACAGTACATTATGTTTTGTAGATTTTACATTAGAAAAAGGGTGTTTTTCATATTGATGTAGTTTCATCACCCTAATACTGCTAGACCATCGTTTTATACTGAGGAGACCTCCTGCTAACCTTATAATGTACCATTGTCATCCTGATAGTGAATTTAAATAGAACCAGGAGTATCAGAACAGCAAAAATTGTATTTTTAATTTGCAAAAAAATTCACCAGTGTTTGTTTAAACCCTTTATTAGCTTTTCTAATGGTTTTAATACGAAAATTAACTTCCCTCACGTCAGCGGGCTGCGTGTGAACTCGTTTGAATTCTCTTTATTTTATCGATATGCTACGTTTGCGGGTAGGCACACACTTATGGTTCACTCAACTCCCACTATTTACCAAATCATCGTAATTTCCATCAACTAGGATATCTGATAACCGTAGTTTACATACAGAGTGTTTCCAAATTAATGTTGCTAACTTCGGGATATTGATCCTAAAGTCAAATGGAACGTAAGTCATCACATAACCGGGGGCCTATTTCTTTTCGTTTACCGTCTGTCTGTCTGTAGGTGATTTTTACTATAAAATTTATATTTTTAAAATGGTTTGACCAAATTCAACAAAATTTTGGTTAGATACTCTTCTTGGTAGGCTTTTTAAAATATTTTCTTATAAAACCTTTCCGTTTAAAAATCGTGGCCATTGTAAATTTGTAACCTCAAATATCTAAAAAACTGTAAATTTTACAAAAATATTTCTAGAATATAAAAAATTAGTAAATTTAATTGCAAATTTATAACTGCTTTAACAATGAAAATCGGATTTAAATTAACTGAGCTATGACTGAAAAATGAAACACATGGTTAAATTTTGCTATCTAACTAATCAAAATAATAGCAAAGTTGTAAAATTTCTAGTTTCTCTTATGTTTGAGGTTAAAATTTTTCTATGACCGCCATTTTTAAACGGAAAGGTTTTACGAAATATAATTTGTCTAAAAAAGAACCTACCAAGAAGAGTATCCAACCAAATTTTGGTTGAATTTGGTCAAGCCTTTTTAAAAATAAAAATTGTCTAGTAAAAATCACATACAGACATACAGACGGTAAACGAAAAGAAATATACCCCCAGTTATTAGATCATTTACGTTTCTTTTGACATAAGGAGCAATGACCCGATGTTAGCAACATTAATTTGGAAACACCCTTTATAGTTTTACCTCCACCAACTGTTACGTAAGAATTAAAATTTGAAGAAAAAATATATCATCAGTTCAATAGTCTTTCTTCGGCCTCAATAATGGTGTTACCTGTGTATTCTACATCTTTAGTGATAAGACTGTTTTAATCTATTCTGTTATTAACTGGTCTATATGTGTTATTGCCTACAGTAAACAGCGAATAGTGATCCCAACTATGAACACCTCATAAACTGTTTGATAACGTAGTGCACTCTATCGAGTCTAAGTGTTGTGTAGTCCAAATTAAACACCCCGTAATAATCATTTTTCACCACCACTGACAGTATGGACAGTAAAATATTTTAAACTGAATTTATATAATACCGCAGAAAGCGTTAAAAGTAAAATTAATTGCATTTCATATGGTATACAATTTTAAAACTACAAATTAAGAAACACTTCAATACTGTTGCACTTATCAAACCTGAGCACATTTAGAACACAACAATTAATTATTAAATACAGATGGAAAACTTCACAATATTTAACAGAAATCCTTTCCCCAAACCTAAAAAACTTATGTACGTAAGCAAAATAAAATTTTAGGAAAAACAAATGTTAAATAAAAAGCTGTTTTTTTTAGAACTCACATGGTGTGTCGTCTTTTTACAATAAGAATAACATGAAGATTGATTTTAATTAACTTTAACTAGTAAACCTGTCGCGGCTTCGCTCGCGATTATCATTTACAAATATTGTGTGACGTTCTAAAGCCAACATGGCCTGCTGATTAACTGTGTTTACTCTATCCAGCTGATTGCTTAAATCTTATAGTTATTTCCCAATGTTAATCTTATGGGAAAAAACTCAATTTTAAGGGGCCCCAGGGCCTCACTCCCAAATTATTTCTCTTTCAAAAAAGTTTCCTGCACAACTTCACGTTAGGCTCTTTCCAATGACACCAAAAACATTAAAATCGGTTCAGTAGTTTAGGAGGAGTGATTGTCACAAAAAACCTGCTCGCCTATTAAATAAGTATAGATAGATTCTAAAACAGCTGTGACACACCAAAACACAGTTTTACAGTAGAAACACTGTTATGAGCTGAGAACACAAACTAGTGAAATGGCAACACAACTATTTTAATCAGATAAACTAAGAAATGTTGAGCAAATGATTTACAAGGTTTCGAGCAACAGGACGGGGCCTACAGAACACGACCATCTTAACTTATTGTCCAAATCCCCGGAATTTAATTATAGACTAACTAACAAGACACATTAAATATTGAATGGATAAACGATGAACAACATTAATCCTTTACTATTCAATTACAAATTATTTTATAACTATTATTTACGGCTTTTAATTAAATTTGTATCCTTTTTTATGCTTTTTATGCTTTTCTTAACCATTAGTTGTAGTAGGCTCCTTTCCGTCACACTAGAATATTGTGTGCAGGCCCGTTAGTTGTAGTAGGCTCCATCCCGTCACACTAGAATATTGTGTGCAGGCCCTTTAGTTGTAGTAGGCTCCGACCTGTCACACTAGAATATTGTGTGCAGGCCCGTAAGTTGTAGTAGGCTCCATCCCGTCACACTAGAATATTGTGTGCAGGCCCTTTAGTTGTAGTAGGCTCCATCCCGTCAAAATAGAATATTGTGTGCAGGCCCGTTAGTTGTAGTAGGCTCCGACCTGTCACACTAGAATATTGTGTGCAGGCCCGTTAGCTGTAGTAGGCTCCGTCCCGTCACACTAGAATATTGTGTGCAGGCCCGTTAGTTGTAGTAGGCTCCGACCTGTCATACTAGAATATTGTGTGCAGGCCCATTAGTTGTAGTAGGCTCCGACCTGTCACACTAGAATATTGTGTGCAGGCCCATTAGTTGCAGTAGGCTCTGACCCGTCACACTAGAATATTGTGTGCGGGCCCGTTAGTTGTAGTAGGCTCCATCCCGTCACACTAGAATATTGTGTGCAGGCCCGTTGGTTGTAGTAGGCTCCAACCTGTCATTCTAGAATATTGTGTGCAGGCCCATTAGTTGTAGTAGGCTCTGACCTGTCACACTAGAATATTGTGTGCAGGCCCGTTAGTTGTAGTAGACTCTGAACTGTCACACTAGATTACTGTGTGCAGGCCCATTAGTTGTAGTAGGCTCCGTCCCGTCACACTAGAATATTGTGTGCAGGCCCGTTAGTTGTAGTAGACTCTGTCCTGTAACACTAGATTATTGTGTGCAGGCCCGTTAGTTGTAGTAGGCTTCGACCTGTCACACTGGAATATTGTGTGCAGGCCCGTTAGTTGTAGTAGGCTCCGTCCCGTCACACTAGAATATTGTGTGCAGGCCCGTTAGTTGTAGTAGACTCTGTCCTGTAACACTAGATTATCGTGTGCAGGCCCGTTAGTTGTAGTAGGCTTCGACCTGTCACACTGGAATATTGTGTGCAGGCCCGTTAGTTGTAGTAGGCTCCGTCCCGTCACACTAGAATATTGTGTGCAGGCCCGTTAGTTGTAGTAGACTCTGTCCTGTAACACTAGATTATCGTGTGCAGGCCCGTTAGTTGTAGTAGGCTTCGACCTGTCACACTGGAATATTGTGTGCAGGCCCGTTAGTTGTAGTAGGCTCCGTCCCGTCACACTAGAATATTGTGTGCAGGCCCGTTAGTTGTAGTAGACTCTGTCCTGTAACACTAGATTATCGTGTGCAGGCCCGTTAGTTGTAGTAGGCTTCGACCTGTCACACTGGAATATTGTGTGCAGGCCCGTTAGTTGTAGTAGGCTCCGTCCCGTCACACTAGAATATTGTGTGCAGGCCCGTTAGTTGTAGTAGGCTCCGTCCCGTCACACTAGAATATTGTGTGCAGGCCCGTTAGTTGTAGTAGACTCTGTCCTGTAACACTAGATTATTGTGTGCAGGCCCGTTAGTTGTAGTAGACTCTGTCCTGTAACACTAGATTATTGTGTGCAGGCCCGTTAGTTGTAGTAGACTCTGTCCTGTAACACTAGATTATTGTGTGCAGGCCCGTTAGTTGTAGTAGACTCTGTCCTGTAACACTAGATTATTGTGTGCAGGCCCGTTAGTTGTAGTAGACTCTGTCCTGTAACACTAGATTATTGTGTGCAGGCCCGTTAGTTGTAGTATACTACGACCCGTCACACTAGAATATTCCCATGGCCTGTGCGAAGCTTGTGCATTAAAACACCTAAGAAATGTGGTATCTGCCTGTCTGGCTGTCTGTTGCCTTGTATGTTCCGTTTCAACGTTATCGTTTTACTGAACCAATCGAGGTAAAAATTTAATTTATCTGGGCTACATATTGGCCTACTCCAATCTTGCCAATCCCCTAGTGCTCCACCCTGGCCACTCTTAAAGTTGCATTGTTATTCTTAACTAGTAATAGTTTTATTGAAGCAGAAACTGAGATGTAGTTGCAGCAGGATGTTAAATCATTTGTTCTTTTCTGAATTATTTGTGCGAAGTGCGAGTAATCTATATCAATAAATACGAAAAACCGTTCATTTCCCAGGCCAAACCTCTACACCTACAACTACAAAATTTGGCACGTGTACTCTTTGCAGGAATTTCTCAAAATCCATTCTTATTGATTTTGAGAAATTCCTATACGGCTCCATCCCACGGGGAGTCAAAGTTCCAATCCTGTGTTAATTCTTATGGACATTCACTTTAATTTGAGCTGATGATAATTAAAGCTGATCACGTTTCGCAGTAGTTTCACGGGAACCACGGAATGCAGCACACACAACTGTTGCATTCCCGGGTGAAACAGGGTACGATAGCAGCTTGTCAGCTATATAGTATTGTATTACTAGATGTTACATGCAGGCTTCGCCCTGCAGACGATTGATAAACACTATGACAGTTTTGTGTCCTGAATTCTGTGGTTTGCCCGTGGAACTACTACAAATCGAGATCAGCTCTTTGTATTTCCATCAGCTCAAAGAAAAATGAATTTCCATAAGGAATAAATGAGAACTTTGAAACCCCTGGGACAAAGCACTATCAAATTTTTGCAACTTTAATATGTCTATATGTTACTCAGAATTATCAAGTACCTTTTTGCAAAATTTTAGCTCAATAAGTCCAGTGGTTAGAACGTGATTAAGCACTAATATCCAAAGAAACATACAAACTTTCACATTTATAATATTAGTAGGAAGTATGATATAAAACTTAGTTATAACTAGTATTGGCGGTCGCTATCGCGACGGCAGGAAATAATCAGCTGTTTCAGGAACAAAGCTTGTAGAAATAGAAATCCACAGCTGAATATTTCCGGCTCCGCTAATATATGGTAAAATGTCCTAAAAACAAAACTTTAAGCTTCCGTAACTCAAATAACGTTGCTTTTCAAGAAAAGCAAATGACAAGTGCAGCTTTCCCGACCTCGATTACCACTAAAAGTATCTATTCGTAGCTTGGGAGCCATTACAGCTCAAGAAACAGCCGCGGACGGACGGACGCACGGAGCCACAGACAAATGCAAATTAGAGTATTGATAATAAACTAATTATATTTGCCCGATTAAAGTGTGTACTTGTCTTTGTTTCATGAAATCAAAATGTTGGTTTAAATAAAGCTTACACAAAGTAAGGATTTATAAAACAAAAAATGTATAGTTAGTTGACCAAAGTTGTTGATGATTTACAAACACCATTATATATATTTTGAATATTATTTAGAGAGGCTTCTTCATCTTAATGTAGTATGAGTTATATATACTATGATGAATAGCATAAACTTCATACTACCACGTAAAATCTGCCTGGAAAATGTTGTAACAGAAAACTAAAATATTGTGTTTTCCTAAGCACGCCACAACACTACGCACTATGCATGTTATATTTATATTTACCATTAAGTAAATATTTTGTTGGACACTTTACTCACCATTTCCGTTCCAGATACCAAGTGAACTCTTGGGTTGCCAATGCCCCATGATCAAAGTAGGGGAACAGACCATTATAGACCCAGAGTTTGCGTATAACTTGAAACGAAGTTTTCCTCAGTGGCCCAATATTATTGAGGAAGTATGTGGAAAAAACTGTCTTTATCCAAGCAATGAATAAACATAAATAAAACAAGTTTGCATTTTAAGATTACTTTGGGTGTTACTTCTTGCTTTTGTCTTATTTAGTTATGTATAATATAATGTGTTTTTTAACATATATTAGACCGTTAGAATATCAAAGTAGTTTCACAGGTTCGTTTCAGTAGAAATAGTTTTAAATCCTACGAATATGAATTTCTTCATGTTTTAGTCGAAATGTTAACTATAACTATATAAAACTATAAATCTCTACAGAAGGCTGATTACCGTCCATATGGCAGTACGTTTACAACCATTGTTGGTTCGGTCAACGGCCGCTTTGCACGCTAGTGACACTAGTCGCTCAGACGGTGGTATTTAGGTACACTTCCACACCTGCCAAATTACCCACTAACATCTCTCTCGGTTATCCAACTCATTCCCACTCCACCCGCGGACTTCCCCCCGACCCTCAAAGTGACACGACTCATTCTCCAATCCACCAGCTGCCCCCCCCCCTCGGTGACACAACTCATTAACCACTCCACGCACTGATCCCCCCACCCCTTAAAAGTGACACGACACATTCTACACTCCATCAGCTACCCCCCTCAGTGACACAACTCATTACCCACTCCACAAGCTGCCTCCCCTCTAGGTATCACAACTCATTCCCCACTCCATCCACTGACCCCCCCACCCCTCAAAGTGGCACGACTCATTACCCACTCCACCAGCTGACCCACCCTCGGTGACACAACTCATTCCCCACTCCACCCACTGACCCCCCCACCCCTCAAAGTGACACGACTCATTCTCACTCCACCAGCTGCCCCCTTCGGTGACACAACTCATTCCCCACTCCACCCATTGACACCCCCCCACCCATCAAAGTGACACGACTCATTCTCCACTCCACCAGATGCCCCCCTCGGTCACACAACTCATTCCCCACTCCACCCGCTGTACCCCCCCCCCTCAAAGTGACACGACTCATTCTCCACTCGACCAGCTGCCCCCCCCCTCGGTGACACAAGTCATTACCCACTCCACAAACTGCCTCCCCTCTCGGTAGCACAACTCATTCCTCACTCCACTCGCTGACAACCCCCACTCAGCCCCCATCGGTGACACAAGTCATTACCCACTCCACAAGCTGCCTCCCCTCTCGGTAGCACAACTCGTTCCCCACTCCACTCGCTGACCCCCCCATCCCTCAAAGTGACACGACTCATTCTCCACTCCACCAGCTGCCACCCCCCCCCCCCCGGTGACACAACTCATTACGCACTCCAAATCTGCCTCCTCTCTCGGTAGCACAACTTATTCACCACTCCACGCGCTGACCCCCCCCCCCCTTAAAGTGACACGACTCATTCTCCTCTCCACCAGCTGCCCCCCTCGGTGACACAACTCATTACGCACTCCAAATCTGCCTCCCCTCTCGGTAGCACAACTCATTCCCCACTCCACCCGCTGAAACATGTAAGTGTACCTTTATACTGCAGATAAGTTTTTTATACCAACGGTTTAACTTTTTATTTGTTATATCTACTGATAATAATTTTAAGGTTTTCAAAAGTGAATCGAACGATATTTTGTTTAAAGGACAGTTTAAATTTATATAAAGCGTAAATTAAAAAGGCAATGATAGTTTATTGACATTGGATGCACTTCTCTTCATCAATCTCAGTTGTCAATCATGTGAATTTTCAGTTGATTGTATTCTCTCTTATGTCAGCTGACTGACAGAAAACAAAATATCCGACTTATAAAAATTAATTAATTTTTTTTATATCATCCAAACAAGATCTAAATTAATTTGGGAAGTTTATTTTGTTCTATTAATGTTATTGAGTTTGTTTATGCAAACAAATTTTTTGCTTGTGTTTTTTTTCTCCGATACATTTGCCGTTATATCGCAAATCAAAAACTTATTGCCACGCAGTGAACATCATGTTGGATGTGGACAATAGCTAATAATGGTAATATGGTAAAGGTATGGTAATGGTAATATGTGGAATAGAATTCATTCTAAGCGTCCAATAAAACAAATATACTGGTTTATAAATATGTTGTGTAATATAAAACCAATGTACTTACCTATGCGAAACGTTGTGTGGGATAGATTCTGAAACAAAATAATATTAACTTAAATCGAAACTGCCATGTCATGGATATAATAATTTCCTTAACTTTACATATTTTTTTATATTTATGGAAACGTTTGTACTTATAACAGTAGGACTCTTATTTATAAACTATAAGCATCATAGAAATCTAGTCCACCTTTTCCAGGAAGACAAAATAAATAGTTGAATACACCATTTGTTCTCCTCACTGATATGCTGTCACCACCTGTCAGCAAAAGAACCTGTCACCTTTCTTGTTTTTTTCAGTTCATGTTATAATAATCTATGAACCATCTGAATCTCCCTTATTTCTTTTTATTACCTATTTTAGCTGGAAAGTGCTCAATTCATCAAAGGTCAGTGATTGGGACTTTGTTTGTAATAGTTACACTTTTATTTTTTCCTAGATGTCTTCAAATTGTTTACGCTTGTTTTTTCTCAATATTTTGTTCACCTTGTTAGCCGAAGAAAAATTGTATTTTTTTAGTACATCACATTATATCCAAACAGGGAACTTCTTTTGGACTGGTAATCAGTTAATATGCCTTACATATTTTTTAAGTAATAGTTAAATTATGCAAGTAATATTAGTAGAGGTATTAGTTAAATATGGACATGAAAAAAAAATGTTTTAACTAATATTTTTTATTTTAAAAGTTGTTATTTAGTTTAACGGGTATGTCAGATGACATCCTGGAAAAACATACGCCCTACCTTGACTGACTTGTAAGGCCGGCACTCACAAACATATTGCACAGTACCATAAGCTAAATGATTTTTGCATATTTCTCTAGAAGAAACTTTATAAAAAGTACTAAGAAGTGAATTATAGCAAATAAATAATAAACTAAAAATGTTTAGACCAAGCAAACTTTTCAAATAATTAAAATAAAGTACTAAAACAATTTACCAGGCTAACACATATATGCTCCTTTGTTTTCTTGGTGTATCACAACCTGTATATCTTACATTGTAAATACTAGAATACATATTTTTCCATATTTCTTAATACAGCTCACTTTTCTTCTCTTTAAAAATTATTTTGTAATAGATCGCCGAAGAAGATCCTGATACACGTCCAGGAAAAATATTCAGTTTGAAATCATGAACACATGGTAATGCATAGACAAAGCAGAAGCTTACGTCACATTATAAATAATTACGGGTGAGCGTTAGTTAATTTGAAAATGTTGGAAAATTAGTTGTTTTTTAAGGTGTAGTTAAAAACAAAAGGGCAAAAACCTCAAAATTGAACTGCATGGAGATCTTCCCCATAAAATTAGTGTTCAAAGTTTCAGCCTGTTAGGTCGTAAAGTATGATAAAAAACAGCAAAGATTTAGAAATTGAGTTTTTTTTATGTTTACTTTACGCAATTTTATATTAAAAAGTTGTTCTTAGTTGGTAATAAAATACTCTGGTTTAATTGAGGTAGCAATAATATATTCAATAATCAATGTGCACGAGATTTGTGGTTTTTCTTATATTGATTTGTAAACAAATTTAAATCTACATTTACAGTTGTTTAATTTATTACCCTGTGATATGACATTCGAGAAATGTATTGCCTGATACGAGGTACAAACCTTGCACGTTAATCAAATGACAAACTGTTTTACATCTCTAACCATATTTTGTTATCTGTGAAACCATAAATCAACTCGTCCCGCTCTACTTTGACTTGGACGGCCGTGCAATATAATAGTACATTTTGTACCACAAAATATATTTCTCTGATATCAGGTATGTTAACTATAGTTGTATACCAATTATAAAATTTATATATCTTGTAATTCACTTATCAATTCTATCTTGCATATTCTGACTTCACAAATATTTCAGACTACAGAAATATTATAAAATGATCCTTAAAGTTTTGACGTACATGTATTGACCTGTTACAAATTACTAACATTGTTAAAATTGTATTTTTCAAGGGACTAAAAAAGATACAATTCACACCATTACTTCACGTTAACAACGAGATTCGTATTTTGATAACACTTCGTAATCATGGTTCAGAGATCATGGTTAACAACGAGATTGGTATTTTGATAACACTTCGTAATCATGGTTCAGAGATCATGGTTAACAACGAGATTGGTATTTTGATAACACTTCGTAATCATGGTTCAGAGATCATGGTTAACAACGAGATTGGTATTTTGATAACACTTCGTAATCATGGTTCAGAGATCATGGTTAACAACGAGATTGGTATTTTGATAACACTTCGTAATCATGGTTCAGGGATCATGGTTAACAACGAGATTGGTATTTTGATAACACTTCGTAATCATGGTTCAGGGATCATGGTTAACAACGAGATTGGTATTTTGATAACACTTCGTAATCATGGTTCAGGGATCATGGTTAACAACGAGATTGGTATTTTGATAACACTTCGTAATCATGGTTCAGAGATCATGGTTAACAACGAGATTGGTATTTTGATAACACTTCGTAATCATGGTTCAGAGATCATGGTTAACAACGAGATTGGTATTTTGATAACACTTCGTAATCATGGTTCAGAGATCATGGTTAACAACGAGATTGGTATTTTGATAACACTTCGTAATCATGGTTCAGAGATCATGGTTAACAACGAGATTGGTATTTTGATAACACTTCGTAATCATGGTTCAGAGATCATGGTTAACAACGAGATTGGTATTTTGATAACACTTCGTAATCATGGTTCAGGGATCATGGTTAACAACGAGATTGGTATTTTGATAACACTTCGTAATCATGGCTCAGAGATCATGGTTAACAACGAGATTGGTATTTTGATAACACTTCGTAATCATGGTTCAGAGATCATGGTTAACAACGAGATTGGTATTTTGATAACACTTCGTAATCATGGTTCAGAGATCATGGTTAACAACGAGATTGGTATTTTGATAACACTTCGTAATCATGGTTCAGAGATCATGGTTAACAACGAGATTGGTATTTTGATAACACTTCGTAATCATGGTTCAGAGATCATGGTTAACAACGAGATTGGTATTTTGATAACACTTCGTAATCATGGTTCAGAGATCATGGTTAACAACGAGATTGGTATTTTGATAACGCTTCGTAATCATGGTTCAGAGATCATGGTTAACAACGAGATTGGTATTTTGATAACACTTCGTAATCATGGTTCAGAGATCATGGATAACAACGAGATTGGTATTTTGATAACACTTCGTAATCATGGTTCAGAGATCATGGTTAACAACGAGATTGGTATTTTGATAACACTTCGTAATCATGGTTTAGAGATCATGGTTAACAACGAGATTGGTATTTTGATAACGCTTCGTAATCATGGTTCAGAGATCATGGTTAACAACGAGATTGGTATTTTGATAACACTTCGTAATCATGGTTCAAAGATCATGGTTAACAACGAGATTGGTATTTTTATTACACTTCCTAATCATGGTTCAGAGATCATGGTTAACAACGAGATTGGTATTTTGATAACGCTTCGTAATCATGGTTCAGAGATCATGGTTAACAACGAGATTGGTATTTTGATAACACTTCGTAATCATGGTTCAGAGATCATGGTTAACAACGAGATTGGTATTTTGATAACACTTCGTAATCATGGTTCAGAGATCATGGTTAACAACGAGATTGGTATTTTGATAACACTTCGTAATCATGGTTCAGAGATCATGGTTAACAACGAGATTGGTATTTTGATAACACTTCGTAATCATGGTTCAGAGATCATGGTTAACAACGAGATTGGTATTTTGATAACACTTCGTAATCATGGTTCAGAGATCATGGTTAACAACGAGATTGGTATTTTGATAACACTTCGTAATCATGGTTCAGAGATCATGGTTAACAACGAGATTGGTATTTTGATAACACTTCGTAATCATGGTTCAGAGATCATGGTTAACAACGAGATTGGTATTTTGATAACACTTCGTAATCATGGTTCAGAGATCATGGTTAACAACGAGATTGGTATTTTGATAACGCTTCGTAATCATGGTTCAGAGATCATGGTTAACAACGAGATTGGTATTTTGATAACACTTCGTAATCATGGTTCAGAGATCATGGATAACAACGAGATTGGTATTTTGATAACACTTCGTAATCATGGTTCAGAGATCATGGTTAACAACGAGATTGGTATTTTGATAACACTTCGTAATCATGGTTTAGAGATCATGGTTAACAACGAGATTGGTATTTTGATAACGCTTCGTAATCATGGTTCAGAGATCATGGTTAACAACGAGATTGGTATTTTGATAACACTTCGTAATCATGGTTCAAAGATCATGGTTAACAACGAGATTGGTATTTTTATTACACTTCCTAATCATGGTTCAGAGATCATGGTTAACAACGAGATTGGTATTTTGATAACGCTTCGTAATCATGGTTCAGAGATCATGGTTAACAACGAGATTGGTATTTTGATAACACTTCGTAATCATGGTTCAGAGATCATGGTTAACAACGAGATTGGTATTTTGATAACACTTCGTAATCATGGTTCAGAGATCATGGTTAACAACGAGATTGGTATTTTGATAACACTTCGTAATCATGGTTCAGAGATCATGGTTAACAACGAGATTGGTATTTTGATAACACTTCGTAATCATGGTTCAGAGATCATGGTTAACAACGAGATTGGTATTTTGATAACACTTCGTAATCATGGTTCAGAGATCATGGTTAACAACGAGATTGGTATTTTGATAACACTTCGTAATCATGGTTCAGAGATCATGGTTAACAACGAGATTGGTATTTTGATAACACTTCGTAATCATGGTTCAGAGATCATGGTTAACAACGAGATTGGTATTTTGATAACACTTCGTAATCATGGTTCAGAGATCATGGTTAACAACGAGATTGGTATTTTGATAACACTTCGTAATCATGGTTCAGAGATCATGGTTAACAACGAGATTGGTATTTTGATAACACTTCGTAATCATGGTTCAGAGATCATGGTTAACAACGAGATTGGTATTTTGATAACACTTCGTAATCATGGTTCAGAGATCATGGTTAACAACGAGATTGGTATTTTGATAACGCTTCGTAATCATGGTTCAGAGATCATGGTTAACCACGAGATTGGTATTTTGATAAAACTTCGTAATCATGGTTCAGAGATCATGGTTAACAACGAGATTGGTATTTTGATAACACTTCGTAATCATTGTTCAAAGATCATGGTTAACAACGAGATTGGTATTTTGATTACACTTCGTAATCATGGTTCAGAGATCATGGTTAACAACGAGATTGGTATTTTGATAACGCTTCGTAATCATGGTTCAGAGATCATGGTTAACAACGAGATTGGTATTTTGATAACACTTCGTAATCATGGTTCAGAGATCATGGTTAACAACGAGATTGGTATTTTGATAACACTTCGTAATCATGGTTCAGAGATCATGGTTAACAACGAGATTGGTATTTTGATAACGCTTCGTAATCATGGTTCAGAGATCATGGTTAACAACGAGATTGGTATTTTGATAACACTTCGTAATCATGGTTCAGAGATCATGGTTAACAACGAGATTGGTATTTTGATAACACTTCGTAATCATGGTTCAGAGATCATGGTTAACAACGAGATTGGTATTTTGATAACACTTCGTAATCATGGTTCAGAGATCATGGTTAACAACGAGATTGGTATTTTGATAACACTTCGTAATCATGGTTCAGAGATCATGGTTAACAACGAGATTGGTATTTTGATAACGCTTCGTAATCATGGTTCAGAGATCATGGTTAACAACGAGATTGGTATTTTGATAACACTTCGTAATCATGGTTCAGAGATCATGGTTAACAACGAGATTGGTATTTTGATAACACTTCGTAATCATGGTTCAGAGATCATGGTTAACAACGAGATTGGTATTTTGATAACACTTCGTAATCATGGTTCAGAGATCATGGTTAACAACGAGATTGGTATTTTGATAACACTTCGTAATCATGGTTCAGAGATCACTACTCGGGCTATGAGCTCTTCATCCCTAAGACCCAAATTTAATCAAAGCATACTTTCCGTTAAAACATATCTCTTAAGTTAGTTTTGTCGATCGTAAATAAATGGAAGGAATTGTTCTTCCCTAACTGACCGCGCTAGGCCCCAATTTTATGGCACATTACGATCCATTACAAAAATATTAGTAATCTAAGTTCGGCAAAGATTTATTGATTAGTGAAAAATGTACAGTTTATACAAGAACCAGTAAGTAACCCACCAACCGTTCGAATTACCAAACGTTATGTTAGTTCATATTTTGAGAACATGCTTTGATATCTCATTAACTACTGGAAGAAGAGAACATGAGTCAATAAAGATTTGTACGTAACTGTTAATAGCTTTACACTGGACCTAAAATGTTCGTATTGTTGATAAAAGGATGCTATTTGAGCTGTAGGGTCAATATAGCACCAACTGAGTTGGTTGGTACCAGTGACCCTGTGAAATGACTGGATAATATGGGTTATTAAATTAGTATATGGGTCAATAAATATAGTAGGATATAAATGACTGACTAAGTATCTTTGACCAAGTATTGTAAGTCATAATTGACTGAGTTGATGTTTAGTTTATATGAGTACGTTAAGTTGTTGTTTAACCCAGCAGCTACGGTCCCGTGACTGAGCCAACGGGTTACTGTAATCACTGAGTTGATGTTTAGTTTATATGAGTACTTCAAGTTGGTTGTTTAACCCAGCAGCTACGGTACTGTGACTGAGCCAAGGGGTTACTCTATAAGTTGATGTTTAGTTTATATGAGAAATTCAAGTTGGTTGTTTAACCCAGCAGCTACGGTACTGTGACTGAGCCAACGGGTTACTCTAATCACTAAGTTGATGTTTAGTTTATATGAGTACTTCAAGTTGGTTGTTTAACCCAGCAGCTACGGCACTGTGACTGAGCCAACGGGTTACTTTAATCACTGAGTTGATGTTTAGTTTATATGAGTACTTCAAGTTGGTTGTTTAACCCAGCAGCTACGGTACTGTGACTGAGCCAACGGGTTACTCTAATCACTGAGTTGATGTTTAGTTTATATGAGTACTTCAAGTTGGTTGTTTAACCCAGCAGCTACGTTACTGTGACTGAGCCAACGGGTTACTATAATCACTGAGTTGATGTTAAGTTTATATGAGTACTTCAAGTTGGTTGTTTAACCCAGCAGCTACGGTACTGTGACTGAGCCAACGGGTTACTCTAATCACTGAGTTGATGTTTAGTTTATATGAGTACGTCATGTTGGTTGTTTAACCCAGCAGCTACGGTACTGTGACTGATCCAACGGGTTACTCTAATCACTGAGTTGATGTTTAGTTGATATGAGTACTTCAAGTTGGTTGTTTAACCCAGCAGCTACGGTACTGTGACTGATCCAACGGGTTACTCTAATCACTGAGTTGATGTTTAGTTGATATGAGTACTTCAAGTTGGTTGTTTAACCCAGCAGCTACGGTACTGTGACTGAGCCAACGGGTTACTCTAATCACTGAGTTGATGTTTAGTTTATATGAGTACTTGAAGTTGGTTGTTTAACCCAGCAGCTACGGTACTGTGACTGAGCCAACGGGTTACTCTAATCACTGAGTTGATGTTTAGTTTATATGAGTACTTCAAGTTGGTTGTTTAACCCAGCAGCTACGGTACTGTGACTGAGCCAACGGGTTACTCTAATCACTGAGTTGATGTTTAGTTTATATGAGTACTTCAAGTTGGTTGTTTAACCCAGCAGCTACGGTACTGTGACTGATCCAACGGGTTACTCTAATCACTGAGTTGATGTTTAGTTGATATGAGTACTTCAAGTTGGTTGTTTAACCCAGCAGCTACGGTACTGTGACTGAGCCAACGGGTTACTCTAATCACTGAGTTGATGTTTAGTTGATATGAGTACTTCAAGTTGGTTGTTTAACCCAGCAGCTACGGTACTGTGACTGATCCAACGGGTTACTCTAATCACTGAGTTGATGTTTAGTTTATATGAGTACGTCATGTTGGTTATTTAACCCAGCAGCTACGGTACTGTGACTGATCCAACGGGTTACTCTAATCACTGAGTTGATGTTTAGTTGATATGAGTACTTCAAGTTGGTTGTTTAACCCAGCAGCTACGGTACTGTGACTGAGCCAACGGGTTACTCTAATCACTGAGTTGATGTTTAGTTGATATGAGTACTTCAAGTTGGTTGTTTAACCCAGCAGCTACGGTACTGTGACTGATCCAACGGGTTACTCTAATCACTGAGTTGATGTTTAGTTTATATGAGTACGTCATGTTGGTTGTTTAACCCAGCAGCTACGGTACTGTGACTGATCCAACGGGTTACTCTAATCACTGAGTTGATGTTTAGTTGATATGAGTACTTCAAGTTGGTTGTTTAACCCAGCAGCTACGGTACTGTGACTGAGCCAACGGGTTACTCTAATCACTGAGTTGATGTTTAGTTTATATGAGTACTTCAATTTGGTTGTTTAACCCAGCAGCTACGGCACTGTGACTGAGCCAACGGGTTACTCTAATCACTGAGTTGACGTTTAGTTTATATGAGTACTTCAAGTTGGTTGTTTAACCCAGCAGCTACGGTACTGTGACTGAGCCAACGGGTTACTCTAATCACTGAGTTGATGTTTAGTTTATATGAGTACTTCAAGTTGGTTGTTTAACCCAGCAGCTACGGTACTGTGACTGAGCCAACGGGTTACTCTAATCACTGAGTTGATGTTTAGTTTATATGAGAACTTCAAGTTGGTTGTTTAACCCAGAAGCTACGGTACTGTGACTGAGCCAACGGGTTACTCTAATCACTGAGTTGATGTTTAGTTTATATGAGTACTTCAAGTTGGTTGTTTAACCCAGCAGCTACGGCACTGTGACGGAGCCAACGGGTTACTCTAATCACTGAGTTGATGTTTAGTTTATATGAGAACTTCAAGTTGGTTGTTTAACCCAGCAGCTACGGTACTGTGACTGAGCCAACGGGTTACTCTAATCACTGAGTTGATGTTTAGTTTATATGAGTACTTCAAGTTGGTTGTTTAACCCAGCAGCTACGGCACTGTGACTGAGCCAATGGGTTACTCTAATCACTGAGTTGATGTTTAGTTTATATGAGAACTTCAAGTTGGTTGTTTAACCCAGCAGCTACGGCACTGTGACTGAGCCAACGGGTTACTCTAATCACTGAGTTGATGTTTAGTTTATATGAGAACTTCAAGTTGGTTGTTTAACCCAGCAGCTACGGCACTGTGACTGAGCCAACGGGTTACTCTAATCACTGAGTTGATGTTTAGTTTATATGAGAACTTCAAGTTGGTTGTTTAACCCAGCAGCTACGGCACTGTGACTGAGCCAACGGGTTACTTTAATCGCTGAGTTGATGTTTAGTTTATATGAGTACTTCAAGTTGGTTGTTTAACCCAGCAGCTACGGCACTGTGACTGAGCCAACGGGTTACTCTAATCAGGCAGTTTAGTCTCTAAACACTCCAACCGAGCAGCAGGCCTTTGATGATTTAGTCCAGAAATGGCAAAAAAGCAAGTTTTAACTTACACAAATCATAATTTATCAGTTATTTTTAATCCTATTGTTTCAATCGTTATATAATTATTTTTGGGACAAAAAGACAAAACGTTTAGGATTCTTACAGGTTTTTGCTTATTATTAGGGTTTTTAAGATGTTTAGCTTTGAAAAATAAAAATGACCACCAATTCGAGACGGTAAAAGGTATAAACTTAAAATTCGATACCAAAACATTATTAAGTTAAGGTATGAAGTATGCAAAGTTTCAAAACAGTACCTTTAACGGTTCAAAAATTATACTAAATTTAGTAAAAAACGAAAACAGACTAAAAGACGCTAAACGGAGCGAAATTTAAAAAAATGACTTCCGTATATTTTTTGATTTTTTCTTTATTTATAATGCAGAAATATATAGCCAGTGCACCTTTTTATAACACTCTGTATATTCGTTTTATTTTATTGCAATTTGATTTTAAAATTGTTAAATGGTTTCTTTTATTGTTTTCAACGGTGTAGTATTCCCCTGGGGAAGTAGGGTAATGCACGAGTTAGTAATATATAAAGACATTCTATGAGATTGATAATTGACTAGACACGTGTGAGAGACATTGGGCCTAGTTTCCTTAACGGAGAGTTTGTGAAATGCCTATTCCTTAGATTGTTGTTCTTACTTTTATCAATTTACTAGTATAATGTACCCGTTCTTCGCACGGGTTACAAAGGTAAGTTAGCTTGAAACAGCTGTTCTTGCTTCTGCTCTTTAAGCTGTCAAATGGAAGTGTCCACAGCTGTTTGCATTACAGTTTCTGAATTACTTTCTTATGAAATGTAAACATTGAAACTTAGGACTTCACAGGGTGTAGCCCGAGGGGATTTTAAGGAAGTGAATAGGCCTATGTGTTTCTCGGATTCAATATCTACCTTTGTGTAAAGTTTCATCTAAGTCAGTTGAGTAGTTTTTGCGTTTACCCGGAACATCAGACACACACACAAACAGACAGACAGAAACCACCTCTTCTTTATAATATTAGAGATTTACGCTAAACCGTTCTAACCATTATGGTCCTGAGAGCAAAGGTTCGTGACGCTCGTGGTATCAATCAATCATCAAGATAAGATTAAGGTTAGGTTGGAGGCTCCCATAAAATGTGTCTAAATGTCTATTCAGTGTTAAAAATTGGTTTTATGTACATAGGTGTGAAATCCAGCCAAGGATGATAACTTTGTTATCCTTAGTTAACTGACATCAATTTAGATTTATAAGTTATTGGTTTGTTTAGGTAAGCATAGACTAATATAAATAAAGGATTTCGCACGCAGCACGCTGACGTGAGGGAAGTGAATTTCACATAGAAAACTTACAAAACACATAAAAAACATATACACATACAAAACTTGTAAAACTCAAACCCAGTGTAAAAAATACATTTATGCCAATTTTATTGAAATCTGAAAAAATTGATTTTTTGGCTGTTCTAATGCTCCTGGTTTAATTTACCTGCAATGTTAGGAATACAATTTTGCGCATTATAAGGTTAGGAGAAGGTACAGTCAGACTTGAAAGTAAGCGTGAGGTTGCTGGGGATGAAAAAAATACATCAACAAATGAATAACATGCTTTTCTAATGTAAAAAACTCATAAGACAACGTACTGTGTTTAGCCAATATACATTTTCTTTAATAACTCGGTAAATATTTATGCTAGAATAACAAGAGAGGGCTTAAAACTTTCGATTCACTAATTCTTATCTTAATACATTTAATAATTGTACGTCCAGGGCTTTTCTGACTCTTTTTGGGCCCAAAACCTCGAAAATTGAAAAAAATAATCCCCAAAAAAGGGGTTTAGAGTTTTCCGATTGTTTTGCCCAACGAACTTGTCCAATTACAGAATCCGATTATTGTCCGATTATAGAAAGGAACGTTCCTACCAAATTTGAAGTAAATCGGCAAATAAATGCGACCGCTAGATTGCATACATATATATATATATATATATATATATATATATATGTTTAATTTTGAACGACACCCCTGAACGTGTTCAGGGGTAACGTTAGGAACTTCTATGGTGATCCCGGGCTTAAGTTTCACCGTGCGGGTCATGCTAATAGTTCACTTTTCCATAGGAAATTCACTAAAAATCCAGAGGCTGCATATACTATAATAAAGAGCCAACTCAAGGTTATGTAACTAATGCTGATTTCTTTGTAGAAGATGATTAATAACGAAGATAGTTCTGCTGATCTTTGCTGCTGCAGTTCAATCTGGCATCTGTTGTACAGACGTTTAACGAGCAGTAACGTTAAAGGTGCTTGTTGTTTATCAATATTTGTTTGAACACAAGAAATTTGAAGGTTTTTACTTTTGTATACAAACTGCTGTACAAGTAATGTATCTATTTTGGTTGACAAGCTTAGAAACAGTCGAAGCATTATTAAGAGAAAAAGGTAAAGGATTAAGGTTAATGTTAGTAAAGAACTTCACATATAGCTGTTCTGTTGGTTCTTTATGTTTATATTTACAAAATAATGCACTAATTAATAAGTTACTTATTTAACACTAATTGTTGTCCATACACACGCCTGGTTTAGGATACGTATCGATTAGGCAATGCCCTTTGCAACACTGCCATCCGTAGTAACACTGAAACATATTACCATGTCTTATTAAAGGAATTTGAACCATTGAGTGTCAGCATTTTCAATTAAAAATTTTCAACATCATGGTGTTTAATGGTATTTTCCAAACAATTAAACTTTTTCATTTTTCCAATGTACAAAAATATAAGAACTAAGTTTTAAAGACGATAACATATTTGCTACCAACTAATATCAACCAACCAAAATGCATATTGTTAACATATGTGAATAAACAATCGTAGTCCTATGCAATCTGCTCGTATTTATTTACCTGAAGTGGTCGTAAAGAGTTCAGAAACGCAGTAAATTTTATTTTATAACGGAATTTGTATTTTTACAATTCAGTAGCTTCATATTTTGCTTTATTAGAATAAAATTGTTGGGACAGGTAGAATTTACTTAAATATTGGAGTCAATAGTAAGACATAAAACTGTTTAAGAGTATTTCATATATTACAACAATTACAATTAATCCGTTACTATGTGCCATAACAAAACCACACTTGCAACAATAAAGGGATACGGTTTAACAGTTAGAACGAGGTGAACTAAATATAACTTAGATCAAACAAGTTACATGAATCACAGTGACACAGTGTCATAGTGACAAAGAGCATTTAAACCGATTTTTTATAAGTAAAATAGATGCAAGTAGATGAATGTATTAGTAATATAGATGGATAAGCAACTTTACTTAACGATAGCTGAAACTGTAAATTGATTTAAAAATAAAAATTAACACTGTAATGTTTATATCTTACACCTTCAGTGAATATATCTCTTCATATTGTTTGTCATCATACCTTATCACCCTCTTTCCTACATTCGAACGATAACGAAATCAAACTCATCAATATCAAGCAGAATAATAATTGTTCAAGTTTCATTCTACTGCATTATACTGAATACGAAGAAAGAAAAGCAGCGACCTGACGCAAGGCGTATTTACGACCCAATAAATCATATTCGATAGTGTAAATAATATCAAATTGACGTATTAACGCCCACTGAATTTGATGTATTGTTGTCACAGTTTTTGTATTTGCATATTTTTACCAAACAAATTCATTTACTTAATTTATTTCTAGACTTTGATCTCGTTGAGCTCTGATACTTACATTAATACATTTAACAACAAACAAATTACGATCTCAAAGTAACGTAAAAAGTTCATTTGGTCACATAGTAACAAAGTAATTTTTTTAAAGAATATAAATAACATTGTTGATTACAGTATAACCGTATATTTTATAATACTTGCTATCTAAGTGTGGAAAGCCAAATCTTGATTTAATATGGGTCTATGAATGGTATTTAGCATTCCCAGACAAAGTCACTTGTTAAAATTGCGTTAGTGAAGACGTTGAGGTTATAGCCGTTTATTACTTAAGTTAATTAATTATTTAAGTTCAAAGAAAAAGAGCTATTCTACTCGACCATTCCATTAAAACATGGATGCCAAATCCAGCTGCAGGTGGGATTGCGATCGATGCCATGGATGCCAGCTGCAGGTGGGATTGCGATCGATGCCATGGATGCCAGCTGCAGGTGGGATTGCGATCGATGCCATGGATGCCAGCTGCAGGTGGGATTGCGATCGATGCCATGGATGCCAGCTGCAGGTGGGATTGCGATCGATGCCATGGATGCCAGCTGCAGGTGGGATTGCGATCGATGCCATGGATGCCAGCTGCAGGTGGGATTGCGATCGATGCCATGGATGCCAGCTGCAGGTGGGATTGCGATCGATGCCATGGATGCCAGCTGCAGGTGGGATTGCGATCGATGCCATGGATGCCAGCTGCAGGTGGGATTGCGATCGATGCCATGGATGCCAGCTGCAGGTGGGATTGCGATCGATGCCATGGATGCCAGCTGCAGGTGGGATTGCGATCGATGCCATGGATGCCAGCTGCAGGTGGGATTGCGATCGATGCCATGGATGCCAGCTGCAGGTGGGATTGCGATCGATGCCATGGATGCCAGCTGCAGGTGGGATTGCGATCGATGCCATGGATGCCAGCTGCAGGTGGGATTGCGATCGATGCCATGGATGCCAGCTGCAGGTGGGATTGCGATCGATGCCATGGATGCCAGCTGCAGGTGGGATTGCGATCGATGCCTAATGTCATACCAAGGCAGCGAAACAAATCATCCTCTTGAGCACTTACAATGGATTGCAAGTCAATAAGAATGGGAAAGTTTGCAGCTTCGACATGTGACAAGGTGTCTGCGACAATATTCGTGGAACCAGAGATGTGCTGAATGTCGATTGAAAACTGTGAAATAAAAGTAAGCTGATAGGCGTTTTCTTTCTTTTTGTTGTTGTTAAAGCTGTAGTTTAAAGGTCATTTTTAGGAGAGGTTAAACCAATTTATTAATTTGAAAGGTAAAGATCCACACATGTATATTGTATAGTTCTAAATACGTTACTAGAAAAGAAGAAAAAAATTATAAAGAAAAAAGCTGTACAGAACCAAATTTTAGCTTTATGTTTTTTTTTTAAACTCAACTACCTGTCACCATAGGCTATTGACCTGTGCGGTGAACTAAAGAAAGCGAGGTACCGTAACTTAAGTAGTCACATGAGCAAGCCAGAGGTCACCGCTCATGACCTTACAGGAGTCGGTCGGGACCGGATCTAAACGGCCACGTCTGACTTGCTGGTTGCTTGATGATACATAGATTATTTGTCCAACAGGTGCAAAAACATGCCTCTGCACAATCAAACTATGTATTTAAATATTATGGTATTATGGTGTAGTAGTATTATGGTAGTATTATGGTAAGGTCAACTCGTGAGTAGTTATAATAAACTTAATTACATATTAACAAATTAATTTCACAATCAAGAACCCTAGCACAAGGGCAAAAACATAACTTTCAAACGCTTTATAAAACCAAAATATTTTTTTAAAATAATATAATATCTGTTTACTTATCACATTAATTTGGTGGAATGGTCATGGTAAATATAATTATTTAATTTGTGAATATTGGGGTAGGAGAAATAGATGAATATGTCAGTATAGAAAACAAATCCCACGATTTCAAGGAAGTGAAACTTTATAATTGTAACGTCAACTGATTAAGCAATAACAATGAAAATAATAGTTAATTTCTAATTTAAATGTAATTCTAAATTTTTTTCTTATTTTTAAAGTTATTACAAATGCGTTTTTAGTCAAAACAATCATCTCTTCAGTTGCAGACATAATTCTGCCAACTTGGACAACAAGAGCCTCCTGGCGAAGATCGTTCGACTGGGAAACTGTGTTACAAATGAAAGTGATTTTTCAATGACAATCTCCAGCAAGTTCGACGGTGTACACTCTTCTATATTTATCTTACTCATCTTAGTTGCATTGTCATTATTGTCCACAGTATCTAGCAATCTTTGTTTCATGATAAATTGGCTGCTACCGTGGATAAATAAATACATATACCAAGTATGATAAATCTAATATAGAATTTACTTTTTTATTTTTGATGAAATCAGTTAAAGTAATTTTCAAAATGTTATGTTATATAGATATATTTATTACTAAAGAGCTAGAAAAAATCGTAATGTGTCATTTTGTTATCAATGATTTTGTTTTATTGTTTTAAAATAATACCAATGTCAATTACATTATAGAAGAGCAATATATATATATATATATATATATATAATAAGTCCAGAGTGGGTGTCCTTAGAGCACTCGGTAAGCAATAAGTTTATGATTGTTTCAAAATATCAGGTATTAATAACTATATACTTATTGTAAAACCAGACAACAAGAGCGAACAAGGAACAGAGGTGTTTACAATACTTCAGAAAAACAAATAAATATCAAATATACATAACATATAACAAACAAATTTTAAAAATATCCGTAATGAATACATACATGTCATAGCTCTCTGTTGCCTACAATGTACTTTAACAAATAATTAGCATATATTTTACACCTACAATAAATACTATCCCATACATAGTTAATAATACAGATAATACAAAGATGACTTATTTAATAAGTCTAGTATAAGATTGTAAAACTTTAATAATTAATGTTTAGAGAAATATTATATTAGTATTCATGTTAAAACAACGTCTATCAAAGGGAGGAAATACACAGGGAGCAAACTTTTCAATATTTTAAATTTTAAACATTATATTAAATATAAAATACTAACTTTTGTCAGTTGTCAGTGGATAGTATAAAACGATAATCAACAATTTGTTTGATAATATAATGACATTAATAGTTTATTCCTAATCAAAGTGTGCTAAAGAGACCGATTTTTTACACTATGCCCTTAGATATTAAATGGGAACTTTTGAAAAATATGAAACGAAGAACATATAAGAAAACAAAATAGAATAGGTATAAATGCTTCTTGAGTTGGAAGTTGAAGCTCTCCCGTGGGCTGTAGAAGCGAATATGGGTTAAGACTTTCACACCATGTTATAGAGGTTTTCTCGCCAAATCCTACACTAGTTCTTACAAACTATAAGAGTTCATATGTGCAGCTAGAAATCAAATGGGGTTGTTATCACCCAGATGTAACGAGTTTAAAAAAGCTTCTCTTTGTTTGAACTGACATAAAAATATTGCCTCCGTTCAAAAATAATGTATAGGTGATAATAGAAAATATTTATATTGCCATTCTTTAATATAACAACTTCAGAAAAACCATGCTCGACGGTGATAAAGTCTGTATAACACTATGCGAATAGACTGGACAATTATAAAATTATAAACACGACAAAAAAGTTAGAGTTGACTATTTATTCTTTATACCGGTAATCACACTAATATAGTTATACCACTAATACAAAATTCAAATAATAAGACAGATAGTTTTGTGAGGATTATGTTTGTGTTATTTTTTTGTGTTTGTGTATATCTACACAAGTGGCATTTTTTAATGTTTTAATAGGGAACAGTCCAAACCCTGTTCTTGTTACTAAGGTCAAAGGTACATAAGAACCTCTTAGAAAGTATCATTAATTAATAGCCCAAAGACGAATAGCAGCTAGCGTTGTTAAGTAAACATAGATTGTGTAATTTATTAAGGTTATTCTACTAATATTAAACAGCCTTAGAGACACCCTGGATGTATTTTAGAAAGGTAGGGCTTATATAAATAAAAGTACTTTCCACAAAAACCAAATGTTATCAGAGTTCGAATTGTACAAGACGAACAAGATTTATGAGGTAAGTATAGCCAACCTAATAAAAACAGTATATACCATTATAATTCGACTTGCAACTGGCATATACGCACTTGCATGTAGACTAGAGAGATATATTTATACATATTAACATATTTTAAGCATACTATGAACCCTTATAATCGTTCGGTAAATCGTATAACGTTTAAACCATCAACACTTAAAAGGTATATTATGTAAGTCCCGAATGAGGAAAAACTAGAATAATGTGTTTGATATTATCATCCTTTAATACATAAAAGAACATCACACAATTCACAGCTATGCACCTCATTTAATACATAATAAAATAAAATATACTGCTGTAAAAGCATTAAAAGCATAGCCGGCTAGGCACGTCTCCCATGGGATATTGTGCAGCCACCGGAAAGAGGGAAAAGAGGGATGGGAAAGGTGGTGGGACGGGGTCAGTCTGCCTCGCTCCAGTAAGGGAGAGAGAACCCTACGTAGTGTCTGGGCTCTGTGGCATAACCCCAGGGTGATCGCCCTCGAACCCGACGTCCCCCTAGGGACCGCAATCGCACAGAGCCTCGAACCTCTCAGGGGTCAGGTGGCCCCAGGACGGTTCGTCCTCTAGCCCGGCAGACCGGAGACCGTCGGGTAAGGGCCTTTCCTCCCAGGCACCCGTCCCAAGCTGCAAGGAAGATACACTACTCCCTCCAAGGACTTGGACTAGACTGGGTATCCAGGCTCAACTGAGAGTCAAGTCCCCAGAAGAGACCAGGAGGAACCAAGGAAGGGAAGTTGGTCACACTGCATAGCCAAAAGACTTACCAATACTGAGACAACTTCATTTTGCGGTAGCCAATGTCGACCTCTGTACTAGTATAGACCAGTCAGAGAGCCGTCGAGGGCCGTTGACTATATATACTGAAGGAGACATCCCATCTATATGGCCTAGCTGTCCCTCTTTTGGTGTTTGCGGGAATTTGAAGTGATGTAGTTTTATTAGGTCACCAACAGATTGTGCTGCTGTCAACTATTTATTTTAGTTATTATCTATATATTAATACGCAAGGGGTTTTTTCTTCACAGTCATAGCTTGATAACGGCTGGACGGATTTTAACGTTTGAGGTGTCAAATGAAAGTTTTTTTACGTTTTTGCCAATACGTCTCAGAGTTTTAAGAAATGCCATCAATTAAATACAGTGAATGGCCGATTTTTTGGAACAGTGGCGCTATCCGACGGCAGAGGTCTAAAATACGTTTTGATTGAAAGTACGTTATTATAATCTGTTTTAATATCAGATGTTTTGTTATGTTTGTTAACAACTAAAGTAACCTTCCATTGGATTCGAGCAACAGAGCAACTAGTTTACGTTAAGGGTGCGCCCTACCCCAGACTGAATGATTGTTGTTCAGCGCCGCGCCGGCGCCTCCAACAAGCAGGGCCATGCATATTTACGCTTGAAGACCATTTTGTTCTCCTCGATCGCACTGTTATTTTACAGATGTCTACCAAACTATTTGCAGTTTCACACTTTTCAGATTCCAATCTAGAGATTGTACGATTCATTTTTTCCAAAATAATTTTTTTCTTTACGTTAGGAAGCTTTAGAAAAACGCTTAATTTGAAACTTTACTAATGGCCTACTGCTTATTTTGAATTAAAAAAAAGATTTTTAAATCGTATGATCTCTAGATCAACATTTAATGAAAGAAATAACAACAAATTATTTTTAATTGGTTAACAATTGAGCCTACAATGTGGGAGATGCAAAACCCTTACTTTAGCGTGCGGAAGGCAGGTAGGGCGCACCCTTAATGTGTCACGCGTATTTTTAGCGAATTTCCCTCTTAGGGAGGAAGCTATTTCCGTAATTGGCTTGGTAATACCTAGGCCCAAAACCACGATGAAATTTAGTTTAGAGATCCAAAGATGCCAAAAACAGCATTCTTTCAAGACTTTATGTATATAATAGTGTCGTAAAAGTAGTCCTATTTTGATTTAATTTGATACCAACTTGTAAAGCAGCATTTATGACTTTAAGATCAAAAACCAGACAAAGGCTTATCCTAAGGGGTATTTTTTTTAGAGGGGGTTGTACCCCAACAAGTTTTTTTTGTAATTTTGTTAAAATCAAATTTATATTTACATTATTGTGTTCATCTTAAAAACTAAATAATTAGTGTTTTGATCATTGCTCTACATCAATTGGATACTGAGAAATTGAAAGTGCTAAACACAGTGCGTTGTCTAATATTAATCTTACGGAGAAACAGAACAATTTTATATTTATCTTATTTAAGATCATACGTTATATGCCAGTCAAGCAGCAACGCGTTGCAATTGTCTTCATTGTACCTTGTTTATACCCTAATAAAACACAACAACACGTATTGTCAATCCGTGTTAAGGCAATCAATCGTATACGCTTAACTGAAGATATATTTAATTAGAAATTTCCAATTAGATTTATTTACCGTTTGCATAGCATTCTAAAACATATCGTATATTTGAAAACTGTCAAACCATGTATTTTAAACACGTATTTTTATTTTCATGTCTTCTAGCTTTTTTGACATTTAGTTATGTGCAAACAAAAAAAAAGAAAGAAGAGAAAAATGATGAGCATTTTTTCAATTGTTTTCCTTTAAGCTTTATCGTGAGTATTTCACATGTATAATATAATAACCGTAATTCTCACTTGAATCGAACTTAAGTAATTAATGTTTGTAAAATAAGTGTAACTGTGATAATACAATTAATTAGAAATTACTTTGTGTGAGGAAGTTGTTGAAATTGGTTATTGGGATTGTATATAGAAAACAATCAATAGTTCTTACGTTGGCTAGAAGACATAAAGCAACAAAATTATAGTCAGGAGTAATATTATAAGCCAAAGTTGGCGTTTAATCAATTAGTGTCTGAATTTTTGGAAAATGTAAAACACTGGTCGTAGGAAATCTCTTTAATCAAAGCTTTTCCTTTCTACGTAGATATTCCTTTTCATAGTATTTAGTGGATACAAGCGTATATCAGTTACAAACAAATTGTTATAATAAATAAACCATATTACTTTTTGCAGTTACAATTTTAAAACTGTATTTACATCGGTGATATGATTCGTTGTAGATTATTTTGACTTTAGAAATTTACTATCACAACATTATTTGTAGCCTTACCCAGGACTTAAAATAACAAGTTTATTCACACGTTATGTTTTCGTTATGTTGCAGTGCTTGCATGATTTTGAATGCTGCAGCTTGAACTGCACCGTCGGTCCGTTTGACTTCACAGGAATATGCCAGCCTCGTATAGTGATACAGAAGCTACAAAGACAAAGACAAAGACAAAGACAACTCACTACTAAGAAACACTAATTACGATACCAGGTTTGGTAAAATTACATTGGTTGTTGATAAAGTTAGAGCTGTTACAATAAAAATGAGATAACACTAACCAACAGAACATTGTTTGTTTTACTTTATTGCAAAGTTTCCTTCAGGATGACTTAGATCAAATGTATTTACACATACTATTTGGGAAGGAAGGTAAATGCGTTTGTTTATGCATATATTTATCTACATGTAACCACACAAGCGTTACATTTTAGTGAGAGAGTCTTAATGTATCTTTTAAAAATTGTATTTAAATATTTGCTTAATGTGTGCCAACTACCTCGTGAAGAATTAACGAAACTACTTTTCACATCATCATTGCGTACATTTTGATGTTGATAAAGTGTTAAACCTAGTTCTCAAATGTTCGTTAGGTCAGTTTAAATCCAGCTGGTTGATTTACAATCACTCCCTATTGAAGTTAGTATTTAATTAAAGTTGATGCTGCAATCTAAATTACCACCAACTGTGAAGTTCATAGAGTTTTTTAAGTGTGGTCATAACATAACAATGTCAGATCAAACAAAACAAACTGAGGTCGACGCACCATGTACAGCCCAATGGAATACATTCTGCTGCAATCATTTAAAAATGGATCGATTTGTTAAAAAGTGACCAGAAAACCAACCTTCATGAAGAAACAAGTGGAAAGAAACTCTCGGCTTGATGTTACTTTTTTGTTTGTAATCCTCAGAAAGAATATTTAAGGTTCAAAAAGCACATATATGTTATTCACCTATCTTTCAACGCCATATAACAGTCTTGGAGTTAGTGGCTTTCATTAAAAAGCAATGATAAAAGCCACGCTTATAGTCAAGCACGTTACCATTATTTTGTTTTTGTTGTTTTTTTACAACAGCAAATCTACAGATGTCTCTTCTGTTTCTATGTTGTGGATGTTTGTTTTGAAAGATTTAGTGAATAGACACGTTTTACAAAGGTCTCCGTGCTCAAAACTCTTTGCCCATACACAATTCAAAGTTCTGGGAGAATTCAATTCATTGAAATATTGTATTCATGTGAAACATATAACAAATTAATGTACTTTGCAATTTGTATGAATTGTTATTCAGTATACAGTTTTTTACCTAAATAATAGCTCGATCGATTGGCCAATCGACCTGCTGCTTTGGCTACAACAGCCAAACAACAGTCGCTATCCATTTATGTGAAAGGATTTGTTGACTAAAGGTATAACGGTATTGCGATATTCAATGTAGTTTTGGTAACTTCTCACTTTCTTAAATAACGTGATATTTTACCTCATCAATAATAAAATAAGTTAAAAAAGTACGCTTTACGTCATTTTAATTACATATTTTAATGTTTTCTTGATGTTATTGTTATATTATATTGAGATATTTGTATTTAACAATTGTCATTTTATATATTTCATTTTAACATTTAAGATTTTAACTTACTTTGACAACGTCTAGGCTTGAAGCTATTCTCCTCTTTATCACTGTAAATATATATTGACAAGAAACCTATGGTGCAAAGTCACACTGAAAACATGTAATTACAAATTTCAGTGGACAAATCTCCACCCACTCTTCCTTTCGTACGTACGTTTTGAGCATTATGATATTCCCTTTAACAAATATGTTTTAAAATTATATGTGGATATGGGAAAGTTGACATTTGGTGTCAAATAAACTGATTCTCCTTTAAAATAAGGCCGGTATTAAAAAAATAAAATAATTTAGATTTGCTGTCATGGTAAGTAGATACATTTTGACGCACGTTTTCAACATACAATTCATGAACATAATTAAAATTCGATACCTTTTAACAAGGATGTCAACATCATATTTTATCATTCAGTTTCTAAAAAATACATTTCATTTCAATACATGCATTACATTTCACGTCAGACTTTGACTCAGTGAATTTATGTCAACTGTCGTCAACCTTTCTTCGAAAATTATAATCGTAAAAGGCTTCAGGTTTATTGTGACAAAACTAATATTCTGGCTTAAACTTTAAAGGGAATAATCCGAGACTCACTAAGCCACAAAACACAAAAACACATTATGAATACATTATTTTGAATAATCACATGGAACTAGTCCATGGACTAATAACACGAAGTCCTTCTTCGTTTTAAGGATGGAACTATCTAAATGAGAGCGTCGTTTTCTGACATACTAACCGCAGGACCTTTATCTGGAACTTATGGTGGAGGAACGGCATTTTTAGCAGTGAGCTTCACCTTTGAGTCGTATGATAATGTATTGTTAATATTAAAAATTGCTTCATACTTTCCAATACTTCTCGACCAAACAAAATATAAATTTACAAACATAGTAATAAGGATTGGAAAATACAAGAAATTCAAGTACACTGTACAACTCATTTTCAGCAAGATATTTTATAGAAAAGTATTTTAATAGTGTTTGTTTAAATAACCAACGTGTTAACTAACAGGAGCATTTTTATTATAGCTGTAAGATAGGATTATAATAGACAGAATAATTATATTTTATAATAATTACACTTTCGAAATTTGTAATGGGAAGAAACACAAATGATATTTCACGTGCGTGTTTAATTGTTTTCGTTACTAGCCAACCAATCACCAGCGCACAGCCAGTCAACAGTCTGTACTGTACTATGCCACACTAAAACGCTAAAATAATTATTTTCACCCAGTTTTATAGTAATGAAACATAAACGAACAACTTAAGATATCTTTGATTGGAACTTTCTGAATCCTTAATTTACCAATTACATAACTCAACCACAACTACACATACATAACACACTTTACATAACTCACTTTGTAACTAATAATCTCTCACAAAACTGTCAAAACATGAATTTAAAGAGTTTATTGTAAATTTTATTTAGTCTGGCTGTTTTTACATTTAACGATGTGCAATCAAAAAAGAAAAAGAAAGAAAATAATAAATCTCATTTTAACAAATGTTTACGTTTGAAATATACAGTATTGCACAAGCAAGTAGCTCATAATTATAATGTTGACTTAAGGAGAATGTAAGAGGTGAATGTTTGTAAAATAAGGATCTCTATAACAAAGCAATAAATCAGTGATTTCTATGTGTTAGAACATTGCTGAAATTAGTTTTTGGGATTTTTTTTATAAAAAAATCATTACCTCGCCTAATGTCATTAGTTGGACTTAAAAACCATTATTGGCAGTATACCTTTAACCAAAATTAGGTTATTAGCCTACTGCATAAGTTATGTGAAAATGTAAAATACTTGTTTTCAGGTAATTACGTTAATTAAGTCGTTTCCTTTTTAAGTAATTGTATATTACGTTAATTAAGTCGTTTCCTTTTTAAGTAATTGTATATTTATTGGTCTTATTCAGTCAACAGCCTAATCCAGGCTTGAGAATAATGAGTTCGCTTATTGTGTATCACACTGATTCACATTGCAGTGTATGCATGACTAGGAATTTTGTATCGTGTATTGCAATAATGAGTTGACTTATTGTGTAACACGTTGTGTTATGTTGCAGTGCATGCATGACTGGGAATTTCGTAGCGTGTATTGCAATAACGAGTGGACTTATTTTGTAACACGTTGTGTTATGTTGCAGTGCATGCATGACTGGGAATTGTGTAGCGTGTATTGCAATAATGAGTTGACTTATTGTGTAACACGTTGTGTTATGTTGCAGTGCATGCGTGACTGGGAATTGTGTAGCGCGTATTGCAATAATGAGTTGACTTATTGTGTAACACGTTGTGTTATGTTGCAGTGCATGCGTGACTGGGAATTGTGTAGCGCGTATTGCAATAATGAGTTGACTTATTGTGTAACACGTTGTGTTATGTTGCAGTGCATGCGTGACTGGGAATGTTGTAGCGTGTATTGCAATAATGAGTTGACTTATTGTGTAACACGTTGTGTTATGTTGCAGTGCATGCGTGACTGGGAATTGTGTAGCGCGTATTGCAATAATGAGTTGACTTATTGTGTAACACGTTGTGTTATGTTGCAGTGCATGCGTGACTGGGAATGTTGTAGCGTGTATTGCAATAATGAGTTGACTTATTGTGTAACACGTTGTGTTATGTTGCAGTGCATGCATGACTGGGAATGTTGTAGCGTGTATTGCAATAACGAGTTGACTTATTGTGTAACACGTTGTGTTATGTTGCAGTGCATGCGTGACTGGGAATGTTGTAGCGTGTATTGCAATAATGAGTTGACTTATTGTGTAACACGTTGTGTTATGTTGCAGTGCATGCATGACTGGGAATGTTGTAGCGTGTATTGCAATAATGAGTTGACTTATTGTGTAACACGTTGTGTTATGTTGCAGTGCATGCATGACTGGGAATGTTGTAGCGTGTATTGCAATAACGAGTTGACTTATTGTGTAACACGTTGTGTTATGTTGCAGTGCATGGGTGACTGGGAATGTTGTAGCGTGTATTGCAATAATGAGTTGACTTATTGTGTAACACGTTGTGTTATGTTGCAGTGCATGCGTGACTGGGAATGTTGTAGCGTGTATTGCAATAATGAGTTGACTTATTGTGTAACACGTTGTGTTATGTTGCAGTGCATGCATGACTGGGAATGTTGTAGCGTGTATTGCAATAATGAGTTGACTTATTGTGTAACACGTTGTGTTATGTTGCAGTGCATGCATGACTGGGAATGTTGTAGCGTGTATTGCAATAATGAGTTGACTTATTGTGTAACACGTTGTGTTATGTTGCAGTGCATGCATGACTGGGAATGTTGTAGCGTGTATTGCAATAACGAGTTGACTTATTGTGTAACACGTTGTGTTATGTTGCAGTGCATGCGTGACTGGGAATGTTGTAGCGTGTATTGCAATAATGAGTTGACTTATTGTGTAACACGTTGTGTTATGTTGCAGTGCATGCATGACTGGGAATGTTGTAGCGTGTATTGCAATAATGAGTTGACTTATTGTGTAACACGTTGTGTTATGTTGCAGTGCATGCATGACTGGGAATGTTGTAGCGTGTATTGCAATAATGAGTTGACTTATTGTGTAACACGTTGTGTTATGTTGCAGTGCATGCATGACTGGGAATGTTGTAGCGTGTATTGCAATAATGAGTTGACTTATTGTGTAACACGTTGTGTTATGTTGCAGTGCATGCATGACTGGGAATGTTGTAGCGTGTATTGCAATAATGAGTTGACTTATTGTGTAACACGTTGTGTTATGTTGCAGTGCATGCATGACTGGGAATGTTGTAGCGTGTATTGCAATAATGAGTTGACTTATTGTGTAACACGTTGTGTTATGTTGCAGTGCATGCATGACTGGGAATGATGTAGCGTGTATTGCAATAATGAGTTGACTTATTGTGTAACACGTTGTGTTATGTTGCAGTGCATGCATGACTGGGAATGTTGTAGCGTGTATTGCAATAATGAGTTGACTTATTGTGTAACACGTTGTGTTATGTTGCAGTGCATGCATGACTGGGAATGTTGTAGCGTGTATTGCAATAATGAGTTGACTTATTGTGTAACACGTTGTGTTATGTTGCAGTGCATGCATGACTGGGAATGCTGTAGCGTGTATTGCAATAATGAGTTGACTTATTGTGTAACACGTTGTGTTATGTTGCAGTGCATGCATGACTGGGAATGTTGTAGCGTGTATTGCAATAATGAGTTGACTTATTGTGTAACACGTTGTGTTATGTTGCAGTGCATGCATGACTGGGAATGATGTAGCGTGTATTGCAATAACGAGTTGACTTATTGTGTAACACGTTGTGTTATGTTGCAGTGCATGCGTGACTGGGAATTGTGTAACGCGTTTTGAAGTATTGGTGAGTTCGATTTCACAGGAAAATGCGTCCCCAATAGTCCGAACAAACCAAAAACGGTGAAGAAGCTCCAACAGAAGTGGCCGGTAGTTGGATAAAATTAGAGTTTCTGATATAATTTGCTTTGGTTATAACTGAACAATAAAATATTTGTTTTTAATTTAAGTTCCTAACAGTTTTACTCATATATACAAAATAGCATACGAGGGGAAAATTATATCACAGTTTGGTTGCTGCATTGATTTTTGGCTACTGAGCTATGCTGTGCTCGCTGTTAAGTTTTGGTTCCTGTTATTGGCCAACTGAGCATAACAGTCAGTAGAGCAGTAGAACTGTTGGTTTGTGGTATTTCTGGTACCGGACTTTGAATTATGTTTAAATGTTAAGTTGATAAGCAAAGTGAAGAGAGTTAGTATATGTTAGTGTGTGTGTGAATTCAGATAGTATAAATAAAAGGAGTACGTGGAAAAAGCCTATAAATAATTTAAATGGGCACTAATAAAGCATTGAGTTAATACAATAAATTATGATGCGTATTAATGTTCAGTATCAGGATCTGCATATAGCTCTAAATGCTGTTGCAGACTGGTGCTTTGTAAACGATCATCCCATTTATTTATACTTTGTTTGTAACAATGGGTCAAACTGCCTAGTTTGAGGGGTTGAGTAATTGATCTGTTTACACATGGAGCATGCGACTTGTCAGTGCTTGTAATGCCTAACGACAAAACCAAGTGTCTTGTGTCTCAAGTCTTATATATTTCAATGTAGGTACAGTAAACCGCAGTGAGGATAACTGTAGTCTGCAGAGCATTTCTTAATGAGTCTATCTAGTTTCTATCCGGGCTATCTAGGTTCACTCACTGAGGGCACTGTATGGGTAATTGAGTGTTTTTTATTTGTGTTTTAAGAAATCAATTGAAAACTTTTAGCTATGAATTGAAGTTCAAATTATAAGGCATATATTATAAAATAATTGTTTTTATTTTTTTAAATGAAGGTACAGCCATTGATGACATGCAGGCCGTCACTCAATTTCAATGGGAATGGGTCAGATTAAATGGAAAGATTTAATACAGTGACGAGGTGTATACCTGTTAATGGTTTTAATGATTTTTAAAACAAATGTTTCTTTTTTTAGCGAATTTCCCCTTTAGGGAAGAAGCTATTACCGTAGGTCTCATGGTAAGACTTAAGCCCGAGACCATGATAACTTTTCATTTTGAGGTCCCCAGATGCCAAAAACACCATTCGTTCAAATTTTTATATATGTATATATGTGTATATATATATATATATATATATATATATATATGTGTGTCCGTAAGCACGATTACTCTCGTAAAAAAGGTCCGATCTTAATGAAATTTGGTAAAAATGTGTAAAGCACCATTTATTTGAACGAGTTCGAAAACCAGATGAAGCGCACCATCCGAAGGGGGGTTTTTGGGGGTTTTGTACCCCAAAAATATGTTTTTTGGGGTTTTCACATGTAATTTTAATTTAAATCAAATTTTAATTTATACCATTAAATTCAGCTTAAAAAAAAACAATTTGGTATTTTGATCATTGCTCTACGTCAATTGGTTACCGAGATATTGAAAGTGCTAAACACAGTACGTTGTCTAATGTTATTCTTATGGAGAAAAAGAAAAATTGTATATCTCGCTTATTTATGAACGTAAACTGGCAAAATTTGGTATATGGCTTTATTTGGTTGTGGTCTATTGATATTTGCACAAAAATCCATTTTTTGCCCGATAGTTCCCGTAGCAGCAAACCTGCATACTCAGCCCCATGTTATTCTTATGGAGAATAATTAACGTGTTATCTCCTTTAATTATGAACATAAATAATAGAACTTGGTATGGGGCTTTACCTAGTTGAGTTATAATGATATTTGTATAAAAGCCCATTTTTAGTGTTCCTTATTTCAGCAAACCTGCATACTCAGCCGCTATGTTATTCTTATGGAGAATAATTAAAATGTCATAAATCGTTTAATTATGAATGAATATTGATGAAACTTGGTATGTGGCTTTATGTGGTATTAAGATAAATTAATATGCATTGGAAATTTGCTGAGTATGCAGGTTTGCTGCTACGAGGGTATTATAATGATGCTGTTTAATTTTCCTCGTTGTCCATCAGATAGTTCTAATATTTGGATTTCACGAGATTGTATGACTATGTTTGGTAATAATTGTTGTGTATTAGGTCTTAGGACTATGTGATTTACGGTTGGTGGAACCCATTAAAAGAAAATGCTTCTTTGGCCCTTTAGGCTGATTACTAATAGGTTTCATTCTCTCTTTTTTGTATTATTTTAATGTTCGATGCACTGAATCAATAATTATGTCTGTGCTTGTTAGTGAATTTCCTTTGGAAAGTGAACTATTAGCATGACCCGCACGGTGAAACGTAAGCCCGGGACCACCATAGAAGTTCCTAACGTGACCCCCTGAACACGTTTTGGGGGGTCGTTCAAAATTATATATATATATATATTTATATATGTATATGTTGTAAGCATAATTTTAAAAACAGAGTACCCTTTTTGGTTTTAACATAATATGTTTTACTACACGACTCGTTTCAAAACTTTAGGTCATAGTCATGTCTTACATTATTTTTGTAACCTCACATAGTTTAAATTGTTCAAATTAATTTGATAGTTAATTTGAACAATTTGAACTATATGAGGTTACACAAATAATGTAAGACATGACTATGACCTAAAGGTTTGAAACGAGTCGTCTAATAAAACATATTATGTTAAAACCAAAAAGGGTACTCTGTTTTTAAAATTATGCTTACAACTAACATATTAGTAGCCCTAATAATTTTGTTATTTATAAATATATATATATATATATATATATATATATATATATATATATATATATATATATATATATATATATATATATATATATATATATATATATGTGTGTGTGTGTGTGTGTGTGTGTATGCACTCTCGCGGTCGCATTTTTTGTCCGATTAACTTCAAATTTGGTAGGGACGTTCCTTTCTGTAATCAGTTGGACAAATTCGTTGGGCAAAACAATCGGGAAAATCTAAACCCTTTTTTTGGGGATTAATATTTCAAATTTCGAGTTTTTGGGCCCAAAAAGGGCCAGAAAAGCCCCGGATGTAATATTAATGCATGCAAAAAGATGGGAATTAGTGAGGCAAAAGTTTTAAGCCCTCTCTCATCATACTAGCATAAATATGTACCGAGTTATTAAAGAAAATGTGTTTCGACAAAACACAGTACGTTGTCTTATTGGGGTTTTACACTAGAAAAGCCTGTTATTCCTTTTTTAGAGTACTTTTATCATCCCCAGCAACTCACGCCTACTTTCAAGCCTGCCTGGACCTTCTCCTTACATTATAATGTGCAAAAATTGTATTCCCAGCTTTGCAGATAAATGAAACCAGGAGCATCAGAACAGCCAAAAAATCAATGTTTTCAGATTTCAATAAAAATTGGAACACATATATGTTTTTACACATATTTTGATTTTAAAAAGTTTTTTTTGGAAATTCACTTCCCTCACGTCAGTGAGCTGCGTGCGAACTCGTTTTATGTTGATTAGAACATTTCGTTAGCTTGTTACGAAACTATTTTGTTATTGTTAAGATTTAATGTTCATTTGGAAAGATATGTTATGCCAAGTGTTATATTTCATTTCGAGAAATGTATATAAATGTAATATTTAAATTTAATATTTTTAAAATTAAGAAAGAGGGAGAAGACGTGACTGTTTCTTGGATTCAATTAATATATTTGAGTGCAGTTTATCTGCGAAACAATAGCAAAATTATCCTCTGGTTAATTTTTTTTAGATTTATGACAGCTGTGGCTTGGTGATCTAGCAAGGTCTTCAGAGATAGGCAGTACAGTCCCCTTCGAGGAGTCTGGACTCCCAGCTGCGTGCGGCATTACCGAGTGTGATGGCTTCTCATGCTGAGGACAGCATGAACTATAGGTGGGGGGAGTGTGACAACCCACTCCCAATAGCACATATAATTATAAAATCCTGTGGCCATGTGTAGCCAAAATGACAAATTTATTTGTTAATTAAATTTAATGAATCAGTCTAAGGAAAATCCACACTGGAAATAATATATGTATACTATCATCTACAATCATCTATATTAATCCAGGAACAATGCCAATCGTTTTAATTAAAGGTAATGCCCAGAACCTGAGATCAAATCATTGTCGAGTAATTGCTGTGAAATGTATTAAGTTGGAATTGTGCTGTCCTAGTTTTGCACTGCTGATCGTCAGCAGTAGCCTCGTGCAGGCCGTTCTCTTTGATCGGCCGTCAGCAGTAGCCTCGTGCAGGCCGTGCTCTTTGATTGGCCGTCAGCAGTAGCCTCGTGCAGGCCGTGCTCTTTGATTGGCCGTCAGCAGCAGCCTCGTGCAGGCCGTGCTCTTTGATTGGCCGTCAGCAGTAGCCTCGTGCAGGCCGTGCTCTTTGATTGGCCGTCAGCAGTAGCCTCGTGCAGGCCGTGCTCTTTGATTGGCCGTCAGCAGTAGCCTCGTGAAGGCCGTGCTCTTTGATTGGCCGTCAGCAGTAGCCTCGTGCAGGCCGTTCTCTTTGGTCGGCCGTCAGCAGTAGCCTCGTGCAGGCCGTGCTCTTTGATTGGCCGTCAGCAGTAGCCTCGTGCAGGCCGTGCTCTTTGATTGGCTGTCAGCAGTAGCCTCGTGCAGGCCGTGCTCTTTGATTGGCCGTCAGCAGCAGCCTCGTGCAGGCCGTGCTCTTTGATTGGCCGTCAGCAGTAGCCTCGTGCAGGCCGTGCTCTTTGATTGGCCGTCAGCAGTAGCCTCGTGCAGGCCGTGCTCTTTGATTGGCCGTCAGCAGTAGCCTCGTGCAGGCCGTTCTCTTTGATCGGCCGTCAGCAGTAGCCTCGTGCAGGCCGTGCTCTTTGATTGGCCGTCATCAGCAGCCTCGTGCAGGCCGTGCTCTTTGATTGGCCGTCAGCAGCAGCCTCGTGCAGGCCGTGCTCTTTGATTGGCCGTAAGCAGTAGCCTCGTGCAGGCCGTGCTCTTTGATTGGCCGTCAGCAGTAGCCTCGTGAAGGCCGTGCTCTTTGATTGGCCGTCAGCAGTAGCCTCGTGCAGGCCGTTCTCTTTGATTGGCCGTCAGCAGTAGCCTCGTGCAGGCCGTGCTCTTTGATTGGCCGTCAGCAGTAGCCTCATGCAGGTCGTGCTCTCTGATTGGCCAAGAGCACATTTTCAACGACAACAGCAGAACATAAAGGCTGAGCGCTTGGATCGTCGGTTGAAGAGACAAGTAGTGTACGTTTCGTGTGCCGCGACCACGTCCGCGCGGTCCTCGTGCCCTACGATGTAGACCCGGTCCGAGTCCCCTCTCCTCTCTTTTTAAGATGTTGACGTAATTATTTAAATTGATAATTTCTTAAATTGATAAGTAACAATGATCCTGTGTTATTGGTATTTCTCGAGTGAGTTATGAATTAGTTTAAATTGTTAATATAGTTTGGTTGATTTAAGCCACGTGCATTAGTAATTATTTGATAAGCTCCCAACCGGCGAATAATTATGAAGATCGGCGGCGTCACATTACAATGAATGAGATGAGATAGTTAAGGCTAAAATGAAAATCAATATGAAGTATTCTTGTAGATTTTGTAAAAACTTTCTCAAATTAGATATTAATATTGCATCCAAATTAGCTCCTCGTAAAACAAATATTTACATCATCCTAACTTATATTTTTAAACATAAAATATAACATTTTCTGGTTCAAAATACCAGCATTTCAAGCCTAGTAGGGCGCTACGAGCTGCTTGGTAGTTCATTAATTCGTATCAAGAACTAGCTGCTAAATAGTTCATCGGCATATCAAGCTGGGCTTATCTCCGCTCAACAAATTCTCCAGTCAGCTTCATCAGTCCATTACTTGGTTCATTCTATTCCAATTCCAACTTCAAAGACTCGAATTTCCCTGGAGAATATCGGACTACGTGTTTCTCATGATGTTGGTTACATCAAGTAGACGGTCCTAAGCTGTATCAAGAGAGTAAACAACACATTCTGGAACGGACAAGGTCCGAGAAGTGTTGCAACTCACCCATGTGTCAGCAACCACTAACTCAAATGCACTTAATTATTTATATATTACGTAATTCATGCGAATTTATCGTTTTTAATGATCACAGTTACTGTAATCTTTAAAGTTTTATATGGTAAAATCTTCTTTGTCGATATATTGTTGTACATTAATTTATTATAATTATATTTATAGGTATATTTATTTATCGATATCACTATTTAAATTACTAAACGTGTTGCTGTTTATAGCTTGTATATAATTCCCATTGCTGTTACTGTAATTGTATTGTAGCACTCGTGCTCGTGTGGTCATATTCTCATGTTTAATTAATATTCTTGTATTAAGTATTTTTGTACATTTTTTTATTTATTAAATTACTAATATTGGTTGTATTGGTCATATTGTAAAATTTGTATGTAATGCACTTCGACATAATATAGCAAAGACAATGCACTGTAAATGTTTTGTAAAAATTAAGTTACCGTAGAAATTAATTAATTTTGTTTAATTGATTTCAAAAGATATCCACTGTTATTAGGTTACGGCAATTAGGTTTCCTAAATAACTAGTTCAAGATAAATCAGCAATAATAGGGGTAAATGATAGGTTACACATCAAATGAAAATAATATTAAAATTAATTTGTTTTAACAAGATAATAATAATTGTATTTTGAACATACCATGTAGCTATATATATATATATTTACAACGCTATAGCTATAGCTACGTCTCACAACAAAGATATAACTACACTGTACTGGTGTTCATTCTCTGTTGAGGCCTGAAGATGACCAGTGTGACTGGTTGAAATCGATCGCCCTGTACCATATTTTGTGTATATTTACAATATTGTTTATAAGTACTGTATAATCGTAAATATAGTTTGTAGTGTTGTAAGACGTAGTTTATTGCATCCTATAAATTTGTTACAACACAAAGCATCCTACTAAAAAAACTGCACAACTGTATCGTATAAATAAGTTCTTGGTAATCTGCAGATACATTTTAGAAAAGGAAAACTGTATGAACATGTATAATATTACCAGCTTCCAAAAGCAGCTAAGGAACAATAATATTTCGTCTAAAATGCAATGATGGATGTTTTGATCCATTGACATTTTTCCGCTGAAGGTTCTCTGTATCTCTCACTAAACTCGTTATAACTCTAAATGAATCAGATTTTTAGAAGGTTATTGCCTAGGAAAAGAAAATGAATAAGGAAAAATTAAAGTTAAATACAATATTTAAGCTCTTTCTCGCACTGTAGATGAACTGCTAAAATATTTGTAAAGAAACATAACTTTACACAATTTAACGATTACTGTTTACTTGTTTACATCGACGGTCACCATTTCAACCGATGAGATGTAAGCCCTGACCTATTGAAAAAGTAGGCATAATTTAGTAGCAGTTGCGTAAAATACTTTAGCTTACCAACTGACGGTGTATTGCCGTTGGTTAAGTTGAGTCCATATTCAGTAAGCAGTGTATTTCCACTTGTTATGAAACGGAAGATACTGGTAACTGGTATGAAAACAAAACGTCCTATTTTCCTATACGAAAAGAATTTTCAGGTTGATAGATAGATGAATTGTTCTATCAATGAGAATTAATAAGGACGATGTTTGGATTATATTAAAGTTTAGAATACACTTACTTTACACAAATTATAGATACATAACATGTTTCAAGTAATCAAAACAAAATTAATGGTTACGTTTGGTTTATAACCCATAATTTCACTAATGAATTGCTTCTTCGAGGGTTAAAAAACTAAACACATAATGTTAAAAAGTTAGGAAAATATGAAATAATTTATTAAAAATAATTTAATTTAAACGTTATAAGTAGGTTTTCAATACTCTTAGGTAATCTGACAGTCAATCAAATATAGGAGGAGTTATTCATCCAATGTTAGTTTAGTTCTTTGCTCAAGGTCCTCTAATTTTATGATTTTACTCCAGGTACCGTTGGCCGTTGGTTCATTCATTTTAATTTAAAAACTAACAACATACACAATAATTAAAAACCCATAGTTAATACTAACAATCTAATTTGCCTAGTTGATAGTCTTTTTTAATTTCTTAATGTTTATCCGTGTAAACACTGGCTGGTAGTAAACCAATCAAGTAACGTTGGCAGGAGTGTTGACAAATGTACGACTGGCAGATGTGATTGATATTGGTCCGGAACATGTACAGGGGTAGCAACCTAAACATCGAACTAACAATGCCGTTATACTAAGTTGTATTAGAAAATTGCCAACAACTATTTTTTGGGAAAGAAATTATTTTAAAATCAGTTTTAAAACATCCATACTAAACTCGTATGATAACAACCTGATAACAATTTATAGTTATGTTTGATAAACTTTACTGCTGCGATATGACGGATGTTGATATATCTTTTAACCTACTAATACTTACATAATTCCAAGGACGATTCCGGCATTTAGCAAGGTCTTCTGTCGCATGAAATATCTTATATGACGAATATAACTGCATAATGAATTGTTAATGGCTTTATTATTGCCGAGTTATGATACTCGGGGGCAAGACCACTCTAGTAGTAAAGTGACAGTTGACGGCCGTGAGGGATGCGCGGTCAAAGTCTGAAGTTAAAGGATTAAATGCTCATATGACCTAACCTAACTTAACCTAACCCAACCATAAGGTCAAATAGACAAGGTTCAAGCCCATTTGAGAGGTCAAAGTGAACCTCCGAGCGAAAAATCAAGCGTTTTAGACGAATCGAGGAAAAAAATATTAAAGTCTTGGATACATTTTATTTTTAAAATCTCTGCAATGGTTTGACTGCGTTTAGTGCCTTTGCGACCCTTCTAATACTTGCATTTAACTGTTTACACAAGTCCAGTACAACGAAAAGTGAACTATTAGCATGACCCGCACGATGAGACTCAAGCCCGGGACCACCACATAAGTTCCTGACCTGACCCCCTGAACACATTTTGGGGGGTCATTAACAACTTTATATATATATATATATATATATATATATATATATACATATATATGTATATATTCATATAAATATGTGTTCCCACTCTAGCGGTTGCAACTTTTTTTTGATTAACTTGAAATTTAATAACATGTTTGAAATTGTAGGTTTCGTCTCACAAGAGTGGTATGATGGTTATAAGGCTATATTTTAATATTTGTTTGGTAAATTTAATTACATAAGAGTAAATAACTGGGAGTCGGAAAAGATATGTTGTATGTATTGGGTGCGATGTATTCAGGGTGTTTGAGAAAAGGCAGGTTCAAAATTATGTTAAGTCGAAAACAATTATTTAAAAATCAGAACATTCGACTCGCAACAACACGCAGTAGGACAGACAAGCAGACAAGAATACAGTAGTGACGGCTGCAGTGCCGCCACATGGTGGGGTGGGGGGTGGCTACCGGTACTACCGTCCCCGGGCCCGGGCCCACTGATATGCTAAAATATTACTGAAATTTAATTGATTTAAATGGTAAAAGTTTTATACGTTATTTACTATTTATAATTTACTGTAGGACCAATGGAAAAAAAAACAATGTCATGTATCATTAAACATTAGAAAAACTATGTGAAAACTGATTATTTAGCAAGGTTTTCCGCTTTTTTGTCTGTCGCATCACAGAGTAAGGAATGCACTCTGCTACTGAATTCAGTGGCGAGGATGTTGCATGCCGCGATGTCGCGGAGGGCCCCAACCTTCTCTCCCTGCCCCGCTAATGAGTCATGCGCACGCGCATGCACACGCACCACCGCGTCGCGTCACGTCATCTTTACCCTACACCACGCATGCGCAGACTAACCCCTCACCCCCTCCACATGCTCCACTCCACTCCTATCACTACTAGCAATGACTACATATAGTCATTGCTAGTTGTCAGTTTTTTACTTCCACTATTGTATCAGTGTCGATTCTTTCATTTTTAAAAGAACGGTTTAGTTGTAATTTTTTTTATTTTTCATGTGTAGCGATCTGTTTTATTTTATTTTGTATATTTTATAATATTTTAAATGGATTACAATACTAATTGTTCAAAAATTAGAATGTCATATAAACACAAATCTGTAGCAACGAAAAGGAAAGAGAAATCAGAGCGAGAAGCTGAGACAAAACTCAAACAAATTACAAAGTTGTTTAAAACTCAGAAAATAGATAAAGGGATAGATTGGCAGTTCCGTCAACCTTTGCTGACAAAAAATGTTGTGTGCAGCAAAGATATTTAAATTTATGTTAAAATTTGTTTATCCGCCTGTCTGAGTATGAGCCAGATTTGGTCCGCGACGGGTTACTGGTGTATTTTTATTCAGTTAAATTAATTTTACTAGTTAGTTTCACTAGTGTATATTAGTTGGGATGGGGTCACTAGTTGGGGATGGAGTCGTTGAATGCTGTTTTTATAAGTTAAGGGAGGGGGCCCCGCAGTCAGAATGTAGCCCTGGGCCGATCTTGAGATGTGGTGGCCCTGGACGACGGTTGAAACCGACTCGGCCACGTGATTGGTCAGCCTTGTTTTGCAGAGTTGATAAATATACAACCTGAATTCTCCGACTCGCCCCATTTCTTCATCATCTCAGCTCTTGCGTGTTTCTCTAAAACTTTTAAATTTTAATACCGACGCCCGCACCAGTCTAGACGGGATTAACTGTCTGAATTGTTTTTTGGAAGTTAATTAATTTGCTTCAACAAGTATTCATTTTCTTTCTTCTGATATATTCCGTCTGACGAGGTTGTAGTTCCGGCAATCAATTTTAAAAGAAAAAAATTCTTACTTGGGCAAAGTAAATTATTTTTCTTGCGAGAAGATGTGCAACGCACCAGGTCAGGGAAGGTCGCAACCTGTCTAAATTGAAACAATTTTAAATCAATCTTAATTTAAATGCATTACTATTTAATAAGTGTCTCTACTTGTCAAGTGTGTATTGTTATATTTTAAATAGTTTATCATTGTTATTTATTAATTTTAGAAAGTTGTGAATTGTACCCCGACATGTGCTAGAGGGAGAAACTGTTGTAAGTAATTTTAATATTTGTTATTTACTGTTAATATTAGCATTTCCTGTGAAAGTTCATATTATTTTAAACATCAGATTACTACATTCAGTTAACACTGACAATTTTCATATTGAGTAGAATTTGCTAATAATAGTATCACATTTAGAATGCATTTAAAAAAATCATCTTCTGTGATTTATTAATGTTACTAATTGTTGGGAATAACTGAAAATATAAAGTTATAGGCTATGCTTAAATTGAACATATCTGATCTTTCTTATATTTAAGGTTGTTGTCAACAACTGTGGAGGATTTATATTGTGCAATCTATAATAATTTAAATTAAAAGAATTTTCATGGGAGACAATTGTCCCAGGGACGATTAACTTCTAATAATAATATCATACAGGTAGTGGCAGTCGTCCCATCACGAGGTTTTTGCGAGGGTTTGGTTTTTTTCAAATGTTAGGAGGATAATATCGCTAATGTGTTGCCCCGTTACAACCGCCCTCATTGAAGCGCTTCACCCCTTGTATTTGTACGTCCTGCTCTAAACTAAGCATAGTATTACCTTATTTCTATTGGAACTCCACTACCTTCATTGTACGACACAATCAATTTAAATTAAAACCTTATAAAAAAATAAGTAAGAAATGATCAGATAATAATTAAGTTTCTTAACAACTGTTGTCCATTTAACACAGAATATGTTTTTCTCAATAATTATTCAAGCAATGCAATTGTAATGAAATATTTTCAATAAACCAGCAATTGTTTATAACTTATGATTTATCTCAATTACTCTCTGCCCCACAAAATGTTTCATTCCAATTATTTAACATTCACGGGTGCCTCACGGGGTCCAGCCACCTATTCCACTGCAAAAACAACTTGTGCTAGAAACCACCATCACACTACTTGTGAATTAAATATAAGTTGGAGTAAGTTAAACCTCAACTACAATTTGCTAAAATTTTCTATTTGTATTTCAAGTGTTGTCAGTTTTGTTGAGGACGATTGAAGTTGTAGCCTATTTATCTTGATTACTTGAAATAAATAGATACATGTGTTAGTAAATGCAACATAATCAGAAGACGAACGTAGCAATTAAAATTCTGAAAACAGCTTACTCTGAGATCGGGTAAGACATTTGACAATGGTCGTCGTGAACTATAATTAAGTACATGTAAAGTTTTAAGTTATAAAACAAAAAATACACTTTTTTACAGAAAAATACCAAAAAATAGTAAAATTGGAATGTAAGAAAATGTATTGACCGATTCCCCTTTTTAATCAGAATGTGTTTTTAAGTATTTTATTTTTTGCTTCAGCTATATGGACAAATTATAGCTCCATAACATTTTAACCCTGGTAGTTTTGGCCCATAATAAAGGCATGGGACTTGGGCAGTGGTGTTATCCCACCACTACATGTATTGGATATAAAGTGGTCACAATGAAGAGGAGTTTTTGAATATGCAATACAAGGTTTGGTCTCTTTTTGGAAATCGAAGCAAACAAGCTTTTAATATATGTGCTTTATTAGAGCTCACAGGCTTACAGGACACCAACATTATGATATATTGTTAAATTGAACCGTTTTATAGCAAAATATATTTTGGAAAAAACAGCCATTCCATAGCAAATTTAAGATAATAATTATAAAAGAATAAATAAAACTATCAAAATAATAAAATCATGAATTCTTAGGTTAAAAAAAGTTATATTTAGAACAAAACTCAAATAATCCAAACATTTGTATGGTTACGGGTCAATATTTTGGACGTGTTCAGAAACACATCTGCACAATGGATTTTCTGTTACGGCACTCTGTATCTTTGGAAAGTCACTTATGACAGCCTTGTGAGATCGGGGATGATAGAAGACCGGTCTGGTAGGGTACGGCGATTATATGACGTCGCATTGCGTGCCGTTGTGTGATCACTGCATGCAACGTTGAGATGGCCCAGCTGAAGCTGAACCAAGTTATACGACTTGTCAATACTTGAATGGCTGACTATGGCCTTTCACTCGCTTTAATAAAAAACAGAGATCTTGATCCTCACGGAGAGGTGCACTGACACCCTCATTCTGCTACGAGGAGGGGATGTTGTCGACCAGATCAGATGATCTTCAAAGTAGCTGGGGGATGGGGCTATGGTGCAGAAGGCGTCTAAGAGCGTCGATTTCTTGGTAAACTGATAGAAATGTTGGAGTTCCCAGATCCAGCTGAAGACATTATTTGATGTCTGCAGTATAGTGCTGCTCCCGTACTGAGCTGAGGTCTGGGCAGACGCACTGAGTAAGTGTTTGAGAGCTGGTAGGTTGCGGTTCGTTTGAGAGCAGCGTCAATCGGCACCGCTTACTATCCGTTTTCCAAAACTATGCGGAGCACACTTTCTTCCGCTACACGTTGTATGGCCACAACACGGCTTGGTGTGCTGTCAGTGTACACGGTCTGTTCGAAGATGATGGAGGGTTAGAGCAACCTGGAACTCGTGTCACGACTAGCCCAGGACATCCTCCGTGAACACAGACATAGACTGGGATGAGGGCTACGTCTTAGCAATAACTGTCTAGAAAAGAGTGAGCCTTGAGGGAATACGTCAAAATTAGGCCTAGCCTGAAGCCATCTAGATAAGGGAAATAATTTGTTTGTTAAAGAAAAATTTTAAATATATAATTAAGTCTAGTAGGAGTGACAGCTGGCCACCTGTGTGCTTAGACGTAGATTTTAGTGAATTTTCAATGGAAAGTGATCTATTAGCATGACCCGCACGGTGAAACTTAAGCCCAGGACCACCATAGAAGTTCCTAACGTGACCCCCTGAACACTTTTTGGGGGGTCGTTCAAAATTACATGTATATGTATATATATATATATATATATGTGTGTGTGTGTGTGTGTGTGTGTGTGTGTGTGTGTGTGTGTGTGTGTGTGTGTGTGAGTATGTACTCTAGGGCTTGCATTGTTTGTCCGATTTACTTAAAATTTGTTAGGGACGTTCCTTTTTATAAACAGTAGGACAAGTTCGTTGGGCAAAAGAATTGGAAAACTCTAAACCCCTTTTTTGGGATTATTCTTTCAAATATCGAGCTTTTGGGCCCAAAAAGGGTTAGAAAAGCTTCGAACGTACAATGAATGCATATATTAAGATGGGAATTAGTGAAGCGAAAGTTTTAAGCCCCCTATCGTCATTCTAGCATTAATATTTACCGAGTAATTAATGAAATGTTATATCGGCTAAACACAGTACGTTGTCTTATGGGGTATTTACTTTAGAAAACCATGTTATTCATTTGTTGGTGTATTTGTTTCATCCCCAGCAACCTCGCGCCTACTTTTAAGCCTAGCTGGACCTTCTCCTAACTTTATAATGCGCAAAATTGTATTCCTAAAATTGCAGGTAAATTAAATCAGGACTATCAGAACAGCCTAAAAATCATTGTTTCCAGATTTCAATAAAATTGGCATTAATGCACGTTTTTACACTGGGATTGAGTTTTAAAAGTTTTTTTTTATGGAAATTCACTTCCCTCATGTCAGCTTGCTGCGTGCGAACTCGTTTCTAATACGCTCCAAAAGAAAGGAAAAAAATTGTTACGAAGACTTAATTATTAAATATATTTTGCGCGATCGTTAAACGTTAACTTGTGAAGAATCTTTCTATCAACAGTAAAAATGTAATGGTAATTGCTCTATAGCCTTTCTACTATCAAAGCTAATGATTTCATTATTGTTTGTTTGTGGGTTCGTGTTGGTAGCAATGTCAATAGAATCAGCTGACAAATGTGACAGATAAAGTATTACAGCACTAAATATGAGTCCGCACAAATAATGGTAAGTAATCATACCGTCAAATTCAACATTGATAGAAGGAGCGTTGTAGTTAGGTAAATAGTTTGTTTAAAGATGTGCATATTTGTATCAAGTTATAATGTCCAGTTACTTACCTTATTATTATAAAAATGAATTGATTGTATTTTTGGGTATTAATTAAAAGCGCCTTCTTTCTAGGTATGCCTTTTACGATTTTGATAAATAGGGCTCCAACCCAAAGACCTAGTGCTAATCTTGCGGAGCAATCTTATTAATGTAAATTATGTTACATAGCTTATTATAGTCTATTTTATAATGTTTTGTCCTGGGACAGTTCCTGTGTAGAGAACTGGACACGGGCTAGATTACCACTGAAATAGCTTAAAACTCTTCAGAGGAAGTTAAATAGACTAGTAGCAGTAAAGGCTGATTTTTACAAATCTAATACCTAATCTAATACTGTAATTATAAAACATTTGTTCCAGGGATCACACAACCTTTGCTTACCAATAAAACAAGAATTTGCATCCACTGTAGTAATTCAATTGACTGTTGGTTTTAAATCTACTATTTTTGTTTTATGTAATAGGGTAACGAGTCAAATAGTTAAACATCAATAGTATATTTAAAGAAGCATTGCAGAATGTGGTTATAGCGAGTCTTTTTACTAATTACAATAATTATACTTCCACATAAAACAGGCTGTAAGGGTTATCTTTATATAAGAACATAATGTATTTGTTTACTCTATACATATTCCAGTTGGAAAATTTACAAATAGTTTAGTTTATATGTAAAATACTAATTTTACTACCTAAAATAACCCGGGCTGATTAACGATAACCATGAATAATTTTTGTATTAAACGGGCATGAACAAAGATTAAAGTTCAAGCCAGAAATTTAAATCCCAGCGGGTCACCAAGATTTGCATTTATATTGCTCTAACAACTGTTTGAACTGGCAAAAGACATTTCTCTCTCGTTATCTTTCCCTCCCTCCCTCTCTCTCATCTCTAGCACACAATTAGTTGCAAGTTAGAAAACTGAAAAGTAGAACGGGGTTTTTAAATTGTTTGCATAAAATCAATAAATTATACATAATTAAACTATTTCTATTGTTATATATATAGTTGTTCTATAGTAAAACAATTAGTTCAAGTAAATTTTATTAAAGTGTTGATGTAATGTGCCCATTGAAATCAATTTCAGTGGTAAAATCTGGATAAAAAAGACAGTAATAGATCATGCTTAACTTAGAACTAATGTCAGAATATACTGTAATACTAAAACATTTGTTTAAAATATGCATAAATATAACAATAGTATACTTCAAAAGCAATACAATACATAATGGTAAAAATACAAACTTTAGCATAGTATATATCATTCATATAACTTTTGTTATAAATTTGTAGCTGATAAAATTTAATTTGCATCTTTTGTATACTTTCTATTTATTTGTTAAACATTTAATCCATTTAACAATCAGTTCTTATGATATAAAAAAGAGCAGCAAAAATCAATAAGTTTGTAAAATATTTTATTTCAAATGTCTTTCATGATCAAGCTTTTTCCAAATACTCATTTTTTTACAATTAAAATTTTTTACAACTAACTATTTTTTTTTCAATTTGAAAGGAAATTCATTATGCACTTTCAAATACCATGTATTCTAGAAACCGTGTTAGTGTGTTAACTGCGTATTAACGCAGTTTGATATAAACAAATTCATTAAAAGCATGAAGTAAACATAAGTAAAATAAAACCGCTTTTTTATTTAGTAAAAATAAAATTTATTTTTATCGGATTAAAATACATTTGTAGTCTTAAGTCTTATACAATTTGTATGCAAATACTTTAACTTATTGTTATTGTTATACTATTTTAAAACAAATGTAATGTTCCTTCTCACAAGCCTAAGACTAAAAGATAGAGTATATTATAGGGAATTAGAGAGTGGCCAAGTCAGAACCATCAGGGATTTGAGGCCACAGCCGAATACTGCAAAGGTCGAGAGAGGAAGGGAAAAATGGGACCCAGTGCCCTTTTATTGATTTATCTAACTATCTAAGTCACTTCATCTAAGATTTTATGTTTTAATTGTATTAATTATAAAACGTCAAACATTTGAATGTATGCAGACATCTCTATTTATTTTGTGATTATTATAAAACATATATTTAAAAATACTTAAAGCAACAAAATGTCATATCGTCCTCATCCTTATTTCGAATGAACGTTGTCATACAGAAATTATGGCAACTCATTTGCAGCTAACAACATTTTGAGCTGAATGTGAAACGATGATTAACAATTTTTAAATTAGTTCTCCTATTTGCTAATTGGCTTATTTCAAAGTAAATTATCGTATCGTACGGATGTGAAGTTTATTATATATTTTAAAACATCCATCTTAAACCTTAAATTATTATAACTTACATATTCCAAGTATAATGTCACCACTTACTAGTGGGTGGGGGGGGTAGTACTACCCTACTTAACTATTTTGTTTTCCATATGTATAACACATTTATAGCATTTCACTACAGTAGAACCTCGATAACACGACTCTCAAGGGGATCTCTAAAATAGTCTTCTTATCGAGGTGCACTTGTAATTGAGGGTCGTGCTATTAAGGTTGTTTTCACAACAAGACGTGCTATCGAGGGCACAGACTTTTTGCTATACCAAGCACATTTTTATTAAACATTTCTGATTTTGTTTTAACCAGAAAATTACTGTATAAATCAGTCATAAATAAAAGAACACACGTACAAGTAAAACAAACTTCTTTTTGATTGCCATATAACAATACAATTACTGTAATTAAAACAAGTATTAAAATTGATTGAAAAACAATAGGCCTGGTAAAGTTTATAATTAGGCTGTAATATTCATTTTAGAAAATCAATGTTACCGTAAATTGTTTATTGTTGGCCTACTACTGTGATAAGTTTTCTTATTCAATAAAATACTATGCAGAACTTACGGCAGTAAGAAAAAAAATCAACCGACTCCGTTCACTAAAGTATAGAGTTAATAAGCTCAAAATACAGTACTGTAAGATTTTTTTCTTTCTTTTTTTCTTAAGTTTGAATCATAACTCGCTTAGCTTAGTGAGTTGGAAACCAGGAAATTGATTGAAATGACACCAGCGTCTGTAATAACATATACCTTTTAATATACATAAATCAGATGCACTACTTCCTCCTTATTATATAGTGATTAATATTCGTGACAACCCCTTTAAATAGAGTCCTCTGTGCCCTAACTCCTATTTATAAAATACATCTGAAATGACAAACACAATATAAATCAATACTCTCTTAAGCTAACAAATCATTAATAAAGATCACTCTGTTCTGGCACGGCCAAAGTTCTTTAAGGCAACTTATACGTCACAGTCCACACCTTCCATATGAATACACACCCTTAACACGATATTTAGCATTTAATTTATATTATTGGGCATGTAGCCGTTAATCTACCATTAAAGGTTTACTCAATTCACTTTATTAATAGTTTAGTTCTTTATATTTCATCCATCAATTACACATCAAAATAATTACCCTTAAACCTTTCCAAATTAAACATTGTCACATTATATTACATTAAAAATGTTAAGCCATGTGGGCCTTTATACTTCAATAATCAATTCATTCATGTAACAGTTATTCATTAGCACTTACTAAATTAATTGAACGATAGTTAATGACATCGAGCTACTGTTATCTTTATGTGCAACTATTTTACACCTCAACTTGGCCTATGGGCCATTCCGGTTATGCCTACCGTCTTTAATTTATTTTAATAATTTACCCTGTCATTTATTCTGAGGCTTCTTAATTATATATATATATATATTTCCCCTTTCGGTTTGGATTATTTATTGCTTGTCTTAGTAAACTTTAACTTTTAATATCTTCATCATTGCTTAATCATTATTATTATCAAATCATTTCCCTTAACCTTCGACTTTTCTCTCAAATTTTCCCTTTTAACTAGAGGTGCAATTTAGTGAAGATCACATACCACGCAGTCCGGAATTTTGGCTGTCAGGCGGTCTCCCTGCGTTGTCGGTCGGTCCTTGGCCTCTCCATGGTCCCGTCCAGTGGTTAAGGTGTCCAGGAATGGTCCAGCGTCCAGAAGTGGTCCTGGATCCCTTTGTCGGTGGTTGTCTTGAAGAATTCTCCCAAGGCTCCTCCGGTCGCAGACACGGTCCGTCCTCTTCTCCCTCTGGGTTGTGGTCGCTGTAGTGCTTCTGTTGACCCTGCGTTGGTGGACTTGGTTGGAAGGTCGACAACACCCGGTATTTTACTATAACCTAAGTGTTGCGGGACTTACTCGATCCAGCCCCCCTTACTTCCCAACACTTCACTTCTTGCCTCTCTTTTCCTGACCGTCCATCCTCTCTTCTCGATATGTTTCCCCCGATATCGTGTTTCCCCCAAATTCGGTCGACCACGCCCACGTCAACCAATCACGTCGATTCTGGACTCCTACACCCGCCGTGATTCGTGTCCGTAGCTGGTCAGCATTCCGCCGCCATCATTGGAATTTTTGGTGAGTTACTTTGATTTTGTCGCTTGAACCCTAGGTCATTTACCTGTGTAATTTGACCGTTTATTTCCTGTTTTGTTACTCTGTCATTTCCTGTTGTTCCCAATTCCAAGTCTTTGACCTCAGCTTTACTTCGTAGTTAATTGTACTCATATTTTTAAGATTTTATTTTAGGGATTTTATTAACCAATAATGTTCATAATGTTTACACTCCCCTGCTTGGGAAAATTTTTCGTCCCCGAAAAATAATTTAAGTAGTGAAATGAAGGTGACATCAGTGAAGTATGTTGTGTGTTAGTATAATGTTCTACGAATTTAACCATCACTAATGTAACATATTATCTTGATGTGAAATTTGTAAACATGTATGTTTCACTGGAGTTAAATGTAATTTGGAAGTTTGAGTTCACCATTAAATGTCATGAAGTATCTAGTCTGCCGGCAAATTAACTAGCCTGTCTCCACGAGAATTAATAGGTGTACAAATTTTGAAGTTATCATAAGTTTTGTTTATCGATCAATAATTTTGGTTCAGTAATTTGCTATTAAATGTCATGAAGCCTTAGCTTTAGCGCTTTTCACTAACTCTCCGTAAGATTTAATAGCTATGATATTATTTAATTGTCTTATTTCCATCTCCTTAGAGAATATAAATTACGTTGTTGTAACGCAGTAATGTAATTTCCTCAGCTAGTAGCAGCTCTATTCAGCTGAATAATCTGTAGCCTGTCTGTAAGTGCAACGTGGCTTGTTTCTCACGCGTGTAATCCTATCCGCAACATCCTGTCTGTCGCTTCGTGTTGTTGTGTCTGTGTGTTCATAGTATGTCCCCAGTCGAGAGTGAGTATGGCTTTGGTCCAGTGTCGATCCGCGTCGGATATGTGTCGAAAACGTGTTAAGGTTTTTTTTTGAGTGATAAGTGGTCTTCCTTCCTCTTTTAGATGCTTTAATCTTCTGTGTTTGAGTGAGTGTGGATTATTTATCGGATACCCTCCAAACTTTAAGGTATCGCAGCTTATTTAAGTCATTAAGACATATTCTTTTTTCGGTCAACTTTAATTTCCTTTTACAAGCGTAGTTCATTCATAATTCGTATAAATATTTTCCTTATTTAATTTTATCAAGGTGATCCCAATTTTGTTATTTAACTTCGTATTTCAATTTCCGCAATATAAATGTCAGGACTCGTTATATTGTTTAGAGCTCAGTTCATGTGTGGGAAACCCTTTATAATTTTTTTTGTAATATTTGTTAATTATTTGAAGTCTGTCAAATGCTTAGGTTCATAATTTGTATCGCATGAACCTAAATTTTGTAAATTCATTTGTAAATTGCAATTTATTGAGTTGCCAATGGAATCTCAACTATCTAGTAATATATGGGCCATTAGATGATACTAGTAGTAGTAGTTATTAGGCTTAAAGAGTCGAGCCTTCTTGGGTTCCTCTGTAGATTAGAAGTTAGTCTTTATTTTTAAGGAAATAACGTATTCCTAATACGTATGTAGGCCCAAGTTAATTTATTTATTTATTTGATGGGATTTTATTGGTAATTGTTTTGTAGATGTTTCACAGTAGTTGACCTCTTAGTACTTTAAATTAATTTGCAACAGTGTAACATTGACGCAATTTTGACTGTTTCCCAAGCAGCATGTTGTGTATTAAGTTACAAATTGAATCTCAGTTGCGCACTCTGGTCGTAGGTGATGCAGGTGTAAAAAGGGTGCTTTGTAGAGAATTTTCCTAATAGGGGAAGATTCTAACAGTAGGAAAGCTCCTTGACACGTACGTATTTCTAATACGTTCATTACGTTGTCGTCAATAGAGGTTCTGTTTGTGACTTATAATTTTAATTGTTTTTATTTAATTTCTTCTGTGAAACGGTTTAATATTCTCGACATGAACTGGTTCCTCCACAAGTTTTCCTCGTTTTTCTAAAGCCACTAAGTAAGTCAAATCATTTAGTTTATCGGTGACATGGTAAGGTCCTTTATAGCAATTTTGAAACTTGCTATATTTTTTTGTGTGATCCGTTGGATATTTAATTAATATTTCATCCCCTGGTTGTAGTTCTAAATCCCTTCGTGTCTTGTCAAAATATTGTTTTTGATTGTTTTGGGCCTTTTCTAAGATTTTCGGAATTTCCGTTCTAATTTTATGTATTAATTTAATCTCTTTTAATACGTCCTTGTCCTGATTCTCGTGAACATAAATATAATCAGACGGGTGGTTTGCTTCTCTTGCAAAATTTAAATAAAATGGAGTGTAGCCCGTGCTTTTATTTATCGTAGTGTTATATGCAAATGTTATAAATTTTAACACGTCAGACCAATTGTGTGGGTCTTCCTGTATGTAGTGTGAAATTGCTTTCTTTATTACCAAGTTGCATCTCTCCGTTAAACCTTGAATACGTTGCATGTATGGAGGACTTGGCCGCTGTTCTATGCCTAAGCTTTGTAATAATTGTTTTAGTACTTGTCCCATGAAATGTGTACCCTGGTCGTGAGTAATAATTTTTGGACAACCGTATAAACAGAATATTTCCAATAATATCTTAGCTACGGTTTTTGCGTCTGCAGAACGAGTTGCACGTGTATATGCCATCCTCATTGTGGGGTCTGTCATTACTAAAATGTATTTAAATCCATGGCTTTGTGTTATAGGGCCTAAGAAATCTATAATTAATCTTTCAAACGGTTTTGTTGAGGGGATTTGCGGTTGTAACTTTCCGTATTGCTTATAAGTAGCAGATCTCCTAAGTTGACAGTCTTCACATGTTTTTAGTATAGTTTACAATGTCCTGATTTATACTGGGCCAATAGTATCGTGATTTTATTTTCTTTCCAGTTTTAAAGCTTGAGAAATGCCCTCCTGAAAATATATTATCATGGAAGGTTTTTAATATTTCGTTAACTTTTTCCTGGGTACTGCTAATAAATATTCCGTGTCCCTACCATTGAAATGTTTGTAATATAATATGTTATCCCTCTCTACATATTTCCTGGATTCATGTCTGATTTTCTTCGGAACGGAATCTGGTGATATCTTAGCTAATTTTATTTGCTTTAAATAAGGGTCTTTTGCTTGTAACTCTTCAAAATTTTCTGTTTTTATCTCCTGAATGTTTAATGTAGCTTGAATTAGGTCCTGGTCTAACTCTTCTTCTGGTGGATTCCTAGAAAGGCTGTCCGCTAGTAGATTGTTAGTTCCTTTCTTATATTTTACGATTATATCGTAGTCAACTAGTGCGAGAGCAAGGCGATTTAGGCGTGATGAAGTGTTTTTAAAATTCTTATAATGTATGAGTGACTGACAATCGGTATAAACTATTGTTTGCCTGCCTAGCGTAAATTCCCTCCAGTAATTAACTGCATATACTAAGGCTAGCATTTCCCTTTCTGCATTAGAATATCGCTTTTCCGTTTCTGTGTATTTTCTTGATAAATATGCTATGGGATGCATAGTATTATTTTCAGGATTGATTTGCAAGTAACAGGCCCCAAGTGCAAATAATGAACTGTCAACATAAATAACTGATTCCCAATCGTCTTTCCAATGAGCAAGTAATGGTGGATTAGTTAAAATTTGCTTTATTTTATTAAAAGCTTGTTCACAATCTTCATTCCATTTAAAAGGTAAATTTTTGTTTGCTTGTTTAATTAACTCTGTTAGGGGTAATGTAATTTGGGCATAATTTTTAATATGCTTCCTGAAAAATGATGACGCGCCTAGAAACTGACGCACACGTCTTATACAATCTGGCCTTTTAAATTCTTGTATAGCATTAACTGTAGATTGTTGAGGTAAAATTCCTTGCTTTGAGACTGTGTATCCAAGTATATCAACTGTTTCATATAAAAACTTGCATTTTTTTGTGTTTAGCTTTAAATTAGCTTTGTGTAATATTTCTAAAATTATTTCCAAATTTTCTAAATCCTGTTGAAAGGATGATCCATAAACTATAACGTCATCAATATACGATATAACTTTATTGTACAGGTGCTTATTTAATAAAGTTAATATCGCTTTGCTGAATACAGCGGTTGAAATTTTTAATCCCATGGTTAACCTTTTGTATCTTAACAGACGATCTTGCGTTTTAATCGCAAGTATGTTTCTGTCCTCTTCTCTTACAAGTAATTGGTGAAACGCTCCCTTGAGATCTAATTTTGTGAACGTGTTTGCTTTATTTAAGCAATTTAAAACTAAGTTAACTGATGGAGTAGGATGTACACAGTTCTTTAAAATGTTGTTAATACGACGCATGTCCGCAACAACGCGAGCCGAATTATCGCGATTTTTTGTTACGAATACTGGTGAAGCATATTCGCAAAATTCTGGGCATTCCTCTAAAATGTCTGCTTCTAGTAATTGGTTTAAAAGTTTATCTAGTTCCTGTCTCTCCTGCATACTCTGTCTATAAGGTGGGCTGTTTACGGGTTTAGCATTTGGAACTAATTCTAATTGTATTGGTGGCAAATTAGCTGGTTCAAGGTCCTCTACCTTCGTGGTGAACATAGATTTGTATTTATGTAGCAGTTTACTGACCATGTTATGCTGCTGTACCGTTAGGTGTGGTGATATGTTAAGTTCTATGCCATCCTTATCTGTGACTGTTTGTTTACGTCGGTCCCGCGTGCCTGGCTGTTGTCACGGCCTTGTTGTGTCAGCACAAGTGTCGTCTTTGTTTACTTCCTCAGTGAGGTAGCCTAATACAGTGTTGGCATTTATGTGTTTTGGGAAGCTAGATGCATTATAAATAGTTATATAGCTGCCCTCATCTGCTTCTGCATCTACCAAATATGCATGTCATTTTTTCTTTTCTTTTAAGGACTTTTCCGACTCAAAATATGTTTTATGACTTATTTGATGTTTAAGCTTTATTCTCCTATGCTGATGAGGTGCTATTACCATATCCTCTTCGGTTCTTATGTCAATGATCTTATCTCTGGAAACCATCTCAGTACTGTTAATGCTTTCGATTTGTATCAACCATTTTTTTCCCATTTTTATTTTATGTTTAAATTGGCCTAAGTTTATCACAATTTCTTTTGTGTCGAAATTTAATTCAACCCTGTTCTTATTTAGGAATCTATTCCCTAAGATTATTTCGCTCGTGATATTCGGAGTGACAAAAAATTTATCCCTGATAATTATATTATCTATTTCTAATGCAATTTCCGCAATCCCTAAAATGTTTATGGGAGTATTATTTGCCGATACAACTCTTGGCAATTTTCCTTTCTCAATATTTGTCCCTTGTACGAACTTTGAATTTATAAGGTTTATATTTGATCCGGTGTCAACTGTACACTGAATTATTTTGTTTGGATTTTGAGTTAACTTTGCATTAAGTGTTAACACTGGTACTCTCTTGTCTTCCGTTTGGTTTATTTTAAATAGAGTATCATGTAACTCCTGGTTTCTTAACTGTTCCTTTCTCCTTGGCGTATGTATCCTTCCTTCTGATACTAGTGTAATGTCACAGCTGTGGATCATGTGTTGAGTTCCTTGCTCTTCTAGCTGCCTGCATATTTCTTCCTTCTCCTGTTCCATCAATGTGTCTCCTTCTTCCCTGTTCTCCTGTACTTCTGTTGTTCCTTTGACTTCCTTTGTTCCTTCCCTTTGTTCCATCCTTACTGTCTCCTCTTCCTTCTTTATAGCTCGTTGCTCTTCTCTGGCTCCTTCCATTAGTCTCATTCCACCTGATAATGGCTGTAGCTGTTTTCTCCATTGCACTCTGCGCTCCTTAGTATTGCAAGTGTGGTATATATTGTGGTCTTTTCTCCGAGGGTTAATTATGTTCTCTTCATGTCTTCTTTCTTCTCTTCTGTGCATGTATTCCCTCTTCTTCTTTATGTTCTTAGCTTCATCTAGCTTAGGAAATTCCTTCTCGTAGTTGTATATTCTGAACTGGGGTTGTACTTGTTTGTAGGGTGAATTTATACTCTGTTTTAAGCAAGGAACCTTCTCTTTGTTGTTAGTATAGAGAGGGCCCCTTCCTATGCGTTTTTTGTATCCGGTTTTCCCCTTTGTAGTTTGTAGCATTCTTCTTTGTTGTGGTTACTCATCCTACAATAATCACAATACTTGGACCTTGTCTTCATCATTTCCCCTGTTTGCTGCCTCTTAAACCTGCAATCCTGCGTATTATGGTTGTTTCTTCTGCAGTAACTACAATATGTAGTAAAATTCCTGCTTCCGTTATAAGGAACTTCTGCTCTTGGGGTTGCATGTCGTGGGCCCCATGATGTTGCATGGTAGTTGGTCTGGTAGCCTCCTCTGCTCATGGTGTGCCGTGGTGTCCATTGCACTGGGTGTCGTTGTGTCGTCCTATATCCAGTTGGTCCCCTGTAGTTGGTTCCTCTTCCCCTGTAATTGTTGCAGTATTCCCTGTGTTGGTTTGGCTTGTCGTGTTGTTGATATATTTGTCGCTGTGGCGTTTGTTGCATAGTCATGTTTGAAATGACCTGAGTTAGGGTCCTTATTTCTGCATGTAAATTGTTTATTTCCTGTCTATTGGTGGTGGTTTCCCTAGTGTATCCCTCTCTTTCTGCTCTGCTGTATTTTTCTTGATTTACCGATTTAATTTGTAGCTGTAACTCTATTTTCTTTAAACTCTTTTCTAGCTGTTCTAAAGTGTCACAAGTTTCTGATAACACCCTATCACAAAATTCAGGTCTTAGTCCTTGTATAATGTACTGCCCTATTCGTTTTTCTGACATATTGGGGTCATGGCGCCTACACAAGGTTAGTACCTTCAAGTAATATGTTAGCACAGGTTGGTCCCTACCTTGCACTTTCTTATCTAAGATGTTCTGCAAAGTTTGTGCCTGTGCAACCGGGGTGAAAGTGTTAATAAAGGTTTCCTTTAACTCATCCCAATCGTGTATCACCTTCCCTTTTGTGAAATGTTGATGCCATGTAAGTGCCGTCCCTGCTAGGTGTGCCGGAAATAATTTTATTTTTGAAGCATCCTGCCAATTATTTGACTGTGCCGCGATTTGACACTTGTCTATAAAATCGTTGGGGTTTTCAGTTGGTAGACCGTAGTACGTACCAGCAGATATTAACGGTAAATTTTCTTTTGGTGTCGTCATGTTATCCTCGCGGTCTCCTATGTAATTATCCGTGAATGCTCTATGATTTGCCCTATTCGTCCCTTGGGGTGTCATAAGACGGTTTTTGGTGAATTTTTGTATTTTTTTTGGGTGTAATTTGACCTGGAGGGTCGTCTGTGTCCACTGAAGCTAAGTCAATGTCCTCGTAGTCGTCACCGTCACTGTCCTCGCTGGCTGGCGTGTCGTAAAGGTTTTCCCTATCCCTAATGAATTGTTCAATTCTCCTAAGCAATGGGTGTTTTTCTAACTCAACCTCGGTTAAGAATCTTTTCCCTAATAACTTTCTTAAAATGAATTTTTTTTCTTCAGACCAATTATTTTTTAAATAAGCTTTAAGATCGGCTACAATGGGTCTTAAATCGGCAACCGTGTCCTCGTCTTTGTATTTAATGTTAAACTTCACTAATATTGCTTGTAGCTGTTCTTTCTTTACCCTATAAATATCCGAAGGCAAGGAAACTTGGTTTATTGGCATTTCATTTTATTTTAAATTAACAAAACCCTAGACAGTTTTATTTGTATTTATTTATTACTGTTATACAACCTGTCTTTTATGTTTTATTAAACCCTGACGACTTTTATTATTTTATGCGATATATCTGTTGATTAAATATATTGTAGGCTATTTTTTTTTTTTTATTTGTAAGTGCCCTACAGTATTAACCGTTTAGTCGATTACGTCCCTTCAATTAATTATTTCTGTCCCTATGCAGTTTTATCCTATCTCATAAATACCTTCTTATCTCTATAATCATCTTATGCTAATAAAACATCACTCACTCTGTGTCAATTCAATCAATTTTATGGTAATTAAACCAATTCAGCGATCTCCACCATGTAAGAATATTTTCTTTCTTTTTTTCTTAAGTTTGAATCATAACTCGCTTAGCTTAGTGAGTTGGAAACCAGGAAATTGATTGAAATGACACCAGCGTCTGTAATAACATATACCTTTTAATATACATAAATCAGATGCACTACTTCCTCCTTATTATATAGTGATTAATATTCGTGACAACCCCTTTAAATAGAGGCCTCTGTGCCCTAACTCCTATTTATAAAATACATCTGAAATGACAAACACAATATAAATCAATACTCTCTTAAGCTAACAAATCATTAATAAAGATCACTCTGTTCTGGCACGGCCAAAGTTCTTTAAGGCAACTTATACGTCACAGTCCACACCTTCCATATGAATACACACCCTTAACACGATATTTAGCATTTAATTTACATCATTGGGCATGTAGCCGTTAATATGTAAACATTATGAACATTATTGGTTAATAAAATCCCTAAAATAAAATCTTAAAAATATGAGTACAATTAACTACGAAGTAAAGCTGAGGTCAAAGACTTGGAATTGGGAACAACAGGAAATGACAGAGTAACAAAACAGGAAATAAACGGTCAAATTACACAGGTAAATGACCTAGGGTTCAAGCGACAAAATCAAAGTAACTCACCAAAAATTCCAATGATGGCGGCGGAATGCTGACCAGCTACGGACACGAATCACGGCGGGTGTAGGAGTCCAGAATCGACGTGATTGGTTGACGTGGGCGTGGTCGACCGAATTTGGGGGAAACACGATATCGGGGGAAACATATCGAGAAGAGAGGATGGACGGTCAGGAAAAGAGAGGCAAGAAGTGAAGTCTTTGACCTCAGCTTTACTTCGTAGTTAATTGTACTCATATTTTTAAGATTTTATTTTAGGGATTTTATTAACCAATAATGTTCATAATGTTTACAGTACCTTAACCTATTGTGAAATACTGAACTGACCCGTGATAGATAAGGAAAGGCCGGTAGGGGAGGGAAGATAGGGAAGCAGGGGTTTTCCGGTTGAGACCTGAGCCCAAGACGTTGTTGTTTACTTCAAAACATCCGATCTAACCGTGGGAACTATGCGTGAGAAAGGTTGAGTCGTGCTATAAAGGTTCCGTAACGCAAAACGGCACGCTATTGAGGTTAGAGTCGTGAAATAAAGGTTTGCCTACTTAAAAAATCGTGTTATTGAGGTGGGAGTCGTGCTATAGAGGTTCAGTTATTTGAAAAGACGCGCTATAGAGGTTTATTTATTAGTAATATGAAATGACAAAAAGACGTGCTATCGAGGTATTTATTTGAAAATGAGTCGTGTTATAGAGGTATTTATAACATTGAGTGTTATGGGAGATTCACGGGGATTTGAAAATCAGACTCATTATCGAGGTTTTCGTCTTATCAAGGGTCGCCTTAGCGAGTTTCTACTGTATTTGTATGGGAGTGGCATTTCTCCAATAAAGTTTTGGAATAAAAATATCTAGTAAAGGTTAAATCTATTTTCAAAAATTATTCATCAAACCCGAATAGCATGATAGGTCCTGACTGCATGCATTCGCAAACGTAATGAATATGTGAGTTTTACGATGGTATAAATGGTATTAAAAGTCCACACTTTTATCAACATTTAAGACGCCAGAACGTATAGCATCCATAAAATAATAAAAGCTGAGTTTGTATGTATGTAGAAAGATTAGTGAATTATTTTGTAATATATACTATATTCGTAACCAGCAGAAGGATTGGCTTAACCTGAAATCAGACCTAAATGTTACAACTGCGATTGAGTTTAGGATATGATTAAATCAATAATATTTACTTATTAATTACAGATGCACTTTTATGAACAAGTACAAGCGTGTTTCCCTATACAACTGACACAACCACATTCGTTCGCAAGAAAACACAACCCTCACAAATAACCCTACAACCCACTTACAACTCTTAGTAACAAAAACTCTATTAAAATACTATGATATGCTACGGTGGTTTGGTATTTTACATAAACACTGTTACGTGTCACATTGCTGTTATAATAGTACTACAATATAAAGTTATTGTTTATCTTATACTGTAACACTAAAAATGTGTGTCTGAATTTTTATTTGCAATATTTGTCTCGAAATCCAGCGGAAGGATTTTGCTTAAGATTTTTAATTTGGGGCTTTTGGACCTAAAAAGCCTATTAGTGAAAAGCTCAATCTCAAGAAAATTCATATTTTGTTAAAAAACTCATTTTAAAATTATAAATTTTAACATTGTGTTCATGGAGTTTCAATTTACAACAAAAGACTCATAACAGCTGTGCATCAATAACCAGCGCACTGTCACAATAGCACGTGCACGTGGTAAAGTACCAACAAGGGATTTATTGAAAAAAGTATCTTGAACTTGAATAGAGATTTCATATAGCATATATTCCCCACGAAGCTGTCAAATATCATCGACCAAGGCCCGGTCTCCTTGGTGCACAATAATAACGTGATTTAAATATCACTTTGGAGTTTCTGATTAAATTAAAAAATAACAATCCTTTGGTACATTTATCGTTCAGGATAAGTATTTTATAAGGTAGATTACACATTAAAAATACATTTTTAATTACTGGATGTTAATAGCGGTTTTATTTTATTTTTAATATATATTTTAATCACGACTAAAATATAAAAATCCTACGCCTAAATCATTATTTTATTTGTTATGTTAGATTTTGCTATTGGTTGAACCCAATCCAAGTTTAAATCGAACAATTGTCGAATTAGTTTCAAGAGACTTTCACATTAGCATTTATATTAGTCTATGAACCGTTGGAACTATTAAAAAACTTCGGTGAATCACCAGCTATGTCCCACTTCCTATTTTTTGTGTCTAAAGTTATATCTTTCTGGATAGTTAATTTATCATTTATAAGTATGACTACGAATTTTTTTAGTTATTATATATGATAAAAATTAGTTTTATTGATTTTTTCTTACTAATAAACTTATTTAAATAATATGGGATATGATATTGCCCTACACGGATGTAGACGTATATGTAAGTATTTAGGTGTTACGTGAACTTTTGTTTTATTATAATTTAATTTTAACTATCTAACCATAAATGTACTAAGTATAACTCTTAAGATAATACACAGATGATTAAGAAACAACTAAAAAAAATCCCCAAGGATCTTAAGGATACACGAGAGATCTCCCACCAAGAGTTGAAATTAACTCAGTCAGGATACTAAGAGTTGAAAAGAGTATAGGTAACTAATGTACTGATATTTTATAATAAATTTCATTATTTTAGAAGTAACATTTATTTAAAGTAAGATCAATTCAAATCAAATTCAAATGTAAAATTAAGTTCATATAACTGCTTCATGTCAATAAATTATTTGTAAGTATTTCATTTTACCTGTTGGCAGAACTGAAGAAACAGCTGTTATAAAATTCAACTGGACTGTTGGCTGATTCCCAACATGAAATAATTCTCGTTGACATAACGAGTTCAAGTATCACCAGATGGGAATCAGATCAATAATCGACAAACAGTAAGATTAGAATAGTACTGAAATAGTATTAATATAGTAAAGTATATTATTTCGAAAAAGGCAATATACTTTTCTATCAAGAATCAAGAACCAAAAAGCCTTTATTGTCATAAACCTAATCAAGCATGGACAACCAGTCAAGTTACACAGTCAACAACAAAGAGTTAGGACGCTACAATATTCTTTGTTAATCAAAAATAGTTTTAGCTTGTTTTTAAATCTAAACTCATCTGATTTCGTTTTAAGGTCTTGAGGAAGTGAATTGAAAAGCTTTATATTTGAAAATAGGTATGTTTCTCAAAGTTGACAGTCTTAGCCTATGAAGGGGGATGAATAAGGTCCCAGTGTTCCTGAAATTGTAGTGAGCAGTGTCTCGGGGTTGAAAAATTTGTTTTCGCTTAATATATATGGAGAGACATTCAAAAATAGACAAGGAAAAAACGTGAGTATTTTTTTTAAGAATATACCTCTACAAGAGTCTGTACTTTTCATGCCAAAGATTAATCTAATTTTTTTTTGTAGGCGGAAGATTTTAGATTTGTTCTCGCGGTGTCGGTTCCCCAAATAGCAATTGCATAACATATGTGTGGATAAAAGCAGCCATAGTAAGCTGTCAAAAGGACACGAGAACTAGTAAATTTAGAGAATCTGCGAATGATGAATAAACTACTACTTACTTTCTTTGTGACTTTATCAATATGATCAGAAAAATCAAGACGAGAATCAATAATCAAACCAAGAATGTTTGTTTGCTGGCAGGAGATAATTTCACTCTCACCTATAACTATCGCAGATGGAATAACCCTACTACTCCTCAGATTAAAGTCGATGAACTTAGTTTTTTCAGTATTTACAAAAATATTGTTATCTGACAGCCACTGCAACAACATACTACTTTGAATAAACGCATCAACTTCAAGAGTATCCCGAGAACTGTTGCTAATACTTAAGGAGGTATCGTCCACAAATAAGCAGAGATCTCCATGGAATATATTATTCTGAATACCATTAACAAAACGCAAAAATAGAATCAGCCCAAGGATTGAGCCTTAGGGTTGTTTATTAATAAATGATCTACAAACTACAATGAAATGACTACTCTACCCAATTACCATTGTCCGTACGAGGTTGCATAACATCTGATGGACCATTTGCTAGGCTATTAAATAGTGCAGTTATCTAAATTAAATATACAAGTGCAGCACTCGTGAAATTGGCTATACTGTGTAGGGGGTGTGTACACTAAGCGATTGGCTGGATAAGCCTGTCATACAAAATATATATTGCTTAAACATTTATTTACAGTATTTCCAATTTTCACCCTGCTAGTCAGAGCAACATGTGAATTTGCCAATAATCTAATAGTTATTTTAATCAGTTAAACATGTCGTATCAGACGGCGCGTCGCGACGCCGAGAACGGAAAGCTCCATTTCACACAACAGCGCGTCTCCGCCTGGCGTCGCATCAGCTGAATAGCAAACATCACTCGTCAATCATAGCTCGGTGAGACGAGGAGCAAAAAAAAACTGGAAGATTAAAGTTGTATGTAAAACTCTATACTTTCAACATACAAATTTAAACAAGTAAGTTTAGCTAATTACTCGGTTCACCTCGCCTCTCGTTGACATAAGCTAATATGGGATGTTATCATACCAACACATTCCATCCTGCCAACGATGTTTAGAACAACAGTACCCAGTGCCAGTGGCATTAAAAACTATTTAGTGTATGTAGAGTGGCCAAGGCCAGCCACGCACTTGTGGAAAGAGCTAAGACAAAATACATAAAATTCCATAGGTCTCTAGACAGAGTTGAGAGGGTTAGACCAAACTGCAATCAGAGCCTTTGATCCCGTCTCTCCTCCGCTCCCTGTCATTTGAGCTTGAAATCTGGTAGCTTAGAGTTCAACAATTTAATCAAATTAATTTTCAACACCATACCTGTTTTAAGTTACATTTAGCAATGGCTTTGTTGGGATCCCTACCCAATTTAGTTTCAAAAGTAGTTTATGTAGTATGTTTGATTTTTATATTGATCCGCTATGGACCAGAAAATATATTAATATTACATTATAAATATATTGCATATACACACTGTAATACTTTCATTATAAATATTATATTGTATATAAACATTTCCAGATCTTCTATAAATATAGATGCAAGCAAATCAATATTTATGATACAATTTCTCCCAATCTTTTGCCTTGGACATGAAAATTTAAACTAGATAAGTACGTGGAAGTAGCGTAGAACCTGTAAATTAGTTAAAAGAAAATTTATAAAATAAAACTTATTTTCACGATGCTAGTTAACTGGTAATAAAAGGGTTTTGAGTTAATCAACATTACAAACCCTAGATAAAATTAAAAACTTTTAAGCCAGAAAGACATTTAATCAAACTGTCGAGGTTTATTTTGAGTTTACACTATTAGAATAAACTTAAAATGGATTATAGTTCAGACTTTTAAGCTAACATTATTACAAACAATTAGTAAAAACAATTAGGAAGAATAAACACACTTGATATTGAAAGAAGTAAGGTTATTTGTAATCACGCAATAACACACTCATGGACCAAATAAAGCTCGTAGCTTCCACCTGATTGACCCTTTTATTGGCATTCAAAGAATAAGGAGACAGGAAAGGAACTATTAAAACTAGTAAACCGTGCTATATGTGTCTAATATGGTAAGAAATATTGCTCAAAATATATTCTACAGTATCATAGCTATAGTTTTATTGTAGTACAATTACATATTTTGTATTACATCCTTATATGTCTAGCTTAAATCGTTAATGCCTAGTAAAACATATTTTTCCGACTATTTAGTTATTTTAGACAAGCTGAAATGAGTAGAGAAAGATTCTGTAATGTTGGATATTGTTTGGTCATTATTATAATTGAGGAAAACGTGTTTAAAAGAAGCTTGAGGATAATGATGAACGCTTTGTGATCTCGTGAGATTTATCATTATGTTCACGTCTCGATTACTAAAAGACTGATTAGTTTATTCAATTCTTTGAGAAAAACATTTGCTAAATAATGGTCTACTCACTTAATATTCTAAGAGACATTTAATTGCATTACATTTAATAACGCTAATTCAATTGCAAAATTATCCTAAGGGCCTCGCGGGTTTATGTGTTCATGACAATTTCGTAATTGTATAGTTATTTCCTTAAAATCTACAATATTTTTCTAAATAATAGAAAACTAAATATTTACCCATTTTATCAATTTCGCTAATATATATGATTACATAAAATCAATTTAAAACTGAATGTTAAACCTTCTTTACTGTACATTATTGAATTTGTTTAAGATTTTCTTAAAACCTAAGTAAACACCAATTAACACCAATTTTATTTTTTGTTTTAACCTCTATATTGTGTCAAGATTATTCATGAAAACTAGATTCCAAGAATTAAAAATAACTGGTAATAATTTGTTCATGGAAGAAAAGTACTATTTTCTTAGAGGGAATTAGTAAATAAAAATATACTATTTATACTAACGTAAAAATGTTTCGGTCATCAAACTGTTTAGTTTTGTCAAACATTTTTAAGAAAATTAATTTCCATAGTTAATGTTATTGAGTGTGGAACATCCAAGCAAAATTATTAATGCAATCTTCTAAAAGCCAATAAATATTTGGTATTGATAGAAGTTATAAGTTATACTAAACTATTACAAAAGGACAGTAAAATTCCAAAATCTAGTACTTTTAACACAATTTCCAACCCAAAACACTTATAATTCGAATATGTTACAGCAATCCATTGCTAATTGCCTTTCTCTAACGCAGACTTTGTCATTAGTTACATGATATATATTCCTAATTTTTATTTCCTTATGTTCTAAATAATAAATAATAACAAATACCACACGAGTTACTTGCTAAATCGCATCTATAACTGCGTAGACAAATATGTTTTCCTCATTATTTAATGAATTGGTGTGATTATCAAAATATAATTCCCATGAATAAGCGGCGTATTATATTTATATTAACAATAATAATAATTTAACATGACATAGAAAGAATAAGATATGTTTTAATGTTTGTATAATATCTGCGTTACCATGGGATTAAACACCCTTCTGCATAGTTAATCGCCTATAAATTAATTATTAAGTTGGCGTTTAGATTAAAACCGTGTCTGCTAAAAACAGGTGTTGCGTATACACAATGGCTATAAATATATGAAGACTATTTTTTATATTTTAATTTTTTAAATAATAATGAACATAAAATTATTAAAAACTACCATAACAATACTGTATTATAATATTCATGTTTGCTGCCACATCGCTCAAAAGTCAAAAGGCTGTTTATTATTTCACTCCATTGCCTTGCTTTACTTTGTCAGAATAATTTTCTTAACGCTTATTTTTTACAATGGTGTAGAAACCCAAGAATACCACAGAGGTGGCCATCGTCTGGTAAGCCCAAGTGGTTAGCCTAATGCTTACGAAATTTACTTTAAATGCATATTAACATTAATAGTTTATGATATAAAATAATAAAAGAAGTTAAAATTTTATTTCTTATGAAAAAAGTATTTCTTAACTGAAGAGAATATGTTTTACTATGTTAATAAAAAATTAAATCTCGTAAATAACGTTTTTGTGAGTAAATTAGCAATAACAAATACTTAATATTATATGCTTAATTTGCTTACGACGAAAATGAGTGATGGGATTTTATTAAAATAAAAACACAAAGAGGTGGTGTTTTGGTATATTACTAAAAAAAAACAAAAAAAAACACAAAGATCGGCAAAACGCCACAATGTGAGTTTTAGTATCTGCCTAACTAATATAGTGTATTTTGGTATATTACTGAAAAAAAGATCGCCAAAATGCCACAATCTGATTTTTAGTATCTGCCTAACTAATATAGCGTATTTTGGTATAATACTGAAAAAAACAAAGATCGCCAAAACGCCACAATCTGAGTTTTAGTATCTGCCTAACTAATATAGTCCGCTATTCTTTAAGGTCATTGGATTTTAGTTATTTTTAGTACAGGCGACAATTAGGATAAGTTAGATTAGGTTTGGTCAGCCGCCGTAACATGAGTAACCAATCAGTAGGGATTAAAAAAGTCTAGTTTTTCTCAACACCCTTTCCCATAACCTTGAAATCATTTTTCGCTGATATTGAATAATTCCGAATAATTGTTCCCTTCGATTCCCTTACATTTGAATTTTCGATCTCTAATAGAAATAATGAGAAGAGTTTTCATAGTTAATTAACACATTGTATAAATAAGGACACTTACATCACTGAAAACAAAATTGGAGACAAGACTGTTCAACGAAATGTTGTGCTTTCTTTACAATTTCTTGGTAAGGATAAGTAGCTTAAATTTAATGGGACAAATATATCAAATGAAAAGTGATTAAAGTATGGCCAATTTGCTTGAGTGTCATTATTTGTTAATACACCTTACAGTAAGAATAGATACTTAAATCGATAAAATAAAACAAACTGGTTTATGTTTTGATAATTTTTCACCGAGTACATCGAATTAATTCGTTCACCTATAAGGCTCGAGCGGACCATCACTGAAGCAGAAATAATGTCAAATAATCTTTTTAGTGAACTTAGATTTTCAAAGGAAATTGTTAAGCATTGTTGTCTCCAGTATGTTTTACAGGTAAAGCTCGGTATCGTTCACGCATTTATTAAGGCACTTTCATGTATAGAATCAAGGATCTGATTGTGAAAAGACATAGCATCAGTGTGATAAATGTTGGATTTTAATTTTCCTAAACTGCAGTAGTCCTATTATATTATTTTAAAATAGATGTAGGTCAGTGATGAAGATCCGCATTTTTTACTATTTGAAAATTATACCAGGAGATAATTGCTTCTAAACTCATTCTTTGTCTTACGTTATCGAATTTATTACAAAATAATATTTTAATAATACATTATTTTTCTATAATAAACCAGATTAGCAAATCACATGAAACGTGATAAGATGTTCTATGAAATGAATAAAAACAGTAACGAAAGTTATGGGTCGATTTTTCACGTCTACCATTAACTTGGTATTAAGATGTATTGGCAAATAATGCAAATATCGTACAGACACGTCTGTTTCATTGGTAATGGCGAGCCGACATGGTAGATATTGCGGGACGGACCACACAATAAATTACAGCGACCAATCAGTTCCCAGCTACTGCTGAAGCTGTTTGTTGCTTATCTCACACATCTGGTGTCTGATATGACTGTTTCATACATGGATCTATTCGCAGAGAAATCTATTTCCCACGGTCTGCGAATAATAGATGCCAATACGTATATAGGTAATTGAAGATGATTTTTTTAGAATTATAGTGCTTGTTTTTTTAAGTATATAAAGTAATTGGAATTGAGGAGCAAATATAATTGTAACTTTTTATACTGATAAAGGAAAGATAGTAATATTTGTTATCATTTAATATTTGTTACTTATGCGTTGATGTAAATCATCGATTAAAGCTAAAACTCTAATACCTTTACATTGTTTAACTTTTATAATATTTATCTATTGGAAAACTGTACATAATATGTAATCTTCTCATGAAATATTATTACTTAATTATTTAATGTATACTATCTCCAATTTTTGTACAAATTATTTTTACAAAAATAATTTACCGACCTTACACAACAAGCTTTAATTAAGTTACAGTGTTATTATATATTCTCTTTTAATTTCCTAACCATTAATTGCAAGCAATAACCTATTTTTTAAGTGTGAAGTCAGTAAATTTATTTTATGATCTTAGTCACCAAGCAACGAGTTAACAAGGTATATTTTTATTATTAAAACTCATCTACACACGGGAAAGGAAACGTATAGTTATTTGTATTAAATATGTATAAAATATAAAATACCACAGCACAAATCAAAAATCTGTTACTATATATTTTTCAGGGACTTTCTCCTGAATCCCTTTATTGGAGGCATTAGGAGTTATTAACACATGTGTATTTTTAGTCTTAAAGGTTCGTCAGTTTCTCTACATAATTCAGTACAAACAAATGTGTCTCGCTCTCCTTGCAGCGGTGTAACTGGGATCGCTAGACCTGAGATTAGTATTTCAAATAGTAATACAACTCTTTGGAATATTAACAAAAGTAGCATGATACGTAAGGAATATTATTAGTAGCGTTAATCCTAGAAAACAAATAAATAAAAATAACACATTACCTTATTGATTTTATTGACCACGATATGTAAAATTAATTGACATTAGCATTGTCAAATGTAGACTAAACAAAACCACTAAAATATTAACTTAGGGTAAAATATTATCAACATTATAAATCGATATTACTACTCTCTTTTCTCTTCATCTTGCACTAAATAAACACTTTGCTCAATTGACTGACAACTATCCACGTTTATAATAATAATAATATGAATAATATAATTGTGATCTATAAACTGTGCTGACAACACTTCAATCGATTGGTAAAACTCCAGTTCTTCTGTAGCCCTCCTCCATCGGTACACTTCTAGTCTTACACTTAAACTGTTTTGTGTTTAGAAAATACTCGTAGTTAAATACAAGAAGGGTATGGATTTTGAACTAGGAAACGTGAAACACTTGTTTACAATTGAAACAATCTATGGTCTAACAACACTATCTCTAGAAACTCTAGATAGAAGTGTTTCCAAGGCAGTCTACACTGGGCTAATATTGGTCCTCTATGTGGTCGAGTCTTGTCATCAGTTGTTCAAGCTCTTTACAGCAAACCACCCAGTAAATGCTCTCAAGTTATTGCTAAGGATCGTCGGCGTGGCGTTTGGCTTGTGGAGCTTAGGAATGTCCCTGGTCGACTACAAGACTAAAATATCCTCCTGGCTCAATGTGCAAGAGATCGAGAACAGATTGAAAATGGAACATCCCCAAAACACTCGGAGCTCTGCTTTTGATTGCTTGCTTAAGATCATGTTTCCAGTGTGTCTTCTAAGCCACGCGTTTCACTTGGTCCGAACCATTCTGTCACCTGAACCATTAGATTTTACAAGATCGTACACTTACGCTATAACCATCATTCAGTTTTCTGAAGTTATACTTTTTTGCACAAGGTTTGCGCTGATACAAAAGGAAATCGCAACGGCATTTCACAGAATGCCTACAGAATTCTCTGACAACATTCAACGGCTTGGAACTGACAGAAGAAACGTCAATTGTAGAACAAGTCGTTTGGAATCAGAACAGCTCAGTCGCCTCCAACAGCTGACCACCTTGCAACAGTCTCTGTTCTACTCTGAACTTCAGCTTCACCACTATTTCCAGGTTGTCATCGTATGTTCTAGATATTCCTTCGAAATGTTGTTCCCAATTGTAGCTACGGTCATAAACCGGGTTGATCTTACATCAGTTATCTTCCTTGTTCCCAATTTCTTAGTCGGTCCGCTCATGTTCGTGATGATCGTTGTCGCCTACGAGCAGCTTCGCTCAGCCAGAGACAGCGCCAGGTCCCAGCTAGTGACGTCATTGTACAGCTGCAACAGCGGACGTCTCCGTAGGTCGGTCAAACACCAGTTGCTGGCCAACATTCATCGCTCCTCTCCCTTCTCCTGTCGCCTCTTCGACTTCCATTTCGGAGTTCTCGGTGATATTTTGGAAAATGCAATGTTAATTGTCACTACATTATTCGGTAAATAAAAAGTATGGCTTATGTGTAATCGGAATGGAATGACATTTTGATAGAAAACATATGGCTGCAGTAAAAACATTTAATGCAGAACAAAATTTACAATTCATAGTGCAAATGAAAATACTCATGAAAACATCTCAACGCTGTTCTATTTCATTAATAGTCATAACATATACAAATGTAATTTCAGAGAAAAAACTGTTTAGATAGTCTTTGTATTTTATAAAAAATAAGTGATTAGCCATAACATATTTGTGTTGATGCACTTTAGGTTTGAATGAAAATAGAACCACAGCATGATAACTTATTAAACTTTGAAGTTATATTTTAAAAGGACAAGTTAGCATAAGTGATTTTTAGTTCCCCTGAGTTCTTTGTTCAGAACAATTATTGTACATTCTATTTAGATTAGATACTATTAGATATAGTAAGTAAATTCCTCTACAAGACCCTGTTTCAAGAGCCTTTGCAGTTCCGAGCCGGCTTCCTTACCAGTGCGCTCGAGGTTTGAAAATAGTTTTTTTGTTAGTCGTGTGTATGTTCTTGATGTGTGTAAATATTCGTGTTTTTATCAACATGGCGCAGTTTGCTACTAGACTTACGCAACGCAGATCTCATGAATAAACTAGTGAACAGTGTATGGATGCTGATGATGAGCACCGAAACGCGTTCATCACAAATAAACTTAGACTGACGACGTGAGTAAAATAACTAGCCTGTTTCAAAACTTTGTGGCACTGGAATACTACCATATATACGAAACACCCTTAAGAGTAAAATATACAGTTTATATAAATCAAATTAAAATGTGTATAATTAATACAGCGTATCAGTGGTTTATTTACGCCAACATTCACAGTCAGAGATATCTCGGTGAAGGGTATCTATTGTCTATTAGGGGGAGGTGAGGCGTATTTAAGAAAATGGTTTCAGTTAACAACAAACGGTAAAAAAGACAAATACTTTCTTTCTATTAGCCCAATATGTGTGTCAAATCGTATAGTTGTCAAAGTTACTAAGTTACAAATACAAATCTTAGCGTTTTTGAGAAATTTAAACTGTTTCATGTTTTTTAACTCTTTCAGAGGGCATAGTCATTGCCCTTAAAAATTCAAATATTCAAATTAAAATATGAAAAACACTAGGAGAAAAATAATGAGTTCGCACGCAGCACGCTGACGTGAGGGAAGTGAATTTCCAAATAAAAACTTTTAAAACGCAAAATCAGTGTAAAAACATACATTTGTCCAATTTTTATTGAAATCTGAAAACATAGATTTTTTGGCTGTTCTGATACTCCTGGTTTCATTTACTTGCAAAGCTGGGAATACAATTTTACCCAATATAAGGTTAGGAGAAGGTCCAGACAGGCTTGAAAGTAGGTGTGAGGTTGCTGGGGATGATAAAAGTACTCTAACAAAGGAATAACAGGCTTTTCTCGTGTAAAACCCCCATAAGACAACGTACTGTGTTTAGTCAATACACATTTTCTCTAATAATTCGGTAAATATTTATGCTAAAATTACAAGAGAGGGCTTAAAACTTTCGCCTCTCTAATTTCCATCATTTTAAATGAATTAATTTTACATCCGGGGCTTTTATGACCATTTTTGGGCCCAAAAACTCGAAATTTGAAAGATTAATCCCCCAAAAAAGGTGTTTGGAGTTTTCCGATTGTTTTGCCCAACGAACTTGTCCAACTGATTACAGAAAGGAACGTCCCTACCAAAATTGAAGTAAATCGGACAAAAATTGCGACCGCTAGAGTGCAAACACACATATATATATATATATATAAAATTTTGAACGACCCCCCAAAACGTGTTCAGAGGGTCACGTTAGGAACTTCTATGGTGGTCCCGGGCTTAAGTTTCACCGTGCGGGTCATGCTAATAGTTCACTTTCCATAGGAAATTGACTAAAAATACCTTGTACCTGAGCATCGAATTTATACAATTTGGCCCATTGGTAAAGTATCTTAACTAAGTCGGTTTACATCCCTTCATACAGACAGATATCACTTCAAAATCAACTTTCTTGGGTTAAAGAAGAACTAAAACAAATACTCCAAAGAACAAACCTAACTATAAATTATTTTATAAGAATACTTTATCCATATAAGGGGAGAAAGTATAAATAAAAGCTCCCTTATATTACATGTCATGGCCTCCCATAACAACGGTACTGGAGTAGGTTTTTAGCAAAGAAACCAAACACGGAGTTACAATGTAACTGGTATTTTATCTATAACATGAAATACACAACATTATACTGTACATATTTATGCTTTTTTGTCGTTAATTAAATAGTTACCCATCCAAATTATTGTACATGCATTATTGTTATTCGCTAGTTATTGGTCTTACGTATTCGTTAGGCTACTAATTATCTCAATATTATCGTTGGACTATTTTAGTGTGTTAATAAATATTTATAACATTGTTATTAAAGAGCCATCATATTTATGAAGCTTAAAATATGTAAGGTATTTTTTCAATCGACTATGAAACAAATGTACAGCAAGTACGTAGGACAGTTATGATATACCACGGAACTATCTACATTTCAGCTTTATACTTGTTACTCACAAGATACATACAATTTGCTAAGTCATTTAGTTTAAAACAAACTCAAATAAATATATTTATAATAAAAACATCCGTTCTCAGTGACTTTATCACGTCGGTGACATGATGTATGGTGATCACTAAGCTGGGACGTATATCGGAATTATCCAGACACGGTTCAGTAGTTTATCACGGCCAGACATCAATTACCACAGGGGTTACAATGTATTGGTGTCAATTAGACCCATACGTGACCAACCACATCATATTAACTGTGAAATTCTCAGTATTTCTGTTGTGTTGATTAGAGAAAAACTATTTAATTAGTTTACAATCAATAATTAACTATACTTTTTTTTATTTGGGTAAATTTCGTTTAACCTCACGTTATTTTTTGGATATTTTAAAATATACTTACATGCATCTGCGTATCCATACGCAACATACAATCTGTTTCCTCTAAACACAAACTTAAAAGAATTTAAAGTAGATATTATTTTCATGTATAATAGTACTCCCATACAATTAGTATAAACACTAACATCAAAACTCATACAAACCATGGGGCAAATCCCTCATGACTTAAATTACTTTAATACATTACACAGCTTCAAACGTGATGTTTGTAATAATTGTATTTATCCATTTAGATAAACATTATACAACGATAACATAAACATGTGTGTACCTCTAAAAAACCCAGTTTAAAATTTTTTGACGAATTATAGTTTGTATATCATAATTACAACCTTAATGAGAGTTATGAGAAACTAATTAATTAATAATTTGCACCCTGGACTGAAAATCTACTTGTAGTAATAGGTTAACGTACCTTATCCGTCGTCAATCCTAACTCACTAGTAGATGACTAGTTTCGGGACTGCTGTCCCATTTTTAAGTCTACACGTCGATATCTTAATGTAAATCATCGTCAAAGACTAAAAAGCACTTTACCTTGACAAATGAATTAAGGAATCAAAACATCATTCTAGCGTGCCAAACCTCCAATAAGTTAGAACGCCACTTGAACAAAACTCGCTCTAATGAGTGTAACAACAGTTTAGATGTTACAAGTGTAAACAAAATGTCATGCAGCGAATGTCCGAACATTTAGTAGGACAATCAGGTCATTCATTTCGAAAAAAGGTTTAGTGAACACCTTCCTAAGCCAAAATTGGCAACACAGCGCTCCAGGTTTGCGGAACACCTGGTCAAAGAGAACCACAATGTTATAAGCTGCAGGGAGGATTTATAAATACTTCATAAATTTAACAAATTTTCTGTTATGAACGTCCCCGAGAGCTATGAAATTTATACAGCTTTAAAAAAATCACCAAATTCTGTTTTGAATGAGAAATTACAGTTTGGTTCAAACATTTTTTTCGATCGTGTGGAAATTCTAAGTAATCACAGAAGACGTGATAATCAGATGACTGCCCCTTATACCTTCAAGGCCAACGTCATCAAGCAGGCATCGGCTAATAGTATCACTCCGCACGCGTGTTCGGTATATTCTCAGTCCGGATTTTTCCTTGGCTGGCCACGGTAACCGTGTTAAATGTTTGTTTATTTTGTATTTGTGTGTGTTTGTGTTTTTTAGTCCGTGTGTGTTTGTGACATGTGTAACTTTTTAGACTTTTACAACGATTACGTTTTTTACAACTAGATTTGGACGTGTAGATTTGAAAATGGGGAAGCAGTCCTGAAACTAGTCATCTACTAGTGATTTAGGATTGACGATGGATAAGGTACGTTAACCTATTACTTCAAGTCTTTAAGACTAAGAATCGTAAATTATTTGGTTATTTTTAGGTTTTCGGAAGGAAAGCGATGACTTTTTGTTATTGATATGTCATGTAATGAAGGGGGGAGAGTTAATTAGGCTATTATAATATTTCTGTTGTTAGATATGCAAGAGGGAAGTCAAGATTGTGTAAGGAGGAAGTATTGGGTATGTTGTGTGAGTAGGCTGGAATTGTTATTAAACAATAACTTGTTCTGCAGACCTGCTGAAGGCTCTGGCTTAAGTAGGTCAGCTGGGTAGTATTGGGGGTCAGTCAGTCAGTCTGTGAGATGGAGTATTGTGTGGAGTGTCCGGATTGGGGCGGGGCTTAGGGTCCAGGGCCTTTTAGGTCTGGGACCCAAGTAAGTTTTATAGTCACTAGTTTTTCTAAATTAATATTTATACTTTCCAGGCTACTCAACCTTGAATCTAGATAATTATTTGTTACTATATTAAAGTCTTTTAATTGTTATACCATTGATATTTTACCGTTTAATCAACATTTGTAAAATTTAGAGTTATATTCCTTGTTTAATAAAAGTTATATCATTACAATACATGTCTATTTAGATTTATTAAGCTACGTCCTCGTGGTGGCAAGTGGGTTTATGCTATTTGGCCAGCAGATAAGCTTGCTTGTCCATCACAGTTATATACATACAAGAACAAATGCACACAGAGGCACACGACAGAGACTGATATGTTGTTGAATGGGGTAAATAATAGTAGCCCAAACAAATTACTTTTATTTATAAAAACAATTGTAGGAGAGGGTACTCGAATTCATTAAACAATATACTGTATTTTCTTTGTAATAAAGAGCCTATGCTATTTAATAACTGTAAGTATAAAACAATGTTACAACCTAAATAACAGCTTCCTCCATCAAGGAATGTGCTATTAACCATCATCATATCTGTAATAGGGTCAAATCAGACCTCAATTTCCCACTGAAATTGGATCCTTGCAAAGCGGAACTGAATCAATATTGATCCAATAAAGTTGACATTCGGTTTTGTGCATATTGTATTGCGTTTTCATTAATTGTCCGTAATGACCATTTTTCATGGAATTTTATAATAAGTGGTATAAGCCTCACTATTTGTTTTGATTTCACATTGATCTATATTACTAAATTAAATCATATTAAACCGAGATATTTTTTAATTGCATACAATTATGGAGTAATTACTGGGTACAGATCGTTTTATGACATATATTATTCCATTAAATATTATAATGATTTAGCTGTATATTAGGCACTTATGTTTTTATAATTGTTGAATTAAATATACATTTAAATAGAATCGGAAATAATTCAAACGTAAACTAATGGACTAAATTGGCCCTTGACAGCTCTCTTCCTGGTTTATACTAGTACAGAGGTTGACATTAGTCACAATAAAATAAAGCTGTCACAGTATTGGTAAGTCTTTTGGCTATCCAGTCTGACCAACTTCCCTTCCATGGTTCCTCCTTGTCTGTTCTGGGGCCTTGACTCCCAGTTGAGCCTAGATACCCAGTCTAGTCCAAGCCCTTAGAGGGAGTAGTGGATCTTCCTTGTAGCCTGGGATAGTTGCCTGACAGGAAGGGCCCTTACCTGACAGTCTCCGGTCTGGCGGGCTGAGGGTCGAACCGTCTTGGAGCCCCCCAACCTCTGACAGGTTGGAGGCTCTGTGTGATGGTGGTCCCTGTCCGTGAACTGGAGGGGCGTCGGGTTGGAGGGCTAATCGACCTGGGGTTCAGTCACCTATAGAGCCTGGGAGCTACGCATGGTTCTCTCTCTCTCTCTTTATGGAGCAAGACAAGACTGACCCCGTCCTATCTTTGCCATCCGTGATAATCCCCTCTTTTCGATGGCTGCATAATATCCCATAAAAGGGAGACATGCTTTGCCGGCTATGCCAGGGCTTCCTAATCCTCTAACAAACAGACTAAATTAGTAGTTTTTGAATAAATTATATTGCTGAAAAGATCTCTGAAATGTATTAACCAGTGAAGCCAATATGTCAACTTAAAATAATCTCCAGCTGAAAGTGAAACTTGCAAATACTATTTAAATCGCTTTAAATACGCCATAACAGACGGCTCGTCGTGACGCCGAGAACGGAAAGCTTCATTTCACACACCAGCGCGTCTCCGCCTGGCGTCACATCAGCTGAATAGCAAACAGTGTTTGTTGTCAATCAAAGCTCGGTACGATGAGGAAACATAAGAACAAGAGACTAGAAAAAGTTGTAGAAACTAGAAGCTTAAGGTTTGGTTGGTATCACACTATCCTTAAAATATAATACACTCGTATAAAACAAACTCGCTTCGCTCGCTGGGGGCTCCGCCCCCAGACCCCTGTGGGGGGCTTCGCCCCCAGGTCACAGTTTAATGTAAATTGGTCCAATTCTATTTAAGATCTAAATTCTACAACTATTCCAAGGCTTTGATTATTTTTAAGAGATTAACCTATAAAATCTGGTCATGTGTCTGTTGCTAAATACTATTTGGCATGGAGAATTATTATGGTAAATGTTAAGCCTCCATGTATTACCTAAGTGCTTGAAACAAATTAATACCCTTAACTGATGTATAATGTAGCCTTTATAAGGCGTCTTTTGAACCATATAAGGAATATGACCACCGTTAACAACATGAAATGCTATGACTATAGGTAACTAAAAGCCTTCTGCAACAAATATGACATAATTAAGAGATTTTACCCTCGACAGAGCGCAACATAAAAAAGATACCCGAAAAACACGATAAAATCTACAAACGCTCAAAGACTTCGATTTTTTTGCGTGCTTAAGATATTTAATCTGAGCGTGTGAGTGTTGTTTGGTACTAATTGTAATGTAGGAATACTGTGTGATAAGTATTAGGCCTCTAAGTTCTATATTAGATCGACATATCATTAAAAACCACAAACAAATCTATGAAAAAGTTTAAATTTAAAAAATCTAGCGCTATCTAAGGGTGAAGGGGCTGGAATACGGCAAAATGTCATAGGACTAAAGTTGTAGTTCGTCTAAAATCCGTGGCACGTGGTGGTCTTCGTTTTTTGATAGGACAACCCATTTGGCCGCTAGATCTCAAATAAAAAAATACTACATTTTGATTTTTGTATTCACAATTATTTATTTTGTTGAGATAGTTCAAACGAAAAATAGTAGAATTTGGGAAGAAAAGGTGCAAGGCACATGCATTCCAAATCTCACGTCTCTAGCTCAAGTATTATTGGTGTCACGTGTATGTATGTCCAATAATATAAATTGGCATAGAACCCCCAATACACCACTACTTATACTAAGAAAACTGTCATATCTAAAAATATTTAGAGTTTTTCATTTTTCGACAGGTTTAATTAATAAAAACTGGTCATATTTCTGCTGCTATTTACTAAGTGTGATGTAGACATACTGTGTGCCCAATATTAGGCCTCGATCAAGTATATTAACGTGATAGGAAATAAAAAACGGCCAAAATATTTCAAAAAAATGCCGAAATTTGAAAAATCTAGCGCTACCTAAGGGTGAAGGAGACGAGATACGACAAAAAGTCATAGGACCAAAGTTGTAGATCGTCTAAAAGTAGGGTTCCCAATGATTTAAAACCGGAAATGGCATAGTGGTTAGAGCGCGTTAATCCGGAAAGAGTAAGAAGAACATTTGCGCGCCAAAAAAAAAATTGGCGCCAAACCTAACCTCACTTTTCATCCCTCCAAAGTGTTACCAACCTAGCAGAGCTAATGTACCATACATAATTATATGTATAATTATATGTACCATATATAACGCTACAGTGTATAATCATATATGTACCATAATAATATACCATCACCTAATTATATGTACCATACATAATTAAATATACCATATATAACGCCACAGTGTATAATCATAAATATATATATATATATATATATGTACCATATATAACGCTACAGTGTATAATCATATATGTACCATAATAATATACCATCACCTAATTATATGTACCATACATAATTAAATATACCATATATAACGCCACAGTGTATAATCATAAATATTTATATGTACCATACATAATTATATGTATATATTACGTCACGCTATGATGTGTTACCAACCTATGGCAATGTATATTTCGCAAGCAAGTACAGCCAAACCATTATATAAAACCATTACATGTATATGTACCAGAAAGTACCGCTAACTCAAAATATAAAACTATTACATGTATATATCGCAAGAAAGTGTTGCAAAAAACTAAAAATCGCTAATATCTCGAAAACGGTAAGTCCTAGGGTCATTTTGACCCCGGAAAACTGCCTACTACGTAGTGTAGGCACTCCAGGGGGGTATCTACCCATATGAAAAATCTTAACTAAAATGTTGCGGGTTGCATCTCAAAAAATGAAGGGGCAAATTTTCAAAATTAAATATCTCGAGAACGGCTTGGCCGATTTTAATGAAACTTGGCATGTATGTATCTGTTAACCTCCGCTACATATTACAAAAACCTAAACTCTGTACTGCAGGAAGTATCAAAATAATTGAAGGAGTCATACTTTAAAAATCAATATCTTAAGAACGGGTGAGACGATATAATTGAAACTTGACATGTGGATACTTGTTAACATCCTCTAACCTTCAATTTTGTAGGAGGGTAGGAAAGGGTTGTTTAAGGGATGATGGAGGGTGTAAAACTTTAAAATTTAATATATTGAGAACGGCTTGGCCGATTCTAATGAAACTTGGTATATAGGTACCTGTTAACCTCCGCTACTATTTAAAAAAACTTAAACTCTGTACTGCGGGAAAGTATCAAAAGATTGAAGGAGCTATATTTTAAAAATCAATATCCCAAGAACGGCTTGGCCGATTTTAATGAAATTTGGTATGTATGTATCTGTTAACCTCCGCTACATATTACAAAAACCTAAACTCTGTACTGCAGGTAGCATCAAAATAATTGAAGGAGTCATACTTTAAAAATCAATATCTTAAGAACGGGTGAGACGATATAATTGAAACTTGACATGTGGATACTTGTTAACATCCTCTAACCTTCAATTTTGTAGGAGGGTAGGAAAGGGTTGTTTAGGGGATGATGGAGGGTGTAAAACTTTAAAATTTAATATATTGAGAACGGCTTGGCCGATTCTAATGAAACTTGGTATATAGGTACCTGTTAACCTCCGCTACTATTTAAAAAAACTTAAACTCTGTACTGCGGGAAAGTATCAAAAGATTGAAGGAGCTATATTTTAAAAATCAATATCCCAAGAACGGCTTGGCCGATTTTAATGAAATTTGGTATGTATGTACCTGTTAACATCCTTTACATCTTACAAAAAACTTAACCTCTGTACTGCGGGCAAGTATCAAAATAATTGAAGGGGTACTAATAAATACCTTAAATCTCGCAGCATAATCGGGGGGAACGCGGTGGTCTAGTGGTTAGCGTCTTGGACTACGGTTCAGGAGGCCCCGGGTTCGATTCCCTCTTTAGGTTCTTCATCAAAGGTATTGTAAAAGTCGGGTCTTGCCCTTCCTTTACCTACTGGAATGTTTATCCGTGCTACATCTACTCTAAACGTGTCGGTAGACTTAATAGATTCTGAATTTGATTGAAGAATACCTCCAAAAACTTCCCAAAGGACATCGCAGGGAACATAGCATGATCTAGGCTAAGTAAGGCATACTCTCACAGGGGGAACTTTTTTAAAACTACAAACTAACCTGTAATAGAACAAAGAAAAATACAAGCCAAAATAAATCCGAGAGGAGTGGTGGCGATTATATAGCCAGGCAGTGTCTATGGTACCATCACTCTGTGTCTTGAACGTATATGTAGTGCATTTCAAATCAAACATTAGTTTTTAAGTATTGAACCCAAACCTACAGTGAAAGACAGTAGTGACCTACAGTGGACCACAGTGCCTATACTACTTCACTCTAGGGTGTCTACTGTTAATATACCATCACCAGAAAGGTAAGTGAAATAATACTCACGAAATATGCTGTATAATGATATCTGTATTTAAGAAGGCTATTAATATTCTTCTTCTTCTTCACCTCCTCCGACCCCACTCCCCATCTCTTCTTCTTCTTCACCTCCTCCGACTCCACTCCCCATCTCTTCATCCTCACTTCCTCCGCCTTCACTCCCCAGCTCTCCAGGTTCCGCTCCTCTCTCCATCTCTCCAGGCTCCGCTCCTCCGTCTCCTCTCCACCTCTCCTCAGGTCCCGCCAGCCACAGCCTTCCCCCGTCAACTGTAACAGAAAAAATTACGGTTAGCCACTGCCTCTACTTAACCTGACCATAATCTATCGTTAAATAAAATTTTGAACGCTCACGTTTCCCCACCACGGTAAGCTTTTAGGCTAGGCCGTAGGAGCGTCGGCGCGTTCTTTTTGGTTACCCAGAGCTTCCCCTGGAGGCCTAACCTCTGGGGTGAGAGGCCCCAACCATCGCCTCTCACAGTGGTAGCCACTCCATAACAAAATGCTACCTCCTTTTATTTTTTTTGTATTCTCTGTCAATCCGTTCATTGTGTATGAGGAAGGTAGTCATTTACTAAGACAAAGTCCGTTCATTTTAACACCTTTCAACTCTACATTTACTAAGATAAACAGAGAATCTTTTGTTTTTTATATTTTTTTTATTTTTATTTTTATATTTTTTTTTGTTGCGCCTTTCCATCCGGTTTTCCCTGACAGTCGGAGGATTACGACAAACGGTTTCACGGTTTTTTAGGCCAACCTCCCCACACCCCTGGACTTACAAAGGGTTTAGCCCAGCCTGATGGGTGAGCGACTGCCGGGTCTTTTTTTTTTTAGACCCCACTCGAAAATATTTTTCGAGCGTAGTACTTCGCGGACATCAAGGCGCAGTTTTCATTTTTATTTCTATGTACAATACAATCTACAAGTTCATAACTATCGCTACTATTTACAATATTAATCTCTTTAACATTAGGGTGAAATTCCCGAAGGAATTGAGCCTTTTCATGACCCTTTGTATAAATAGTTTCAAAAGGTTTACAGAGTGAGCTTAAAAGCTCCTCACTATACTCTACTTCGCCATCGTCCCACTTAATGTGGTGATAATGACGGGTCAGCCAACGGGCTGTCCTTTGCATTTTACTATTTAAACAATCAAAGCTGTATGGAGGTCGGAACACAATCTGTGTTCTATACGACCTCCCAACTATAGCAAGTTCTTTAATAATAAATCTGTTATTATTGCTTTTGAAGCCGTGAAATTGAACTATAGCTTCCATAATGAAACCTCTTGATATAGACGGTCAGCTACGTGAGGCGGTAATTGATCCGTACACTGTTCAGCATCGGTTAATACTTGATTAATAAAAACTTTAATAATATCCTCTATATAAAATAATTCTAAAAGAGAGCGGCCGATTAAAGGAATATTTCTTACAAGTTGATCCCACTCATTAAAGTTTAGAGCCAAGGAGTGCTCACCGTCAGAGACACAAACGTACTGCTGACCAAAAATTGTAGTGACCCTTATAACCGCCCTGCCTTCTACCGATATACAACACTGATATTTACCCAAGAGTGCTAAAGTTATTTCATTGAACCTGTCAACTAGCTGACAGTAAGAATCGTAACTCCAAAATACAACGCCTTTTCTCCCTTTAATCAATACACCCAAACTATATTCTCGATTTTTAAAAATACCCGACACGACACATTTAGTTAATTCGGGGTCCAAGAAATGGACTGACTTTAAAAATACACCGGTCATTAAATTAATAGGCTCGACCGACCGAGGGAGCGGCACAGCGTCTGCCTCCGGTGAAGTCATCTCTGCTACTGATCGTCTTCAGAGTCTTCAGACTCTGTCTTACAATCGCTATTGTCAAACTCTGTACACCGTTTAACTATAACGCTATCGGCCCCCGGGGGTAATTGAAAGTTTTCTTCAGAGCTATCAAATGTATAACTGTCTAATATTTCCCTTCTAACTAAAACCCAGTTTTTGTAATATTCTACTTCAACCCAATCGTAACGACGCATGTTTACTCAACGACTACTAGCCAGAGACTGAACTAACGGACGTACGGATGTATTCTTTTTTACCCCCACCCCTTTGATTACAATACGAGTCACGTGACTCTCTGGGCCCACAGTTTAGAAATTACACTGGAAATCTTTTCTTCCGTTAATTTTATACGTCTTAAAAACCTGGCTCTGTCCCGCGCCATTTGTTCCCATTCTGATTTCCTGTCTTCAGCGGGCAAACTGTATATTTTTGTAACTACCGGGTCGGAGAAACTAACTCGAGATTTTCCTGACATCTCCCGTGATTGGTGTGTATGTGTAGTGACAGTCGTGGATTATGAGACAGTATGCCCAAGTATTGGCTGGGATGGGAGTTTTAGCTTGAATCTCAAGCCTGACGTCCACTGGCCCTGTTTTAATAGTATCGTCCTGTTTTGAACAGTCAATTACGTATAAAGGGCACTTGGTTTTAAAATCGTCAAAGTTTAATATAGGTGAACCAATTCTTCCGTAATACGAGTTTTGGAAGGTAGCAAACATGTCATAGAACAAGGCAGTGTTCCCACGAAGGTTATCGTACGGGTAAAAGTTTGAGTTTAAATAAAGTTTTACATCAGTTATGTCGCAAGCGTCAAATTGTGACATGTCCTTTGTTAAGTCGTTCTTTCTGCCTGTCTGGAAAGCCAGAACAACATACCGGGGTTTTTCCGTTTGGTTAGACGTTTTCAGTGTCCAAGATAATGTTTCAGTATTCGGAAGGTTCGGGTATTCAATCATTTCCCATTGACGGAATGGGAGATGGATCGCGGGATCTTTCTCAATAAATTTATACAATTTTAATTTTTGAGCGTCATTTACTGTTATATGAGGCATACGCCAGTAGATTTTTTCAATTTTTAATTCTAAAGCCCCGGCCTCCGTAGTTTTTACAGCATTATTATCTGTAGCCGAGCGTAAAAATATTAATTCTTGTTTTACGTTCACCAACACCCGCCTGTAGTCTTCGGCGAAACCTAGCAAGAGTTTTAGAGGTATAGAATATATAAAATTGGTCACTTTTTCAGAGTTACCAGGGCCTAGCCAGCAGGCGTTCTTGAGAGTGTTTGTTTCTTCCGAGCGAATGGATAGGATATTTTTTAAAGTAGTAGTAATACCGACATTTTTTGTTCTATCAATCTCCTTGCCACAAACCTCGTAGCGAATTTCTTCAAACATAAAGGCCACTGCGTTATTTACAAAGGATACGTCCAGAGCAGCCCCATCCGCCTTTTTAGCGCTGACTTTACCGTGAATTACAATAAAGCTCTCAAACGGAGCTGTAATTATGTCCTGTTGTAATATCGGTATTCTAATTTCATCATTATTATTGTAAGTTGTACTTGCATACGGCTGATGTGAGTGCAACTCCATCCCTGTTATCAAGTCATCGTACACAGCCTGGCTGTCTATCGCTAGTAGCGCCATTTTTTAATACTTTAAAACCGAGAGAACGAAGGAACGACACGTTTTTACAAGTTAACACCTTGACTTTCTGAACACTACTGACTTGCTGCCCCGCGGGCATTCCCCTAAATAGTAGCCCCATTACTGCGCCTGAGATGTAGTCTAACAGAAATTCTTTCTCCGCGAAAGTTAACAAGATTACCGTCCTGGTCTTTTAGAGACACTGTCAAGTTGTTGATCCTTTGACTGATGACCGGTAAATAAATGACATTCCTCGGTAATTCTATTATTTTATAGCCCGGTGGTTCGGCCGGGTAGAACTCGTGTATAACATGACCCTCGACTCCGTTCAAGTATGACCCGCGTGTGACATTACATTCGACCCGTATAGAATTAACTTTTATTATATCTACAGGTAGTTCCGAAACATGTTGTTTATTAGCCTTGTATATTTGTTTTTTGTAACCCAAGAGTGTCCCCAACGATTGCTCTTTAGTAAAGTCAATTTTCTTAGAACAATATATCGTAACCTTTAAAGTGTTGTTATTTGGTTTTAATGTAAACTGGATTTCTTTCGACAGTTGAGATTGTATATATTTTTCAATGTCCTCAATTTCGTAAGACCCTTCAGGGATTGTAATACTTTTATCATCACCGTAGTAAAACTTATCATTAATGTCTTTCTCAATGTTTGGTATAGAATTATAAGTGGTCAGTTCAATTAAACCAAGCTCCCATTCACCCTTGCTAACATCTATGGGAAACGCTAGCTCGTGCGATAAAACACTAGTAGCTCCCGTGAGACAAAACATTACTACAGAGAAACTTTAAGCACAAATGTCCACAAACAACTGAGTCAAACTTCTGTTGCCTTTCATAATTATAGTACAGTTCACATCCACTCAGGTATCGTGAGATCTCCTGTGGTGGTCTTAAGTTTCCAAAACTGTCATAGTAATAGACTTCTTTATCAATCTTCTTGTAACAAACCCAGTGAGTACCCTGCCCAGTTGTACTGTCCAAGTTAACTATAGCAGATTCACATTTTCTCGGACGTTTCGGTAAACTGTCCCGCATGTATATCCCTCTAAAGTTTGGAATTTTTAATAATCTCGCGTATTTGATTAAATCATAATTTGTAAGTGGTTTTATCGGTATTGAGATGCTTTTTTTTTCGTTCTCCTTTTCTTTCTTCTACCTGCACCTTTCTTAGTACCCGCACCTTCCTTTCTATAGGGTCTTAGATACAATCCTCGGCCTCTGGTACGTTTAGCGGGGCGTTTCTTCTTACGGCCTCCTCCAAATTTTGTTTTTGCCTTCATGGCTGTGGTGACTGCCCAAGCAGCGGCTTTCTCACCAACACTGGCGTCACTAGACTTGAATCTCTGCCAAGCGCGTTCCGCCAACTCTTTATCAGCTTGCCTTCGCCTCTCACTATCGGAGTAACGCGAGTATGCTATATCGTGGACCTTACAGGCTTCGTCTAGCCCGTTTATTCCTTTGTCTCCTCGTGCCAATCTCTCTTTTAACCTCGTGCCAGGTCCACAGTACTGATAACCGGGGATGTGTAATTCGACAGGTAGTAAATCTATAGCTTTGTTCAACACCGATGAAACAATACCTCCGCCTCGCACGACCGCTAGTTTACGTCTGAGAGGTTTCCTTCTAGTCTTAGCCATTTTATTGTAAATATTTAATCACCTCGTACAGTCTATTCAGCAGAGTCTCACGTATACACGGAATTTTTAAAACTTCAAAAATGTCAGGCACCGTACGAGACACAGCGTTTGTGAACTCGTTGTACTCCAAGACCCCACTGTCAGTTATAAAGTAAATCATTCCATTTATATATCTAAAGGCACCACGACTGTGGGCGGGGATACCGTACAGTGTAGACGAAACCATACCCATAAACACCCCAGTAAAGTCGCACTCGTTAATTTCAATCAGATACCAATCGTTAATAATCATGTAGCTCTTCCCCGTGTTAGTTGCAAAGGCCGCGTTAACTTTGTGTACCGTTCTACCGGCTATGTTATTGACATTATACATTGTAATCAAGGACAGTGAGGGGTATCTAAATAAAAATACTTCGTTGCCCACAAACAACGCGATATCCCCATTCGGCCTCTGGTAAATGGCCGATATTTCAGTAAAGTTTCGTGGTAAGAATTTGAGCCAGTGTGATATTCTTCTTGGCCGTGTTGAATCCTCAGGAATCCTGTCTGCAGGGTCCAGACTTATAATCCATACATAATCCCTAAAGAAAGCAAATATCCTTTTGTTCACAATAACGTACGTATCAATTTGACCTTTTAATTCGCAAATATCGCGTTTTTCAAATGTTTCGGGTGGTGTCTCAGGTGTTGTACTGCTTGGTGTGGTAGAGGTTGTTGTAGTTGTCGTAGTGGTGGTAGTAGTAGTGGTAGACGATGGTTTGGGTGATGTAGGGGGCCGACCATACAAAAACTCCATAGCGAGTCTGTCATCTCTACTTAGTTCATATTCGTTCAAGTCAACAATTCCTGCAGGATCCCTATTGAAGGGAAACATTACAGATTTATCATCGCCGGAATGGTCCAAGCCTAGGGCGTGACCAATCTCATGAACCAAAGTTAGAAAGAATGAAACGTTTCCATATCGTGGTAAATCCATAGTGAAATCCCAGTTTTCTTCCGAATCAAAGTGTATGTCCGTTTGGTTATAACCGGTGTTGGGGAGATAGGCGTGAGCCAAAACTAACCCAGGACCGTCAAAGTCATAAGGGCAAGTATCTTGTCTAGAGTAAAATACATGTTGTCTAGATGCTGAGAACGATATTATTATTGTGGGGTTTTTAATATTCTTTTTAAAAGTAATATTAGCGTGTTTGGCCCATAAATCGAACGCTTTTTGAATTAGGTGGGGGTTCTGTGGTGTCCCGTATTGGTACCACGTTATTACCGATGTATTCCACTTTCTATTGGGTAAAGCCGAGAATGGTAGTATATTGTCTTTATGTCCACATCTGGGAGTTTTCATAAGCTTCAGAGTGGCATCATCAAATATGCCCGTTGGCTCAAGACGAAAATTCTCTTGAAATTGTTTCACTGCAGAAGTAATGTCCTGTGTCAAAGCGTTTTTCTCGAGATAACCATAATAAGTCAAATAATCTACTGACTTGTTGCACGAGGCAAGAGGCAGCATAAACAGTAAGAGAACCAACATCTTCGACGGTTCGGAGTAGACTAATCAGTGTTCCTCGGTTTAAGTGGCTTTATATATTCAGCTTCCGTCCTGAGGAGATTGGGGAGAGAAACAGTATCATCAAATATCCCCGTTGGCTCAAGACGAAAATTCTCTTTAATTTGTTTCAAGAGAAGCTCCACTCAGTCCCTCTTCAGTCATAAAGAGATCATAAGTATCAGGCGGAAGAGGTTTGACGTCTTCTACTTTAGGCTCTTCACCACCTTTTAACCCGTCAGCAAACAAAACTTCCCAGTTTAAGTCATAATTTTCACCCGGCGTGGCAGCCCTACCAGTTTGTTTTTTGTTAATATAATTAAAGAGCATTGTACCAAATTTGTTCAACCGTTTCTCGTGAAAATCTTTATTACTAGTTATTAGACCTTCGCATTTTGACAGTCTGGCCTTGAGACCGGTTAAGTCAAACTGTTGATTAGCGAGGTTAGTGGTTATAGGCAATATCTCTTTTTCCACGTATGCCTTTGTCACTGCATCGCTGGGGCCTGTTGGTAAAGCTAAATTAGTTATTTGTTTATTATTAGCGTCATATTTATCGTTGGAGATAGTCATACTAAGTTTTTTTAGTGTGCCCAAATTAACTGCGTCCAAGGAATCTACAGGGTTAGCTACACTCCATAGTCTTTTGTTTTGCATATTGAATCTCTGAACGTCAGAAGGTATAGATTTATGGTCAACATAATTCTTTGTAGCAGCGTCGAGCGGCTGTACCGGTGTAGCCAATTTACATAACCGTTTATTTTGCATATCATAGTCACCTTGGGGTGTTAAATTGAAACCCTCTCCCTTGGGACCTTTGACGGCCTCACCTCGGGATTTCCGGCTACTACGTCCAAACTTGTCAATGGTCATTTTAATAATGCTTTAAACCTACTGTTACCAGCCCCTTTTATATAGCCGGCCTCTCTCAGTTCCTCGACGATACTCAGTATTTCATTGCCATGGACTCTGTTTCCAGTCTCTGTTGACATGGCTATGTGTCTTAGTCTACTTACCAATTCATTGGCGTCGTCCCAGAGTATAATATCACGGGATCTTGCATTCTTCCACGCTAGACCCTTGCCCACTCTGACCGGGAATAGGTCTTTAATAATTCGTCTGTACTTTAGATTGTTGTCCCTTCTAATTTGATTTTGGAATTTGTATCCTTTCTTGTGAGCGTTGGTGGCGATAATAATACTCTTATAGGTATTAAGATCGTCTTCATCGTATATATCCTCGTCAGGGGTTCTCTTAAATATGAGCTCATACAAGCCTTCAGTAGGTCTATATCTTGTGTTGTTTATTAGAATAGTTCCATCGTTGTCAAAGTCTAACACCTTATCTCCCATCATTAAATTACTGCCTTCGTATCTAGGGCCGTAGTCATGATCAATAACTCGGACCTTACCGCTAGCATCTTTTAAAAGCAGTGTCATATATCTCACTGTCATGGGGTTACTAAACTGACTTTCAATATATTGGGACGCTGTTTCCAGTCCCGAAGGGGTCGATACAATTTGCTTTAACCCGCTGGTTTCAGGTGTAGATACACTCTGCGGAATAAATTCAGCTATTTCTCCTTCATCATCTGTAGTATCGTATTCCATTGGCTCTTCTTTAAAGGTTACGGGTTCAGTTTTTATGTCGGCTGTGTTTGTTGTCGTTTTTCTAAGTTCTTGAATAATTGGTTTATACTGCTTCTCAAGCAAAATATCACTTTCCTCGGATCCTTCCTTAAACATTTTATACTTTCTCTTAATAGCATTACGCAGCTCTATGAGCCGGTTTGTCAGTTGCTGTTTACTGCTTCGCTTCATAATCATAAATGATAACTTTCAATCAACACATCTAGATATAAGGCATTCCGACTTGCCTGAAAAACAGGGGCTTTCTTACTGCAGTATTTTCAGCAAAATTTATTCTTGTCCTTGAAATAGAAAGAGCACAAGTTTGATTTAACATTATGAAGTTGACCGTCAAAACCTCTTAAATCGTTGTACGTGTAGGTGCGTACTATTATAGTTCAGTTACAAAACTGTCCATTCCTACCCTGTACCTTCCCTTATAAGGGTCCAGTGTTTTGTCAATTACAAGGAATCCAAAGTTGTCTCGCCACGCTTGAGCGCATATTTCTTTAAATTTTTCAAATGACATGTCTGTAGTGACATGATCGGTGTATACATGTCTTAGGTTCTTCTCGTCTTGTTTAAATAAAATAATAAAGTTACAGTTATCCCTCACCAACTGTTTGGGTATAGCACTGTATGTCTGCCCTAAATAAAATGTATCTAAATTGTTATGTCTACCCATGGTAAAAAAGTTACGTATATTGTTATGTTTTTCGCAGGAAATATCGTCAAAGATCATTATAGAGTTTGGTTTAGCTTGATTTGGGTGTATAACTAAACTATTATCGTCAAATTCATGATACCCAACCTCCTTAGGCATAACCTGTTTAAGTAATTTGTATTTAGGTTGATAGAGGGACTTTGAAAAAACATAGATATTTTCAAATCTTAAACCGTTTGGGTCAAACAATAAATTGAATAAAACATTGGTCTTCCCACAGGAACTCGGCCCTGCGATTATACAACGTATTGAATCAGGCAGTAATACACCGTGTTTATTATTCTTAACCATGCCCGTTCCCGAGAAATAATCATCAAGATTCACTACAGGAAAACCGACTTCCTGTTTCTCAACCCGCATAATGACTGATTACATCACCATACCCGCAAACAGATTTATACATCCTGTGGCCTTCCACGGAAGTCGTGACCAGCCTCTATCACACCAAGTCCTTGGCATCAATCCAACTGTCATGGCTGCTATCATACCCCCTCCATCGTACAAAGAGTCTGTCTCCTTTCCTTTTTAATACTTTGTCAACTAAATAAATGTCACCGGTTTTTGACTTGCTAATTTCTTCAGCATAAAACCCACCTTTAAGTATTTCCCCCCTGTTATCTTTTAATATGTATGTTATTGGTTTTGTCGGTTTAATCGCGTATACTGTAAACGTCTCATTTGTCCAATTAGGCAAATACCCTTTCTTAAACACTCTTTTTACTTTACTGATTCTAACACTGTCACCTAATTTTATTTTTTGTTTAAGAATTTTATGTTTTGGTTTTTTAACTTTATTTATTTTATTTAGAATGTCTTTGACATGTTTTTGTTTAACATCCTGGGGTTTCATACCTATAGTCCTGTGCTTTGTGTGATTGTAAGAATTTACAATTTCTGGCAATAAACTTACCCACTCATAACTACCTCTGGCAGTAAATAACTTGTACATTTTTGTCTTGAGAGTTCTGTTTAATCTTTCCACTATACTTGCTTTTAGTTCTGAATACGTAAAATAGTGATTGATTTTATACTTTTTCATTAAAGCATTTACATGTTTATTAAAAAAGTCGGTACCTTGATCTGTTTGAAAATTTTTTATTTTATATTTAGCTAAGATGGGTTCTAAAGCTTTAGCGACTTGCGGCCCTGACTTGTCTTTTAACGGAATAGCAAAAGCTAGTTTTGACAAACAGTTAATTATCGTGAGAATATACTTGTAGCCTTTGTTAATCTTCGCATAAGGCTTCATTTCAACGAGATCAGCCTGGTAAAGGTCCGTTAGCCCCTTAAGGGTAACTTTACGCCTAGTATAGTTTCTCCTGGCAGGACGATGTAGTTCATTAGCTATAGCGTCCATTGTCAAAATGGTAAGTTTATTCAGATGTCACTAGTTTTATACTGAATGTTTGCTTGGATGGGGTTTGAGACCATCCGTGCATGTGCACCCAGGTTAAACATTATTCCGTGCGTGAGCCAATCCAGATTACCTGGTTGATGCCCAGTACAGACTAATGTCCTCTCCCTTTGAGCAAACAAAGGATAGAGATTTTTTTAAAGACAAACCATGGCCCCTCCACCGCCATGGTCCGTGGAGACCTTCCAAAAACAAACTAGCTGTCTCCCCCGTTTTTTTTTATTTTTACTTTTATACTTTTTTTGTATTTTACTTTTATATTTTTTTTTTGTTTCACCCACCGGACCGTTCCAAGGAGTAGCCCTGGTGTTAGCCAGGCGCCTCAATGTACAAGGTCCTTCTTTCACCCGAGGTCTTTTCGAAGGAGTAGCCGGGTTGTTACCCCGGCGTCGCAATCTACTGGACCCCTCATTCACACATGGGCCGTTCGAAGGAGTAGCCGGGGTGTTAGCCCAGCGTCTCAATCTACTTGGCCCCCTTTCAGGTTTACGGGGCTTTTCGTCACCCGCGCCAGTGACCTTCATTCAGGTTTACGGGGCTTTTCGTCACCCGCGCCAGAGACCTCCATTCATACAGTGGGGATTTTTGCATTATTCAAGACTTGCTCAACTATATTTACAGAGGTGAGGATATTGTTATGGGCAAATTCAAAGCGATTACCATAACTCCTCATAACCTCTTTAGCTTTATTCAATATATATATTACAATATATTACTAAGGGGAAGTCAGTGCAGTTCAGAGAGTATATTACTACACTTAACTTCCTCATCAATATTTACTGATACTGTACAGCACCATACGGGCAGATCATTAAATATATAGGAGGTTATATGAGACATTTTAAACAAACAAATCGGATTATGTTACGCAAAGAGCAGTGCAGGGAGCGAATCGCTCCTCCCGTAATTCCTGTCGGGTTACTCGAGTCTTTGTATCTTTTTATAGCCAAATGGTAAGGTGTCGTACTCACCCTCGAGCCTCCTTTTAGGTCCTGTGATTTTAAACTTTTTAATTTCGCTTACTGTTACAATATCTCTGTCTTTAGTCCTCCTGATTCTATTCTCTTCAATTTCTAAAATTTCAGCAGTTTCACTAAGGACCATCTTTTTTAACTGCTCAAAATTTAATGTTTCGGAGGTTTTTAGGTTGAGGGTGAGGCCTTTGATTTTACACACAGATTCTAGTTTTTGTTTGTTGGTTGACCAGACAAGGTATGCATAAGTTTTAGGCCCCCCAGAAACGAATTCAACAATATAAGAGCCGGGTCCGTACTCGCTTGCCAATTCATCGGTCATTTCCCCGAGGTAATCTCCCGTAGGGACCCTGTACAACCCTCCCCGGTAGAAATAAATACATGAGTCCGTGTCATAGTAAAGGACTTGCCCACCCAAAGCCTCCAAGTGTTCATAAAGTTTAAGTCTCGCCTGGGCAGTGGTGTAGGCCGCAATTACAACATTTACATTTCTCAAAGGTTCCCCAACTTCCTCAATATATTCCCAGCTTACAACAACAACCTCTTCGTTAACAAGCTGGATCCTGTTGACTTGTACTTCTGGACTTATTAACATGTTAAACAAAACTTTAGACTCCCTTACAATTGTTGCTTTAGTTTGGTTCTCCCTCTGTCCGAATTTTCCCCAGAATGAATTTAACATTAATTTTGCCAATTGTCTCAAACCCCCGTTCTTAACGATTCTATCCTTGTCCAATTTAATACCCTCATGTTGGAAATAGTCTGAAATGTATTTATCTTTATCCTCTTCTGTCTTACACCAGCTAGGATAGCCTGAGGCTTCCTGCTTCATTTTTAAGAATTTATTAATAAAATCTGTAAACAATCCCCCTTTCTCGTATGTAGCGACTTCATACTCCCACAACTCATACATATCAAGCACAACGTATCCTTTCTCTACAGATTTCCTGATTTCATCCATAGTCCAAGTCCCAACTAACGCCCTTTCACTGCTCTCATGTTCACAATCCCCCTGATTTTGAGTTTCCCCGCAAGTTTTACATAAAACAAACATCAATTTATTATTCATTTTTGTTGGGAGAACCGGGTGGTAGAGATCCCGAGGTGGCAGAATTTTACATTTCAACAAACCATCTACATTTAGTCCTCGCTGCCTGCACTCCCTATCTCCCACATAGATTGTAGGGTGGCCCAAAGGATATTTCCCATATTTATTTACATAGGGGTAGAGAGAACAGACATCAACGTATTGAATTGATTCTCCCCCTTCACATTTACAATACGTTTTTGCATTGCCCGTTCTGCCTCCAAAGAACGCTTGTCTAGGGTCAAGGGGAAGGTTGTTGAGGATCGGCAAGCTGTTCAAGTGTTTAAGGTTTTTATCTTTCTTTAGTTTACGGAACTCACACTCCCACATTACTACAACTTCGTAATCACTGATTTTTGACATCTTTTTCAAAGTTCTTTCATATCTTAAATTAAGTGAATCTGAGGGATCCTCCTTCAGAGGAGCCTCTCGATTGTAAGGGAAACATTTTGGACACCCGTGCCAATAACACCCGTGAAACTCATAAATTCTCTCACCATCAAACCCGTCTACTTTTACCCCGTTAATTTTAACTTCTTTACCTCCGCCAGCGTGCTCAATCCTCACTCCCCGTTCCTCCTCTTCCCAGCTTAGCCATTGAAGGGCCGCTGCAGATTGGTTGTCAGTCAGTCTGTACCCTGATTTTGGTATAAGTCCGATTGTGTCTGGTTTTAGAAAATTGCGGCGGAAGGCCAAGTTACAGGCACTGGCAATAGTTACGGCCTCGAGGAAAGGGTCTACGTTACATTCTTTCAAGAAAATACTTCTGAATTTAAGACAGGACTGAGCTAGGATTTCTACGTCTGAAATACAGTACTCCAGGATTTCTTTTTGAAAATCAAAAATATAGTTACTCGCTACTTGTTCCTCGTACCAAATCTCAAAGGCCTTGTGTGGTTTCTCAAACATCGACTCTGGGCAATAGTATTTTTTGTCGGGCATAGGGCCTACATAATTTTGGTTCGCCAATGTATTGAAAAGATGCGGGAAGTAGCCCTTCTTTTTCTCGGGAGGCAGGTCAAAGGCTTTAGGGAGCGCAGAGAGGGCCATGGGGAAATAGCTTAGGGAGTCAATGAATCTGACATTGTCCATTTCCATCAAAATAATTTTAGTTCCCCTCATTACCAGCTCAGGCGTGAATTTTGTTTCTTCCATTATATGTTTTAGTAAAAACTGAAAATCAAAGCCCTGCCCGTTATGGGCAATTACACAGACATTTTTGAACTGTTTACGAACTTGCATCACATACTCCATGAATTGGTGAACCGGGTCAGAGTTGAAGACTCTCGTACGGTTTCTACATGTCATGCAAAATTTACCATCGATACAATTAAAGCAAAATTGTTGTGAGACGCACAGGTTAACTTGATGTACTTTTTGTTCAGGGTCAGAGGGAAGAGACTCGTCTTGGCGAGTCTCCAAGTCAAAGAAAATGAAAAGGTAGTCTTTAGTTTTAGGTTTTCCTTCATTGGGTTGCATGTAGCATTTATGATTGGGATCTTTGAATGCATTGCAGGGTTTACAAAAAACTTCCCCGCATCTGTGAGGTCCTGATCTCTCTTTTAAATTAATCAATTTTTCACAGTCAAAACACTTTTTATAAGCTTTGCATCTGTCAACCTTATGGGCAATAAAACAGCGCTGGTTTCTCATAGTCATGTTACAGTCCGGGCAAACTATTCCCCCATGCTCCTCTTTACAGGGAGGCGAGATGGTTTGGCATTGAGGGCAGATGTTTGAGCATCTGTGCTCAGCTTTGTGGTCAAAAGGGACATGGCAAGCTTCGCAAAAGTAAGCACAGGCGAAAGCCGCGGTCAAACTGTTGATTACGTTATAATGCCGATTGTGAAACAGAAGATTTATTTTAAATTTAGGATTTTCAACAGCTCCTTCGAAGTAAACATCACGGCCTTTTCTGTCAAAGTTGTAGACGGTGATTTTGAAATTAGTTAGCAAATCCTGAAATTTTTCCAATTGGGGGATACCGGCGCCTTCCTCTGAGATCTCTACCCTCGCCTTTTGCATCAGTATTTGGGCCCTCACTGTCTGTCGTTTACCCTTGTCCATACGTACAAGATTATACTCTGGGTCATTTGTCACTTTAGCCATGGCCACCACCAAAGCCCGAGGGAGACACAAATTATCTTTATTATTAATTACTACAATCCCTTTTCTAGCTTTACACTCCTCTTCAAAAGTATTATACAAGCCAGGCCTTACCCTCCCAGTACGACCGGAACCTACAGGGAGATTAACTCGGGTACATTCCACTTGAAACGTGTCTGTCGATTTAATTGATTCTGAATTACTTTGAACGATACCCCCGAAAATTTGCCAAAGGATGTCTTCATTTACTTCGTTCGCGGGCCGGAAAGCTACAAAACCAGGTTCTTTTGATTTTAAGTTTAAACTATGTAAAGTAAAGCCAAGCTGATCGTTTTCATGGGCCCGCTCTTTCATGTCATTGACAATTTTGGCAAAACCTTGTCGTAGCCAATCAATTTCGGTTGTTTCAGGAGGAGGATTAGAAAATTTGAAAATGGTTCTTGTACCGTAAAGTCTAAAGTGTTTCACATAAGTATCGTCAGAACTGAGTATCTCGACAGGATTTACAGCCATTTTGGAAGGTTATGTTACACAGAATACAATAATATAAATCAAAAGTAAGGTTATGTAACTCAAAAATATATATTACAAATTAAAAAGTAAGGTTATATTACACAGAATACAATAATACAAATCAAAAGTAAGGTTATGTAACTCTACAAATTAAAAAGTGAGGTTATGTTACTCTAAAATATTATAATACAAATAAAAAGTAAGGTTATGTTACTCTAAAATATTATAATACAAATCAAAAGTGAGGTTATGTTACACGTAAGATAGGGTCAGCAAACGCTCAAGATTGAGGTTAGAAAAACGCAGCAAACAGAGCAACACAGGAACACGTCTGATCGCAATGAAAGCTGAGAGCAAAGTGAGAGGAAAATAGCGGTAATTGGGGGTGGTGGGGAGATGGCTGATGCAATAGTGTTGTTTGTTGCGGGTGTATGGACCAATCAGAGGGCAGGATGCTTAATTACAACCAATGGGGTGCGAGCTTATTCCGGCCAATCACAGAACAGTATTTTAACAGGTAACGGAAGGTTTACTGACAAATAATGTTGCGGATGTTGCGGTTATGTAACGTAAAAAGTGTACTTACTTGAACCAGTGATCTCACTAGACATACATGAGTGACATGTATACAAGATACGCCACTCATGTTTCAACCACGCGTGCAGCCTAGGGTATATGCAATAATGGTACATGATATCTATGATCGGGGTCGCTTGTACCAAGTGCCCCCGATCACAAACACCATGCATCCACAAAGGCATGAGGCGGAAGGAAATCACTGGGAACTCAATACAGCAGGGCTCCATAGCTACGACTGACGCTGAGCAGTGCCAAGAGCATGAGCTAATCACAACAACTTCCGCATGATAAAATACTGACCTTGAGATATAAGGCTGCCGCTGAGCAGTGCCAAGAGCATGAGCTAATCGCAACAACTTCCGCATGATAAAATACTGACCTTGAGATATAAGGCTGCCGCTGAGCAGTGCCAAGAGCGTGAGCTAATCGCGACCACTTCCGCATGATAAAGTAAACTTGACCGAGAAATTGTATTACCGGGGGGATTAGACATAAATGGCTTAAAACTTTGACAGGTTCCCGCCTAGCCCTAATTAATAGAAAGACTGAGGGTCATGAGAATATTACCGAAAATTTGGAGTATCTAGGTTAAAATGTTACTCTGCGTACTTACAGCTCGACATGATCACAGAAGAGGAGGCGTGGAGGTCTCTCATCCAGCTCCTGCAGTGATAGATGCTGGCAGGATCCTTGGAACCTCCCGTACTCGGGGCAGTACCGGGGGATTTAAAATATTATAGGCAAATAAATAAGTAAATAATTGTACTCACACACAAGAGCAGGTGGTCAACGGTCCAGCAGTTGTTGGTCTTTCACACCTACAGTACAGGGGCCATGAATGGTCTGGCGGGCTGGGAATACCCGAGCGGCTCCCAGAAGCTGACTTCATGGGCTTCGATGTCGTAACATCCACCTTGGGGCATGTATATCTGTAAGACAAAGAAACAGTATTAAGATAATCAGCAGTTATTAAATAAAAACAAATATCATTTACTACCTTACCGTACTTACCAAAAAACAATCAAAACAGTATCGTTTTCTGAGCTCAAGTTTATACCCAATGTGATGTATTGAGTAGCAGTTGGTTCTGTGTTCAAAAATGGTACGTTTAAATTTTGAATTTCGTGTAGGAATTTAAATTTCGAACAATATTGCTGAAGGCAAAGTTGAGTAAGGCTCGAAGGCGACATGACGAACGACTGAGAGAGGAGCAGAGTGATTGTGTGTGTGTGTGTGTGTGTGTGTGTATTGGGGTTTTATAAGTTGTTTGTTGTTATTTGGGCTGAGGTTATGTCTTTATAAATTTATTTGTTTATTTTCAGAGTGGAACTGCAGTTTCCTTGAACATTATTACGGACCTTCACCACCTTTCCCAGGTATTGTTTTTAACTGGTTTTGAGTTGACATTATTATTTAAGTATTTATTTTAATATTGATTGATTCGTATTCATATATTAATATATTTTATTTGTTTCCTTTTTAGGCCAGCAGCTCTACAGCGAGTTTGACCGAGCTGCGACCTCTATCTCAGGTTAGTAGATTACAGTGTTTGCAAAACTTTTTAAGGCTGTTTTTTTTATAATAGGCGTGCATTCGGTTTCAAATTAAAATGGCTACTTTAACAAATATGTTAGTATATACATATATATAGTTTATGTACCTTTTGTTTTCAGGTTAGGGAGCGCTCTCCAGTTGCTCGTCCTAACTCTCCAACCCCGGGGTCGCAGCCAATGGAGCTCCCATCATTCAGGGCGGCACGGCAAGAGGCTGCTACTCATGATCGGGTCAGGGTGCTTCCTGCCTGGATGACCGCTTGGCGGTAGCGTGGTTTTCGGCAGGAAAATCATGTAAGTATAAAGTAAGGTTTAATTAAGATTTGCATTTTTAGATTGAAAACTATTATTTTAATAATAATAATAATTATATAATTTTCAGGTGCCGAACGTAGCCAGCAGCTCTGCAAGTGTTGGTGTAAGCCGAGTGGGGATGTTATCGAGTCTCCCCTGAGAAGAGTTCCCTTGTCTCCGAGGGTGGCGGCACTGGTGGAAAGGCTTGAGCAACCCTATGCTGGCGCGGATGGGCCAGCTGCTGCGGGCCCTGCGAGCCTCGAGCTGTATTGGTAGGTTTAATATATTCTCACTTAATATGATAATTTAGGTTTGATTATAAATTAACAAACTAACGGGTCTGTCAATCGTTTCAGCGTAATGTTCGAGAAATGCAACACTTTTATAACTGTCATATTTTGGACCAGAGGGTGCCCATCCTACACTGCCCGCCTTTCATCGTCTCCCGCAAGTGAGTTGTAGTGTATTTTGTTGGGCTAACTAGGTAGGGTTTGATTTACTACAGTGTTATTATATTTATAAAATATTTTCAGAACGTTGCGGGGTACTACCTAGATCAAATTATTGATGACGCTGACCTTGTGCCCTAGGTGTTCTTTGCGTGTATATAGTTGTCCCTTCTGTCGGGTTAGGATAATAAGTAGACTTCATATTTTTTTTAAAGGTAGTTGTTTTGTATTTGTAAAGTAAATGATTTTAAAGTCACTGTTTTTTGAGATAATATTGAAACTGTCTTAACTGTAATTGTTTTTAAGCTATAAAGTTTTTAAAGAAGTGCATGTTTTGAGTTAATTGTGGTTGATTGATTTAAAATAGTATTTAAAAGAGTAATTATTTTGTTTAAACTTAAAGTAAGAACATTTTATTTGTAGTTGATTTTGTACAATAATAAGTCAACAAGTAGAGTCGTTTTATTTTTGTTATCAGAATTGGTAAATTTTAAAAAGATGTAATTATTATTTAACAAGTGAAGATGAAAAATCATTCTGTATTAATATTGTTTCTACTGTAAAATTGTTTTCTTTGAATCAGTAATGAATCAAGTATTTAATTGGTTTTAAATAAATAAATATAGTTTATTTGAAATGAATTTGATTTTTACTCACCCTGTGCATAGAAGCGGAGTGAGCACTGCACACATCACCGGACATGAATGTAGACTGGACATCAGAGTATTTATTATGCATGTTTCACTGCCTCATTGGCTATTCAGGACGAGCGGTGTGTCACGGACTCAAAGACGCTCGTTGTACGTGCAGCGGTTACCGCTCGCAGTAGGTGTAACCGCTCAGGACGTGCCGTGGTTAGGCAATCATGGCACGCGAGCGCACGGCCCAAGGTAATGTGTATTGAGTTTCTCTGTATTAACTAAACTGAGTTGATAACAGAGTATTATTTCACTTACCTTTCTGGTGATGGTATATTATACGCTATTATGGTACATATATGATTATACTCTGTGGCGTTATATATGGTATATATATATATATGGTACATATATATATATATTTATGATTATACACTGTAGCGTTATATATGGTACATATATATATATATATATTTATGATTATACACTGTAGCGTTATATATGGTACATATAATTAGGTGATGGTATATTATTATGGTACATATATGATTATACACTGTAGTATTATATATGGTACATATAATTATACATATAATTATGTATGGTACATTAGCTCTGCTAGGTTGGTAACACTTTGGAGGGAAGAAAAGTGAGGTTAGGTTTGGCGCCAATTTTTTTTTTGGCGCGCAAATGTTCTTCTTACTCTTTCCGGATTAACGCGCTCTAACCACTATGCCATTTCCGGTTTTAAATCATTGGGAACCCTACTTCTAAAATCCGTGGCACGTGGTGGTCTCCGTTTCTCGATAGGACCAACCGTTCGTCCGCTACAGCTCAAATAAAGAGGCACTATTTTGGACATGTCCAAAATTTCCTCCATTTTGAATTTTTTTGAGGAGGTTAAAATAAAAAATTTTAACTTTTTGGGATTTTCCTGGGGGTTATAAGGTACAAGCTACATACGTGCCAAATTTCAGGTTTCTAGCTCTTCTAGAAGTGGTCTAGAATTCGTATACCTCAGTGAGTGAGTGAGTGAGTGAGTTACACATGCGGCTGTATATATTATAGATTAATATATCATTACTTAAGAATAAAAACGCATATATCCAAATTGTCGTAAGATGATTTAAAGTTAGTAAGGTTTGAAAACGACATTAGTTATCGGCAAGTGATCATACAAGTATATAAAGTTAAAATAATTAAATAACTTTATTATTGTATAAGAGCAATAAATTTAGGTATATTACACCACTTCTAAGTACTTAAATTTGTCCTGTGTCCAATAATTATTTTTTCAAACCACATCAATAAAACAATGGCAGTCATTTAATAAAATATTCATACCCTTCTTTAAAGCTTCTTTCGCTTAAATCTACTGCTGTTGTGTTAAAATTTGTATTACATTGAAATTAGTTTTGCTTTTGAATACTCGAAACAAGTAACTTTAAATTTACTTAGAATTGATTGTGTGATGTAGATGAATATATGCATTTATTAAATATTTAGGGTAACTCTTTTTAATTTAAAGTATTTTTTATGTAGATTGATGTTCAAGTTAGTATGCCTACATTTCCAACGAAAGTCTGCAAGGGTTTTTTGGTTTAACACCACGAATTATTCTAGTTGGATTGTTTATTTTAAAAATAGTTTGAAATTCGGTCCGTTGTCCCATACTATGGCTTCACAGCAAATTAACGCTTGACATACGTGAGGTAAACATTTTACATTATTTGCAAATTTACATTTCCTATAAGTCTTCGAAAAAACATACTAATTAATCTATTATAATCCTAACAATATCATAAAGCTTAATTTTGTTAATACAAAATTATTTACGCAATGTTGTGTCTTACTCATGTTCAATATTGATTCATTTGCAGAACAATAATGTTGTATCTGTATGTCACAACTTCATCATGTTTAGCCAATCTATCAGGAGATTCAACCATCACATTAACCCTAAATCATAAGCATGTCAAATATTTGTTTTATCTTTTCCAGCTAAACTGCAGGACTGCGAGGTGATTGGGGGCCTGAGGATAAATTATGTGGGAGGCCCAAAATACGCCTATTTTACTATCTTGGTATTTTTTCTTTTCTGGAATTTGGGGGCCTGGGAAAAAGTGCCCCCATTGCTCCCTCGTGGCGGTCTTGCTAAGCTGTAGGGTAATTACCAGTTATATTAAAGAATAGTGAACATAAACAAGAACCTTGTGGTAGAATCATCTCAACTGATATTCCTCCTGATATTTCATTAGCATATTAAACATATGTAATTATTCTATTTATCTATGATTCAATCAAATTTAACGCAAGGTCAATAAAACCATAAAAAAATCATAACGAGGATATAACCTAAGTCAGACTACATCATCACCCCAAGCTACCAATGAGTTGCTTTACTACAGTGATGAGTATATCCGAGTGGCACGTGAGTGTTAGATACAAAATTATAATTGTTTGAGAACATTTTAACCTATGTATTCATTTGATTTCCACAATTTTCCTTTCATGTTTTGAGTAACATTATATTTGCTTTGCTAAGTTATACTCCTGAGTCTTTCAATTATTACTATTATTATTATTATTATTTTTAATAACAAGTTGCCATAATAATGAGAAATTATGTTTTTCTAATTACAAATACTTCTAAAATGTATTACTATCTTCCAGACTGTATACAACAACGCCCTCAGATCAATTACCTATGTTTAAGAGTTAACACCTTTCACTTGTGTTTAGTAATCAGTAGGCTTTCCGAGGCCAAAGAACTTTACACGTTGTAGGAGTCAAGACCGAGATGAGAGGGTAAGGTCAAACTGCGTTTACAGCTTTTGATCCCACTCTGGCCCATTTAACACAATCAAGCATTTCATTTGGGTTTGAACTCTGGAGGCTTAGGATTTAACAGTTTTATTGTACTCTATGCACCACAGTACCAGTTTGAGGTTACGTTCGGAAAGCATAACAGGTTCAACTATAGTTCTGTTCTTTAAAACAGTTGAATATACATTTTTAACTAACAAGCGCCGCATTCTTAGCATGGGAATCTCTTAGACATAAGGTCCGATTTGTTTAAACTAATTTTACTTTATAATCAGCTATTTGAGTTAATAAATTATAAAATATGATTCCATAATGTATAGAGTATATGAAATACCTTACAATAGTCATACATTGTTTTCATACACATGAACTTGTTACAAATTAAACTGGTAAAAACAAATATATTTACGATACTACTGCAAAACTCACAATCCACAGCTAAAATACTTAGTTAAAATATGATTTCATCATATTTTAAATTAATAATAATATAAGGGATAGTAGAATAGAAAATTTCTGAATTGGATCGTTAAAAATTGGTAGTTTGTACGTTTAATTACCAACTGCTCAATACGTTTTTTCATATTAGTAATACTTGTGCAAGAGAAAAAGCGATAGTTAAAGAAAAATTATGTTTTATGAAGCATTATAATTTTGTTATGTATTATCATAATTAGAGACTAGAAACAGAAGGAGTTCATAGGGAGATAGAAACAGGCTAATATCAAAGCATTTAAATCTGAACCCACTATATTATTAGCAAATGGATTAAAATTATTTAAAATTCCATTCGGTACTTTTCACAACAGACCAAGTAAATAAATCCAAGGAAAAAATCAATAATACAATTTGACTATTCTCTTAACTCATAACTAATATGTTCTTAAGTTCTTTGCAATATTGAAACCAAGCAGCATGCATTGCTTTTATTATTAAAGGCTGAGTCACTCCATAATTTGTTTAGTGGATAATATATATAAAACAATGCTTATGTGCAAGTATTTAACCTTAAATATGAAAGAAAACAAGAGAATTGCGTTTATACTAAACAAAACTAGGTAATTTGTAATATAATCTCATATTTTTGCCTCTATTTCAGTTTCCTTTTAAACGTCTTGCCTCGAATAATGTATTTTGATTACACAAAATACATTTTCACTCAACACATATGTTTAAATAAGATACACAGAACCGCCATAATTTATATTTCCTATATCACTTCCACTTAATTTTTGTATTCAAATATGTTTGTTCTAATTTATAGTATCATATAATTATTCATATTTCACGATCTAGTTTGCCAACAAGCGGTAATTCCTATTAACTAGTACCGTAATCATAAAATCAAGTTTTATATTTATATACATACATGCAAAATAAACACCAAAAGAGAATAAAAAAACCTAAGTTAACCAAAATGTCATTGGTAAAGACTAAATCAAATAGCAACCCTCAAAAAATACAATGGAGTGGCAATATACAAGTGAACTCATAGGTAATTGTGTGAGACGTTAAATATATTAGAACACCTGAGCCTTAGTAAGCCGCATTCAGAGTGATTTACAGCCTCTTCAGTTCTCAAGTAGACTTTGTGGGTATTCCGCGAGAGGCAGAGCTGCGCGGTGTGAAGGGACAAAGCCTTATCATAGAAACTGCATGCCGTACAGCATACCATACTGTAGAGGAACAGAAGTTTCACAAGCAAATGTAGAAAACCTACTCCAATGAGCACTGTTTCCTTTAAACAGTTGTTCTTCCTTATTTACTATGTTTTGTTAGTACTGTAAGATTAACACTGGAACTTTGAAAGCCCAAGGGGCAAAGGCTTAAAGGTGAATGAATTCAAGTACCCCAAAAGGCACGTCTAGAATTTAAAGGTTTCAAATATCATATAAGTAATAAATCGAGACCCAATAGTTTCGCCTGTAGCCTACTTACAAAACTCGCCATATTTTAGTAATGAGATGAAGATATATATATATATATTTTATAGTTAATGGACATCAAATTAAGTCATGTTAAATTTGAAAATATATATCTTTTTTAAAACAATATTAACAAAGATTTTTTTGTTGGCCAGTTTTGTATATGCTGTCAAAGTCATAGAAACTAAAGTTTTATTATTTAAAAAGTAGTTATGTTAAAACCATTACCAAAAAACACCAAATGTAATGTTGACCAAAAGAAAGTAATTCATGTTATTTCATTTATAAAGAGAATTTTGAATGGACAGCGAACAGAAGATTAAATTTATATCTTAAACTGATACATTTAATGTTCTCCATCGTGCCCGTGTGTATTTAGTACAGTTTATAGTTACTGTAAATATTTTGAGTTCTGTATCGACCAGAAAATAATTAGGGTAAAGTGTAGAGATTCGTAAGAAGATGTGACTTATTTGTTCTTTAAACTTTTTTCCTTTCAACCTGGGTGTTCAACCTCAGTGTTTGATACCATATTTATAACGTCTGAGCAATTCTTTGTTGACATGTTTGATTTTAAATTTTCACGATGACTTATTTGGTAAATTAAACATGGTTAATGGCTTTTATATTTTATGAAGAATGTGACTTATCTATGTGCAGCACACCAAATAATCTGTAAGTAAAGACACCAATTAGTTTTTACAGAAATGATGTAGAGAAACTATTAACTGAGATTACTGGTATTCATTTAAATGATGGGTTATCACCACACATAAGTTGGTCCTGTGTTTTAACGATAGTTACAGAAAATATCCCACTATAAATGGATTATATATCTTACTCCTTTGAATATTAATAGGCTTTCTGCTTTATTTTTAACATTCTATATTAGTTCAACACTTGCAGAATATCTGCTGTACGCTTAGAGGTTCAATAGGAGGATGAACAAAGTTAGTAAACCAAAAGACAAAACACCGCGGGAGTAAAATACAGTATTTGAAAGGGTTTGACATTGAGAAATCAAACAATATGTCCCAACAATTTGTCCTACCCAAGCGGACGATTGGGAGGACTTTTTATTGTAGTTTTGACCTTCACACACCATCACAGTATTGCAGAGTATAAAAAATACATTGTTTTGATCTTAAATTTACCATTCATATTTTGAGTCATTCAGTCACATGTATAAATAATGCAACGGTAATAATACATTATTACAATTATCACGCGTTTTCGTCTGAGTGTTTATATGAACAAATGAAACCTAACTATACGTAACCAATGCTAATGTGACTTGCTCTAGTACTAATATGCAACTGACGCATAAATTATCTAAATTTTGCCGTTTTGCTATTAATACTGTACAACCATTTCTAATACAGACTGGATATACTGAAACTTAATTTAAGCATTAAATATATACACACAGAACATATTTAAATATATTTTAAAACACAGAACACGTTCCAAGCTCAATAAGGTGATTTGCAATGTGCCTTGCGATGAGTTTATAATTGGCTATGAGCTGAGCCTCGTGGGTTTATAGAAATAATTGGTTATCAACCTTGTTCGTTTTTAGAATTCCGGGTCACCAATCAGAATACACATGTTGGAAATGAGAGCATCAACAACACTGATACTGTACCATATTAACTAGACTAAAATTTCTATAAGTTACTTATATATTTATATATAAGTAACTTACTTAGATAAGTTATAAAACTTAAGTTATATAAGTTCACTCACTTACTTAATTTATATTTCACGATACCCTGCACAAAGTTATTCTGTAAATATACTGAACCGGATCGTTTTGTCTTCCGATTCCTTCATTTCCCCTAAACATCAACCCCAATACAGAATGAAGCTTTGAAAAAGTCCAAACGTGTCAGAGGTGAAGAGTGTTATTTTGTTATCAATTAGCACAACAAATGAAGTGCAGTGTTTCCCTAATTTAAAACATTTATTACATTAAATAACAATTGTGCTTTTTAAAGCGTAGTTTCTTTTTTTAAATTTTTCATTTACAGTGAATCATCTATTGAAGTGATTTATAATTTTAGAGAATTTCCCCTATAGGGAAGAAGCTATTACCGAAGTCGGTATGGTAAGACCTAGGCCTGGAACCATGATAACTTTTCGTTTTGAGGTCCCCAGATGCCAAAAACACCATTAGTTCAAAACTGTATATATATATATATATATATGTGTGTGTGTGTGTGTGTGTGTGTGTGTGTGTGTCCGTGGGTTCCATAACTCTCGTAAAAATGGCCCGATTTTGATTACATTTGGTATAATCATGTAAAGCAACATTTATGACTAAGTTCGTAAACCAGCCAGGTTGCTCTATCCAAAGGGGTATTTTGGGGGGGTTTTGTACCACAAAAATGATTTTGTTTGTTTTTACATATAATATTTTAGTAAATAAATGTTACTTTTCACTATTGGATTTGGCTTAAAAAGACAAACAATTTGGTCTTTTTACCATTTCTCTACGTCAATTTTTTACAGAGCTATTGAAAGTGCTAAACACAGTACGTTGTCCAATGTTATTCTTATGGAGAATAGGAAAAATTGTATATCTCGCTTTTTTACCAACTTATCGTGACAAAACATGGTAAATTGCTTTATATCGTTGTGGTTTACTGATATTTGAATAAAGTAAAAAATGTTTGCCAATAGTTCCCGTAGCAGCAAACCTGCGTACTCAGCCCTCATGTTAATCTTATGAAGAATAAGAAAAATGTTATTTCCCTTAATTATGAACATAGATTAATAAAACTTGGTATGTTACTTTAGCTAGTTGAGTTATATTGATATTTATATAAAACACCATTTTTGTGTTCCTTGTTGCAGCAAACCTGCACACTCAGCCGCCATGTTATTCTTAAGGAGAAAAATTAAAAATGTTATAAATAGTTTATTTATGAATGTATATTGATGAAACTTGGAATGTGGCTTTATGTGGCTTCAAGATACATGTATTTTCATTGGAAATTCACTGAGTACGCAGGTTTGCTGCTTAGGGGGTATTATTATCATTATATCGGCAAGGAATATAAATTAAACATTGTGTGTCGCTTCCCTACTCAACTCCATCACTGACGCTGTAAATTAGTTGGAAGGAGGAATTGTTAATCTAAACTTTGTCGGTTAGAGCTTGGCAGGATATACCACATAACAAATTGCCAATCAAACATTCTTCTAAAATGTTACCTTCAAATTATTTGTAAACTCATCATGGACTCTCAACGGCTTCCCATAAGTTCGATAGCATTACATTTATACTAGGTCGTTTTACATTGAAATTTGGTAAAAGTTATGAAATAAATATTTTTAAATTAACGGATGATTTTGAATTACATTGATACAATTTACATTACATAAACTCTTAACTACAAGTTGTTTTGATCGAAATTCCAGAATATAAATACTAATCTTCTTACACAGGGAATACTTTTCAAAGATAAATAATGGTAAATTTTATTACTTACATTTTGTAAGGATTTACCGTAAATACACTAAAAGGTTTATCTTAAATAGCTGTTTATCATGACCGAAAAAGCTAAAAAATTGCAAACTCCGCATACCTAGTTTAGCCAAGTAAATCCTCCGCAAGAAATAAGATGGGAAGAAGATAGACAAATATTTAGGAGTAGTTATACGTATAAAGTTTTAGCTAGGACCATTTTATATATTTATTTATAGTTTTATATAGGCATTATATAACACGGATTATATTTTAAATTATTTAGCAGATTTCAGATAAAGTATAGTTTCTAATTGTTTTAAAAATTAAACAACTTTTTTATTAGCATATACCGTCTATATGTGATTCAGTATAAGTGTAAATGTATCTACGTGTTGTAAGACGTCTTTTATTACATCCCGTATTTTAAAAAATCAACGTAAAATAAAATACTAACTTATTTACAATCTGAAAAATAAAGAACATTCAGTGGGGTTTAAAAATTCAACCCAAGAGATCGTAGAGTGAATGCAATCTCATAAGATCATTTTTTCGCATAACTGCCTACCTCCTTAAAATTTACAGTTTTAGAAATATACAAACTCTAAATGTCACATTTTACAAAAGCAAGTATTTTTAAAAAGCAATCTTTGCATCAATGTTTAACATAGATCAACAAGTCTTAAATTAATAATACATAAGGTTGTTAGCAAAATCTGCAGTAATTGCATTGAGAAACTTGGTTACTAGGTGACTATTCCGTCTTAGAAAATTGATTGAACAGGAATCAGATAAGTTTGCGAGTCGCATACAATGAAAGTTCCAGACAATTAATCAAAATTCATTAAAACTTCCCGGTATGCAATCACTGGATCTTATCGTATTGAAGAGGAACAGATAATTACTTTTTTTACTGAAATAGTAATTAAAATACTGATTGGTGCCGCTCTCAGAATGCTGATTGTACAGTTTTTATTATAATAACCTAACTGGTCCCTCCTTAAGACTTTACATAATGTTCTTTTTAATTAGGTAAACTAAACTTATATACGTCTTTGAATGAAAATATTTCCTTTTATTTTTAAATATTATTAACTTATTAATCAGTATACTATAATACGAATCACTGTTTCAAAAGTAAACAATTAGCTATTGATAGTTATGTATATTTTGAGAAATCTTACCTTAGCAATCTAGTTAATTCAGTTAGTCCTTAAAATCCGGATTTTGTATATAACTGAGTATTATCTTGGTTGACCCTTATAGTCCCAACTGATGATGGTCCTACGGGAACCAAAATCCTAATAAACACCATTCGTTTGAAACTATATATATATGTGTGTGTGTGTGTGTGTGTGTGTGTGTGTGTGTGTGTGTGTGTGTGTCCGTGGGTTCGTAAACTCTCGTAAAAAAGTCCGATTTTTATGAAATTTGGTATAAACGTGTAAACCAACATTTATGACTTTAGGTTCGAAAACAAGCCATATCACTCTATCTAAAGGGGTATTTTGGGGGATGGGAGGTTTGTACCCCAAAAATGTTTTCTTTTTTACTTTTCACATATAATTTTCACCATTAGATTCAGCATAAAGAAACACACAATTTGGTATTTTTATCGTTCCTCTAAGTCAATCGGTTACCGAGATATTGAAAATGCTAAACGCAGTACGTTGTCTAATGCTATTCTTATGAAGAATAAGAAAATAATTATATCTCGCTTCTTTATGAACGTATACTGACGAAACTTAATATACGGTTTTATCTAATTGTGGTCTATTGATATTTGCTCAACAAAAAAAAAATTTCTAAAGGTACCCGTAGCAGCAAACCTGCGTACTCAGCCCCCATGTTATTCTTATGGAGAAAAATTAAAATGCTGTTTCTCCCTTAATTATGAACATAAATCAATAAAATCTTGTATATGACCTAGTTGAGTTGTATAAATATTTGCCTAAACACCCATTTTTTCGTTCCTTGTTACAGCAGACCTACGTACTTATCCCCCATATTATTCTTATGGAGATTAATCAAAATGGGATATATCGCTTATTTATGAATGTATACTGATGAAACTAGGTATGTAGCTTCACCTAGTTGAGTTACATTGATATTTGCATAGAAACCAATTGTTTATGTTCCTTGTTTCAGCAAACCTATGTACTCATCCCCAATGTTATTCATATGGAGAATAATTAAAATTTTTATATACCGCTTATTTGTGAATATATTTTTATGAAACTTGGTATACGGCTTTATGTGGTATTGAGACATATATTATGCATTGCAAATTCGCTGAGTACGCAGGTTTGCTGTTACGGGGGTTTTATTCTCACTGAAACAGATCTTATTAAACAACCTGAAAACATTATTTCACAAACTTGCGACACACCTTTGTGAGACTTGGTTTTTTACACCGCATTACAGATGTTTATTTACAAAAGCTTTCAGTTGACTGACATGTGGCTCTTTTAACATCTAACAAATCATTTTTGTACCGAAAAATACAACTCATATCAGTTAAATAATACAAGATTCTCTACGGACCAGTAAACTTGGCATTAAATTTCTCATTACCTCCACCGGACCTATTTAGCGCATAGGCCCAGCTTCCGATCTTGAATTGGTGGTTTTTATTTTCCTCGTAAACTTTTAACTTTTGATTTCGCTCATTCCTCTTCTTATTATTCGATATTGCTTCCTTCAATTTATTACAAACATCTTCAGCATTTACATCTTCAGCATTTACTCTTGCTCATTTTCTCTTGCGTCAAATCATTTTATTTCCAGGTGTTACTTAATGAATCGTTGTGGGGTAGGTAAACATGAACTCATGTGCGCTGGACTTTGTACTTTCACTTTTCCCAGAGTTTAAAGTTTGTTGAGCTTCACTCAAGTTCTTATCCCATTTATTTGTGGCTTGATTAATATAAACTTGCAAAAACGATTTTATGTTCCGCAAGTAACGTTCACTTAAATTTGCTTGTGGGTGATAAGGAATAATTGTTTTATGTTTTATTGCCAAATTAAACAAAAAGGATCTTAATTCCCCAGTCCTGTAATAACTTGCATTGTCTGATAATATTTATTTCCACGATGAAAAGTTTAAAAAATTACTAAATAAAACAAACTTGGAACAAACTATGTCACACATCAGAACATTATACAAGTATTTCGGAATTTTATATTTTAAAGTCTAGAAGCACTAACTTATCTATTTACACCTTTGGAACTGCAGGCTTTCAAAATTCTTTGTTATTATTTTGGTGAAAACAATTTTTTGCAACGTGCCCTAGTTTGCCGCAATTAAATTTCATTGCGCCTCGTTCTAAGCGATTTGCCGTGTGGGATTCGATTGCTGTTGGCCGCTAGTGGGATTTTCTTTACGCCTGCAAAAGCTCGCATAGGCAACGTTTGCACAGTGTACAGCTAACGGGTCGAGTTCTGAAAACGTTTTAAGCATCTGCGCAAAAACCATGCAACTCCTTGTTACTTCGTTGAGCCCGATTACAATTAATCGCACAATATCTTCCTCCTTGAACTGGCATTTGAGCAAGCGCGCATACAATTTAATTTCCAAAATATACTCGTTCAATTTTTCATTTTGTTTCTGGGGACGTAAAACCAAATATCGTTTTAATGATTCTCGCATTGTGATAGGAACAAAATGCGCAATTAAAACTGTGTGCACTCGTTCAATGTCATGACCCTCGATTAAGCTCTCTAAGATTTTTGCGCGCAATGCCCCTCTACAGTAACCTTAACTAAGTTCTAAAATCTCACTGGCTTTGAGCTGTGTTTCATCTGAAAGCGTTAACCAGTACCTTCACAAAATGCAATAACAAATCCACCACTAGCCGTCCATCAGTAGGCTTAAACATCCTTAAATATTGTTCAATGGGGTTGCTTAATGTCATGTACATGTTTGTGACACTAGAGCTAGCATTGTCTATCTCAGTCTTATCTCTAGCAATTTCCTTATCTTTATGGCTAGAACTGCTTATATTTAACTGTGTTTCTAACTCAATTTCATCTCAAAAACTATCCTCGATTACTTCTAATGCTTTAGTTTTTCCTCAGCTGTACACCCTACCTCCGTTAACTTAGCTTGCATTTCATCTAGCACCTTAATCAATTCAGTTATTTTCTCTACAGACTTTTTCTTACATCTAAGACCTTAGTGTAGTTCAATCTGCGGGCATAATGTTCTAGTTTGGATTCTATGTGCACTAACCTATTTACATTTTTGGTTCCCTTCATCTCATTTATAATTTCACCAATTTCATTCAAACGGATCTCAATTTCATCTACTTCCTGTTTTACATTCAAAGGCTCCAAATTGCTCACGTTCTCTTTAACTCCCAATTTTAAAATTTTTCGAAAATCCTTTCTTAACTGTTGCACAATATCGTCCTTGGGACATCCTAGAACTTTTAACTCATACATTAACTCTTGTTTCGACAGAAGATCCACTTTTAAAACTCCCATTTTGGACTGTTTTTTTAATGATCAACTTCTTTTATCGTAGCAGAGTGGTGCAGTTATATAGCGCTGACTAGCAGGCTATAATATTTCTTGAAGTTAAGAAGTGGTCTTTAAAAATTAAAATTAATAAAATAAAATCTTCTTGTATTTATTTAAACAATTAAATTAAAAGTATTTCTTGTAAAATAAAATAATTTAAAATTAAAAAAAAAATCGTACTCGGTTTTTCTTATCAATTCAATATTTCAAAATAAAAGAAACTGTTTGTTTGCTTTACTGAACTTTAATAATAAAAGTCTTCTTTCTATCCTTTGCCTGGTCTTAGTCTATCTTCAACAACTAATAGAAGCGCTTCGGACCCTTCCAATCTGAAGAAATTCACGTCTCGTTGGGTAGACTAGCGACAAACTTCCGACACCAGAAATGTACATGATGCCCCATTCGCCCAGCGAGTGTGAATTTATGAGCTTTAAACCGAAAGTTCTTGAAGCCGAGAACGCCGGCCATCACGTGACTCGGCTCCTGTCCCCTCAGGCCAAGCAATAATTCAAACAATCGTCTCCAACTTCTTTCCGACATCCCCGGACAAGAAAATTGCCAGTTTGCCCATACTTGCAAAACCAAGTAGCACCAGCAATTTTTATTTGCAATTGTCAGCAATTATTCACAAAACTTGTTTTATATTACATAAATTATTTCCTTTTTAAATGTCACAAATATTATATTCAATGATATAATATTTAATGACAATTAAAACGCTATATCATTCATATTCGATTTTTAATGGTAAGTGTGTTTATATGAAATTTATAAATAAAATAACTTCGCTTAATATCGTTCACCGACCAAATCATGTAAAAAATAACAGAAAAATGCAATCTAGAGCATAATATAGTAGGGGATAGAGATGCAATTGTAACCGCTTAGATTAGAGGGGTTTATCCCAACTTGTCGCCTCCTCTTAATTGCAGCGTTGCATGTTTAATGTCTTTGACACTTCACCTGAAGTTAGCCATCCAACACTTCTGACTGGCCTTCTGTCAGTATTCAACATTTTTTTTTTTTTTTGAATGGTAATGTAGGTTAGGTTAATGGTAATATAACTTGATTGAATAACAGTTTCAATTATCAAGAATTGTTCATAAGAACAACGTTTACTTTTAAAAGTGTCTTAACTGAATATCACTAATGATATAGTATATTGACTAATCTTGGTAGTCACTCTGTTGGTGAAAAACAACAAAGAGCTATGCAATAACATAGAGTTAAATAATTGTGTTTGGCTGACAAGAAAAAAATGATAACAAATGTAATAAACTTAAACCATTATGCCATTACAAATTTTGTTAACTACAACCAATGTATTTAGTTAGTAACAGAACCAATATTATGAATACAATAAGTAAATAACTTTGATACTATACAAATAAATTAGTACTGGCTTAGTTTAGAACTTTCCCCACTTTAAATCAATTACAAGAAAAACTCAGTTAGAATTTAAAGGAGTTAATCAGCTAATTTTTGTCTTTAAATATAAAACTAATTAAAAAAAGTTCATTGGTAAGAAAAAAATAAATAATTTTGGGATCTTTTATAGTGGTATAACATCCTGAAGATTTCGGAACAACATTTATCATATATTTGTACTCTTCATATAGTTTACTCTTTTAAAGACCTCATTTAGCTATGCCAGTGATTTTGACTTTTAATAGTGAGTACAGAACAAGTAAAATAATCACTTGCGTTGTGGAATGTATGTAACTGCATTATATATGATCGCTTTTCGTAAGAGAACAATTAAAAAGCGGACTATAAATTCATAGATAATTTTATTAATTCAATTAATATTAATCATTAGAAACAAGTATAGTTAAATAAACTCCTAGATCATAGAAGATTAAAACCTTTGAGATTGCATCCAAGAAAGATAAATTAACTGATAATTTATCTTGGAAGATCTTATTATGATTACGTTATAAATACCGCAGGCCGGATACATTGTATGCTTGTATAGCAAAGTCTGGATTTCGGTATGCAATAATAATTTATTATACTGATAAAGTAAAATGAGAAAACAGAAAAAGCCAGTAGTCTTAAGTAATCTGGTACAGTTTAATATTATTTGGAACATAAATAAGACCCTTGGGGAAACAGATAACTACAATCTGCCAAACTCGGAATGGCTTAGAGTATTATCTTTTAATTTGTTAACTTAACCAAATATATTGGCATTATTTATTACTCTAATGATTCATCTTATAATATTTTATATCTTATAATCTTTTCTTAGAACGATTAAATTTCCAAATACTACGTTATCTTTTTACCGTCATTCGAAGTCTGTTGTCTTTCAGGTATAACACAATTTGTTATGTTTGTATAACTTTGATTTAGGGTGTTGTTCGTTTTAGCTGAATATTTATTCATACAAAACTGTATTATGCATTAATGAGTACCATGAAATGATTTATTTATCAATGCAAATTAAAGGACAAATTATGAAGTTCAGAAAATATGAGTACTCATTAAAAATAGGAAGGTCACGATCAGCTTTCTTACTCAGCGAAATTTTCATGTAAATATAAAATACTCACATTTTGATCGCGAAAAATCACCAGCAGATTTTTTTCCCGGGAGCATAATGTACCGCAATTAGTTTTTTTCTGATTGACAATCTAACTGTATGTAACCTTTTCTTACTATTTAAAGTTACATGTATTGTTTAATTATCTGTTAAGCTAGAGTTATTAGAGTTATGGACCAGGCTAACGCCTTCACCTTTATTTACTACAAGCCTGCATCGTGACGAGTTTCCTTTTAATAGGAGTTTTCTTATTTTCGAAGTAAAGGGAAGCAAATAAATTACATGAATAAAAACTAATAGTGACAAATCCTTGAACCATATATTTGTTTTAACCAATAACTTTTTTCACAAGGATGTAACATTCACGTTGATTTCTTACAGTTTAAATATATTTTATACAAATAGTAAGGTAATTGCATGTTATAATTAATTATTTATCAGTGTACCAAAACGTTCCGAATAGTATTGAACTTTGAGCCCTACTATGATATCTCAAAAGTATCAGTTACGATTTGTATTTATTACTAGTTGGGTATGGTATAGTTATTTTTTTAAACAGAGTAAACGTAATTTAACTATGCATCTCATATTTATACATTTTCTAAATAAAAGAGCTTAAAACAATTAAGAAGACCAGCTCGTAGGAGAGGCCAATACTGGAGGTAGAGGGCCGAGGTGAAAGTTATAAGACGTTATGAGGGTCAATAGCAATCGTTGTCTTAACCCTCGCTGGTCTTCACCTTTATACCACACCTCCGTAATACTTTCTCCTTTTATTTCTACAAATAAATTTGTTATAACAATTGTCCAAATTAGTCTGAAAAAATATGCATTTATTGTTTTCATGTTTTGTAATAATGAGCGAGGATCTATTATTTTTCAACTAATGTGGTTAAAACCAAACTGTAATTGCATTAAATAAAACTACTATAAAAATATTAATTTACACTACATATCGCATTTAGACCCAAGGTAGTGTCGCATAGTACTAATATAGAGAGATAAAAACAATTTGTAATCAGTTAATTTGAAGCAGTAACGTGACTAATATTTGTTATCTCTGTAATATTAAGGGTGTCCCAAAACACGAGGGTTACTAGTGCATACCCTCGATATCTTTCAAAAAAACTATGTTTAATTTTTTCAAGCTCTTTCATATACTACAATTTTGCAAATAGAAAACTTCCTTACATCTACCACTTTCAAAATTATAACCGTTATAATAAAAATTAAATTATGTTTACTGAATATTCTGTACTTTCCGTACTACGTAATTTTAGTGTTATAATTCAAATTTGATCTTCAATATAAACTGGACTTTGCTTTAATACCGAGTGTCCAAAATGTCCTACCCCCCTCCACCATATTATTTTTTGATCAATTGCAAATAACGAGATTATTTTCCGGGTAAGTCTTAATGACTCAAAAAGGAAACTTTTTATGAGTCAAAATTGTCAATCCCCTTCTTCAAAATAGGGTTTTTTAGGGCAAGTAAAAAAAATTTGAATGGTAATCACCCTTGAGTGATACCTCGTTTTAAAGGGCGTACAAAAATAAGAAGAAGGGCGCAAATTAGGGTTTTCTAGCCCTGTTCTATCATACACAGCCCTCGATTGAATTTTGAAGTTTATAAAGTCAATGTTTTGCATTGTTATGAACTAAATTCAGCAGGAAAGCTTTGAAATTATATGATATTTTGAGTGGTATAATTAAGTAACCAAGCTCTTAATCTTTTAGTCAGTGATACAATTCGCCCTAGTCCCCCAAAAAAGGGGTTTTTGGGGCTAAGTCAAAGATTTTAAATAGCAAACCTTACTGAGTGATATCTATTGTTAAAGGTAATAAAAAGAGAACATGAATGGTGCAAATTAGCGGTCCCTACAATGAACCTCTAAAAAATCGCAGCTTATTAAATATAAAATTTATCAATGTTAATAATGCGAAATTAACGTTATACATTCAAAATCCAATCGACCACTGTGTTTGATAGAACATAACTAGAAACCCCTAACTTGCGTCATTCTTCTTCTTTTTTTACGCCCTCTAAAATGAGGCGTCACTAAAGGGGGATTATAATTTACATTTTTTGACTTTCACCCAAAACCCCTATTTTGGGGGAAGGGGTTGAACATTTTGACTCATAAAAAGTTTCCTTTTTGGGTCACTAAGACTTCCCGAAATCTCAGTGTATGCAGTTTTTACAAAAGTAATGGGGGGGGAGGACGTTTGGGACATACGGTATGACAAAATTAAACAACACATTTTAATCAATAGAGATAAAATAATGGTAGTTGTCTCGAAACTGTTACAGACAAACATATGAAACTACCTGTGATATTCAAAATATTACTGAGCATATTAGCCATGACTGGTTTAAGAAAAATAAATTTCGCAACATTTGTGGATTTTCAATCTGACCCCACTTCTAAGTCAATGTAAAATGTCTGCAGTATTTTATTTTAATAACATTTATTCACTATACCAACAATAAATTTCGATAAATTAACTGTCTGTGATTATTGGCAGTGTTTCAATTCACACCTAATTAAGTTTATATTTAATTTAAATCATCAAAACTTTAATTTTTTATTTTCATATAAAACGAATATTATTTATTAACTGACCAGGAAAGCTGAGAGCCTTGGAATCCTTGGAAATGATCAATAATATGACATCTTTTTTTAATTGACTAAGTTATTAATGAGCAACTAAAGAAGATACGTCAAATAATAATTTATATAATACGAACAATACATTATTACACTCCTAAGTGTTCTTTTATGTAACATTAATGATCAAGTTTAATTTTGATGCATAGAGAAACTTCAATAGAACGCAATCATATTACAGTTTAAAGTCAGGTAGAAAAAATCTCTGAATAAAATCCGTCAGCAATGCTTGAACAGGGTAAGGATTTGGCCCTTAATCCGATTGCAGCTTAATACCATCCGGTTTTTCTCAACATTTGTATCCCATGTGTAATCCATTTTGATTCATCAGATTTGTCCTGATATTGTGAAAGGTTTAAAAATCAATCATATTTGTTAATGAATGGTTTGTTTTTGAACAAAGCATTATAACGACAGAGTATACATTTTTACAAACACATAACTAATCTGAAAGTGTCTAAATGTAAACTATGACAGAGGAATCATACTTAATATGGAATACAAATAAATTATTATTTATATCCTATGGTCCTGAAATATGTATATATATATATATATATATATATATTATTTTACCATGCATGAATATATTAAATATATCTATATTTGTTGATGTACTCTCTGCTAATATATTTCTATTATTATATTTTATCCGTCATTATTTAACTATATAATAAGAGTTATCAGCCAACGCATTGGTTAAAACTTTAAATTTGTCCGGGGCGTATTTGTTCAATGTAATTGAATATCTTTCAGAGTTTCAAAGGGGACAATACCAATTAAGTCATTTGGATAGGTTTTACAGGAAGACAAAATGAACATTAATTAGTGACCCGGTAGCCAAATGGACCGTAGTGATTAAGCCCCTGGACGCGAGCTTGATTTACTGACACAAGAACGGGAACTATGACTTCATCCTGTAGAATCAATAACAAACTCTATCTATACGTTATCATTAGAGATTCCATGATGTAATTTACATTACATTTCATATAGAGAAGCAACAAAATTTAAACTTGTTCTACAAAGCTTATTGTTTTACACTATTAAGTAAAAAAATTAGTTATGAATATTTTATTATTGGGAAGATCTTCAATATTTTGGATATCATCCTTTGGTGGAGTATAACGTTCTATGTCATAGTAAATACTTGATCAAAGTTTAAAAATATCATTACATTTTATCGTATGGTTTTTTGTGGCTTCATCCCATAAAAATCTTTGTACCTGCTAAAATTAAACTTATTAGGAATAAATGGCTACTATTCCAAAAGCACACCTAATCCAATAACAGTTTTCGAAGTTCTTTAGATCAGCTTTCCATTGTTAATCGGAATTCTATTGGTAATATTACGGACTTTGCTTAGCGGCTTGACGAGTTCATAAACTAATTTTTTAGGGCCTGGATGGTTGGGAATTTTAACCATAGAATGCAGTACATACCATAGTTGTTGTTCTCAGGGGTTTTCTGTATCACGGCAGGTTATCAATATATAATAACACTACACAAAATATGCTCAAATATATACAGAAACACTGTTGAAGTAGGAAACATCTTTTTCAGTGGAGAATCAAACGTACATATTGTAAACTAAAGGTGCAAACATGCGGGAAAAGGTCCTCATGAAAATTCGTTCCGTCGTTGACCTTTTTTACAAATGGCTTGTTGTAGAGACTTGTTTTAGTATATAACGTTCGAGGTCATATGAGCATGACGTCAATAAGACAGTTTCTGGAATATCAACACAATAAGTACAATAGGGTATTAATGCACATTAATAGTTAAATAATGTTATAATCATTACTTTGTTTGTCCCTATATACCGGTTATTTGACTATACAAAATGTCTAAGATAAAAATCATAATTATTATAGGATAAGTAGGTTAATTACCTGTTAAGTGGTTTATTGTTATCGAGTTGGCACGCCCTCACTGATAGTACAATTCAGCTAATTTAACCGCAACTGTCTTTGGAAAACTGGAGTCTGGCTAAACATTACCTCCTCGTTGAAATAGTAAGTCTTGAACTCGATTATACTGTATGTGTATCATTGTCATGTCACTTTAATATTGTGTAATAGCTTGTCTTGCTTTTATAAATATTTTGTACTTATTTCTTGGTAATATTTAGCGTAATGATCAACAAACATTAGATTTCTCATTGCACTTGTTTAAGGATCTTAAATTCCGAAATAAAATATTGAAAATATTCTTGAATGAGTTTATGTTACTTGTTAATTAATTCGTTTGTGAATTGTTTCATCGCAGACGAGGTTTTTCTGCTTCCTTCGATACAAAGCTAGACCAAGTCACTTCCAGTCAAAGTAAGAACTGTCCATTATTTATTATTAAGATTGTATGGGACATGTTTTATTTAATTAAACTGTACTATCGCCACTGATGATTTTAATGTAAAACGAAAGCCTGCTGGACAAATAAACCACATCTGTCAAACTCAATAAAAAAGTTACAAATTTATTTACCTGTATTACATACAACTTGTATATTCCAAATTTAATAAATGTTAAACACTCATTGGCAAACACTCATCATGGGTATACAAATGCAAATGGGTATATTATTAAAAATCCAATACAATTGAATACAGTTTGCTGGAACTCGTAACATGATTTACTCGTTTATTATATCTATCCAATATAAATGCAATTTATTTCTAAATAACTTTGATTTATGGTTAGCCAGGTCAATTGGAAAACAGTTAGAACGATAATAGACATTTACAATTGTTCTCGTAAACATTAAACAATGTTTATAAAATAAAATTAAAAATATTTTCCGAAAGGTATGTGTCATATGTATACATCTTTCCGCATAAAAAAGTAAGTTTAATTCAGTTTGTTGAAAGGATCGAACGACAAAGATGTAACCTTTTTTCCATCGCATTTTGATATTGTGACAAGTCAATCATGTTATTCCTCTCTTTTGGCTCAGCTCTAGCAGTAAAAGTTGTTTTATATTTGTTCTACGATAAATGTATTCAGTCAGCGAGTAATAAAATATAGACATATATATTCAAATTAGTAAAAAATATAAAATGTATTTCTAAACATTTATATGAATATGTATGATATGAATATATATACTTATATACTTATAAAGATATTGATATTAGTAATTGTAATAATAGTAATGTGTAATATGTTATTTTGTTACAATATCAGAGTTAATCTATTATTTCAAATAACTTAAAATTTCATAAAACAATATTAGAATAAATACAGCTTTTTCGTAGATAAAAATTGGTAACATTGATAAAGACGAATAAGATTGATATTAAGGCTAATTTATGCGCTGATAAGGACAGAATATTTGCGCTTGAAAAAACTCCATTGCGAATATAAACTATTATTTTGATGGTTAATTTAACTTCTTATATATCATAGTTGCAATAATAAAACATGTTATACAGTAATTAATTTTTTTTACGCAAAGTTTTGGACCTACCATCAAGTGCTAAAAATTGCATTATCAATTGTTGTTATTCGTCACACAAGTGTTTCTGACTTTGCTTGCGCTACCAGTACGGCAGCGTGTACAGCGTATACACAGTTGTATAAGTTTGTTTACAGTATATAGCTAAAATAGTTTAAGAATCATAAGAAAGTATTTAGAGTAACAAGCACACTTAATTCAATGCTATCAACAATCTGTCTACATTTCCTCTTGTATTGGATGATTTAATAAATTTGAGATAGAGGTATTCAGTTTTTGGCGCATTGAAGTAGAAATATTGCAATTTCGTTGGTGAGGGAGTCCTTTGTTTGAACACTTTCAATCCAACTCAGGGTGGTGGATTCAGACCACCATTTCGTTTAACTTGATATCTTATTCCAAACATGTTGAATAGCTAAGTATTTCATTTTGAAAATAAACCACACCCTTAGGAATGTCTGTAGTATTTTGTTAAGTATACTTATACTAAATACTTATACTAATACTAATACTAATACTAATACTTATGATAAATATTAATGGAAAGGTTGTGTTTCAGTAAGGTTATTTTACAATGCTATTGTTTATAAACGCAGTTTTATTTTGTATTTTGTATTTCATAATTCGTTATTGTTAATAAAATGTAATAATACAAAATAAAATTATTTGTATAAAGGAAATGTAATAGGACGTTTCCACAATTTAGTTTTGAACTTGTATTCATTTTATTAGTAAGTACTCAAGATTGTGTGTATGTGTTTATTGACAAACTTCAAGTTCATAATTGTTTAATAGTTTTAAAACAATTAAGTTTTTGAAATTCGACCTGATTTTATAAGATATAAAATTGAAATCTGTTGACTTGAAAAACGAGTCTTACATTCAATATTATACTTTTGCAAAGCTTATTATTATATTGTATTATTAATTGTAATCATAATGTATTTTATGATTATGATAATGTGTAGTTTTCTTATAAAGCAGGTCAAGTGAAGTTCAATGATTCAATGTTTTTATATTTCTGATACTGACGGATTGATAATAATTTAATTAAAATTACAGGTAATGAAAGTTGCATCGTATTGTGATCCTTTATAGCGGAAATTTAATGATTTAGATTAGTTGGTTACATGAAAACTTGCAAACACGCTTATTAAAATCCTTACTTAAAGTGCATTTGGTCATTAGCTCTGATGAAATAAACACACTATAAGACGCTAGTATGTCATGATTTATTTTAATTTCTTCCGGTGTTGATATTAAACTACATTTGGGTCACTAAGCAGATATAAATTTATTTTTTGCCATACCTCTTCAATAACAGCAGTTTGTAACACAATATGCATTGCGATGCTATTGCTATTTTGATTTACTTTCTTTGATATAAAGTTTTGTTTTGATTTAATTTTTCGCCCTAGAAAAAAAATCATTTGATGATACTTCGAGGTCGAGGTCATCAGCTGTTGAATATGAACTAAAAGAATTATCCAACTTGTAAACAATGAAAAATCGTGTAACAGATGGATGTTTAGAATAGCAATATCAAGATGGTAGAAGACCTTTAAAGGTAAACAAGTAAATAAAATTTAGTTTTTCTGAAATTATTATCTTAATATTATTTTAAGTATGAAGAAAAACATAGTTCATCACTTGGACCAAAATTGGCTTTTCGGCCCTTGCTCAATTGTTAAACTTTAGCTCGTATTGAAAAGCCACTTTTGATCTTAGGGGCGTAATATACTAAAAATATCAAAATTCTTGTTTTAGTATTTTCAAGCGAAATAATTTAATTTGCTAGGTGGTTTCCAGATTATTAAATTAGGTGTTACTTTATAAAAACAAAACAAAATTAGCTAATCAAAAAACATTTTGAGGGATTCAAATGTGTATTTACAGACGTACGATTAAAGACATCTCCTTCTGCGAGAGTTATATCTTATAAACTAATAAAATAATAATAAACTTAATAAAATAAATACTAATGTTATTTATCAGTGTAATCATAGTAGTTGGTTTATCTTCATAGAATAATATTTTTTAACGCTTGAAGAGTAATTGTTTAATAATTCTATGGTGGTGACTCTACAGCTCAAGAAGTATTGAAGACATAATTAGGAGATTGTAGTTTGACACTAGAGAGTTTTCTTGTTTGCTTATCCCTAATGTATTAGGGATATGTGTTTTATCCATTGTTGATTGAGGAAGTATTTTCCTTACTAACCAACAAAGAAGCATAGTTTAGGTTATCATGTAAAGGCTGCTAATAAGTATGTATAAGACTACTCCGTAGCTGCTTGATCCTAAGTACAGCTTGGGTAACGCTAATAGAAATAACTAAAACCCGGTTGTAAATGAAATGATTACGGCTGTAACGTAGATTGGCTTTACCTAAGATCTTTATTGATTTAAATTGTATATTTCATTTATATTATTTCTTTCAGTATTGCAAAAATTATAAACTCTATGTAATCAAATGCAACTTATGAGAACAAATATACACTTAAAAATACGTGTAGACTCTAAAATCATATTACAAATTTAAAAAATGATAACTTCTCAAAAGAGCACATTTGGAAGAGGAGAGTAAAATTGAGCGAGGAATAAAATTAAATTGCAGAGTAAAGTTTTAATAGCACTCTAATTGTCGGCAAGAAGTTTGGACAGTCACAGTTTGGAACAACTTTACAACAATCTCGCACTAGGCAAAGAGGATTAAAGCTGGAAGTGCATTCATAGTGGATATTTAATCTTTACTATATCATGAAAGAGTATTGTATACACTAAAAGTATTTTAATATTTTAACAGTTAAAACGAGCACCGCCTTCAAACATATTACACCTTTGAGTAAAACATGAGTTTTATTCTACAAATACAATATTTTAACTGTTTGTTGTGATGATGTTGTTTTATTCTCTAAATGCGTTTCTTCAAAAACTGAGATCATATATCTGAAAAAACGTTCCAGTAAATGAAATGATTTTCACGGAAAATCTTTAGAGTAGTTAATGTAAATCATATTTGGTATAGTGTACACAAGTAAGAATGCATTTATATTATATTAAAATAATTATATCTAAAGCTCAAGTAACAATTAATTAAGTCAGAATCAGAAATAAAACTGTTTATTTCCATAAAATATGTCAACCTTTAATACTTCTTCACCTTGAAAAATTTCACAATGCACCATTTTAAAGGATTTTTTACTACTGCTACAATAAAAAAAAGACTGTAAAAACCCGGTATATAAAAAAACAACTATTGCCTTTTATTGTTATGGATATATAATTTAGTAATAATTTACTGTGAATTAAACGGGTTGGATGGGATTAAATGGATTTAACATGGGATGAAAATGTCGAGAAAATCTATAAGAGATTGAGCTTCAATCGGATTGAGAATTAAATCTCTCTCACGCTTCTACAGCAATTTTGATGGCCTTTGATGAATAACTTTTCAATCTGCCTTTAAACGGTACAAGCACTGAACTCTATCTAAAGTTCTGATCCGTAACATTTTCGTTATCATACTCGTAAAATAACATAAAATTATTAGACATAAATGCAAGCGTTGTTGTAACGTTCATTCGTTCTATTGTCGTACTTTATGTAGGACATTTGTTGGTGCTTGAAGGTGGGCAAAATTTCTCAAAACAATATACTTGTCATAAATTAATTTTATGCGCTATAATTCATAATACATTAAACTTTACTCCAAAATGCTCGTTAAAATATTATGTTTATAGGACAACATAAAGATACATTGGTAAATAGTTTCTAAATCACACTTAAACACTACTACTAAAGTACTAAGTAAAGAATTACCGCTTAAGTATTACTAAATTATCGTGACTAGTTTTCAGAATTATTAAAACGAATGAAATAAAATAATCTCCTAGGTGCCCAAAATTGTTATGAATCGTAAACACAATTTTGATAAAACTATTTGATCAATAATAATTACCAATATAATAATAAGTAACCTATTTTATATATGATTTACCAAGATTTATTTCATCGATATGCCATATCACACTTAAAACTTCTTCAAACCAATAATTCGCCATAATGATTAAGATTACCGTCAACGCTATATTCAAACATATAGCATTTAACTTAAACACTTACAAACTTTAATTTAATGCCTGATTCTCACTTATTTATTTGAGCGCGTAATGATGAATGATGGCAACAAGTCATTACAACAACAAGATCAAAAAACTCACAACAGATGTTAAACGAGTTCGCACGCAGCACGCTGACGTGAGGGAAGTGAATTTCCACATAAAAACTTTTAAAACTCAAAATCAGTGTAAAAACATACATTTTTCCCATTGTTATTGAAATCTGAAAACATTGATTTTTTGGCTGTTCTGATACTCCTGGTTCCATTTACTTGCAAAGCTGGGAATACAATTTTGCGCATTATAAGGTTAGGAGAAGGTCCAGACAGGCTGGAAAGTAGGCGTGAGGTTGCTAGGGATGATAAAAGTACTCTAACAAAGGAATAACAGGCTTTTATAGTGTTAAGCACCATTAGACAACGTACTGTGTTTAGCCGATACACATTTCTTTAATAACTCGGTAAATATTTTTGCTAGAATGATGAGAGAGAGCTTAAAACTTTCGTCTTCCTAATTCCCGTCTTTTTACATGCATTAATTTTACGTCTGGGGCTTTTTTGACCCTTTTTGGGCCCAAAAACTCGAAATTTGAAAGATTAATCCCCAAAAAATGGGTTTAGAGTTTTCCGATTGTTTTGCCCAACGAACTTGTCCAACAAATTATAAAAAGGAACGTTCCTACAAAATTTGAAGTAAATCGAACAAAAAATGCGACCGCTAGAGTGCATACACATATATATATATAATTTTGAACGACCCCCCAAAACGTGTTCAGGGGGTCACGTTAGGAACTTGTATGGTGGTCCCGGGCTCAAGTTTCACTGTGCGGGTCATGCTCATAGTTCACTTTCCAAAGGATATACACTAACAATGCGCAAGCTGCGCAAGGGCAGTTTTAGTCATGAGTATTAAATTTATGTTAATAGCCTTTTGATATTTTTACTACTAACAATTACAGTTGTAATTTAACAATATTTTAATGTATAAATAAAGAATTAGTAAAAATACTTGTATTGTTTTGGGTTACACTAATATTTATGCGGTAGGATCGATAACACTGAGAAGGGTAACCCAGGATTTTTGTTCATAACACAAAATATATCATACAAAATCTGTTAAAAAGCTGGCAAAAGTAAAACTAATACTTTTTATTATTTTGAAACATGTCAGTGAAAAAAGAGTAATTTATAATACCAATATCTTTAATATATCCAACAACTTTATATCCGTTCCATAAAGAGTGTTTAAGAGTTGTTTACAAGGGTTGGAATACCGGGGTGGTTACGATAATGGTTTCTCTCGCCCTCGTAACGTCTTATAAATTTCACCAGCCCTTAACAATCGATCTCTTCGTACTTTCTTCTATTGGTACTGTGTTTTGTACTGTGTTTTACATAGATTTAAAATTGTAGAAAGGCGAACAGTAAAACCGCTAAGTATGTTTTAATAATTTTAGTCTGAACGTTAAATAATATAATTCTCGTAATCTAGTTAATTTTGGAAAAGCCCAGCTACACTGTATATTTTCGATGTTTTCAACTAAAGATCCTAAGTCTGGATGATTCCAAAATACTTGATAATAGGAATCAAGTACTTTTACTTTTAGACTACATATTTGGTATTTTGTATTTACATTTAGATATTTGAAAAATACATTTTGAAAACCAAAAGATGAATAATATTTTTGGAAGGCAATCGATGTTAAACCTTAAAAATATGTTAAAAAGGGGTTTTCTCCAATCCGAACAAGATGATAATAGTACTGACCCTTTATAACGTATTACATTGAGAAATCATGTTTGAAGTATTGTTCTGACAATTTATAATATATTTATATGTTTGGAGGAAGAACCATGCAGAAAAAGTTTACAACCTATAATTGGACAGTTAACAAACATTTTCCCTACTTTACTGTGATAGAAATTATTCGTGACGGTTAACGGATGGCGATAGCAACTTATATATGATATAATTTTGTCTTGACAATTAACGCTGTAGTAATAATACTATCGTAATATATAATTTCTGGTATATTACCAAATCTAAGGATTATAATTAAAACCAACTCAAAAGGTTACGGATCGTAGCTTCTGCTCTCCCATGAGTCCTATTTATGTTCCGACCAATATAAACTTGTCGAGATTATTTTGGTCTCCAGGCTATTCTCTTGTTTGTATTTTCCATTATCAAAATTATGTAAAAAATAATGTTTACCGATAACATATAATTTAATTGATCATTCTGAATTTAATATAAACATTGCACCATACAGTCGTTAGTCAAATAACCATCACATTTTCTTTTAAATCAAGCTTTATTTCGATTTAAAAGTTTGTTTGTGGTTTCTGTAATCAACTGCTCTCTTACAATTTAATAAAATATAATTGATTATAATCCATTGCATTTCTATATATACTTTTTCACTATATTATTTGATAATTATTAATTTTATTTCAAAACGCATTAATCACTTGATAAATAATAAGTTAAGATCGCTAACTAATACCAACAAAGGGAAACTCCGTGTTTTAGGGCAAACAACAGATAAAGGGTCAAAGGCATTAATCCTTCAAAGGACCGATTAGAGGAAAGGTGTCAAAGTAGGATAAAACCCACCCTGATGTACAAAATTCCAATTTACTCTCAATTTACATTTTCAGTGTCTCCTCAAATGATGTTTTTTGGTTATATTTAGACCTTTGAGGATAATTTTTTTAATTTGTTCTTATTTTTAAACATTTTAAATGGAACTGAGTTTTAGTAAATTTGTTAACATATTCCATATCAGTGGCTTTATTTGTTTTATTCTGTTAAAAGAATTCCCCTAAGGTACATGAATAATCATTGTACTCATTGTACGAGCTGTATGAGTTTACACAATTGTATGTTTTAGTTTTAATATTTCTTCACTATCTATTCAAAGACAAATGTGAAATTTAAATCATCAGATATATATTTTATATTTGTACCTATAAAATAAACTTACATCTATAAAACATAAATATACTTATGGCAAATAACTGTTTGGAGGATAGAAAGGCCTGGGCAGACCAGATAATGCTCCGACGTCCAACTTGTTATGCCAAGCGGCCCGTGAACTAGATTAACTGGAGTGTATCGGGTAGATACAATTGTCTAAGAATTATTTGGGATGACTTTGTCTCCTCTTTCTATATTTAGTTGTATTACATTTCAATTGTCTACCGAAATACACTTTACAAATAAAATACAGTATCATGAAACTAGATAAGAACATAATTAAATAAATTAAAACTTTACTTATTTTATTTATTTTTATTAAAACCCCTTTAACAACATAAACGATATGTATTTGTACTTACGATCAATGCATCTATAAAACAAATAAATAAATACCTAGGTACAAGTACTGCTAGTAAAAAATAAATGTAATATAAAATATAAGTGGGAGTATTGTGTTTACAGAGATCATAGCTTACATTTTATATTGTAAAATGTATGTTTTTCTTTTTTTGTATTGATTATTTTCTTCACTGTTCTTCACTGCCGCTGATATTTGTAAATTTGTACAGTCTTGCTTAGACAATGTTCTAAAAAGACTATTCTATATGTCAGTATATAAAATATAATATTTTAATTACTATAATTTGTAATATTTATTTTATATTATGTTTTATGTTTGATGGTATATACATTAATAACCTATTATTACTTTGCTGTATATTCCATATATTTTGACCTTAATGATCAAAACATTAACTCTTAAATAATCATGAAAATATGAATTACTGCAATATCTAATCTTCGGTCTGAAATTTTAAGCTGGGTAATAAAATCTTACCGATAATAAAAACTGACTCTATTGTGTCCCTTTAAGTGGTGAAAAATTTGGGAAACTTTTATTCCTGATAGTCAAACGTCGTAGCCTTTCCACTCGAGTGATCTTTTGTCTTGCACTTGAATGGCTTCTGTTATGAACTCTAAACACTTTAAGTGAAAACTGCATATATTGTAAATCTTGAATAAATAAAGAATGTGTGAAATAAAGGGAAAACCTGACTCGTATCACTTAAGACGGTGTAAAATATAATGAGGGGATATTTATGACGTATTTATTACACTACTTGTATTATTTTCATTACTTGGTTATTTCCCATTAATTAAGATCACTTAGATTTAACGACGTGAAAGGTATCAACGTTTTTCAATACTATTTAATATTATTTTAATACTATTTATTCAATACATCGATGCTTCAGACTTCTTGTCCTGTGTCAGACTACTTATTGTGTACTAGTTAAATAGAAGTTTGTCAATGAATATAAAATTTAACAAACAAGTTTTCAAAAGAGTTTATACAACTTTTGAAGTGAAACATTCCAGCTTTGCCACGAAATGGAATATGGTAATAAGAGATTAATTTATAACTACATGCACCCTAATTAGAAATTTATATAGAACTACTTATTGTAAAAGTAGTATAAAATAATAATACTGCCTTCATAATAAACGAAAAAAGTATGATTAATGATTTTGAATAATTACGAATCAATGAGCGTGATAAAGCCTATTTTGTAAGAGGCACAGTGTAGTATAATCAAACTGGGTGTTCAGGCTATAATCAGTATTGGTTCTTAAACAATTCTTCCTATATAACGATTTTGAGGATTGAGAAACATAGATTTATATGTTAACAAAATATTGATAAAACAGATGAACATTGATAAATAAGGCGAGATGATAAATAAAACAAAAAACTAAATATAAGAAGGCCAATTAAATTAAACAAATTAAATATTGATTTCAATTAACACATAATACTGACAACATACTGTAGATAGTCCCTATTTAATAAATTGATCAGAAGATTGTGTAGTTAAACTATTTATATCGAACTCTTATATATATTTTCTCGACCTCGTCCTTGAAAGATGATCTAAGGAATGACTAGGTCTTAATTCCACCGTTTATTCTATACATAACACCAGATGCAAACTAACCCTAGAGAATGTTAGTATTTTTTATTAAAATTAAAATTTAATAATGATAATATTTAAACCACTTTTTATAAAAATGAGTTTATACTTGGTTTATTTTGTAAGTTCCAAACTCTTCAGTGACCATAGAATAGTAATTACATCATTAGAGAGATCCAATACTGATTGCATTGGAGTAAATGGAGGAAATTAATTCAGTGTAACAAATGCGTGACTTTGATATTAAAACTTGGGCTAATTAGTTTCTTACCTTTGAAAAATTGAAATTCAATTCGAGAGTCAGTTTTAAATTCCTTTAATTAAAGTAATATAACAGCTGGTCTTATCCTCGCTGTGCAAATCCAACCGGAGATTCTTCATGTAGCCTACACTGAGATCTTAGTTTGACGGACTTCATGATAACTTACCGTATCGGATATTTAATTGAATCCATAAGTTATACTTTTTTAAAGTTATTTTAAGTAAATAAATTACAAGATAAAACTCGTATTAATAATTATTTTCAAATAATAGCTTTGTAAAATTGTATGACTTATTACTGGAAGGGGAGTCTAAATAGAGGGAGCTAAGAAGGTTGTACCCCAACCCCACTTGTAATTGGTTATGTGACTCATAAAAATATCGAGTAAACATAAGGTCCTAGACTGATTTTTACGAATTATAAAATTAAAACCATTAGAGCTAGATGTATTTAAGCTTATATGTTTAAGAAAGTGCAATAGATAGAGTTGTATTTACAATACATTCATCAGTACACTTTCACGTGTGGCCCATATTGGGCCCGTAGGATATTTAGCCGAAATTAAATTTCCTCCTAAGTATTAACCAATAAATCCTCAGCGATTGTTAAAATAGGTCCTCTAATTCTGGTCTTCAGCTCGTCCATTGAAGAGATAGGTGTAGCACATACAACGTCTTTAACCCCATAGTAAAAAGTTCATTGGGGTATTATCCTGTGAATGAGCCCAAGCAATAGTTTATGGATGTCAGAGACTTCCACTCACCTAAGATCAGTCGGTTGATCGGTCGCGTCGGGCACATAGCTTGGCCTCCTCGCTCACCGTATGGACTTTTTTCTTTAAGAGCTGTGTAAAGACGTGGTATATACTACACCTGTCTGTGGTATGGACGAGCTGAATACCAGAATCAGGGGAGCAATCATTGAGGAAACGTTGGATTTTACTTGGGTGGAAATAGAATTCGAATTGAATTGACGTGAAAGTGTAATAATGTTGTATGTATTGTAAATAAACCTATTTGTGGAATTTTCTTAAAAAGATAAGCTTATACTTGTAGCTCTGGTGGTTTTTATTTTATTACATATGCGAATCAGCCCAGGACTTTATGGACACTCAGGATATATTGGGCTGAGAGTCCTTATTGCTTACTGCGCACTTACATAACTTAATATCTACAAATAGCCCGAATCTCTGAAACGTAACTTACGTCATCTCCTGAGATCCAAGACCGTTTCAGTTGGGTATGCCGATGACGTCATCAGGCGGTCCCACACCTTTCGCGAAAACTCCGAACGTTCAGAGTTCGGCCAAATGTTCGGGCCTGTTCGCGAGAAGTGTGGGACTGCCTATAGCCTCATCACCTCACACAACGTTGAGGTGTCCCAGCTCTAGCTGAACCAAGTGATGCGCGTTGTCAACAAGTCGACATTTTAATGACTTATCGCCATCCAGAGATTGCGATCCTTTCAAAGAACCAGATAAGCAGTACAGTTTTACTATACTAGTGAGGTAGGGATGTTTGCCAGACCACATTTGCCACCAGGTACCTCGGGACTGTGTTGGTCACAGAGCTTGGACGGAGGCCCAGATGTTTTGCACACCAGAAAGGGCTTACATGCACAGTAATGAATCTATTTGTATAGACATGTTATTTGATAAAAATTCCCACAATCATCTGCATTTTAGCTCCATTTTCGAAGATCGTTGTAACTAAAATGAAAAAAATAAGTTATTATACATTTGTTTTGTTACGTCCCAAACATGTATATTGGCATTACAATCCATAGAGAACAGTAACCATTAACTTCACCGCACGTTCAACGTCTGCACAAAGGGAGGCAGTTAAACTACAGCAGTTAAGATAAGATAAGCAACATAAACCCCATCCATTATTAATGATCTACCACAGTTACAGCTTTAGCTGTATATCCTCCTGTTCGTTTTGATTTAATATTAAAAGCCTAATTAAATCTGTACCAATATATCAGTGCTACTATATTGTCAAAGTTAATTATATATGATTTTAGTTGTAAATTATATAAGGTGAAATAAAACCTAATCATAAGGAAGTGTACTACCATTTAAAGCGAGCCGCTACTTAAACAAAAGCCAAAGAAACCCATGAAATAGCATCAATAACATGCTAATCTCCTTCACAATATCTCCTATTAGAAAGCCTCCTCCACAAGTGAGGCTTTTACATATTGTATTCTGAGGACAATCTCACTCAGCCATGGGACAGATTGTATTATTGCTCAAGTCAGGATAGTTTACTATTATGCAAATTTCTGAAATAAAAATAATGTGTTTATGATTTTCCTGGAACCTTGCGATTTAAAAACTAATTTCTGAGGACTTGAACGAAACCAGCCTAAATATATATCATTAGGTGTGGTTGGATTGATCATTTATCGTAACATATATTATCTACCTTAAACCAAATTAATGAATAATACAATAATGGTTAAGAAAATGCCACGAATGTGGTTTATGTTTATTATAAACCTTAAAACCATTTTTTTTATTCAAGCCTTTCTAGTTCTAGTATAACTTTTAAATTTTGTGAAGTTAAATTCTGGATCCATTACTGTCGAGTTTTTAAGGAAAAAACAACATTAAAAAACTATTTTATTTCAGTTTTAACAAACCAATGAGATAATCGATAAAGCAAAATCTATTTGGTAAGATTAACTCCTATGTCTCCAAATAACTCCAAATAAGTCTGCATAAACTTGCATTTATACATTTTAGAATAAAACTATTCATGTAATTCTTATTTCTTTGGAAAACCAATCTAACTTTTGCTGTTGTTTAATGTGCGTTATGTTAATAGTCTTATATATTTAACTTCTGTCTATCTTTACAAGACACCTTCTAGGCAAATTGGGTCAGGCTGTAGTGAAAGTTATACGCATAACACGTGATGACATATCTGGAAGTAGATACCAGTCATAAAAATAAACAATTCCGCTCGATATAACAGCAAGCACATCCTTTATGATTTTTGGTATTAAAATGTGGGCATGGATACGTTTTGTTGGTAACATTCATAACCAAACATTTATCTTTAGAAATCAGTTATATATATATATATATATATATATATATATATATATATATATATATTTAAAATATAAATTTATATATATATATAAATTTATATATATATATATATATATATATATATGTGTGTATATAAGTTTGTTCAGTAACTATGATGAAAACCAATAACTATTTGTATTACCAAATGATGATTGGACGTTTATTTATTGTTGTAATCATTATTTGATTACTTTGATATTGTCAGTTCTAAATAATCTTTTTTTTTAATAAACAAATAGAGTCAAACATGTTTTTTTTCATTTTGACCACTACCTCGAATATTTGAATATTGTGTAAAATGAAAAATTAATTACAATCTTCCCTCCAAATATATCCTATATTGAAGAACAACCTTTTAAAGATAGGTTGTTCTTCAATATAGGATATTAAAGAAGTAGGTTGACAAGGTGACAAGTGAGAGGAATATGTTTCCAATTACCAAACAAATTACAACTTACATGAAAGTTTGGTCAGAGAGTTGAGAAGGATAGCAATTTTCTTTGTCTGGTGCTGGATATAAGGTCATCTAGGGAAACATTGGGTAGAATATCATATTGCTACTGTTACAAGCGAAACGATACCTCCCCTTGCAGTTTCTATATTGCATTTCATATTCCATTCGTGTTCTCTCTAGTATTATCATTGATATAATCTTAACAAGTTATTTTATTTTGCCTTTTATAGTTTAAAGATCATATAAAATGTTATGAGCAGCGTAATGATATGCGTAATCATTAGCTGGTGGGGGATTTTAACTAATTTTACCTCCAAATATTAATATCAACATAGATTTTGAAATATACACTGAATGATTCAAGTCAGTATTTGGCTTCTTACGCTATTTATTATCAACGTGGTAGCACGTTCGGACACATATTGCGCATTAAGGAGGCAAGCTTGCTCCTGGTTTTGTAATACAAGTTTTTGATCCAGGATATCTCAGCATATTACTGAACAGATTTTGTGTTATAAATGATATGATAATATTCAAGGATAGATAGTGAATGTAGGGGCTAAAACCACTCAAATTTGGTTTGTTAAAGTGGATAAGTGGTGTGAATAAGTGGTTTTTGTATTAATTTTCGCTAAGGAAAATAAATCAGTATAAAAGTATAAACACAGATTAACCCGTAAACGTAAAATGGTTTCTAATGACACTATTAAATAATCACAGCTGATCACCATTTTATTTTAAGTGGTTTAAATTATTTGTTTATATTTTGCGACCATAACTTGATGACGAATAAGGGCAACAAATAAAATCGCGTTCCGTGGATATATTTCCCATATAAAGTTTTATGAAATTTCCATTTTTCAGCCTTATAAGATGATAGTTTCAGAAACGTGAAAAAAACACAAATTTACCTATTTATTCTTATTTTCCCTTACACAATTATAAATATTAAGATGGCATGATAAGTATACTAATGCGTGTCGTATTTGAGATGTTTTAAGAATACTATCATAACATCTATGCAAACGAAAATACTTGGTATGATTTGTGATAGATAATCTTTAAATGTTTACAGTATATTTGTTCATTTATATTTTGTATTTATATATTGTTAAACAATTTCTACAAACAATTTGTTATATTTTAATGTGTTATTAAGTTTATTATTAAATTATTATTGTATATACACAACTAATAAAACTAAATAATACTTTGTTATTGTAAGCTGAAAAATGTGTGGATTTTATAATATATTTGAATTATTTTAGTATTATACTTAAATCATATATTGGACGTAATGAATATGATAGGCATTTGGGCTTTGGTCAATAAATACTATTTTAGTTGAGATATAAATATATTTCTTGGAGCGATTTACAGTATCTAATAACAACATAAGTCCAGATCATTCAACAAGACTAAAAGTCAGGGAGTCAAGACTACTAATCTTCGGTAATAATCATCAGCTTATTATTTTTGGATTTTTTATAGCCGATTTATTTGAGACATCCAGTCTTCAACTATGAACCAACTACTATGAAAGTCTTCTTATCTAGAGATAAGTTTGTTCTTCACTTTACTCACGGTTAATTAAGTAAATTTTAACGGCCGTTTTACCTGTCTGTGTACATTATATTATTAAGTGTAATACATTTATAGGGCTACACCATTTAAGTATTTATACTATATTGTATGTTAATGATTTTTACTCAGTGGAAACGTAATGCGACAATTTATTTACCGTGTCGTAATCGGTAAATGTGACATTAAGATGACTTTAGTAGCTTTACAACAACTCAGATGTTAAGTTAGAAGTCAAAAGTAGGAGTCAATCATTTTTTTATAGTATTTACTTCTTATCTTAGCAATTCCATTATTTCATAAAACATTATTTTTAAGGTTTATTTGGCTAATACTTGAATCAGCAGTTTGACAAAAAATTTAATTATTATTTCATGAGGAATATTTTACTTCTTGTTACATCTACACAGTCTCACATTATAAAGAAAGAGTGTGAGTTGTTTGGGTAGAACCTCTGTATTAAAGCGTGAAAGCCTTAACCCATGTCTCCCACCACAGCCCAAGGGAGAGCTACAACTTCCAACTCCAGAAAGCTTTTATCCTATTATCTATTTTTATCTGTTCTGTGTGTAGTTCATTCTGTATTTGTCTGAAAGTAAGATATAAAAGAATCCACTTTTATTTTATTGTAATTTTATATAATCATAAGTTGTAAATCCAATCTGTTATACACAATTAAAATTGAAATTAACTATATATCACATATAAATTATATTTTGCAATATTTGATCTTGGCTAGTTGACCACGAAAGTCATAAAGTTGAACAATAAACAAGTTAAAATTATAATTTTCACTCAACAGCACTTGGTATTCAACTCTTAGTCATTCTATAGTACAATATGAATTTTAGTTTTCTGATAGATATATCTACTACAGCATTGAAATGATTTCAATGTGGTCAGATTTCATTTCAATAATTAAGAATTTATCCTAGTAGGAATAAACTATAAACCTACATCGAAGTCAATATTTATGAATAATTAATAAATTATGCATTAAACTAGCTAGGTTAAAAGGGATTCATGAGAGCTAAACAATAAAAATTAACAATTAATTGCAATACAAACAATCACAAGCTAAAAACATCTTATATTATAATTTAACATAAAATTTTCACCCATGTTTGTTAAAATAGGAAAAGTATTAATACGCATTTGTGGTTGTAAACAGATTGCTGGTTCAATCAACATGAATGTTCAATTGTCCTCGGTAAATCTTTTCGTCATCTCAATCCAATCTCAATTTAAATAACGTTAATCCTACACTCTACCTATTGACATGTGTATATTCCCTACTAAATACATTTTAACTTTAAATTTTAAGAGTGACGTTTTGCCTACCGAAAATGATGACAGAGATTTCCTTAGGGTCTTAATGTCTTTGAATACTTTAAACAAAACATGAATAAATAAAACCCCCGTCGCAGCAAACCTGCATACTCAGCGAATTTCCAATGAATATATAACATAACACATTAACACTGAACAGGATTCATAAGAAATATATTCACAAACAAGCGATATTAAAAATATTAGTTATCCTCCATAAGAATAACATTGGGGATGTGTATGCAGGTTTGTTGCAACAAGGACCACAAAATAATGGATTTTTATGCAAATATCATTAGAACTCATCTAAGTAAAGTCACATACCAAGTTTAATTCATATACATTTATAAGTAAGCGATATATAACATTTTAATTATTCTCCATGAGAATAAAATGGGGACCGATTACCTAGGTTTGCTACTACGGGAACCATATGTGAAAATTTTTTATTTTGTGAAAACAACGATAAACCCCAACCATTTTGTCCGTTTATGTTCATAAATAAGCAAGATATACAATTTTTCTTTTTCTCCATAAGAATAACATTAGACAACGTACTGTGTTTAGCACTTTCAATATCTCAGGTACAAATTGACGTAGAGCAATGATAAAAATATCAAATTGTTTGTTTTTTATGCTGAATTAAATGTTAAAAATTAAAATTGGATTTAAATAAAAATTACATGTGGAAACCCCAAAAAACCCATTTTTGGGGTACAAAACCCCCCCCCAAAACCCCTCTTTGGATCATGCGATTCGTCTGGTTTTCGAACTCGTTCAGATAAATAGTGCTTTACACTTTTGTACCAAATTTCATTAAGATCGGACCTTTTTTACGAGAGTTTTTACCTCTTACGGACATATATTATATATATATATATATATACACACACATATATATATATATATATATATATATACATATATAAAAATTTGAACGAATGGTTTTTTTGGCATCTGGGGACCTCAAAATGAAAATTTATCATGGTCTCGGGCTTAAGTCTTACCATGAGACCTACGGTAATAGCTTCTTCCCTATAGGGGAAATTCGCTAAAACCCGCATATTGAATAGAAAAAAACTAAAAGTATAGAAAATTGTTAAGTTTCCATTGTACTCAGATCAGATCAGAGGTTTCATTCTAAAATTGTGTCACTAAATTTGAGGCATGTTATTTTTATGTCTAGTTTCATTTGTGTTTTATTTCATTTTGTATCTGCTTAAAGTCCCAAAAAATTTCAAGTGGTTTTCAATAAGTTTGCACCTGTCAAAAATGTTTCTTATGTATTATAATTATTTCAGCATTGTGGGTTATGTGTACTGACGTTATTATTATTTTTTGGTTTATGTTTATCTGGTAAAATATATTTTTCCGTTTTTTATTAGGCCCTGCTCTTAATTTGAAGATTTTTAGCTGATAGTAAACTGCAGCTTAGGTAAATCTGAATAATTCGTACTTATTTTGGGTTTAGGAAGATGGTTTTTGTAAATTAAATTTGCCATATAGATACATACCTTAGGTTCATATTAAAGTTCTCATACATTTATGTGTTCAGGAAATCAAACAGTTCTTCAGCTTGTTACTTATATTCGCGTTGTTAAAATATGTTTGTCTCTGGTTTTATTCTAGATACGTATCACACAGAGGTCTGGAGTTAAATTTTGTAGTTTTTTTTGTTGAAGTTATATTTCTGACCATACATTTTTATCAAAGAACCCCGCGACTGTACTTTGGTCAGAGAAAATTAATTTACGTAAGTGTTCTGTTTGGACAGCTTACTGGTGGTTTTTGAATAACCGTTTTGAAAATGTTGCCACAATTTAAAACTACATACAATAAATTACTAAGCTTTTAATATGTTACATTTTAATATTCCTAAGGTTAAACATTTATTTAATTTACTAAGCCCAAAAACAAATTTTGTTTAGTTAAAAATTGTTCGGTTTGATTCCCAGATAAATGTTGCATACAGTTAATGCGCGTTTGAAACACGATATTAGCTGAACTGAGCTGAGTGATCTAATACACAAGATCATACAAGATCAGTTATCTAATTGAGTAGAAACTAATTGCTTAAACAACAAATACTTTTGAGAAGCTGTGACCTGTAAAGTTTTGACAAAGTTCGAGGATTAACTTATAAGATAATAAACTGATATTCTGAATTAATTTCGCTTTCTGTAATTCAGAGGACGTTTTAATTTAAACTTTTCCTAACTGCAAAGATGTTTTGATCTCTAAAGAAAGTAATACGCATCTTATAATTAACCTATTCAAATAAACTGAGGGGAGTAACTTAATATGACTGTCATGTCAAATGTTAAGAAAACATAAACGAAGTATCATTGAGTTGTGATGTTTCTTTTTACCCTCAAAAGAGGTTAGTATCAAATCAGTTAATAATAATGTATATTAAAATATCAGCATTTACATTTCACTCCTTAGTAAAATCATTCAATCATTGAGATACAATAGTTTTCTTAGTAGAGAAAATAAAAGGAGAATATAAACACATTTTGTTGAAGTGGAGGTTTTTTCCCCCAATTTCGGTACAAACTTCATTCTACTCGAAGGATATGCATCGTGTACATTATCTTGTCTTATAATATCGAAATGAAAGTTAATGTAAAGAATAAAAGCATATCAAATAAATGTACACATATTATTTAATGTACAGATAAAAAGTAAAAGATAAATGCCTCATAAAATAATATACTGTAGTTAAGGCTACAGCTGTTTGTACTGTTGAAACACATCCTCACTTTTATCACTAATATTATAAGTTTATGGGCAAATACCAAGATCTAAAGATTACACTGAAACAAATTCCAGCCAATGTGCTTACAAATTAATGTTAGAATAAAAAGAACGACATTGGAACGAATAAATAAACATCGTAGTCGGTTAGTGATTAAAATATTCGGGCTTTAATTATCATTTTGTGGTATTCTGCTGATAGACTTTGTTATATCAACGGTATTAAAAAAACCTTATATTTATATAATCAGAAGTTTATTAAAAAATAAAATACAATAACGTCAGAACAAATTATATTTATATTCTATCATTTGTATAAATATAAATTTACCAGACATATTAAATATATCATAAATCATATCACATTTGATACCTCGTCATCAATATTGTTGCTATTTCAAAGTATAAACATACTTAGACATACGAATTAGTTAGGTATCTTCATGATCGTCGTAAGGTAATTAGTAAAACATTTAAGGTTGTGGTACCTAAGTAATTTTCCCCTTAATCATAACATTGTTTATATTACACATGCATTATTTGATACGGATTTATTTTGTGGTCTGTTCTGAGAAGTTTTCTTAAAATTTACAATATTTTATTAAGGCTTCATCTAGTTAGAGATTTATAGTACTTTCTTATATGTTACATCACTTACTTAACGTTTAGATAAAGCTACCATAAAATTGTCTGATGCCTAGACATGTCTTCAAGACAGATAATAGAAACGATAGGTTAGTAAACAAATATTCATGTGTATTACGCGTCTGTTCGAGTAATATTAGAGTAGTAAGAAATATAAATTAACCAATAAATATCATTCTAAGCTATGGTAATATTCATAGTTGACAAGAGGCTTGCTTTTAATTTACAGTTAGACGGCTTAATATTTCGTGTTAACGATACTTTGACTGATGCTGCTCAGTCAAGAGACCCACAACCATTGTGCAACCATCAAGATGTCAGAGGCAGTCATGGTTGAGAAGATGGTAGTCTTCGTGTTAACGATACTGTGACTGATGCTGCTCAGTCAAGAGACCCACAACCATTGTGCAACCATCAAGATGTCAGAGGCAGTCATGGTTGAGAAGATGGTAGTCTTCCTGTTAACAATACTGTGACTGATGCTGCTCAGTCAAGAGACCCACAACCATTGTGCAACCATCAAGATGTCAGAGGCAGTCATGGTTGAGAAGATGGTAGTCTTCGTGTTAACGATACTGTGACTGATGCTGCTCAGTCAAGAGACCCACAACCATTGTGCAGCCATCAAGATGTCAGAGGCAGTCATGGTTGAGAAGATGGTAGTCTTCGTGTTAACAATACTGTGACTGATGCTGCTCAGTCAAGAGACCCACAACCATTGTGCAACCATCAAGATGTCAGAGGCAGTCATGGTTGAGAAGATGGTAGTCTTCGTGTTAACAATACTGTGACTGATGCTGCTCAGTCAAGAGACCCACAACCATTGTGCAACCATCAAGATGTCAGAGGCAGTCATGGTTGAGAAGATGGTAGTCTTCGTGTTAACGATACTGTGACTGATGCTGCTCAGTCAAGAGACCCACAACCATTGTGCAGCCATCAAGATGTCAGAGGCAGTCATGGTTGAGAAGATGGTAGTCTTCGTGTTAACAATACTGTGACTGATGCTGCTCAGTCAAGAGACCCACAACCATTGTGCAACCATCAAGATGTCAGAGGCAGTCATGGTTGAGAAGATGGTAGTCTTCGTGTTAACGATACTGTGACTGATGCTGCTCAGTCAAGAGACCCACAACCATTGTGCAGCCATCAAGATGTCAGAGGCAGTCATGGTTGAGAAGATGGTAGTCTTCGTGTTAACGATACTGTGACTGATGCTGCTCAGTCAAGAGACCCACAACCATTGTGCAACAATCAAGATGTCAGAGGCAGTCATGGTTGAGAAGATGGTAGTCTTCTCCTCTAGTTTAACTCATAGCTGCCTCTTTTCTTCATAATAATAACATAATAATAATTTGTTATAATGATTTGCGTCCAGATTAATAGTAACAATTAATAACTTCTTATGATAGTTTTTGTTTTGTGTCTTACATAAAAGCTATCATGGTATCATGATCAGCGTTAACCATTATGGAGGGTGAAGTATGTAAGTTTTGGGTTAATTTTTCTTAACATACAAACTAATAGGCAAGGCCCAGACAATCTTATTATTTTTAAGTAATAACTTTGAATTATTTGGTTGGTTCACATTAATAACATACACGTGTGTTATACTGTTTTAAAAGTCAATTTATATTACAAAATATTCTCGTCTACGGTTTGTATTAATACTTCAATACGTTTTAGGATATAGTATACGCGAAATGCTTCTATTTTATACAAAGTAAACATTACTTTGCTATAACGGATAGACCAAACGAGTCCACGGGCGATGTAGGACAGTCACACCGATCCAACGTGATCACCCTAGCCGTGATATTGATTTTCTCGACCCATATTATACATTATCATAGAGCACAGTGAGTGAGGACAAAAATAAATATCAACACAACAATATTAACACAACAATATCAACTTGACAATATTAACAGAAGTCGGTTGATGTATTATAATTATATTTGAAGTGTTTTTATATATTTCCCCTTACTTCACGTGTTATATCAGACTTAACAAATCATTCTTAGCAGTTTTAGAATATCATAAAGGTGTTATGTTTAACAATTTCAGTACATCATAGTTTCAAGAAGTTTTTAAATTACATACCCTAATTATAACAAAATGTATACTAAGACACAACATTTAATAATCAATGACACATCTAAAGGCAGTCCCACACTTCTCGCGCACCGGCCTGAACATTCGGCCGAACATTCTCCCGAATGTTCACTGAACACTACTCTCGTATGTTCTCATATGTATTCAAAAGTTCGTGCAGCTCCCACACTTCTCGTGAATACTCCGAACATTCGGAGTTCGGCCGAATGTTCGGGCCTGTTCCCAAGAAGTGTGGGACCGCCTTAAAGGTTGGTTGGTATAAGGTTTAAAGAGAGTAAAGTATTTATTAAATATAAGGAATCACTTTTTCATGGAGGTGAATTGGTTCGTTACCAGTTCGTCAGCAGCTGTAGAACCGTTTTACAATCGTTATTATTAATCTTTATCAACAATATTAGGATGAATGACACTAGTGGCAGTTCGATAACATTTTATGACATGCCTGACCCAAATGTATAGGCTTTGTGACCCGCAAGCTATAATCATGCTCATTCATTATACAGTAGACTAGACCTTCATTGTATTGCGATTTAATGGAAGAGATACAGAGCCCAAGCCATGAGGATGATTCACACTAATCCTAGTCGTCTTGGTTAAGTGGCATAATATCGACAGCTGGATTTGATTAGGTGTAGTGTTTTACATTACGAACTTTCATAAGGCCAAATACCAAATTTAGAACGAAAACTGTTACGTTAGAGTGTTTAATAAAACAATAGAGTAACAATGTATCATCATAATTTATGAGTACTTAGCTCCAATATGGCAAATATTTAACTAATATTTTGCTTTTCAACTTAAATTTAAAGTATATTAAATATTTGTGATTGACTTAAAGCTCTATAAATTTAAAACGATTATGAAATAAATAAAATAAATAAATAAATAAAATAGTCTTTTTTTAAGAGCGTTTTTCATGAACATTATTTTTACATGGTTTTCAAAACAACTCGAGTCACATAAAATTGTTTACACAAAGCTATTTACAGCAAAAATTATCAAATAATATTATACAATGTTATATGACTTAAAACTAACAATATTGACCTGATCAAAAACAAAATCGTTTAAATCTGTCCACCTCATAATAAATTTTGCAATCTTTTTTAAAAAGTCGTTTGACTGACCAATTCATAAATAAACACTAGTTAACTTTTTGCTTGCTATACACATTCCCGAGTATAACTTGGAGGGGGCAAAAATGAGTATAACTAAACTGTGAAATGCTCTAGATTTTAGGATCAAATGAAAGGTTAACCTGTGTTAATCTTTAAATACAACAATAATTCCGGTGGATTTATCAGCGGTGCATTACTTATGGCAAGCACCAATTAATATGTCTGAGCAAATAATATTAATGTTCCTGTACAAATAACATAGCTGTACCAATTAATAGTCTGGGCCATTAATTATGGTCTAGCCCTATGGGATACACAGCATATCCAGTCGTCATTCACCGGGTTTGAGGTCGTTTCTGAGTAGTGGTGAACTGAGAAAGAGGCATACTATTCGGCGCTTTTTCCCCATGTTATTCTTATGGGGATCAGTTTTTGCACCCACACCCGATCCCGCCTATACTAATAAGCCACAAGTTTCCTTGTTGGCCCATATTAATACCCAACCCTTGCCTATATTAAATATATTGTCCCCATCCCTCCTCCATATTTTTTTAAATTAATTTTCAAATTCTAAAAAACTATCTTTAGTGTTTATGGTCCGATTTGTTTAAAACTTGGATATGTTATTGTCGTAGGCAAGTGTTTTAATAAATTACACTTACATTTCCCAAATTCACTATTACGGTCAAATTAAAAATTATTTTTGAAAAATACTGCCAATTGCCAACTTCTTTATTTACTGTCCGATTTATTTAAAACTTGGATATGTTATTGTCCTAATGTTTTAATAAATTCTACATATCCCAAATTCGGTCAAACTGCCAATTTTGACCCTATTTTAAAATTCATTTTAACACATCCTTTGCAGAAATCCACGAGTTCTGGCTACTTGGGAACCCGAGCCATTTGACATATAATAAATCACCCTTCCTCCTAATTACCTTCTCTACCAAATACATGTCTTTATATTTAGTCTTTAACAATTCTTCTGTATAAAATCCTCCTTTGATTATATTGCCATTCTCATCTTTCAAAATATAAGTCACAGGCTTTGTTTTCTTAACTTCTGCTATTGTAAAAAGCTCTCCCGTCCAGTTGGGGGTATATCCTTTACTAAATACATGTTTATATTTAGATATCCTTACACTATCCCCCACCTTATATCTTGGCTTTTTAACTTGTACTTTAGATGCTAACCTTTCATGTACATCTTTAGAGTTCTTAGCACTTACTTGGTTAGGCTTCATCCCTATGGATCTATGTACTTTATTATTATATATCCTTATTAACTTTGGAAGTAAATCCAACCACTTGTAACTCCCTTGTGCACTAAACTCTCTATACAACCAATTCTTTAAAGTTCTCTGGAACCTTTCCACAATAGCCGCCTTAGTTGTAGAGTAAGTGTGGTAGTCATTAATATTTAGAATTTTCATTAGTTTGGTAAAATGTTCATTAAAAAATTCTTTTCCGTTATCAGATTGAATATTTTTAACTCCCTTTGGGAGAATAGTTTTTATAGCTTCTGTGACTACTAATCCAGTTTTATTCTTTAGTGGAGCAGCATAAGCTTTTTTAGAAAATGTGTCTATTAAAGTTAAAATATATTTATTTCCAGAATTCTCTCTATCATAATTCCGCATATCTATTAAATCTATTTGAACAGTTTCGTTTATACCCAACACCTTAAAAGACCTTCTAACAAAGTTCTTTCTCGCGGGCTTATGCAATTCGTAAGCAATTTTTTCCATTTTTTATTCTTTATTTTTAATTTTAACGTATCTGCCAGTCTCTGTCGTTTCAAAAACACCTCCATTGCTACCAATTAACATACCATCACTCATTCTTTGATATACATAGTTTTTTGGCAAATATGCCCCTCCATCTAAAGTCTTAAATCCGCTTAAAGATGTAGGGTCTGCAACCAACAATTTAGGATTGTACATCATCAAATCGATTTCATTATTGTCTTGCATAAATTTATTAGTTTTATTGTTAAACCTTAATGTGTGTGATTTTAAACAAATATCAAATTTAATATTGTCTTGTCTAAAAGTTTTAATATTATCGTCATACCTCAAAACCTGCGACATTAAACAAATATCACTCCTCTCTTTGCCTTCAGGTACATTCTTTATTAATTTTTCCTCTGCATCCCACATATCGCTATCTAATGTTAATACATTATAATATTTATCCCCCTGTTTTATTATGCTTTTCTCACCCTTTGTTAATATTTGCTTAACAACAGCCACATCATTTGGCAATGTTCCAGGTAAAATGTTTGTTAATTGCTTATTTTTACCATCAAATTTAAGACCGTCTAAAGTCACAGTCTGATGTTTTGTATCACAATCGTTCTCATCAACAGCGGGTTTAACACGAACTAGCCTTTTATTATTAAAATCCCAAAAGTTTAGATCCATTTTTGGTACTTGAGAGACGTTTACAACATCATCGCTTTCTTTACCAGCCAACAAATTACTTATTTTTCGCTTTTTGGCATTCCAAACACCATTCTCCAATTCCAAAAATTCATAATTATTTTTGTCTTGTACAAAGACACCATCTTTTCTTATTAAAGTTTGCTCTAATGTGGGTACATCGGTTGAGCTTTCACCCCGTTTAACATTAGTAATTTTGCGTTTATTAGCGTTCCAATTATTACTCTTGGATTCTAAAAACTTATATTTAGTATTACCTTGTACAAAAGCATCACCTTTTCTGGTTAATGTCTGCCCCAAAGTCGATACATCGTCAGTAAACTCCCCACCCTTAACATTACTAATTTTATAATTTAAAGCATTCCAACCATCATCTTTTAGATTTAAAGTAGTTTCTTTAAAACTTCTAGCTTCTGGTTTACTATACGGGTTATATACACGATACAATTTATCTATCATCTTTTTATTTAATAAACAATTCCACTTTCCCTCAATTCTTCTATGATAGAATCTATCTCATTATCCACTCCAGAATTTCCCGCCAATCGGCTTAACCAAAGCAGTCTTAACCTCCATTGGGATCGTCAAGCTCATTAGGATCGTCCCAATAAACATAGTCTATTTTATTACCAGTTACCTGCCTTAAACCTTCACCAACAGTCTTAAACAAGGGTTTAATTATATTAAGATATTTAGTGTGTTTATTACTTGACATCGCCGCACCTGTTTTATAACCCTTTAAATGTGCATTTGTAGCTTCCAAAATCTCTTTATAATTTTGCAAATCAGCCTGACTATAGTTTACGGGTTCTTTTAAAGTTAACAATTCCCACAATCCCTTTGTCCCTTTATAAATTTTTTCTCCAACTGTAACATCATCATTGGCAATTTGAACTTCCTGATTCCCAACAAAAGATTTATTTCCTTCTCGCCTAATACCATATGTGGTGTCTGTCATACTACTTCTACTAAGGTAATTTCCTAAATAGTCTGATGCTAAAAGACCAAAATCTAATTTGTGCGGTGTTATCTGGGTTATTCTTGGTATTCTAGACGAGGTCTTTTCTAAAATCATTGGGAGAACTGGCCTCTCTGTTTTTGTGGCTAAATTTTTTAATTCTTGCAAAGGCTCTATTAACGGTTGGAATGTTTGGAACCTCTCTTCAGCCTCTAGAAATTTACCACGTTTTAACGCCCTATATTTTTCTCTTATTTGTTTTGCAGACTCTACCAATTCTTGTTGAATATTTGTTTTCATTTTATTTACATTTTATTTATCTCATTTGTCAAAGGATTATACTCAAACACCTTATCGTGTATTATTAGGCAATATGCAGATGTGTTTGAAGGGACATTTTCTGCAGTTTCAATTTCTAATTTAATATCTACAACCCCCTCTTTGACCGATTCATTCTGCCTAGAACAATCTATTACAATTAGAGGATATTTCTTTATAAAGTCAGCTCTGTTAAACATAGGATCGGGGACGGTGTTGTAGTAACTCTCCCTAAACCTCACAAACATCTCATAAGCTTTAGAGGCATCTCCATTTTCAAAGTCGAGATTTAAATCACTATAAGGATAATATTCAGAGTTTAAAAACACTTTGATATTTTTCAATTTACAGTGATCAAATTCATCAGTTCTTTTTCGTGCACCGTTGTCCCTACCTGTTTGGAAACCAAATATAATATACCTGGGCTTCTCCAAACTCGAAGACGTCTTAACTGACCATGTATGTCTCTTGGTTTCGGGGTATGATGGGAGTTCGTGTAGCTCCAAACTTCTAAATGCAATTTGCAAATTTTTATTTTGCAATAACATCTTTTGTAATTGAAGCTTCTCCCCATCAGACGGCACCACATGCGGCATCACCCACTGAATCGATTTAAGTGTAATTTTAGGAATAGGATCGACACCAGTTGGAGCATTAGATGTTGTTAATATACAATTTAAGTCGTTTTTGGATCTTTTCAACACCAATTCTTGTTTAACATTTACTAAAACCTTATTAAAATCCTCAAACACACCCATTAACAGCTCTAACGGGACACAAGTACTAAACTTGCCGCTTTTATGGAACTCCTTTAAATTTTCATCAGAATCAAATGCTACATTTGACAATTTAGTTGTTTTATTGTAAGAGCACAATATTTTCATAAGACTGGAAATTCCCGGATTTCTTACAATATCTATTTCTTTACCAGCAACTTCGTATCTAATTTCGTCAAATAAGAATGCAAATGCATTATTTATAAAATGTCCTTTATCATGATTCTCTATTTCTCCTTTAATATATAGATAACTCCTACATGGGAGTGTTAGTAAATCTTGATTATTTATACATATTCGAATTTCATCGGAATTATTTATTGCTAAAGTGTTGTGTGGAACATAGGAGTGATTTGTAATTTTAACCAGGCTATCGTCGTATTGGAATTTTCCTGTAACGTCTAGAAAATCTTCCATTTTTATTAATAGAAAATTTTAACTTCAACCCAATTGATCGCAGAAACCTGGCATTTTGCACACTCAGCCCGTTCTTGTAAATTCTCATATCTTTTTTATATGACAAGTAATTGTAGTTTCTTCTTTATTAAAGTCAATTGGCTTGTCGTGTTGATCTGCAAATGTAATGCTAACAACATCTAAACTTCTCTTATTTACAGGGAAGTATATAATATTTCTGGGGACCTCAATAATTTTGTAGCCGGGAGGAGCTTCTGGGTAAAAACTGTGTATGGTGTGTGATTTGTCACCATTTAAATAAGACCCATTCGCAATATTACATTTTACTCTAATCACATTTACATTATTTATGTTGATTTTATTTACGGATTTAAACGCAATATCTGGAGTAGAAAATCCTTTAAATCCCAATAATTCAGACCCTAAACATGGTTTTGTAAAATCAAACACATGGCCAGAATGTAATGTGGCTTTCATAGTTTTATTATCGGCTATAAGTACAAAATCTGGGAGTTGCTTTTGAATTTCCTTCGCAAGCTCAAACACTTCGTATGTACCTTCAGCAATTTCAATTACATTTGCGCCTTTGTGATCATAATAATACACATCCTCACCCTCGTCTATAGTTAATTTTGTGTCTTTAAGTTTATTTAATTTTGGAACTAGCCCTTTGTAAAATATAAGTTTGACTTTTGTATTAATTAATGCTACTTTATTTTGTATAATAACTTCAACTTTACCAGCTAATGCCCGGTTTAATTCGTCAATTGTGACCTCCCCTTTTGGGGTTGTAATTTTGTGCATTTTGTAATATGTCAAAGTATTTAGAGGTTTTTTAACATTAAATATAGAATTATAACTTTGAAAATCTACCAGTCCAATTACATAATCACCATTTAATTCTATAGGAGGAAAGAACACCGACTTCAACTCTGGCTCTGTACCCGTAAATGTTATAGTAAATGAATCCATTTTTATAAACTAAAATTTTTCAGAAATGATAAACATAAAATTCCACAAATGGAACTGTTTAAATCTTGTATTTGATCAGTTGTATAGTAGATTTTAGATGGTACAAAATATTCAATTACCTCTTTTGGAGGCTGTATTCCGAAAGGGTCAAAATATATTACAACATCTTTATTTTTACGATATGCTGTCCAATGTGTGCCCCTGTCACTGTCTAAATTAATAATTCCACATTCTCTTACTTTTGGTCTAAGTTTTCTTAGCTCGTTTTTTAGGTACACTCCTCGAAAGTGAGGCACGTCTCTTGCTGCCTCTAACAGCTGAAAGTTGTCCATCTTTTTTATTAAATTTTAATCCCATTCCCATTTTTGCCTTAGCCTTCATAAAATTTGTCACTGCATAAGCTGCTGCTTTTTCGGCCAGACTGGCGTCCTTTGCCGAAACCCTAGTCCAAGCCTGGTCCGCTAATCTCATATCTGCCTTGTTCCGGGCGGCTGTATCAGGATTATTCATGTAGAATATGTCGTGCTCTTTACAATAAGAGTCTAGCTTATTTTTTGGAGGTACATTTCTGGCTAAATTTTCACGTATATTAGTTGCTGGACCACAATATCTATACGACGGGATGTGGAGAGGGAAAGGAAGCTTGTTTATAAGGGTATTTAACAAGCCACGGCCTCTATATGGCTTTAAGAATAATCCCTTACCCTTCTTACACTTTCTCTTTGCCATTTTTATTATATAAATAAAAGGTATCAGGAAACTGACACATACTTTCTCCCTTTTAGCCAGACTTTAATGAAAAAAAGATTTTTATTTACTAAATATAGAATATGAAGTACAGATAAATGAACTGAAAATTGTCTAAAATAGTTGTTTTCAGAAATATTCACCAAAATCCCTTTTTTGGAGCACTATAGATTCCGTTGCTAAACAAAGAGATTTTGAGAGGGGAAATGCCCCCTTGTCCCCCCCAGGGTTAAATGGCAACATATTTCGAACATTCTCTATTGGTCAATGCTAACTTGACCTGCATATCAAGTTTTAATGAAATTGATCAGTAAATAAGAGAGAAATAGTAATTTATGTATTCCCCATAAGAATAACATTGGACAACGTACTGCGTTTACCGCTAATTGAAAATTTCAATTTTCTCCGCAACTAGCAATCGTAGAATAGTAATTCAAAATACCAATTTATTTATTTTTTTGAGCTCTTTTCAATGGTGAATAGTAATCTTTTGCAGCACTTATGATTTTTTATGAAAAATCCAAAAAACTGAATTTTGGATGTTTTAAGTCCTGTAACTTCTGAACCCGAATTTTTCCAGAAATGCGGGTGATGTCATTTTGTTGGAAACTTAAAGCTCTACAAACCACTAAAGTTTAATCAAAATCGTTAGAGCCGTTTTTGAGAAATTTGGATTTTTCATGTTTTTTGGGGGTTTTTGGGGGATTTTTGCCCTTAAAAATCAAAAATTCAAAAAAATGAAAAAAACGCCTGGAGATATCGTGGATTAGTACCTACATACCAAATTTCATAAAAATCGGTCCATTGGTTAGGGCTCTAGCTCTGTACACATCCACACAGACACACACACACACACACACACACACACACACGGACACACACACACACACACAGACAGACATCACGTAAAAACCACTTTTTTGGGTTCAGGGAGCACCAAAACGAATATTTCCACTAACAACTCAAATTCTAAAATTTTGACGAAAACAATACTTTCTCCATATACTATGTATAAGGGGAGAAAGTAAAAAATTATTAAACAAAAGAACAAATTTAACACATAAAGAAAATACACCATTATATAAAAAATGTCATTTATTCAACAAAAGAACAAATTTAAAATAGCACATAAAGAAAATACACCAAAGAAGTTGGGTCTATTTCCTAATAATATTCGCTGTCTTATAATAGGGCCCAGTGGTTCGGGGAAGACTGTTGTAATTTATAACTTAATTGTAAAAAAACAAGGATTAAAGTTTACAAATTTATATATAATATCCAAATCTTTAGAACAAGAAAAATATAAAAAAATAATTGAAATATTCCGTCTGTGTGATGAAGTTAAATTACACACATATTCAAACTGTGAAATCACACCAAATGATGTAGAATCACACTCAATAGTTGTATTTGACGACATAAATAGTCCAAATATCACACAATTTTTCTCAATGGGCAGACACAAAAATATTAACAGTTTTTACTTGTGTCAATCTTACAGTAAAGTACACAAACATTTACGTGACAATGTTAATTTTCTTATATTATTTAAACAAGACGATTTAAATTTAAAACATGTGTATAACAATCATGTGGGAAATGATTTTTCATTTAACCAATTTAGAAATCTCTGCCATCAATGCTGGGATAGGTCTAAATATGGCTTTTTTGTAATAGACAAGGAAAGGCCAAAGAATAATGGCAAATACAGATTTATGTTTGACCAATTTTATAGTGACCAAGGGCAAGGGTGTTGATGCCATCCACAATAAACCTCTTGTCGTCATCAAAAGAGAGTACCTTTTTGTTCATCGTTAATGTTTGCAGATGGTGGTTTGTGGATTTAATTCTTGTAACATTCTCATAGTAATCTTCCCCGGTTGCAAGACAGTGTAAGTAATGTTGGTGTCTTAAGAGATGTTTAACTGTAGCGTTGTCAGCTCCTTTTGCCTTCTTAGCCTCTAGCTCATTTTGCTTTTCTTTTTCGTATAACCATTGTAAAGGAATGAAAGAGTATAATTTTGGCCTTAAACCACAATATTCATACATAATTTGACCATTTAATTCGTCTTTAAACTTGCCCGTAACTTTTTTGTTTTTATCAGAGTATAAGAAATGATCTTTACTATATGCAGAGGTGTCAAAACGGTCCAAGTCACATTGTATTTCCTTGTAAAAGTCCTCTGTTACTATAGAATAAAGAAGGCTGTCTGTGTCTGTCATTAAGAACTTTTTATTCTTAAATTTTGACATATAATTATAGTGGAAATCATACATTATTACTTTGCTGATATCCAAAATGGTCATTCCTAAATATATTGGTTTATCAAACTTTACAATTAATTTATTTAAATGCACAGCATGCAACTTGTTATCGAACATTTTGCTGCAGTCAAATCTTGGCTTTGTAACATACTTTGTTAACTTAGACTCGTCTACAAGATGTATATCACGAAACTTGCGTTGGTTCATAATTGTTCGACCAAAGAGACTGTTATTTAACAGTTTGTAAAAGTCTTTTTCAAAATCATGTTCAGCTTTTTGTCGCTTTTCAATATTAAAATTAATATAGGGGGCGAGCCATTTTGATTGTCTGAATTTTAAGATTCTGTGGTATTTTGTAACTACCAAACCCAGTTCTTCGTATTTTTTTAGTGCTTTATAATGCAAAATATATTTGGTTTTGTCATTTAAATTTGGTATTAATTTTCCATTCATTTTTTCTGGTGCGAGTGGGTAGTCATTATGCAAGTCGTGTAAACTTTTATCGTATTTTAAATCAACTTCCAAAATAAATCCAAAGTTTTCATTTTGATTGTATTTATAATCTTTCTCATTTGTCCATCTAAAGCCATCAACGGGCAACGACTCGCACATTGCTGTAGAGTATAGCGAGTTGCAGTCTAAGTATACAAGATAGGTGCTTTCTTGATTTGGGTCATAATGTTCGCCCATGTACTTATTATTGGCTTTGGCGTGGCGCGTGGAAATCATACTTACGCCGCCTCTAATGGCGTGTTCTATAAACAAATGCATGTCAACGTCTTGAAATAATTCTAATTTTATGCCGGTCATTCTAAGACACGCCTCCCATGTTAGTCCAGGCAGTGAGTACATGTGGACAGGGTCGAGTTTATAATCCTTTAAACACAAGTCCCTAAATGTCTCAAACACATCAGCCAATAACAACACATCTGTTTTAAGGTATAAATCGTGATATTCTTTTAAATTCTTTATATTAAAATGATTCCATACGTTTTTAGCATGTTCATATTGTGCAGGAGATATACATTCTTTAGTTAGACTGCTGTAAAATGCCTCTATGGGTGGGAGGGGCTCTAAAAACTTTTCTGGTCCTGTCATGTATTCGTACGGAAATTCGCCCTTACATTGTAGTAGTGGATTGTCTATAAATCTAAACGTATTTAAATTGGAAGCTAATTTGCTTAAGGGAAGAGACAGAAAGTTGTAGGAATCCAAAAATACCAAATCATCAACAGAGAACGAAATATACTTTTCCATGTCTTTGGCTATGCAATTCAATTTCCGATTGAATTTTCCCAAGTGTTGCATTATTAAATGACCGTCATAGTTTTTAAGATTGTGGAAGAATACTGGAATTTTCTTGGTTACTTTATAGTTTAAATTGCAAGAGTTGTGGGAGGGTCCTCGGAACTCGCCTGTTAGGTGGCAGTGGTCGCGCACTTTATCACACAGTAGTGGCTGTTGGCATATGTGGCAGTGTGTAGAGTTTTGGAAGGATGCCTCTTGCTCTGCAGTCATTACAAGGGGAACATATACTCCCATCTGACTTTTAATAAAGTCATAAGTTTTAAATAACTTTTCGAAAAACACATCCATCACATTTTCACCGCTGTACAACTCTTCGTAAATAATGTTAGAATCTCTCACCACAACATAAGCAAATCCAGAAGGAGTGTGTTTGCCACAGTTTATAAAACATTCGAAATCTGCATAAATCACAAAGGGAGCTTTAAGTTGATATTTGTAATTCGTAAATTGTAGTGTATCTTTTTTAGACATTTGTACTCTTTGGGCATCAAAGGTTTTACAATATGTTGTGTGAAGTTCCAATATATCTTTGGTGCAAAAATGTTGCAAACAGAACTTGCAAAAATATTTCTTATTGTTGTGTTTTGTAGACCGTAGCATTAACTTATCAAAATCACGAATTAAACAGTAATGTGATTTCCGACCTTGTTGTAGAAGCAGCAGGTTGACGTGCGTGTTACTATTTAGTTTAGTTATTCTCAGTGGATATATTAATTGTCCTTCAATTCCATATACGTTAACACTTATGTTATTTTGTTTTTCAAATTTATCAATGTCGGATATTTTTACGGGATATTTTATATTTGACATATTTAACTGACCTATGTGGGGTTCGTAGTAAAATACTCGATTTGCATTTTCTTTACGATTCCTTGGATTCAAGCTTGCTAAAACACTCCACACGAAACATTTATTATCACTGTTTTTAATATTTAAAACAGCGTGTTTTGATTTTATATTTTTTGGTGTAGGAATGTATGATTTGGGAGTTAGGGGTTTATACTTGTAAACATGTAGCTGCCAGTATTTAGTGTGGTCATATATCCATCCGCTGCCTTGGGCTTGATACTTGTGCATGGAGGTATCGATCTTAAAAAGTGCTTCTTTAAGTTGAGTCTTTAATTGTGCTTTCTCAATTGATAAATTAGTTAAACTTCGAAAATCAGCAATACATTCTTTGTCGGTGATTAAATCACCATTATTGTCCACCGAGTGTTTGATGAACTTTACCCTCCTAATAAGAATCCATTTGATAGGTAGGGGACAAGATTGAAGAGTGTCTAATACTTCCACAGATTCACCGTTAAAAATATACAACTTGTAAGGTCGTTTGTCACATCGTAGGTGGTGGCGGGGTTTGTTCCGAGTGATGACTCTCTTACACACATTACAAGTATTGTGGTTATTAAGCATATGCATTTTAAAATGATTGTTATTATCAAATATTTGATGGCATTTTTTACAAATTTTAGGAATAACTTTGTGAATGTTACGATAGTGTCTGATTAAATTGCTTCTGTTGGAGCAGGGCACGGAGCATATTGCACAGGACAACATGTTGGATGTAAATAAATTTTGAGATGACATTACTCTGCTTTTTATAAACAAGAAATTACCATTTTTAAATTTTTTAAATTTTTAAATTTTTTTAAATTATTTAACAGCGGTTTTTAAATTATATTTTACAAGTTTACGAGAGTTCAGAAATTGCCATAGTGATGGATTAACTATTGTCCCTCCGTAGCTACAACTACCGTCGCTAACACTCACAGCTAACATAGAGTCCTAGGTGGAGAGGTGGGCCGAGAGATGTGGAGAGGTGAGAGCCAGAGTGCGGCGTGGTGACGTCATCTGGTGCTGGTGCCTTGTGTCGCTGGTGGCGTGTCCGGTGTCTTCATCCGGTGCTGGTGGTGGAGGTCACTGTTGTTGTGTGTTGTTGGTGGCACCTTATATACACATCAGATTTTCAATTTAACCAGGAAATGACATTGGCTGGACTTTCTATGGTAAGTGGAAATTCTGGTCAATGTGACGCGTGCTTGCACATGACCGACTTAGTGTGTTAGTGTGTCAGTGTGTCAGTGAGCGGTGGATTGTTGCGTGGTGGGCAGCGATGCGGATCGTTGCGCGTGCAAGCGGCGGATGTTTTAATCAGTTGGCAGTTCGACCGTGGTTGGGATATGTAAGTGAAATTTATTAAAACATTAGGACAATAACATATCCAAATTGCAGACAAATCGGACAGTAAATAAAGAAGTTGGCAATTGGCAGTATTTTTCAAAAATAATTTTTAATTTGACCGTAATAGTGAATTTGGGAAATGTAAGTGTAATTTATTAAAACACTTGCCTACGACAATAACATATCCAAGTTTTAAACAAATCGGACCATAAACACTAAAGATAGTTTTTTAGAATTTGAAAATTAATTTTAAAAAATATAGAGGAGGGATGGGGACAATATATTTAATATAGGCAAGGGTTGGGTATTAATATGGGCCAACAAGGAAACTTGTGGCTTATTAGTATAGGCGGGATCGGGTGTCGGTGCAAAAACTGATCCCCATAAGAATAACATGGGGAAAAAGCGCCGAATAGTATGCCTCTTTCTCAGTTCACCACTACTTTTCTGACACCATGAAGCGTAACAATTAAAATACATTAACCGATAAGGTGGAGTACATTTTTAATTATATGTAAGTTAATTTTAATTAATAATAATTAATAAATAATAATCTATAATGATAAAATTAATTAGTGCTGTCATACCGTAAACTAATTTTTAATTATAGAATGAAAATAACCGTTTTGTTATTTTAACTACCCAAGTAACAAGTTTTTACCCGCTTGTAAATATCAGAGCGGAAAGGATGTCTTTTATAAACAAAATTATGATAGACAAAATGTTAATAACTGCTTTGACCTAAAAATCTACTCACTTTATAACTAGAAAAATACACAACTTTTTTTGAGTAGGATATAGGATAACTACACAAGTTTACAAAATTAAGTAAAATCTAATATTCATTGGTATATGTTGTTCTGATATAGTACTCTATTTAAGTAAGATAAATATAACGTTTAAAAACAATAAAATAAACTGTTTTTTTTTATCTGTAGATATATTAATAAATACTTAGTGAAATGCACAGCTTTTAAATTGCCCACATGATCTAATACATTCTGAAAATATTTCTATACTGTACTAACTAGACTCAATGATGAAGGCAGTATTGTTTTTTTGGTATGTCGTGACGGCTTTCAGTAAATATATATATGTAAAAAACTAATATTTATAAACTGGGTTTCGGTAACTATTTTAATGTAATCTTGGAATTCGCAAACAATTTCTAAAACTTTGTTATAGTAACTGGATCTTGGATAAGTGTAATAACAATTTTAAAATTGTCTCAGTCAAATGAACAGTTCAGGTTTGAAAGAAAATATTTTGTGTTATAAATACGCCTATTCCTCCCAAACAGGTAACACCAGCAGCTGTAGCCTGTCGCGTAAATCAGACGATTTGACGGATCAGGAAATTTAAAACAGTTATAAATCTAAAAAGGGAAGTATCCTAGGGACGATATTTTCTCTGAACCATCGAATTAAGTACTCTATTTCTACTTTCAATAAATTCTGATTCAAGTAAAAGTATATACAGCTACACTTGTCTAGGACAATAACAGTTCCAACACATAGTTGAATTTTTCAATAAATCTCAAAACAATATACAGCAAAAATTGGCTCTATATTAATTTATAAAATAATAATTGAATGTACACTAATAATGATTAGAGGTATTGTATGTGACATCTACATATATGTCTACACTATAAAAGGAAAATGACATATCCAAGTAACATTTAAAACATACCATAAATAGCAAAGTTGTTATTTTTAGACAATTTATGATTTTAATAAATTTAAAAACATACCATTCGGGAGTTAACTGTCATCAATCTATGTGCTAAAGAAAATCCCAAGCTGATTGTAGTTAAACCTAGCAGTGACGTTGATGGCACTTGATGTCTGCAGATGTTAATATCGTCATGCTTGATCGGATGTAATTTATTTTTCCAAAATAAATTAAACTATTATAACTTAATATATTTAGCTTAAAAACAATCGTTGAAAAGAGAAAAAGTTTACCAAGCGAAAAAAATTAGGGCTTGAGTTAAATTTTAATAAACATATATTATTAATATGTTTCAACCATTTATTGCGTTTATTTATAATTTTGCTGGTATAAACTCACTTTACCTTTTCATTGGGTTTACATTTATCACGAAAATTGTTTCAGTTTTGGATTTGGAGCAAGAGAAAATGCCCGCTACAATCCCCTATTTTTGGGAACACTCACAACTTTAAATAATGTCAAAAAATACTACACCTAAGATACTATCACTCCCTAAAGATATTGGTTTATATTTACAAATTAGTAAAAAGGGGATTGACTTTTTATTTCCCATGTATAAAATATTCCAATGAAGTTGAGTAGATATGCAGTTTATAAATTAAACTAATTACAAAATAGAGACAAAATCGATCTTAAGGTTACATCATTTTTTTATCTTTATCACCAGACCCGACGAAAAATTAATCACATATGAAAATTTTATATTTTAACAAGTAAAAGTACAATTCCTATTCGGTAAATTAAACATATTTTTCTAAAAGGAAAGATTAGCGGTTTACGAAAGTTTCCAAATAATGCTTAGGCGAGACTGCTCCTCAAGTAATCAAGTAAATCACTTTCAAACGAATCAAAATAAACAGTATCAGGAAACTGACACATACTTCCTCCCTTTTAGCCCAATTTTGAACGATATTGATCAGTAAATAAGACAGAAATAGTAATTTTTGTATTCCCTATAAGAATAACATTGGACAACGTACTGTGTTTACCACAAAATTAAAATGTAAATTTTTTCCACTACCAGCAATCATAGAATAGTAATTCAAAATACTAAATCATTTAGTTGTTTGAGCTCTTTTTATTAGTGAATAGTAATATTTTGTATATTTTTGTTTTATATGAGAAATACAAAAAAACTTAATTTTTAATGATTTAAGTCCTGTAAATTCTGGACCAGAATTTTTACAGAAATTCGGGTGGTGTCATTTTATTGGAATACTAAAGCGTTACAAACGACTAAAGTTTAACTAAAATAGTTTGAGCCGTTTTTGAGAAATTTTGATTTTTCATGTTTTTGTTGGCGGTTTTTGGAAATAATAACCCTTAAAAATAAAAATTCAAAAAAGTGAAAAACACCTGGAGATATAACAAATTCCATAAAAGTCGGACAATTGGTTAGGGCTCTAGCTCTGTACACATCCAGACAGACAGACGGACAGACAGACATCACGTAAAATCACCTTTTTGGGTTGAGGGAGCACCAAAACGAATATTTCTACTAACTCAAATTAGAAAATTTTTATGAAAACAATACTTTCTCCATATACTATGTATAAGGGGAGAAAGTAATATCTAAAAAGTTATAAGGTATCATATTAAAACCTGTATCTATAAAACTAAAGACATATTGCTAAACAGTGTGTGATGTGATTGGAAAACAAATGTATAACTAATCTAGTTATAAGAATGTAGAAACACTCATAAGTATACAAATATCTTTGTAATAAATAATTAAACCAAATTGACAAGCAAATGTTTTTAATGTTAACATGTTAATGTTACAATAAACTCATGTAATGAAAGCTCTACGTAATATAATCATGCCAGTTTTTCACCTTTTACTCAAGCACCGACCAATGTTGAATTTATACTCATTATTATTAAAAATAATATTAAATATACAAGATTTATGTTACATGTTTAGTTGACTGAATACGAAGACTACAAATCAGCGACCTTATAGTGTCTTTACGTTCCATTTACAAATTTTCGGCTGCATAAATGACATTAAAATCACTCATATTCGCTAATAAAATTGTATATAACAAAACCATTGTCCTAACGTATTTACGTTATACCTGTAAAGCCTTTAGAACTAATTTGGAGTTATTTTTTAAATACATTGCAATAGTTCTACATTAAACCAAGAGTGTTTAAAAGCCAGCACAAAGATATACAGCTAGTAGTGCTTTCATTGTTGAAGATCCCCAATAACAGGTTAGAGCTGCTTATCTCATCTGCTGCTGTTAAATCTGGAATCCGGTTGTACGGACGTTTAACGTGCAGTAACGTTGACAGCACTTCATGTCTGTACGTTTTAGTTTGAACATATCTAACCTCACCGGAAGAAGCCAAATTTTATTAAATATACTGTACTACAATTATCTAATATATTTCAGTTAAAAATATCTTCGTAAAGAGTAAACATTTATTAACAGTAAAAATGGTAAGTGGTTGAGGTAAATTGTAAAAAGAAATTCATAATCAGTTTTTCACATGTTTCAAACGTTGATTTTTTAATGCCAATGCACTCGTTTATATATTGATCGTAAACAATTAACGTTCCCTTTGGATCGTCTTTACATTTGCCTAGTTTTGGATATATAATAAGACAACGCCCACTGTGACACGAAATCACATCGTTACACTGAAAAATAGAACGCTTTTTATGTGAGGGCTGCCATACATTATTCTTTTTAAGTGTTATTAATGTTTTCATTATGGTTTGTTTAGTTAGTAAGAGCCTGAGTGTTATTGTATTAGATTATTGTTTATTATATATGAAGATAAATAATGTTTATTTATCACTAACTAGAGCATAATTTGAGTGACTGAATAACAATTAGTAATGGATATACTTTAATTTTATAACGAGTCATGTATGTTACATTTCAATGTTTAAGTATGTCGGTGTTATGACCGGTTTACTTGTAAATTATTCATTATTAAATCAAACAAATAATTAATATTCCTGAAGAGATATTGCTTATCAGTTTAAGAAGTGGTTGGCAAAAAAGCTATTAAACTCAATATTAAAATGTTAAACACATTAAAATAAATGATACAAATGTATTTGCAATATTTATCTAGTTAATATGGATAATCAATTGTCTTTTAACAATAGCTTGAACTGTATAACATTAAGTAAAAACATCAATGGCTATACTAAAAACGTCAAATAATAGCATTTCATACTAGATAATCCTAAAGTTATTTCTCTCAAACATTCGATGAATGATATTGAAATCATACTTAAGATTAAGGAAATTAAAATTCTTTTTGTTTAATGTTTTAAAAAATGGGGTTTTTGAGTTTGTACATATCCTACACTCTAATGTGAGTAAGGTTTGCTTCCTTGCTTGATTGCTTGCTTGTTTGCTTGCTTGCTTGCGACACTGATCTCAAAAACGGCTCCAACGATTTCCTTCAAATGTTTGAAATAACTAATTTCTGGGATAAAAATAAGTTCTAGACAGGCCTCATCCCCAGGAAAAATCAAATAATGTAAAAAAAACTAAAATGAAAAGTTAAACAAATTAACATTGGGCTTATGGAGTTTCAAATCAAAACAAAAGAATTGTAACAGCTGTTCATAATCAAGCAGGGAACCGTCAAAGTAATACTCATGGTGTTTATGATTATTAACATGTGGTTTCCTGAGAGCAGAGATTAAAAGATTTGAGTGAAGATTACATATAGAGAGTATTAAAATAAACCAAAGGGACATTGAGCTATAAATAACAACTGGAGTGGCCTTAAAGATGTAGAAAAGAGGCAAATGAGTTATACAAATCTGATTATCAGTCGGGGAAGGGGTGAAATATGATCCAAGTCATCTAAAATCTGCCCCCAGGTACTAATATTTAAGTAAATCAAATGTTGGGTTTAACCATTTCATTCAACTTAAAAAACAAACAATTTGGTGTTTTGATGATTGCTCTTTGTTAATCAGTTACAGAGATATTGAAAGTGCTAACACAGTACGTTGTCCGATGTTATTCTTATGGAGAATAAGAACAATTGGAGAATAAATACCTCACTTATTTACTGTATTAATTAACGTATCCTGTTGAAACTTGGTATATTGGTTTATATCGTTGATGTCCAATGATGTTTGCTAAATACTAATTTTTTGCCAATAATTCCTGTAGCAGCAATCCTGCGAACTCAGCCCCCATGTTATCCTTATGGAAAAAAATTAAAATTTTATCTCCCTTTGAATAAAACCCATTTTTTGTGTTTCTTATCTACTAACCTGCGTATTCAGACGCCATGTTATTCTTAAGGAGAAAACTAAAAATTGTATAAATCGCTTGTTTGTAATGCATGCTGATGAAATATGGTACGTAAAATGTCTATTCAAATATATCTTACAAATTCAATCTTCATTCATCCTCTCACAGGAAGAATAAACGCATACCAAGCGTACACCGAGGGCACACAGAGCGCACACAGAGTGCACACTGAGCGTACACCGAGGGCACACCGAGCGCACACCGAGCGCACACTGAGTGCACACTGAGCGTACACCTAGGGCACACCGAGCGCACACCGAGGGCACACAGAGCGTACACCGAGGGCACACCGAGCGCACACCAAGCGCACACCGAGGGCACACCGAGCGCACACTTAGCGTACACCGAGGGCACACCGAGCGCAACACCAAGCGCACACCGAGCGCAACACCAAGCGCACACCGAGTGCACACCGAGCGCACACCGAGCGCACACCGAGCGCACACTGAGCGTACACTGAGGGCACACCGAGCACACACTTAGCGTACACCGAGGGAACACCGAGCGCACACCTAATTAATTATGAAACTAAAGTAATTATCTTGGTATGGGGCTTCAACGGATTACTTTCTATTAGTAAATGCATAAAACACATTTTATGTCTTCCTTGTAGCAGCAAACCTGCAGAAACTATATTGCCCAAGATGTTTCACTCGGTGGGGTGAATAAACTCGTTCCTGCCTCTTGGACTATCGGTCTTAACTGCACTCGTATAAGAAAACCAGTATGTTAGAAACAATTAGTGCAAAATGTTAAAGCGTACAAGATTGTCAGTAATGCAAGAGTGAAAATTTTTGCGTCATTAATCAGGCTTTTGAAATTGGGGAGAAACGATGGACGAGCGGAGTTTCTTGAATCACCACCAGAAAGCGCTGATATATCAAACATAACCACATAACCAAACATTTACAAAGTAACTGGGTTTATATGAATTAAAATGGATGACGGACTAGAATACTCATATTTATCTATAATAATGTAATCAAATCTAACCTAATTAGGGGTAACAGGTAAAATCAAATAAATTCTGGCGATTGGCTATGGGTTTGACGTGTATACTTTTACGTTTGTCTTTTCAAACGGAACGTAGATGGTCAAAGAACCAAATACCAATATAAGGGATCTTACTGTCTTATCAACATTACCTAACCCAATCTACTTAACATAATGCTTAATCACTGAACATAACAAAACATAACGTCAGTTTACACTGACCAACCATGCCAGTGAACTGTTTTAAAACTCCACAATTAATAAATCAAAATACAACAAATAAGTTTAAATAAATTAATAGCAAAGTAATTTCTACTAATTATTTTCAGAATCTAAAAAATTAACCAACATAATCAGACTCAAACCCAGAACCTCATGTCCGGAAGAATTATATCAAATCTACTGACACCACTGACACACCGAACCCGCAAAATGTTACAAGTCAAAAAGCATTGAACAACTAAGCAGCGTATTCTAGCAGTGATTTAAGAAACCACCCCCGTCCATTGTCTCCTCTGAGACGTTCCCGGAAACTAATCGGAGCACTCCGGATTAGTTTATTTCGATAAAATAATAAAGTACTTAGTATATTTCGGTTAAAAACAATCTTCGAAAAAAATAACTAATTATTAAAATAAAAAAGCATTAAGGAAAATAGTAATAAAGAACTTCATATCACTGTCATTTATATATTCGTACTGTTTATTGTTGTATGCATGTCTCATCAAGATAGTGTTGATACTATCTGTTTCACGATACCTTGGCTCTACATTTGCCTGGATGCGGATATAAGCCGAGGAGGCAATGTCCGCTGCAACAGGAATACCCGAACTTACACTGAAAAATAGCAATTCCATTATGACTTACATTTGAGTGTTTATGAATTACTGATTGTATTATTAGGGTGTTTTATTGTTTTATCCTATGCTCTAATATGAGTTAGGTTTGCTTGCTTATTTGCAACTCAGAAATTAAAAAAGATTTATATTCAAAAGATTTTATTCAAAAAGTGTAATAACTAATAATTTTTGGGTTAATCATAAGTTATAGACAGGCCTCATCCCTATAAAAAATATAACTATGTATAAAAACGAATTTTAAAAGTTATCATTGAGCTTATAGAGTTTGAAATCATTGAAACGGCTGTGTAATAAGCAATCATTCAACCTGTCAACGTAATAATCATGTAGTTTAAATACTAACATTTGGTTTACTGAGAGTAGTGACTAAAACGGCACGATATCAGATACATGCTACAACGTCTCTTTTATATATGTTAACTATCTGATATGTTAATACAGTATAAGTGTAAATATATATTTAATTGTGGAACGACGTACTTTATTACATCCCGTAAGTAAAACAACATTTAACATGCTAATAACAAATTTATTTAAAACAATTACATGAAGATTACATTACAAAGTGCCATTACAGAGTGATAATATACAAAATTAATCAAAGAGACACTGAGCTATAATAACAACTGGAGGGACCTTAAAAGCAGTAAAGATACAAATAAGCTAAGCAAATCTGTTTGTCAGTGGGGTGTCTTGGTGAAAACTTACTCCAAGTCATTTAAAAAACTGACTGACCTTCCACGAGCAAATCTTGGTCCCTTAGGTATTTTAGTGTTAACAAACTCCAAACACATCAAACTTCTGAATATCCAAACGCATAATGTATTTTGTTTTAGTAAGTCGGGAACATTGCTTTTAAAAAAATATCATATTTTAATTATAATTCACATTTAAATCCTTTCCAAGGTATATCTTTTTATATAATATTTTCTAAAATAATCAAGAAGCCATGCCGTTGATACAATACATTAATTTACTAAATAAATAAAGAAATTACCACACCGTTACACTATGTTGAGCTTGTTTAGCTGCAGACCCAGTGAATAATCAATCAAAAAGGACGTTTGATATTTTAAAAAGTAAAATTTGTATTAACATTCCTACTTACTAAATACTACAGTTTAATATAATCATATTTTTGATATAGTTTGTTTATTTTTTAAACAAAATGCGTTATGTGATTAAATAAATAATGGTTTTTAAAGTTTCAGATGTATTAAAATAATTAAAAAGTCTCTGGCTATCTTAACAAAGCCCATTCCTGTATTGCTGTAGATTATTGCTAATCAGTTTATCAGCAGTTGGTAAATGAAGCTTTTAATTAAACGAGTTATCAGCTTGTTAAACATATTCACACGAAACATACACATACACATGTAAAATTACCTATACACTACGAATTAGCAATTTTAACGATAGCTTATGCTGTTATTTACACTTAACAATAGTTTAAATGTTATTGTTCATACCAAATACATCCTATGGTAGCACTATACATAATAATCATACCGGTTTTCCGTCTTCAATACATGCGCCTGATATTGAAACCAAAACTAATAGTATTAAACAAAACAATAAGTATTCGAGTTTCATGTTACTGATTTAGTGAACACGAATAATGCGATACAGAAACCTATCTCAAAGTGTCTTCACGTCCCATTAACTCACTATCGAAGGTTAATGATACTAAAAATTACTCCTAAAGTAATTAAATTCAGTATGATATTTAAATTTAGTATGATAAAATTATCGTCTTTGTACTAGGTGTTAATAAAAGAAAAAGAAGGGTTCAAATCACAGGGTTAAGTCTAAAATAACAGTCAATCAAAATATGAATTATTCTAGAAATTCTTAATTTTAATTAAATTATTTAACGTAGGCCAATGTAAAATAAAACTAATCTCATCACCAGTTCTGTTATGAAAATAGACCTAGTCTATTTAGTTGTTAATCTTGTTAATCAAGAACAAAATCAATCCAAAACATAAATAACTAGGCATTTGCTATTTTTTAAAATCTAATAAGCAAAATTCCAGTAAATCTGTTGTAATTCATGTTTTGGATATTTTATTGTCACTTGATTAACAATTTTTATTTTTCAATTTGACTGGGTTTCGTAGTTCATAAAAATGCATACAAATGAGGTATTACTCAATACGGGTTTGTGTTTAAATTGTTTTACATACACTCCATATACCTATTTTTCGGGGTGAGGGAGATAAACATACTTGATTCACAAAAAACTCCCCTTTAGCCCTGTAAATATTCCTTTAAGTGTAAACATTAATTGCCACTGGTTACAAAACTAATAGGGGGGGTTGGGACTTTCGGCATAAGCTACGATTGCAAGTTTGCTAGTTGATTTTACTTGGCGATAACTCTAACATGAGTTTGAACAGTTCCGAAGATATAACCTAAGCATTTTGAACTTAGTTATTCTTGGAAACTGTCTTTTAGAAGCCTTTGGGTAAGTTGTCGTAATATTCATGATATTTTCCTTTTGGTCCGGTTACTTTACGCTGTTTGGTTGTATCTACAGCAACAATGTCTCGGGTTAGTTCTATTGATTTGAGTCTCTTTTATTTATAGTATTTAATAAGGAGCTTTAATGAGGACCATTGTTTCACTGTTTCAAAATAAGTATTTTGGATGTTTTAAAGTTTATTGATAACCCTTAGTTTTTAAACAGGACATAATTTATTTGGATCCTCGGATAATAAGAGGTACGCATAAGTGTTTGGTCTTCTAGAAACCAACATAACAATGTAGGAACCTGGAACATTATCCTTACTACGCCCATAAGTCACTAGTCCAATAAATGTAAGATAAGGTAGAACTAAGAAAGGGAAACAGGCATTTATAAATACATTGGCTCTGGACAACAACCTGTCTCAGAATCAACGAAATCGACCCAAAAACCCACCAGTAATGCTATCAAAGTGTCGATATTTTAATATGCAGTACTTATACTTGTATTAGTTGATATGGATAGAAAAATCACAATATATATATATATATATATATATATATATATATATATATAAAATGTTAAAAAGTACGTTTATTTATTAAGGAACACATCGATCATATTACAAAAAAGGATGCTTTGGTGACCTTTAGGAATCTTAAATATCAATAAAATAATTATATCAATATAATTTATCATATCAATAAAATCATAAACCTAATGTTTTAATTTCTTACCTTGGCGCTGAGCAAATTTTCGCTTGCGCTAACGGTCCAATATCGGTTCGATATCGAAACATTTTACCAACCAAAAATGCTTGTTCGTTTTATCGAGTAAACTTTTGACTACGATAGTTGTTTTGTGGTGGAAAAGCATAAATTGTGATTCAATTCAAAGTCAATCAGATATAAGTTAAATCTAAAGTTGTGATACAGTGTTAAATTGGAGTTCGAAAAATGGATTTGCGGCAACAAAATATCAATAAACTAGGTTGCAGTTCACGAAAAACTATAGTAACCTAACCTAATTCCGCAGAGCGCATTATGGTGGCATTATGTTAGTTGTGTAACATAATTACAAATAAATGGATTAGTATAAATAAATTAAAGTAAAATTACACAGAAATTTTAGACCTAAAAAAGTAAAAAAAAAGTAAGATTCAACTCCGAACAATTTATAGTAACATTTAAAAGAAAATTTAAGATTTCCAAAAGTAAACGTTAAATGTAAGATTTTAACCCGGGACTTTACGATCGTATTCACTGGGCTGCCGTAGCTTGCCAATAATTCAGAAATTTACAATTCATCAATCAGTAAGCAACGATTATAAATGGATTCAAGAGAACAAACACACAATCGATTAATTAAATTGTTCGATATCGTAACAATCGTAACAAACTGCATTTGCGGTATTGGACCGTTAGCGTAGGCAATATAAAATAAAGTGCTCACCTATTTCGGCAGCATATTTTCGTTTTTGTAAAATAATTTGTTAGGACTGTACTATTTTATTATTATTTGCAAAATATCCACCTAATGATGTCAGTAGTGTAGAGGTACTTATAGTTAAAAATATCCTTACTAGCATGTCAGGTTTGATAGAGATGATATGGACATGATCAATGACGTAGACTTAATAGCACGGCGAGGACCATGGTCTAATGGCGTGGACGTATGGCCTGTATTACATTGATTAAAGCCCAGAGCAGAGCCTGATGTAATAGTGCAGTTGCCTATCTTTGTAATGGTTTGGAGATTTAACTACTCAATACAGCCTGCTAAGTAGTTTTTAATAAAAAAATTTTAATAGATTATTTTGTTTGTAAAAATAATAATAACATTTTAGTATAAACTAGTCACAGATTCCACTACATGAATCAATAATATTCACAAAAAGTCACACAATAATACGTAAACCTTAAAGGAACCTGAAATACCCAAAAGGAAGTGTTTACCCAAGACAACGGTCAGCCCATCAGCTGTGGTGATCATTCTTTACACCTTTTCTTCATACTCTGCTGACTTCATCCCGCATTTTCCATCAAGTTCTGGGCAGAGGTTATTGCAATATAATCAACACGTGAATCTTAGCTGGCTGTTTTTCAGAAATCCTTTTATTCAGCTACGTCGTAACAACCCATAAAAAATAAGTGACTGAAATCTTGTGGCTACCCATTGGTCCATTAACATTTTAACTAGTTCTTGCCGAACACTTTAAAAAGCTAGTTCTTGATAAAACCGAGTTTAAAAATAATATTATAATTCCTCACGGTTGTCAAAATAGGAGTCATTACAAGTGAATCCTGATGTTTTGTTATAATTTTGTCGAGTACCGTATGGACAGATTTTTCCCACTCTGGACATATTTAAAATGTAAACCTCTTACTAGCCTAACCCTATAGTTTATACTTAATGTCTGTATAATCTGTGTATTATATTTAATATATTAATACTTAAGAGACTTTAAAATGTTGCATTCTCTGTTCAGGATTTTTTCTGTTAGGGCGAACAGTTGTATATTACATAACCGTTCTCGTAACAAAACAAATTTGACTATACATTTTTTAAACGACGTGGCTTGAGTTAAGCAGTTTAAATCACGATGTTTAAAAGAGCATCATTACTGTGGATTTATAAACAATGTATCACACTTTTGGACCACAACACTTATAGAAAATATGTTTTGTGAGGGTCGATTTGTTAGTATTTCTAAGTTTATTGTGGTATAAAAGCATCTTAAGAGGTGGGTATCTTTCATTTTAGTCATTGTTGGGTGGACATAACAAATATATATAATTAGTGATTTGTCAACTGTACACCCAAAAAAAGGCAGTTTTTGCATAACATAAATGTATACCATATAATCAACTTGGCAGTGTAAATTAAACACATTTGAAACTTTAACCGCAAGAGGAGTGAGAATATTTAGACTGAGCTTCATCAAATATAAGTGATAAAAATCGTAGAGTAAGCCACAAGGTAGCGACATTTATAAAATATGTTCAAATCGAAGTAATACATCTGTCTGTATTTTACAAAACACGTAAAAGGTAAGTAAAAATATTAAGGACAAATTGTAATTATTACCTTGAGCGCACTAGCAGGCTGTAAACCCTATTTACTCTAATTAGAGGGTGCTGTAAAGTTGTTATAAACCACGAATGTCCAAACTCTGCACCGGCCATTAGAGCGCTATTAAAACTTGGCCATTGTACGTGGCTCTCTATCGACAGGGAAATAAACTTAGTAAATCCATGCAACTATTGGATCGTGTGTATAAAGCCTATACAATCTGTAAAATCCAAGCCCTAAGTTTCTTTTGTAGTTTTAAATAAATTCGCATTATATTATTCGTCTTAATCCTAATACTCGATGCACATTGTATCTATATAGCTATGGTGCCTGGAGGACCGATATTTTCTTGGAGAAGGCCGTCAGTTTTTCAATAGGCCTACAGTATTTACTCAGATCGATCCTATTATGTCGAGCAGGTATCCTTCGCTCATCTGCCGCTTTTCTGCAACACCAGTCTTTATTCAAGCTCAATGTCCCTTTAAGTTGTTAAGTAGTTTTTTAATATATAACTTACACTTATCTAATTTTACATATGTCCACTCCATATGTTATGTTTATTCAATGCTTTTAGTGATAAAACTACGTGTTTATTCATAACACGATTATTACTCTGACAGATCAATGGTTGACTATAAAAAGCTGTTATAGATATTTAGTTTTTATTTTAAACTCCATAAGTTAGTGATTAAACTGTTGATATCAATTTGTTTACATCATTTAATTGTTTCCTGAGGATGAGACCTGTTTAAAACTTATTTTTATTCCAGAAATTTGTTATCTGCAACATTTGAAGAAAGTCAGCCATTTGAGGGATCAGAGTTGCAATCAAGCAAAACTTACTCATATTAGAGTGTATGTTATTAGGTTAAGTAAAGGTAGATTATTATTTATTAAGTAAAGACATTTTAGATACGCTAGTCTAATACTAGTCAAATAAAATTTGTGACAAAACAACTATTGGTACATTGGAACAAACATTAATTAAGTTAAAACGAACTAAGAGAGAGTTATAAATAACTTCGGCCTCTATATCAAACTTGCTAGGTACATTAAGTTTTATTTTACAATTATTTTGTACTATTAAGCTATCAAGTTTGGAAAGGAAAGCTGCTTCAATCTGTACTACAGCAATGTTTTACTGATGGGTCTGTTCAACCGTGCCTCTAATGAACAGTTTAAACAATAATAAATATAATTAAACTGCATGCCCAATTTATTATATTTGAAATTTGTCGGATGATGCTGTTGAAACTGCGTCTTATAAAACAAAATTTATTTACGAAATTACATGAAATACGAACTGTAAAAAATAAATTCATTGAAGAAAATCATTTAATACACGTTGCACATGTTTACTTATAAATTATATCTCCAATACAAACAGAGACATAAGGGATTAACATTTACAGTAGCTTTTTAACGAATGACCAAATAGGGGGACGATTTACATTTTGGAGGGACATAATTTATTTAATCTTCGACAAAACGACCATCTATTACCAACAAACAGCCAGTAAGTAACTAACTACCAGCTAAGGTACACCCAAGAGGTAACTAACATTAAACATTCTATTGCACAGCTACCTCCTTAACTTAAATAAATAATATTCCTGAGTAATTTGCAATTTATGAGTAGAAACAAATATTGCAAAAAATCTAATAATGATAGTATACCTACTCATACTTTTATCTAATTCATAATAAAAAGGTTATTATTACATTGCATTTTTGAATATAATGGCTTTCTTTGGACTATTCAGTGATATATATTCAGGATAAAAATATTAATTTTTAGGAGGAGGTTATATGAATATGATGTTGGTAATGCAATAGGGGTAATCTTTACAAAACTAAAGAAAATTTGCCGACCCTTTGAGATATTACGTAATAATGAAATGTTGCTTAAGATGCTTGTCATGAAAAACTAAGTTAAATCCTTCGGTTTCACTCGAGTGGCATTCTAACAAACCCTCCAATTTGATTTAATAGCTAATGCGGATTTTCCAGTCACTGGAAGGATAATTCTGTCTGTTTTTCTAAAATTGTATACATTACTTGTATTTCTTGTGCTTTAATTGATGGTAGTAATTCTCATACATACATTTGTTAATACTAGAACCAAATTAGCTAAGACCAATATTTTGTTTTTTCAACTCTCGTGTACGCTAACGTCACAAAAAATAACCAAACTAGTTATATTTTATCTATATTTATTTGAAAAGAGAAGGCAACCGTACGTATCATTATGTATGTTCAAATAAATGAGTACTGTAGATTTTTACAAACTTAATTTTAGCAATTAAAATAAAGATAACATGAGGAATAATTTAATATTTTATTTTCAATAGGTAAGTGTACTAAAATGGTATTTTATACAGTTAACAGTCAATTAAGAGGAAAACCGTCAAGAATGTGTTGCCTCTAAAAATATGTATGCAGTTTTGCCACAATTTAGGCACTAACTATATTTCTTTATTGTATTCTAGACCACCTATTTGCTGATTAAAACACTCTTTTTGGTTATTAATGCATACTGCTGGCTATGTTGATGTAGTAACAATCAATGTTATCGTTCAGATAACTTAAGGAGAGTTTTAGTTGTTTTTATTAATCAGAAAACCACGTTCAGCATCGTCCTTTCAGAAAATACATTGCTGATTCATTGTTTTTCAAGTCGGTCCTTGAGTAGATTTATGTTTCAAGGTCAATTATCCTTAACTAAATCCCACTTAGGATTAGCATATTACCATTTAATTAACTAGATAATTCTCAGAAACGGATAAAGAACGGGTGTATGGCAGTTGTATTGTATTATGAGAATTTAAACGATATCTGCTTTACTTGTATAGGCTATATTATTTGCTACGGGTCAACTTAAGTAAAAATTATGGATAAAAGCACAAGACTAAATATATTTCTAAAGCCCACTACGAAGCGTAATGGAAAGTATTTATAAATATGGGATCTCAGAGAATGATTGGGCCTGACGATGACCAAAGTAACTGGTTGAAATCGATCGCCATTTACCATCTTTTATGTATATTTTACCGTCTTGTATGTGAGTACAGTATGAGTGTAAATATACATTGTAGTGTTGTGAGACGTGCTTTATTCCTTTTTAGTTGTAACAACACGAATCATGCTACTAAAGAAAACAAATTTTAACAGAAAATAAATGTACTCAAAAGGTTCCTGTAATAGAAAATATCTCATTATTTAACAGCACTAGTTACTCTTTACATTACACTTTGTAAGAGCCATCTAACAATCGCAAAAATAATATTGCAAGCAAATATGTAGGATTTAAGGAGCACCAAAACAAATATTTTCACCAATAACTTGAATTACTAAAAACACAATTAATTCTCCACATACAATTCATAAACAAAGCTAGTCATATGACTTTATGTAAAAAAACAAACACGCTAATAAATACAAATTAATATACTACAGATATTACTATGAATAATTTGTAGCTGTTAAAATGGTTAACTAATGTATAAAATAGTTAATTTTGTTTAGGATTTGTTAAAGAATATACATTCGGCTGTGACAGCCTTGTTACAAACGGTTATTTCATATCCCCCTTCACATTTGTTTTATGAATTCAGTTCTATGGTTGTACATTCTGCCCAAACATCATTTTACGTCGGTGGCAGAACACACAGCCATCCTTGTGAATGTTAACTCCCCGAGAGTGTATCTGTAAGCTCCCGAGGCGCATTACATTCTGCCGCTCTGCCCAATGTTCCCCCTGCTGAACATAGATCCTGTTCAAGACAGAGGGAATTGCTCTCTTCTCTTGTGCAGCTACTTTTAGCATTTAAATACGTGGTCACTTTTAAGCTTTATAACCAATTATATAGAGGTTTTTTATTTGATTTTTGACTTTTTTCAATAAACACATGTTCAAATGGAGGTGGACAAATGATTCACTGGTACCCATACATTTTACAGGCATAATATGAATATAATATGTTTGATAACAAATGATGCAATTACAAGGATTCTTCTAAATTTGAAGATGGCTTTGTATTATTTTTTTCAACCAGAAAATCGGTTTTAGTACATTTCTATCTAATTTTTAGTTATACAATTTTGCCAAACATTTCAAATCTAGGTTTAATAATTAATCTTAAACTACGTTTTATTATTACTTTGTAATAAGTTAAACACATTATATTTTTATGACTGAATAGTGTGTGAATATAATCTACGTTAAAACGACTTATTTGTTATTTTCGAGGTTGACAAAAGCTTTCCAATGCACTCCAATAGATAAGAAATTTTATATTTTTTATCATAAATATATTAAAAAACTTAACCAACAGAGATATTTTAATGTTATTTTTTTTAGTTTCAATCAGTAATAAGATTTTTTTAAATAATAAAGAACTTTTTTTAACAGCAAATAGAAATATTTTAAACAAAACTAGGGTATTCATAATATAAAACATTTACTTTTAAGAATTCCACTCTATGTTTTACATAGTTTGAAAGAGTCAACTGCATTATTCAGTAAAGCTTTAGAATGTTTTCTTCAAAGTTACCTTTAGAGTTAAGTGTTTTCAAACACAACAGTAAAACTTTCAGCAAACTTACCCAAATGTTTTACTTAGGTAGAAACACAATCAATATTACAAGAATCATTTAATGGAAGGTAATAAATAAATGGCAATATAATATTTTATATTTCATTAAAATTTGCATCGTAACCTCAATTTATTTTACCACGTCAACTAAAATTGCGTACATATTGTTGATAATTACATAATGCCACTTTGAATTCAATGCATTTAAAATATTTTCCTTCCCTTTCGGATAAAGGTTTTCAAATAAGTATGTAGTTTATTGATTGTTTAGTTGTACCGTTTATACAATGACATACATCCCTCAAATACCTTTTTTGGAACTAAACATAAAGTAGTGAACGAATTAATTGACCATAATTAATATAAAAAAGCAAACCTTATTAAAAAATAACTCTTGATACAAAATCCATCATTATTAATAATTTGTATATATCCAAATCCAGTTGGTATTAACGAAACCCCATTAATTGAGAAACTGCACGTTTTTCGGTGCTGGCATTACTTACTTTAATTAGTTTTTTTCTATAGGGGATTCTCAGTCCCAAAAATACTAGGGCTTAAAACCAATAAGTTGAGTCACGTAAATCTCATAAAATAATTAATTTGGTAACGAAATGTCTGGGGGAAATTCATTAAAATAATTTCACTGATCAGAGATGAAGAGTTCTAACTAATTGGACGACTGATGTATTTTTTGGATAAATAAATAAAATTAAATTCAAAATCGTAATAAGCCAAAACGGCATGACAATTCTTCTGACGTTATAGCAGTCCTAAAAGAGATTCTTTGCTCGTTCCCTTGCTAATTAGTATTTTATATATATATATATATATAAACCATGGTTTTTACAAAATAAATTGGTTAGTGGTTTTAAAATGCAGTTGTTCTAACCCCTAATATAACACTAATACTTTATTAACATTTGCAAGAAGTTTACCGGAATAATTTAAATACTGATACTTTAGCAAATAAAATAAAACTGTATCAATTAAATTATTTAATATATGTATTATTAGACAACCAGGCTGTGATTAGATACTGACCTAGTTAGCGAAAGAACAGTTCCAACTAAGTACCTGGGAGGGATCTTCACTTAGTTCCACTGCAGCTGAAACTAGCACTTCAGTAAATTAAACCTGATTTATTCTACTTATATATTTTACTCTTAGAGATATACTCTTTATACAATAAATATTGTAATGACGTATTGTTAAACCAAACTACTAATTACATTATGTCTTCAAAGTAAATAAAGTTATTAAAATATTAAATTGATTGTGAGTGTGTTGTGTTATAGGTCATTTATTTCATTCAGGTCATTTACCTAGGAATATATACATCATACCGTGTTACAGGAAAGACCTCTTTGCAATTTAATCAATTTGAATGATATTCTTAGGGTTTTATAATGACTTGAATTATACAAATTTAGTTATAATACAAAATCTGAAGTAAAAGCTAATTTTATTACTCACTGCAAATCCTTAGGATTATTACTACAATCAATCAGTCTTATATTTTAAGTTTCAATACCTTACGTACCTCAGTATGTAAGTTACATCTGTTAAATTTTGAAATATTTGTGGACATTTCTACTCTCATGTCCCTAGAATTTATAGTCCTATGAACCTTTCTTCATTTCAAAATATAAGTCTTATTATATTATTCCAAAGTCAACTAAACTTTTTTCCATTAATTCCATTTTCCAATTATATTACACTACGAAAGTTAATATTTCGATAATACCCCAAGAATCTAAAGTCGTTTGATAGGTTCATGGATCTGTCTTCTGTCAATTTTTGAATCTCCTCATACTCAAGCAGCGTTTATACAAAGTACAAGTAGAACATACTTAAACATTAAACGTGTACACATATTTAAAGTTAGTAAGCAAGAATAACTAAACATATTTATGAACGAACACTCTTACATTATTCCCTTAATTTTGTATTTCTAGCACGAACACTGGATATAACGGCACGTTTGTACACAGTATCACTTGTACCACGTTCGTTTACTCAAATCAAAGTACTTATTAAAATCTGTTGTTGAGGCATAAACTTTAATTAAATTTTTACGATTGACCGATAACTACAATTATTACCAATGCCATTGTAAAATGAGACTAAATAGAATTGTTATGATAATAATTGTATTGAAACCATAATTTATTTATTTCCATTACAAAGTTAAATACGATCATTTCTTAATTATTGGAACATTTTAACCATATTATTGGAAGTTTTTTGCGTCATTTTGTCCACACACACTTCAGTTAATTTTAATACAAATATAAGAGTCGAAATTAGGTGTGAGAATAGCTCATTTTTCGTATCGTTGAAGGTAATATCCTCTAATTGATACAAAACAATTAAAAATAACTAAATAACTGAGGAGCCTTATTAAAATAAAAATGGCATAACAGGTGACTTTTAATATGTTGCATGTTATAAAAGTGAGGTCACTTTTTATATGTTTTAAAAACTGCCATAAACCAGACACCTTCTAAAAACAGTACATGAAAGCAGCTAACTAACGTATTGTTGGCATCTAATCAGCTGTTTTTCCTAATAAGCAGTCTATATTCTTTGGAATTTAATTCAACAATAATTCTAGGCCAAATCCAAGCATATTAGTAAATAATGGTTAATGCATTTATTAATGCAATGTATGCAAACTAAGAACAAACCTTAGTAAAAAAAAGATAGATTGCCAATATGGTCTTTTAAATGTACTTTTTAAATTTTAGCACCTGCTGAAATACTTAACTATTCAAATTTGTAAAAAGAAACTTAACGCGATAAATTAAAATTATTAAAATAAAACATGACAGCTTTATTTTCAAATAAAAAATGTTGTCTTGAATGAAAGATAATATTATGTAAAGGAAAAGTACTGAGAAAATAAAAGATTATTTCTGTTTTAAAAATCAACAGCATATAAGAAATTATGATTATAACCCATCCTTAATTATTTCACTACTCCGTTGTTTCTTACAATCCAGTTTAGACTTTGTACATTTAATATTATCTTTCTAATAAATTGTTCCTGAAAATTTATTCAGTTATCTAGATACATTACAAAAACTTTAACATTATTTTTATTCCTAAAAATACTCATATATGTTTTTACAATTATTTGGCATTTTTGAACAATGTAATTCAGTTACAGTATTTCAGTACGAGTTAAAATGCTTTTTATATTTCTAACAATCCAATTGCGATACAACGGTGTAATTATTTCGCAGTCTTTATTTCAGAAACTGTTTTATGGTACTGGTTCTGGGAACCTTCCAATTCTGAATTGCCAATTGGTTAACATCAAAGGTTTCTGTTTCAATTTTCTGTTCCACACTGTGACACTAATCTTCCCTACAACTCGGTCGGTCTCAATCCAAAAATGTCTATCACTACATTTACTGTCTGACTATAAATAAGATTTAACATTAACACTTATAGTAGTATACTAACGCAAATTTCCTAATAACAGATGTTGGTTATAATAACTCATGAACCAACAACAACATATATTTTAGATCTAACAATGTTATCCAAAGTCAAGTATTTTTCTCTTGCGAAATTTTAGAGAACTTTAAAACCATGTTTAGCTTAACTTGTATGTAAATATGAAATCATACATTTCTCAGAATAAAATATGATTCTCAGAAATTGATATTGGTCATTGGGAATAGTACGTCAAAATATTGTGATACTAGTCAAATTAGGGATTTATCTAAGTTAATAGAATGATTTATTGATAGAAATTAAATAATTTTTTAATAGCATTGGAGGACTAGGATTGTTATAATTTCTTTATGGTTTATCAGTAGGTAAAAATTAGTGAGAGGAGAAAGTTCACACCCGGCTATGTTCTTAGTTATAATCCAATAATGATTATTTTACTAAGTCATTTCCGCTTTACTTATATAACTACGTATATGTAATTATTTATTTAAATATACATGTTTACGTCTTACATTTGTAAATTGAAAATGGTAGCTAGTGCAATAATAGTTTATGGAATATGATATTTTAAAAAATATAGACATATTAAAGATTTCTTAAAATCAAAACTTGTTTCATAACTAAAAAAAAACTTGTTAAAAGCTTTTACCAAAGAAAAGTAAACTTTACTTTCAACTTTCCTATATTACATAAAATACCCATATTGGGTTGTACAAACTATTATTTTTTAACAAGAATATAATACTGACCTTTTTAACAAGGACAAAAAACTTAAAACGATACAAACTCATTTTAAACTCAATAATAAAAACTTACAATATGTTTTGTAAAAAATTATAATAAGAGGTATTATAGAGATTACAAAGTCATAACTTTAAACCGCACATGAAGTATCGAACTGCAAAATACAGTAAATGAAGTAGCTCTAACTGTAAAATAAAGATAACAATTACTTTTACTGGACCCACTGATTGTACTGGATGTAGAGTAAACATTCAGTAAGTTGAACGAGGATAGGCTTCCATTAGTTAATGATCCAGATATCGTTTTTGTTGCGGTAATGCTAATACACATTAGCAATACTCAGTATATAGAGAATTTTCTTCGTTGACCTGTTTCCCACAGGCATCATAACATTAACATATAATGTTCAATCTAGTTGCTTTGGTTAGCTTCACCTAACGGTATTAATGTAATGGGATTAGGGAATCCAATCCCGGGATCCCGCCCAATTTTACGGTTTCTTCCATCCCGGGATTCAAACGCCGAAACCCGGGATTTTTGGGATTACTAAATTGTCTCAAGTTATATAGATGATGTTTCTAACTGATGTAACCGCAATAAGTCACTATAAAACCACTTTAACAAACTTATAAATCAAAACTTCTTTATTTGATAATTTTTGTCTTTCTTATATATTAGCTATATTTTAATCCTATTTCTTACAGTCACTTGAAACAGTCAGATTTTACCTGGATGTGGTAAGTGATTTTTTTCAGATAATTATGACTTTATCATGATAATTTTGCTTTTTTCTTTTTATTAAGAAAACATTTCGTTTGTTTTTATCCCAATATAATAATAAGTAAATTCATTAAAATACCAACATTGGAATTTTTATAAACTAATATAATAATTACTGGATTAATTTTAGATCGTTTACTAATTGCTACATGATTTTACTATGAAAGTACTGTGTTTACTGAAAGGATAGTTTTGTTTCTAGTTTTGTTTTATCAAGTAGGATTTATTTATAACTTGTCTTAGTAAACATAGTTTATTGTTCAATGTTAATAATGTCATTCATAATTTCATATAGCTGCAGCTACATTGAAAAAATGTAATTCTACTTCTACTTTTTAAGTGGAAATATTTGTTCATGAATAGCTTATGAAAGAGTTTTTCTGTAACTTTAAATACATATCATAGTGTTAAAACCCCAAACTTGAGTTGCTTTATTAGTTTATTGCATACCCGAAACCCTACCCAATGTGAGACCCAATGAGTGTAATAGTACCCATTGTGTAATATAGATTTTGGTCTTTCACCGTTTATCATTTGTGCTGTTTAAATAATTGTTTTGTATTTTTAATAAACAAAATAGTATTACTTTACAATAATTATCGTCAACATTAAAAGTACACTTAATCGCATATTTTTCCAGGCTTTTTGTAAATTAGGCCAATCCGGGGATTTTTTACAATCCCGTAATCCCGGGATTGAAAATATCGTCCGGGATTGGATTCCCTAAATGGGATAATATATTATATAAATAGTTCGCCCTACACGTATTTTATTGTTATTATTTATGTTTGGTATACATTACACAAGTTTCAATTCTGGCCTGGAAAGTTAGTTTTATAGGCATAACAATATCAATGTCGGTAATTTACTATAAATTATGTAACAAGAAAAGTGTTTTAGTTACTTTTTTAGTTTAATGTTTCTTATCACACAAGAGTTCATGAATATCACACTTCTAGGGTATTACAGCTGCACAGAAAGTTTCGACATGATGGATTACAGCATGATTACACAGCCGTGGCAACAAGCGGCACAGCGCAACTGCCAAACAACGTTTGTTTACAAAACTCTTTACTTGACATAACAAATATCCCATCTATAACTTAATCAATTGAAAATATGAAATATTTGTGGGACTATTTAAAAATAACAATTTGGTGACTAAAATTATAAATGTGTTACATCAAATAAGTTTATCTTAGTTGGTAATTTTATTTTTAAATAGTAAATCCTAAGTTATATAATTAATATACCTCAAAACACTAATCTACACATCTTGGGTTCATAGCCTAATGTCAAAGATTTTAAAGAAACAATGTTACGGTCAGATATGTTATTGGGCTTTTGCCAAAGTGCCGAGTACTGTATAAGGTGTACATGGCGTCTGGACTGTTTATTTATCTGGATTACAACTCTTGCCTAGCAAAACGTTGTGCTTTATGAAGTTCCCACGAAGCGTTTAGTAGTTACTGTAGAGGAACAGTAACTAAAAGTACCCTTTGATATAAAATCAAATTCAATGTGTTATAACTAGGATTTGAATTTATATCAATTGTATTTAGTTTATATTTCTTTTGACATAAACATAAAATGATTTATTGCAAACTGCAAACATAAGTAAAACAATACATTATCAATTTAAAAAGTGGATAAATTATGATGTATGAAGATTTAATTGAAAAATGTAATGCGGTTTATTTTTTAATTTTTTGTCCTGGATATAATAATATTATAAAAGCGGTTTTATACTCGATGCATGTGTGAAATTGAGTACCTTGTTAAACTATATAATTTTTTTATTTATATGAAACTATTTATTTTAAATACTAATTAGGTTAAAACTATGTTTAAAACAATACTATTAAGAATATCAAAATGTCATGTTATAAATAATGCAGTAGTATCCACGTTATTCTATAACAATAAGAATTATTTACTTTTTTCTACCAAAAAGGTTTCTCGACAAATATTTTACACTTTTAATCTAATAATTAAATCAAACCAAGAATTAATAGGTGGTCCTATAAAGTAAATAAGTTGATCCAAAAACGACTCTTTCTCACTTTAAAAAATTCTTGCTTGAATTAAATGTAAATAGAAAAACAAAGAATGGGCAGCGGGTGAGTGAAAGGCATGTTTGTTTTGAAGCCTTTCTCAGAGGAAATCACGTTGTGTTTGTTCAAGCCTGTTGGTTATCAGAGCTCTCTTTTGTAACGAAGACGCAGCATTGTATGTCTATGTTGTACTTGGGTTTCAAAGTTATTATTATAATAGCAGCAGTAGTAGCTTGTTACTAACATTTTACCTTTATTTTTTACAAAAAACGAATAATCATTAAAGGTACCTAAATAGCTTGAAGACGAATTAACTTCTTGACATGTTATATAGAACACAAAATAAACTTTTGCCGTTACATAGTCTTTACATGTTGTTTAATATGTCTTTATTATTTTACCAAAGATATGTCCGAAGATTTGCTCGTAGTCTAAATCATAGTGTAAGCTTATTGAAAAAGCTTTGCAAATAAATATTTATTTACCTTATTAAAACTGGCGTTAAAATACTGAAGTAAATCAAATGGCAAGAGCCACTCCGTAAAATAGCATTAAGGAAGTTCTTTAGTAAAAGAAAGTATGATGAGTTTAAAGTTATAAATTAAATACATCCAATTTGCAAAATTTATTGAAATCGGTCAAATGTTAGATGATGATTCTACATGACAATTAATCGGTTCTTCTCAATACAGGAAAATCATTAGTTGTTTTTCTTTATTGTTTTTTGGAGGATTTAGTTTGTGATATATCTTTCCAACCCTACATAACCATTGTTCAATAACTCACTGACCAGACTGTTCACCCTGTGTTCTTAGATTTTAGTCATAAACTAGCTGTGTACCCGTCCTTCGTACGGGTTCTATATAAATGGTATATTAACTAAAGCAAATAACAATTCACATGATTTCACAATATTAAAATTATATTTTACACATTTAATGTACAATTAAATAAAAGTTAACGAAATATACTGGCAGATAGTTCGGGTACTGTTGCTAAGTCGAGGAACTCTGTCGGGTGGTAAAAGGCGTGTAGTTTGCGACTCCAAATCGGTACACGTAACACTTTTGATTCGTTTTTAGAAATAAAAGAACTCAAGTACCAAAACAATAAATATAAAATCGGGGGAGGGGGAATATATCAAGTCGGTGGGGGGGGGTAATATATAAAATCGAGGGGGTAGCGTGACGAGTTTCCCAATACCCCCTACTCTCGCCTATCGAAAAATAAGTTTGAGCTGCCATTCAAGTAGTTTGTTTATTTCCATTATGAGAGTTTCAATTTAAGTAGGTTTTTTTTATTTCCATAATGATAAACATTTGTTTACAATATTTTAAGGTATATATATAACTATTTAGTCATCATCTGGTTCAATATAAATAATACTTTGTTCATAAGAATAACATAGGATCTTTAAAACCCCGTAGGTCAGAGTCCTAAGGTGATTTCCAAACATCCAATTAACCTAAAACATTCTAACGCACATATAGAATATAGAAACAAAGTTTCATCGAAATCAGTGCACCCGTTTCCCTGTGAAAAACGAACAAAACGTGTCCCAAATCGCACGAAATCACATCTTTGAGTGGCCACCTTTATACAAAAGGTGTTTGCCGGTTTAAAGTAGCCTACAACATTCTCACGCATGCATATAACAAATAAACAAACTTTCATCAATGTCTGTGCACCCGTGTTTCCGTGAAAAGCGAACAAAACGTGTCCAAAATCGCAAGAAATCACATCTTTGAGTGGCCACCTTTATACAAAAGGTGTTTGCCGGTTTAAAGTAGCCTACAACCTTCTCACGCATGCATATAACAAATAAACAAACTTTCATCAATGTCTGTGCACCCGTGTTCCCGTGAAAAGCGAAAAAAACGTGTCCAAAATCGCACGAAATCACATCTTTGAGTGGCCACCTTTATACAAAAGGTGTTTGCCGGTTTAAATTAGCCTACAACCTTCTCACGCATGCATATAACAAATAAACAAACTTTCATCAATGTCAGTGCACCCGTGTTCCCGTGGAAAGCGAACAAAACGTGTCCACGATCGCACGAAATCACATCTTTGAGTGGCCACCTTTATACAAAAGGTGTTTGCCGGTTTAAAGTAGCCTACAACCTTCTCACGCATGCATATAACAAATAAACAAACTTTCATCAATGTCAGTGCACCCGTGTTCCCGTGAAAAGCGAACAAAACGTGTCCAAAATCGCACGAAATCACATCTTTGAGTGGCCACCTTTATACAAAAGGTGTATGCCGGTTTAAAGTAGCCTACAACCTTCTCACGCATGCATATAACAAATAAACAAACTTTCATCAATGTCAGTGCACCCGTGTTCCCGTGAAAAGCGAACAAAACGTGTCCAAAATCGCACGAAATCACATCTTTGAGGGGCCACCTTTATACAAAAGGTGTTTGCCAGTTTAAAGTAGCCTAAAACCTTCTCTCGCATGCATATAACAAATAAACAAACTTTCATCAAAGTCTGTGCACCCGTGTTCCCGTGAAAAGCGAACAAAACGTGTCCAAGATCGCACGAAATCACATCTTTGAGTGGCCACCTTTATACAAAAGGTGTATGCCGGTTTAAAGTAGCCTACAACCTTCTCACGCATGCATATAACAAATAAACAAACTTTCATCAATGTCAGTGCACCCGTGTTCCCGTGAAAAGCGAACAAAACGTGTCCAAAATCGCACGAAATCAAATCTTTGAGTGGCCACCTTTATACAAAAGGTGTATGCCGGTTTAAAGTAGCCTACAACCTTCTCACGCATGCATATAACAAATAAACAAACTTTCATCAATGTCAGTGCACCCGTGTTCCCGTGAAAAGCGAACAAAACGTGTCCAAGATCGCACGAAATCACATCTTTGAGTAACCACCTTTATACAAAAGGTGTTTGCCGGTTTAAAGTAGCCTACAACCTTCTCACGCATGCATATAACAAATAAACAAACTTTCATCAATGTCAGTGCACCCGTGTTCCCGTGAAAAGCGAACAAAACGTGTCCAAAATCGCACGAAATCACATCTTTGAGTGGCCACCTTTATACAAAAGGTGTATGCCGGTTTAAAGTAGCCTACAACCTTCTCACGCATGCATATAACAAATAAACAAACTTTCATCAATGTCAGTGCACCCGTGTTCCCGTGAAAAGCGAACAAAACGTGTCCAAAATCGCACGAAATCACATCTTTGAGTGGCCACCTTTATACAAAAGGTGTATGCCGGTTTAAAGTAGCCTACAACCTTCTCACGCATGCATATAACAAATAAACAAACTTTCATCAATGTCAGTGCACCCGTGTTCCCGTGAAAAGCGAACAAAACGTGTCCAAAATCGCACGAAATCACATCTTTGAGTGGCCACCTTTATACAAAAGGTATTTGCCGGTTTAAAGTAGCCTACAACCTTCTCACGCATGCATATAACAAATAAACAAACTTTCATCAATGTCAGTGCACCCGTGTTCCCGTGAAAAGCGAACAAAACGTGTCCAAAATCGCACGAAATCACATCTTTGAGTGGCCACCTTTATACAAAAGGTGTTTGCCGGTTTAAAGTAGCCTACAACCTTCTCACGCATGCATATAACAAATAAACAAACTTTCATCAATGTCAGTGCACCCGTGTTCCTGTGAAAAGCGATCAAAACGTTTCCAAAATCGCACGAAATCACATCTTTGAGTGGCCACCTTTATACAAAAGGTGTTTGCCGGTTTAAAGTAGCCTACAACCTTCTCACGCATGCATATAACAAATAAACAAACTTTCATCAATGTCAGTGCCCCCGTGTTCTCGTGAAAAGCGAGCAAAACGTGTCCAAGATCGCACGAAATCACATCTTTGAGTGGCCACCTTTATACAAAAGGTGTTTGCCGGTTTAAAGTAGCCTACAACCTTCTCACGCATGCATATAACAAATAAACAAACTTTCATCAATGTCAGTGCACCCGTGTTCCCGTGAAAAGCGAACAAAACGTGGCCAAGATCGCAGGAAATCACATCTTTGAGTGGCCACCTTTATACAAAAGGTGTATGCCGGTTTAAAGTAGCCTACAACCTTCTCACGCATGCATAAGACAAATAAACAAACTTTCATCAATGTCAGTGCACCCGTGTTCCCGTGAAAAGCGAACAAAACGTGTCCAAAATCGCACGAAATCACATCTTTGAGTGGCCACCTTTATACAAAAGGTGTATGCCGGTTTAAAGTAGCCTACAACCTTCTCACGCATGCATATAACAAATAAACAAACTTTCATCAATGTCAGTGCACCCGTGTTCTCGTGAAAAGCGAGCAAAACGTGTCCAAGATCGCACGAAATCACATCTTTGAGTGGCCACCTTTATACAAAAGGTGTTTGCCGGTTTAAAGTAGCCTACAACCTTCTCACGCATGCATATAACAAATAAACAAACTTTCATCAATGTCAGTGCACCCGTGTTCCCGTGAAAAGCGAACAAAACGTGTCCAAAATCGCACGAAATCACATCTTTGAGTGGCCACCTTTATACAAAAGGTGTTTGCCGGTTTAAAGTAGCCTACAACCTTCTCACGCATGCATATAACAAATAAACAAACTTTCATCAATGTCAGTGCACCCGTGTTCCCGTGAAAAGCGAACAAAAACCCGTCCTTGAGCGTCACCGACAGACAGATAAACAGACAGACAGAAATTGAGCTAAGACGAGTTTCTGCTTTCCTATGGTATGAAACGTAAAAATATGCAAAAATTTCATAATTCCAAGCAATATACAGACAAGACTATAATTTTATTTTCACCACACTACGCTGTAATCACCTGTTTTCCGAACGTCATTTGAATACCGAGAGTAGAGTTTTTCCGCCCAAGGGCCGAAAGTCAGCTGATCTATTTAGCCATTGTTGCTAACTTGTTTTCAAGCGTACACAACGTTACCTGGTTAGTACGTGCATACTATTTTGCGTTCTTTGGTTGAAACACTGGAACAAATAACAATAAAATACAAAACATTGTACTATCGATGATTGTTTATTAGTTAACTGTTTCGAAGTGACCACGTACACGTCCGACGTAAGCTGCTACCGCTTAGGTTAGGTTAGGTTAGGTTAGGTTAGTTTAGGTTAGTTTAGGTTAGGAGTTTTTCGTTATGTGTTACTGGCTCTCTATCTGTATTAAAAATCACAGGAAAATTAACGTACAGTGCATCATTTGGAACGGACGTGAACAGTAGCGGCTCACGTCGGACGTGTGCGTAGCCTCTGCCTAACTGTTTTTAGTCCGGGATTGCATGAGGCCGCTGTGTTTTATGACCGATCACATTTAACCCGTTAATAATTGTAGTATGGTGAAAAATAGCGTTCACACCTCTGCCGAAAGGGTTTTGCATAGCCCTCGAACGATTTATGACCTCGACTATCTCGGGCCAGCAAAACCCCACTTTCCGCCCTTGGTGCGAAATATACTATTATATAGATGGGTTCAATATTTTTGTCACACTTTGTAGCTGAAAGAAAGAAGAGTCTAATTATTGTTTTAAGAAACATACTAACATTTTGCTCATCTTTTTACTTGTGCGGTTTTACAATATAATTACAAACTTGTGGGAAACTAATAAGAAAGTAAACAACGTCACAGTTTCAGCGCAAACTTGTTAATACCAAAAGTGTTTTCTGAATTCAAAAGTTATTTAAGCTACGTCAGAAAAAATACCATTCATTTTTACATAGGCCCCCTAATACTATTTTTTACTCCAATCCAACTATAATTTTAAACCTATTTTAAAAGTCCTATATAACTTTCAAGAGAAATCATCCCATAAATTGTAATTTACTGGGGTTTTAATATGTTAGTTTAATTTTATAAATATATGCTTATTATTTGGTCCATTAAACCTACTGTCCATAAAGAATAGCATTGTAACTTTAAGTACCATTGGGGCAGAGCCCTGATGAATTGCCAGGATGGGATAGGCCTATATGGCCCAAATGAATTATCTACCTAAATGACAATTTTCAGCTCGATTGGTTCAGTAGTTTTTAGGTTAAAACAGAACATACGTACTAGTCGACAGACAGACAGACACCACCTTTTCTTAAATGTATAGGATTGGATGAAACGTGAAGGGCTGTGTTAACCGTCAGTGCCGTGCGGTGTTTTCATCACGTAGTTTAAGCTCCTGTTAATCTTTCGAGGATCGACCCTAAACCTTTTAGATTGAGTTATTGTTATCTTTGCCTTGAAATAATAAAATATGTTACTATCATAATGTAATCGTAAATGCTGTAAACAAACTGTACCCTCAGTTTTAGATTGAGTTATTGTTATCTTTGCCTTGAAATAATAAAATATGTTACTATCATAATGTAATCGTAAATGCTGTAAACAAACTGTACCCTCAGTTTTAGATTGAGTTATTGTTATCTTTGCCTTGAAATAATAAAATATGTTATTATCATAATGTAATCGTAAATGCTGTAAACAAACTGTACCCTCAGTTTTAGATTGAGTTATTGTTATCTTTGCCTTGAAATAATAAAATATGTTACTATCATAATGTAATCGTAAATGCTGTAAACAAACTGTACCCTCAGTTTTAGATTGAGTTATTGTTATCTTTGCCTTGAAATAATAAAATATGTTACTATCATAATGTAATCGTAAATGCTGTAAACAAACTGTACCCTCAGTTTTAGATTGAGTTATTGTTATCTTTGCCTTGAAATAATAAAATATGTTACTATCATAATGTAATCGTAAATACTGTAAACAAACTGTACCCTCAGTTTTAGATTGAGTTATTGTTATCTTTGCCTTGAAATAATAAAATATGTTACTATCATAATGTAATCGTAAATGCTGTAAACAAACTGTACCCTCAGTTTTAGATTGAGTTATTGTTATCTTTGCCTTGAAATAATAAAATATGTTACTATCATAATGTAATCGTAAATGCTGTAAACAAACTGTACCCTCAGTTTTAGATTGAGTTATTGTTATCTTTGCCTTGAAATAATAAAATATGTTACTATCATAATGTAATCGTAAATGCTGTAAACAAACTGTACCCTCAGTTTTAGATTGAGTTATTGTTATCTTTGCCTTGAAATAATAAAATATGTTACTATCATAATGTAATCGTAAATGCTGTAAACAAACTGTACCCTCAGTTTTAGATTGAGTTATTGTTATCTTTGCCTTGAAATAATAAAATATGTTACTATCATAATGTAATCGTAAATGCTGTAAACAAACTGTACCCTCAGTTTTAGATTGAGTTATTGTTATCTTTGCCTTGAAATAATAAAATATGTTATTATCATAATGTACTCGTAAATGCTGTAAACAAACTGTACCCTCAGTTTTAGATTGAGTTATTGTTATCTTTGCCTTGAAATAATAAAATATGTTACTATCATAATGTAATCGTAAATGCTGTAAACAAACTGTACCCTCAGTTTTAGATTGAGTTATTGTTATCTTTGCCTTGAAATAATAAAATATGTTACTATCATAATGTACTCGTAAATGCTGTAAACAAACTGTACCCTCAGTTTTAGATTGAGTTATTGTTATCTTTGCCTTGAAATAATAAAATATGTTATTATCATAATGTACTCGTAAATGCTGTAAACAAACTGTACCCTCAGTTTTAGATTGAGTTATTGTTATCTTTGCCTTGAAATAATAAAATATGTTATTATCATAATGTACTCGTAAATGCTGTAAACAAACTGTACCCTCAGTTTTAGATTGAGTTATTGTTATCTTTGCCTTGAAATAATAAAATATGTTATTATCATAATGTAATCGTAAATGCTGTAAACAAACTGTACCCTCAGTTTTAGATTGAGTTATTGTTATCTTTGCCTTGAAATAATAAAATATGTTATTATCATAATGTACTCGTAAATGCTGTAAACAAACTGTACCCTCAGTTTTAGATTGAGTTATTGTTATCTTTGCCTTGAAATAATAAAATATGTTACTATCATAATGTAATCGTAAATGCTGTAAACAAACTGTACCCTCAGTTTTAGATTGAGTTATTGTTATCTTTGCCTTGAAATAATAAAATATGTTATTATCATAATGTACTCGTAAATGCTGTAAACAAACTGTACCCTCAGTTTTAGATTGAGTTATTGTTATCTTTGCCTTGAAATAATAAAATATGTTACTATCATAATGTAATCGTAAATGCTGTAAACAAACTGTACCCTCAGTTTTAGATTGAGTTATTGTTATCTTTGCCTTGAAATAATAAAATATGTTACTATCATAATGTAATCGTAAATGCTGTAAACAAACTGTACCCTCAGTTTTAGATTGAGTTATTGTTATCTTTGCCTTGAAATAATAAAATATGTTACTATCATAATGTAATCGTAAATGCTGTAAACAAACTGTACCCTCAGTTTTAGATTGAGTTATTGTTATCTTTGCCTTGAAATAATAAAATATGTTACTATCATAATGTAATCGTAAATGCTGTAAACAAACTGTACCCTCAGTTTTAGATTGAGTTATTGTTATCTTTGCCTTGAAATAATAAAATATGTTATTATCATAATGTACTCGTAAATGCTGTAAACAAACTGTACCCTCAGTTTTAGATTGAGTTATTGTTATCTTTGCCTTGAAATAATAAAATATGTTATTATCATAATGTACTCGTAAATGCTGTAAACAAACTGTACCCTCAGTTTTAGATTGAGTTATTGTTATCTTTGCCTTGAAATAATAAAATATGTTATTATCATAATGTACTCGTAAATGCTGTAAACAAACTGTACCCTCAGTTTTAGATTGAGTTATTGTTATCTTTGCCTTGAAATAATAAAATATGTTACTATCATAATGTACTCGTAAATGCTGTAAACAAACTGTACCCTCAGTTTTAGATTGAGTTATTGTTATCTTTGCCTTGAAATAATAAAATATGTTATTATCATAATGTACTCGTAAATGCTGTAAACAAACTGTACCCTCAGTTTTAGATTGAGTTATTGTTATCTTTGCCTTGAAATAATAAAATATGTTATTATCATAATGTACTCGTAAATGCTGTAAACAAACTGTACCCTCAGTTTTAGATTGAGTTATTGTTATCTTTGCCTTGAAATAATAAAATATGTTACTATCATAATGTAATCGTAAATGCTGTAAACAAACTGTACCCTCAGTTTTAGATTGAGTTATTGTTATCTTTGCCTTGAAATAATAAAATATGTTACTATCATAATGTAATCGTAAATGCTGTAAACAAACTGTACCCTCAGTTTTAGATTGAGTTATTGTTATCTTTGCCTTGAAATAATAAAATATGTTACTATCATAATGTAATCGTAAATGCTGTAAACAAACTGTACCCTCAGTTTTAGATTGAGTTATTGTTATCTTTGCCTTGAAATAATAAAATATGTTATTATCATAATGTACTCGTAAATGCTGTAAACAAACTGTACCCTCAGTTTTAGATTGAGTTATTGTTATCTTTGCCTTGAAATAATAAAATATGTTATTATCATAATGTACTCGTAAATGCTGTAAACAAACTGTACCCTCAGTTTTAGATTGAGTTATTGTTATCTTTGCCTTGAAATAATAAAATATGTTACTATCATAATGTAATCGTAAATGCTGTAAACAAACTGTACCCTCAGTTTTAGATTGAGTTATTGTTATCTTTGCCTTGAAATAATAAAATATGTTACTATCATAATGTACTCGTAAATGCTGTAAACAAACTGTACCCTCAGTTTTAGATTGAGTTATTGTTATCTTTGCCTTGAAATAATAAAATATGTTATTATCATAATGTACTCGTAAATGCTGTAAACAAACTGTACCCTCAGTTTTAGATTGAGTTATTGTTATCTTTGCCTTGAAATAATAAAATATGTTACTATCATAATGTAATCGTAAATGCTGTAAACAAACTGTACCCTCAGTTTTAGATTGAGTTATTGTTATCTTTGCCTTGAAATAATAAAATATGTTACTATCATAATGTAATCGTAAATGCTGTAAACAAACTGTACCCTCAGTTTTAGATTGAGTTATTGTTATCTTTGCCTTGAAATAATAAAATATGTTACTATCATAATGTAATCGTAAATGCTGTAAACAAACTGTACCCTCAGTTTTAGATTGAGTTATTGTTATCTTTGCCTTGAAATAATAAAATATGTTATTATCATAATGTACTCGTAAATGCTGTAAACAAACTGTACCCTCAGTTTTAGATTGAGTTATTGTTATCTTTGCCTTGAAATAATAAAATATGTTACTATCATAATGTAATCGTAAATGCTGTAAACAAACTGTACCCTCAGTTTTAGATTGAGTTATTGTTATCTTTGCCTTGAAATAATAAAATATGTTACTATCATAATGTAATCGTAAATGCTGTAAACAAACTGTACCCTCAGTTTTAGATTGAGTTATTGTTATCTTTGCCTTGAAATAATAAAATATGTTACTATCATAATGTAATCGTAAATGCTGTAAACAAACTGTACCCTCAGTTTTAGATTGAGTTATTGTTATCTTTGCCTTGAAATAATAAAATATGTTATTATCATAATGTACTCGTAAATGCTGTAAACAAACTGTACCCTCAGTTTTAGATTGAGTTATTGTTATCTTTGCCTTGAAATAATAAAATATGTTACTATCATAATGTACTCGTAAATGCTGTAAACAAACTGTACCCTCAGTTTTAGATTGAGTTATTGTTATCTTTGCCTTGAAATAATAAAATATGTTATTATCATAATGTACTCGTAAATGCTGTAAACAAACTGTACCCTCAGTTTTAGATTGAGTTATTGTTATCTTTGCCTTGAAATAATAAAATATGTTATTATCATAATGTACTCGTAAATGCTGTAAACAAACTGTACCCTCAGTTTTAGATTGAGTTATTGTTATCTTTGCCTTGAAATAATAAAATATGTTATTATCATAATGTACTCGTAAATGCTGTAAACAAACTGTACCCTCAGTTTTAGATTGAGTTATTGTTATCTTTGCCTTGAAATAATAAAATATGTTATTATCATAATGTACTCGTAAATGCTGTAAACAAACTGTACCCTCAGTTTTAGATTGAGTTATTGTTATCTTTGCCTTGAAATAATAAAATATGTTACTATCATAATGTAATCGTAAATGCTGTAAACAAACTGTACCCTCAGTTTTAGATTGAGTTATTGTTATCTTTGCCTTGAAATAATAAAATATGTTATTATCATAATGTACTCGTAAATGCTGTAAAAGAACTGTACCCTCAGTTTTAGATTGAGTTATTGTTATCTTTGCCTTGAAATAATAAAATATGTTATTATCATAATGTACTCGTAAATGCTGTAAACAAACTGTACCCTCAGTTTTAGATTGAGTTATTGTTATCTTTGCCTTGAAATAATAAAATATGTTACTATCATAATGTAATCGTAAATGCTGTAAACAAACTGTACCCTCAGTTTTAGATTGAGTTATTGTTATCTTTGCCTTGAAATAATAAAATATGTTACTATCATAATGTACTCGTAAATGCTGTAAACAAACTGTACCCTCAGTTTTAGATTGAGTTATTGTTATCTTTGCCTTGAAATAATAAAATATGTTATTATCATAATGTATTAGTAAATGCTGTAAACAAACTGTACCCTCAGTTTTAGATTGAGTTATTGTTATCTTTGCCTTGAAATAATAAAATATGTTACTATCATAATGTACTCGTAAATGCTGTAAACAAACTGTACCCTCAGTTTTAGATTGAGTTATTGTTATCTTTGCCTTGAAATAATAAAATATGTTATTATCATAATGTATTAGTAAATGCTGTAAACAAACTGTACCCTCAGTTTTAGATTGAGTTATTGTTATCTTTGCCTTGAAATAATAAAATATGTTACTATCATAATGTAATCGTAAATGCTGTAAACAAACTGTACCCTCAGTTTTAGATTGAGTTATTGTTATCTTTGCCTTGAAATAATAAAATATGTTACTATCATAATGTAATCGTAAATGCTGTAAACAAACTGTACCCTCAGTTTTAGATTGAGTTATTGTTATCTTTGCCTTGAAATAATAAAATATGTTACTATCATAATGTAATCGTAAATGCTGTAAACAAACTGTACCCTCAGTTTTAGATTGAGTTATTGTTATCTTTGCCTTGAAATAATAAAATATGTTACTATCATAATGTAATCGTAAATGCTGTAAACAAACTGTACCCTCAGTTTTAGATTGAGTTATTGTTATCTTTGCCTTGAAATAATAAAATATGTTACTATCATAATGTAATCGTAAATGCTGTAAACAAACTGTACCCTCAGTTTTAGATTGAGTTATTGTTATCTTTGCCTTGAAATAATAAAATATGTTACTATCATAATGTAATCGTAAATGCTGTAAACAAACTGTACCCTCAGTTTTAGATTGAGTTATTGTTATCTTTGCCTTGAAATAATAAAATATGTTATTATCATAATGTACTCGTAAATGCTGTAAACAAACTGTACCCTCAGTTTTAGATTGAGTTATTGTTATCTTTGCCTTGAAATAATAAAATATGTTACTATCATAATGTACTCGTAAATGCTGTAAACAAACTGTACCCTCAGTTTTAGATTGAGTTATTGTTATCTTTGCCTTGAAATAATAAAATATGTTATTATCATAATGTACTCGTAAATGCTGTAAACAAACTGTACCCTCAGTTTTAGATTGAGTTATTGTTATCTTTGCCTTGAAATAATAAAATATGTTATTATCATAATGTACTCGTAAATGCTGTAAACAAACTGTACCCTCAGTTTTAGATTGAGTTATTGTTATCTTTGCCTTGAAATAATAAAATATGTTACTATCATAATGTAATCGTAAATGCTGTAAACAAACTGTACCCTCAGTTTTAGATTGAGTTATTGTTATCTTTGCCTTGAAATAATAAAATATGTTATTATCATAATGTACTCGTAAATGCTGTAAACAAACTGTACCCTCAGTTTTAGATTGAGTTATTGTTATCTTTGCCTTGAAATAATAAAATATGTTACTATCATAATGTAATCGTAAATGCTGTAAACAAACTGTACCCTCAGTTTTAGATTGAGTTATTGTTATCTTTGCCTTGAAATAATAAAATATGTTACTATCATAATGTAATCGTAAATGCTGTAAACAAACTGTACCCTCAGTTTTAGATTGAGTTATTGTTATCTTTGCCTTGAAATAATAAAATATGTTACTATCATAATGTAATCGTAAATGCTGTAAACAAACTGTACCCTCAGTTTTAGATTGAGTTATTGTTATCTTTGCCTTGAAATAATAAAATATGTTATTATCATAATGTAATCGTAAATGCTGTAAACAAACTGTACCCTCAGTTTTAGATTGAGTTATTGTTATCTTTGCCTTGAAATAATAAAATATGTTACTATCATAATGTAATCGTAAATGCTGTAAACAAACTGTACCCTCAGTTTTAGATTGAGTTATTGTTATCTTTGCCTTGAAATAATAAAATATGTTATTATCATAATGTACTCGTAAATGCTGTAAACAAACTGTACCCTCAGTTTTAGATTGAGTTATTGTTATCTTTGCCTTGAAATAATAAAATATGTTATTATCATAATGTAATCGTAAATGCTGTAAACAAACTGTACCCTCAGTTTTAGATTGAGTTATTGTTATCTTTGCCTTGAAATAATAAAATATGTTATTATCATAATGTACTCGTAAATGCTGTAAACAAACTGTACCCTCAGTTTTAGATTGAGTTATTGTTATCTTTGCCTTGAAATAATAAAATATGTTACTATCATAATGTAATCGTAAATGCTGTAAACAAACTGTACCCTCAGTTTTAGATTGAGTTATTGTTATCTTTGCCTTGAAATAATAAAATATGTTACTATCATAATGTAATCGTAAATGCTGTAAACAAACTGTACCCTCAGTTTTAGATTGAGTTATTGTTATCTTTGCCTTGAAATAATAAAATATGTTACTATCATAATGTAATCGTAAATGCTGTAAACAAACTGTACCCTCAGTTTTAGATTGAGTTATTGTTATCTTTGCCTTGAAATAATAAAATATGTTACTATCATAATGTAATCGTAAATGCTGTAAACAAACTGTACCCTCAGTTTTAGATTGAGTTATTGTTATCTTTGCCTTGAAATAATAAAATATGTTACTATCATAATGTAATCGTAAATGCTGTAAACAAACTGTACCCTCAGTTTTAGATTGAGTTATTGTTATCTTTGCCTTGAAATAATAAAATATGTTACTATCATAATGTAATCGTAAATGCTGTAAACAAACTGTACCCTCAGTTTTAGATTGAGTTATTGTTATCTTTGCCTTGAAATAATAAAATATGTTATTATCATAATGTACTCGTAAATGCTGTAAACAAACTGTACCCTCAGTTTTAGATTGAGTTATTGTTATCTTTGCCTTGAAATAATAAAATATGTTACTATCATAATGTACTCGTAAATGCTGTAAACAAACTGTACCCTCAGTTTTAGATTGAGTTATTGTTATCTTTGCCTTGAAATAATAAAATATGTTATTATCATAATGTACTCGTAAATGCTGTAAACAAACTGTACCCTCAGTTTTAGATTGAGTTATTGTTATCTTTGCCTTGAAATAATAAAATATGTTACTGTCATAATGTAATCGTAAATGCTGTAAACAAACTGTACCCTCAGTTTTAGATTGAGTTATTGTTATCTTTGCCTTGAAATAATAAAATATGTTACTATCATAATGTAATCGTAAATGCTGTAAACAAACTGTACCCTCAGTTTTAGATTGAGTTATTGTTATCTTTGCCTTGAAATAATAAAATATGTTATTATCATAATGTACTCGTAAATGCTGTAAACAAACTGTACCCTCAGTTTTAGATTGAGTTATTGTTATCTTTGCCTTGAAATAATAAAATATGTTACTATCATAATGTAATCGTAAATGCTGTAAACAAACTGTACCCTCAGTTTTAGATTGAGTTATTGTTATCTTTGCCTTGAAATAATAAAATATGTTATTATCATAATGTACTCGTAAATGCTGTAAACAAACTGTACCCTCAGTTTTAGATTGAGTTATTGTTATCTTTGCCTTGAAATAATAAAATATGTTACTATCATAATGTAATCGTAAATGCTGTAAACAAACTGTACCCTCAGTTTTAGATTGAGTTATTGTTATCTTTGCCTTGAAATAATAAAATATGTTACTATCATAATGTAATCGTAAATGCTGTAAACAAACTGTACCCTCAGTTTTAGATTGAGTTATTGTTATCTTTGCCTTGAAATAATAAAATATGTTACTATCATAATGTAATCGTAAATGCTGTAAACAAACTGTACCCTCAGTTTTAGATTGAGTTATTGTTATCTTTGCCTTGAAATAATAAAATATGTTATTATCATAATGTAATCGTAAATGCTGTAAACAAACTGTACCCTCAGTTTTAGATTGAGTTATTGTTATCTTTGCCTTGAAATAATAAAATATGTTACTATCATAATGTAATCGTAAATGCTGTAAACAAACTGTACCCTCAGTTTTAGATTGAGTTATTGTTATCTTTGCCTTGAAATAATAAAATATGTTATTATCATAATGTACTCGTAAATACTGTAAACAAACTGTACCCTCAGTTTTAGATTGAGTTATTGTTATCTTTGCCTTGAAATAATAAAATATGTTATTATCATAATGTAATCGTAAATGCTGTAAACAAACTGTACCCTCAGTTTTAGATTGAGTTATTGTTATCTTTGCCTTGAAATAATAAAATATGTTATTATCATAATGTACTCGTAAATGCTGTAAACAAACTGTACCCTCAGTTTTAGATTGAGTTATTGTTATCTTTGCCTTGAAATAATAAAATATGTTACTATCATAATGTAATCGTAAATGCTGTAAACAAACTGTACCCTCAGTTTTAGATTGAGTTATTGTTATCTTTGCCTTGAAATAATAAAATATGTTACTATCATAATGTACTCGTAAATGCTGTAAACAAACTGTACCCTCAGTTTTAGATTGAGTTATTGTTATCTTTGCCTTGAAATAATAAAGTATGTTACTATCATAATGTAATAGTAAATGCTGTAAACAAACTGTACCCTCAGTTTTAGATTGAGTTATTGTTATCTTTGCCTTGAAATAATAAAATATGTTACTATCATAATGTAATCGTAAATGCTGTAAACAAACTGTACCCTCAGTTTTAGATTGAGTTATTGTTATCTTTGCCTTGAAATAATAAAATATGTTATTATCATAATGTACTCGTAAATGCTGTAAACAAACTGTACCCTCAGTTTTAGATTGAGTTATTGTTATCTTTGCCTTGAAATAATAAAATATGTTATTATCATAATGTACTCGTAAATGCTGTAAACAAACTGTACCCTCAGTTTTAGATTGAGTTATTGTTATCTTTGCCTTGAAATAATAAAATATGTTATTATCATAATGTACTCGTAAATGCTGTAAACAAACTGTACCCTCAGTTTTAGATTGAGTTATTGTTATCTTTGCCTTGAAATAATAAAATATGTTACTATCATAATGTAATCGTAAATGCTGTAAACAAACTGTACCCTCAGTTTTAGATTGAGTTATTGTTATCTTTGCCTTGAAATAATAAAATATGTTACTATCATAATGTAATCGTAAATGCTGTAAACAAACTGTACCCTCAGTTTTAGATTGAGTTATTGTTATCTTTGCCTTGAAATAATAAAATATGTTATTATCATAATGTACTCGTAAATGCTGTAAACAAACTGTACCCTCAGTTTTAGATTGAGTTATTGTTATCTTTGCCTTGAAATAATAAAATATGTTACTATCATAATGTAATCGTAAATGCTGTAAACAAACTGTACCCTCAGTTTTAGATTGAGTTATTGTTATCTTTGCCTTGAAATAATAAAATATGTTACTATCATAATGTAATCGTAAATGCTGTAAACAAACTGTACCCTCAGTTTTAGATTGAGTTATTGTTATCTTTGCCTTGAAATAATAAAATATGTTATTATCATAATGTACTCGTAAATGCTGTAAACAAACTGTACCCTCAGTTTTAGATTGAGTTATTGTTATCTTTGCCTTGAAATAATAAAATATGTTACTATCATAATGTAATCGTAAATGCTGTAAACAAACTGTACCCTCAGTTTTAGATTGAGTTATTGTTATCTTTGCCTTGAAATAATAAAATATGTTATTATCATAATGTACTCGTAAATGCTGTAAACAAACTGTACCCTCAGTTTTAGATTGAGTTATTGTTATCTTTGCCTTGAAATAATAAAATATGTTACTATCATAATGTAATCGTAAATGCTGTAAACAAACTGTACCCTCAGTTTTAGATTGAGTTATTGTTATCTTTGCCTTGAAATAATAAAATATGTTACTATCATAATGTACTCGTAAATGCTGTAAACAAACTGTACCCTCAGTTTTAGATTGAGTTATTGTTATCTTTGCCTTGAAATAATAAAATATGTTACTATCATAATGTAATCGTAAATGCTGTAAACAAACTGTACCCTCAGTTTTAGATTGAGTTATTGTTATCTTTGCCTTGAAATAATAAAATATGTTATTATCATAATGTACTCGTAAATGCTGTAAACAAACTGTACCCTCAGTTTTAGATTGAGTTATTGTTATCTTTGCCTTGAAATAATAAAATATGTTATTATCATAATGTACTCGTAAATACTGTAAACAAACTGTACCCTCAGTTTTAGATTGAGTTATTGTTATCTTTGCCTTGAAATAATAAAATATGTTACTATCATAATGTACTCGTAAATACTGTAAACAAACTGTACCCTCAGTTTTAGATTGAGTTATTGTTATCTTTGCCTTGAAATAATAAAATATGTTACTATCATAATGTAATCGTAAATGCTGTAAACAAACTGTACCCTCAGTTTTAGATTGAGTTATTGTTATCTTTGCCTTGAAATAATAAAATATGTTACTATCATAATGTAATCGTAAATGCTGTAAACAAACTGTACCCTCAGTTTTAGATTGAGTTATTGTTATCTTTGCCTTGAAATAATAAAATATGTTACTATCATAATGTAATCGTAAATGCTGTAAACAAACTGTACCCTCAGTTTTAGATTGAGTTATTGTTATCTTTGCCTTGAAATAATAAAATATGTTACTATCATAATGTAATCGTAAATGCTGTAAACAAACTGTACCCTCAGTTTTAGATTGAGTTATTGTTATCTTTGCCTTGAAATAATAAAATATGTTACTATCATAATGTAATCGTAAATGCTGTAAACAAACTGTACCCTCAGTTTTAGATTGAGTTATTGTTATCTTTGCCTTGAAATAATAAAATATGTTACTATCATAATGTAATCGTAAATGCTGTAAACAAACTGTACCCTCAGTTTTAGATTTAATACTGTATACAAATATAGTTTAACGTATTTATAAGTTATATATTAAATATATTATTTTAACTTACATTAAGCATTCTACAAAAGGTATTTTACTCGAAGCAAAGAAAGTGTAGTGGTTTATTTCAGGTGTGGCCATGATCTCATTAGCAATTTTAATATTACATAATTATTTCCTCAAGAGATTGACATCATTTGAGAGATCTATAGAGTTTTTCTGATTGTAATTTCAAGCTATTAAATACAGTTTTATGCAGGCCATGTTTATTACATACTGATAATTTCCCCGTTGCACAAAACCTGCGTACTCATCAAATTTCCAATGCATAATAATGTCTTAATACGACATAAAGCCGCATAGCAAGTTTCATAAACATATATTCACAAAAGCGATATATACAATTTTAATTATTCTCCATTAGAGTAACACTGGGGATGAGTACGTAGGTTTGCTGCAACAAGGAGCACAAAAAATGATTGTTTATAGAAATATTAATACAAGATGAAGCCACATACCAAGTTTTATAAAATTATGTTCATAATTAAGGGAGACATTACATTTTACTTATACTCCATAAGAATAACATGGGGAATGAGTACGCAGGTTAGCTGCTACGGGAATAATCGGTAAAAATTGCTGTTTTTATGCAAATAACAATAGACCACAACCGGATGAAGCCGTATACCAAGTTTCATTAGTATCTGTTTATAAATAAGCGAGATGTAAAAATCTTCTTATTCTCCATAAGAATAACATTGGACAACGTACTGTGATTAGCACTTTCAATATCTCTGTAACCATTTGACGTAGAGAAATGATCAAAACATAAAATTTTGTGTTTTTTTAAGCTAAATATAATGGTGAAAAGTAAAATTAGACTTCTTAAAATATTACATGTAAAAACTTAAAAAAAATTTGGGGTACAAAACCCCCCCAAAATACCACTTTGGATGTGGCGATCTGTCTGGTTTTCGAATTTAAAGTCATAAATGGCACTTTACACGTTTTTATCAAATTTAATCCAAATCGGACCATTTTTACGAGACTTATCGCACCTATGGACACACACATAAATATATATATAATATATAAAGTTTCAAACGAATGGTGTCTTTGGGGTCTGGGGACCTCAAAACGAAAAGTTATCATGGTCCCGGGCCTAGGCCTTACCATGCTGACTATGGTAATACCTTCTTCCCTATAGAGGAAATTCGCTAATATTAAAATCAAAAAAATACATAGTTAACAAGATATAATTTTACTTCGCAGTAATGGAGAAAGGACTGAGCTCTCCAGTATTCAAAAGGAAAATAATATTTTCAATAAATTTATATTATAAAAGTTAATTTTAATAAAATTTTTAAATAAGTTGTTTATCATAAACTCTCTGCTAATATAGATGATATCTAGGATGATGTTCTAATAAAAAACATCTTTCTCATTATTGTATACATTGTAACACTTGTGCTTTTAAATGCATATGGCAATGCAACCAACAATACTCGTAGACCACTAGTACATAAAAAAATCACAAAAATAATTCTTGGAGATGCCAAAGCATTTTACTATTTATAACAAAGTTGTTTATGACACTCTCTATGAGAAAGTGTGTTTCTTACAAGTCGAATTGCAGTAATTAAACAATTATTATAAATAACTTTACCTGGCTGGTACCATATTTTATTGAAGTAATAGGTAAACGTACCTTATCTGTCGTCAATTCAAAATCAGTAGTAGATGACTAGTTTCGGGACTGCTGCCCCATTTTCAAATCTATACGTCGAAATCTAGTTGTAAAACGCGTAGCCGTTGTCAAAGTTTAGAAAGTTATATGTCATATAGACATGGAAGGGGACACGAATACAAAACATACAAACATTTAACATATTTTATATACAAACCTTTTTTGGCCGGCCAGGGATAAATCCAGACTGAGGGGATACCAAACTCGCGTGCGGAGTGATCCGATTACCCTATATACCTGCTTGATGACGTTGAACTTGAAGGAAGGGGCAGTCAGCTGATTATTTCGTCTTCTGTTATTACTTAGAGTTTCTACACGATCGAACGGAATGTTTGAACCAAACTGTAATTTCTCATTCAAAAAGTCATTTGGTAATTTTTTAAAGCTTTATAAATTTCTTAGCTCTCGAGAATGTTCATGATAGGGCCTTTTTAAATTTACGAACTACTTATAAACTCTCTGCAATTTTTTAACATTGTGATTCTCTTCGACGAGGTATTCCGCAAACTTGGAGCGCTGTGTTGCCAATTTTGGCTTAGGAAAGTGTCCACTAAACCTTTTGCAAAATGAGGTACCTGATTTTCTTATGTAAATTGTTGGACACTCGCTGTAGGATAATTTGTGTACACCTGTACGATCTAAGCTGTTTTAGCTTCATTAGAGCTAGTTTTGTCCAAGTGGCGTTCTAACTTATTACAAGTTTTGCACGCAAAAATGATGTTTTGTTTTCTTAATTGATTTTTCAATGTAAAGTGAAAATTATTACCGAACTCTCCAGGCACGAAATTTTTGTTGGATATATCTGTAGATTTTTATTTTTCTGTTTATTAATTATGGTATCTATGATGCTGCTAGGGAGAAAACAAATATTTTCTTGTTCGGCATTAAAATGAGTCTAGGGAAAATTTATCATAAAAATGGATTCACAATGTTTATTATTTTGTTATCTTCCATTGCATAGTAATATATATTACCAAGCAACATAACTTCAAATAATAAATAAATAAATAATAATAAATTTATCATCTCAGTCGATAAATGTGACTACAACGTATAAAGGGATTCCTCTTACTATCTGTTGTTTGCAATACCAATTAACATATATACTGCGCATAACTATTTTAAGAATATGACAATTACTTATATAATCTATTTCAATATGGAAAGAAAGACTTCGAATGACTTGACAGTCGGATGTCACTCCGCTTCCTCTCCACGGCAAAGTTTCTCATGGAAGGAAGTCCCAGCAAGTTTGGCGACCTCGTTGACAAGTTGTGAAGGATGATTCCAGTTTTATAATACAAAGCACTTCTATTACTACCAGTATCATGTCATATATCACAATAATAAATGAATTCCGATAGTTAATGGCTTTTTACAATAAATAATAATTTGGTATAACCTTTTTTATATTTCTCAGGGGGGTGATGTACCTGTAAGTGATGATTTTCAAGGGCGTTTTTAGCAATACTAATTATATAAAAATATGTTATTGTAACTTATAATAATTTGTATTTAATCTTTTATTTTAAATAAATAAAATAAAACAACGTTTTATTGTGTTAATTGTCAAAAGCATCACTATATTTGTAATTGGTGATGAATTAGTTTTAAGGACAAGTTGGAATTATATTAACACTTATAATGACAGTAAGATTATATCGTGGGAAAGGCTTAAAAAAGCGTCTCTAAAGTAACGATTGGAACGTACCCCAGGGGGATTGTAGGTCACGAACATTAACAAATGTGCCGTGAGTATTTTAAGAGACGTGTCGTCATTAACTTCTATTTTATTTTGTTTTACGAAAATTCCTCGTATGGATTCAGCGAAGACCTGATTATACATGATAAGACCTACACCCAGGACCATCATAACCTTTTATTTTCAGGCCTGACAGTTTCGTTTAAGAAGTCTGGTCTTTACAACAAGTACAACCGTTTAGAACAGTTTCTACATTCATGAGTTAAGAAACAAATACGGATCAAACTATAAAATTGGGGTTTAGTAAGAATACTCCAAGACGTATTTACAGAAATCAGAAATCAGATTTCTGGCGAATTTTTTATTTCTCTTATTCATGAATGATGAAACCTAGCAAGTGACTTCACGTATTAATAAGACAATTATATAAATCCAAAATCTCCTCAGTACACTGGATTGCTGCAACGGTGGTATCTTTATATCTATCCATACTTTCATATTTATTTTTCTCAGTGAACATCATATATCCGCATTCAATAAAAAAAAGAAAACTTGAAACTTTATAAATATTGACTGGCATATGGTACAGTTTTATTCCTCAGATTATAAAGATAAAAATTAACAAAGACGACGCATCGTAGTTCTCCAACAAATCCTAACCTTATTTGGGTCATTTATTGTAAAATAATACAAAATAGATAATATACAAATCATTAATGGAATAAATGAGTATCATTGTCGTATAATGGAGTCTAACTAAATATAGCTCCATTGGATAAAATTCATTCCAAAACTAGAAACTGTATGTAAATGTAAAGCTTGAAACAAGTTTGTTCAGTCAATTTACATTGTGGGCAGGTTTGTATGGCAATATTTTGCTTAGTAATTGTCCGATGTTTACATTGTAATGTCAAGCAGCTTAAAATACTCTTTAATAACAGAACAGCTATTTATCTGTGTTTTAAACTATGTTGTATTTGTTTGCTTGGCGTTGTTAGCTCAAATTCAATTGTTAATAACAATTGTAATCAAGCTCTAGACGAGATTACAAATTATTTTTATTCGAATTGTTTTATTTTTAAAGGCATCCTCTTATTGCCTTAATTTTCTCGGACACAAAGACTACGTATAATAATTTTTGCGTAGAATGTGTCTAGCAAAGCAAGGGATGAACCACTGCTAAACGAATTATTAGAAGGCAGGACTCGGATTCGAACCCACAACAGGGTCGTCTCGTTTTTGGAGTCCGTCAACTTTAACAGCTATGCCAACGACAAAATCAAAATGAAGTAACATGAATTAGAACGTTAGAATTAGAATTAAACTTGGAACGTGCAACTTTGATCCCCTTAACTATAAAACTACAAAGCACGTTCATAAGCACTTTTTGTTTTAGAAAAGGATTTAAAAAATATGTGAGAATATAAGTTTATGAATAACTGATTAACCTTTTGATGGGTAAAGGGTTTAGCTGAAACTAACTTTTAAAATGGTCTGTCTTTTGTCTAACAATAAAACAGTATAAAGTGCGTTGTAATAAAACAACTAAACATTGTATCCCATCGGTGTTTAGTTTTATGAAATAATTCTAACATTAGGTTTTATATGCAATTACGATTTGCTTTTTAAATTTAAACATTTGTTTAACTTCTGAAATTCGTTTATCTTATAACTAAAGTGTTGCCATCCAATTGTGTGTGCAGTTAAATCGAATACAAACCGTTCGTCTTGGCCATTTATTTTGTTTTTTAATTATTCGATCAATATTTTCAGTTTGTAATACGTACTGTGAGCTGCTGTGCAAAAAAATTTTGTAATTACAATATAAATGTCTTTATAACAAGACTAACAGTTTTAAGTCCTAATATATGTGTTTTTTGACACTTTTATTGATATATAAATCAAATATTTCCGATTACATAAAATATAAAGACAATACAAAACAAATCTAATTTAAATTCCCATAAATGGCTAGTTGTAGATAGAAGGGTTAGGTAAAGGTTGTGGTTGTAGGTGATAGAAATAAACCCGTTGGAAAAAAAAACTACGAAGAGTAAATATTGCAGCTCGCATTAATCATTTAATTTACAATATTAATCGTTTTATATAAATAAAATATTAATAACCTCTTTTTAAATGTATGATAGTTTACTTACGAGCATTTTTATTAATTATTCATAAATATTATGAAATAATTTGATTATTCAATACAAACTAGTTACATACGCTGACTAATTTTATAAAATGTAAACCATTAAATGGAGCAGTCAGGAATGTTGGCTTAACGTTTGTCTCTAAGGAAATCAAGCATTTATTTTGCAGAAGCCCGCCGACGATTGTTTCCTTTGTAAACGAGAGTTCATCTTTTAGTACTACGGACGATGACATATACACTGTAAACAGTGAACCGTTCGGGTCCTTTTGAATTGAAGGCTTTTAAGAATTTGTAATATCATAAGAGTATATGGAACTAACTGTGATATCCAACTAATCATAGCGTAATTTATATACTCATGGCATTAAAAACCCAACCCAACTATGTAGTTTAGAACCCAACTAGGTGATAGGTAGATCAGAACTGTAAAAAATATGAATTGCATAAATACATTGTTGAAAATATAATACCTTCATTAACTGGGTTGATTGCATTTCACTGTGGTTGAAGAACAACATTATTCTTACTATAACATCATTCATACCGTAAACAAGTGGTTTAGAAAGTAACAGCTTTAACAGGACGTGTATAATGGTTCTCATCAACATGTAAACATTAATCAACATCGATAATGATAATTGCCTTTCTGTAAAATGTTATTGCATCCCCCATAATTAAAAGCCTTGTTGTAACAAACAAATGTATTTTGTATGCTTAGTTTAAAATGCCTGTTATTTTGAATAAACATAGAACCATAATTTGAAAAATGTAATGTCCGCCAATAAATAAATAAATGCAACTGTTAAATCTGTTTTAAACATGTTAATCTGTGAGGTACCAAACTTTAGGGGGGGTAAAACTTTGAGGTGATATAAACAAACGCTGGAACAAACAGCTGGGACTCACCAAACCAGGAAGGATAGCCTAGGCCTATGCTCCCACTGTACCTAGGGCCTAGGCCTAAGGTCGAAAATCACCAAAACACATTTCATCCGTTTTCACTTTGATTCATTTAATTTCACTGCAAACCATATTCCAACCATAGTCTGAACACTTCAATGGAGCTTTGTAAGCACCGACAACTTAAATAAACCATAGTTAATCCCAGAACGACAATAACAACTACATAACCTAGCGTTTGTTGACAACCGGCACGAGTCTTCTTCTTCTTCTTCTTCTTCGCTAGGGCCGTCGACAGCTGGTGGGAGGACTTATTTTTGACAAACGCCTGAAGTTTGTAACCAGCTGATCCCCCCCTCATCACTGGAGGGGGAATGGAGGGGAAGAAGGAAATTGAAAACCTCGTGTAGGAAATCATTCTGCTCCGAACCGCGAACACGCTTAGACGCTACGTTGTTGCTGTATTCCGAATCGGCGTTTTACGATTTTCCGTTAAGGTATAGTTAGCCTTTGGTTAAACTGAACCTCTTTTATTACATTGTAGTATATTACCACTTTTAATCCTATAAAATCGCTGTCACGCTGTTTTATTTTTCCGTAAAATAGTAAATTGTTGTCACCGTACCGACCTGTTCCAGTCTGTCGGGAACAGGTCTGTTAGTTCTTTCCAGGTTCGCATCTAATTATTTTAGTAAATTCCGATTAGTAATATCCATCCTAAATTAATCTCCGCCCAAATTGAACTTTTTATTCAAAAATCTGAGAATATTAAATAACGTTTCTTTTCCATTCTTTCGTGTTTCGTTCATGATCGATCATGGCCCCGAAGACGATTTCGTAGAACGTTTATAACCCAATTAAATATAATTGGGTGAACCTCAAGTCAACGATACGGCGCTGATAATCCCGTTGAGATTAATCCGGGATTTCTACGATTCACTTCGGCGAAACTCTAAAACCCGATCAGCGAGTGTTAGTAGGGGTACTTAGGGACGCGTCGACGCACGAGTGTATTTTTAAGACAAATAAGTCTCGCCCCGTTTAACTACCAACCCTTATTTTACGGACCTATTTCGCTGACACCTCGTTGATTATATTTCAGAGGATAAGTTTTGTTCAAATCCAAGGTACCCATTTTTCCAAATTAAATTTTCTTTTAATTTTGATTTCTATTAATCGGTTAAATTGCCCACGTATGGATTCTTTGATTGGTTTGTAAACTCTGCAGGATTTTTACTCAACTTCGCAAATCGTAAATACCAATAGGGATTTTATTGGATAATTTTGGAACCTTTATAGTTTTACTTAGTAAATCGGCTGTACCCAATAGATAACTTTAAACGCGTCAACATAACCCCCGTCAACATAACCCCCTGCAGAGTTGGTTTCAAAATTCTAGGCAAAATTAACAAAATTTTACGAGGGCGAGGATGAAGTAACATAACCGTTAAGTTGATTTGAAGACGATTTTCGTCACGGTTGCTGTCTGAGCCCTGCGTCACACACAATTCTCTACCTTCATTATCAATTTTGTTTATCCGACCCCTGGAATAAATCCCAGCTCGTTTCTGAGTGGATTCCGAGGAACATCGATCGGTGGCCGTTCTCTAGGGGAGTCGTTACGATATTGAAATTTGTTCCCCCCCAAGAAAACGCCTCACATTTCTGGCGCCCGAACAGGGACTCGATAAAGGTGATTAATATAGATTATCAAGAATATAGAAATGACTAAAACTACTGGAAAGACGACTTCGACAACCGATACGATAACCACCAGGCCGAATACCTTGCCGGTCATACAAACGCCTGCTGTAACCACGGTCGTAAGTGGCAGCCAAACGATTAGGACAACCACGACCACGACGTCAGTCTCACAGATAACCCCGACATCGGAGGGTGCACCTGTGAGATCTCCATTCGATGACCCGCGTGTTGGTTGGATCCACGAGTTAAACAGAACCGACTTGACCGCGGAGATGACGAAATACGGACTCGAAACCGAAGGCACGGTCGCTGAGCTCCGCAGACGGTTCTGTGAATACTGGAAACATCCCTTGGGAAAGGTGGACCAGACCGCGACCTCATCGGAATATTACTCCACGACTGCTGAGGCCGCTTACTCCACTGTCCAGTCCATCCGTAACGACATGTTCGGCCCTACTGTCCCATCAGTCCAAACGATGGGTGCTGTGACGTCAACGCGAGGCTCACATCGGCTCATGCCTCCCGCACCCTACATGGATGAGCTCACTAGCGTCCGGGAGATACTGGGTCTCTCACCTAACGCAGACTCCGACACCGTTCGTCGAACATTGACGGCGATGACGAGAAACCCGGGAAAATTGGGTGACATATCAATGTCTATTCCGGATCCCACGGGTGACCTCCTGCACCAAGTGACACGGACAGCCCATGGAACGGGCGTAACTTTTAGTAGACGTATCCAAGAACCCATGCCTTACATGAGTTTGCCTGTGAGACCAACCGCGAAGCTCGCTCAACCGTACCAGGCTCTACCGATGACCATTTCACATTTGGGGCCCCAGTATACCACAGGGGATTTCGCTCCCCCGCACACCACGACCGTTAATCCTCCCCAGGCTTCCCACTTCGCTCCGCCAACCACGACAGTATATAACCCTTATACTCAGGGTGCAAGCAAAACAATCAATGACGTCCCATCGTTGTGCAACCTGGTTCGCAAGTGGAACCTACGATTCGATGGCAGGAAGGACCCTGTTTCCTTTCTGGAGCGATTGGAGGAGTTGATTGACGCTTACTCTGTCTCCCCAAATGAAGTTTTAAAAGCGATGCCCGAGCTTTTACATGGCATGGCGCTGCTTTGGTACCGGAATTCCCGGGGCACTTGGCATTCGTTCGAGGACTTCAAGCGTCACTTAGAGTCCCAGTTCTTGCCCCCTGGCTACCGGCACAACCTCGACGAGGAGATCATAAAACGTACGCAAGGAGAGCACGAGCCCATTCGCAACTACGTGGTCGCAATTACAACTCTGGTCCGGCGGAGTGGCAGTTTTTCAGAATACGGCAAACTCGATCTGATCTACTGTAACATGCGCCCAGAGTACAAACTCATGGTACGACGGGCCGACTTCAGTACTGTGGAGGGGCTGATGGAGAGAGCGGAAGAATACGAGGCCTATGTGCGCAGCCGCCAGAGCTTTCGCCCACCACCGCAGCCCTCGCTCGCTCTCGTCCCGGAGACGGCTTACTTCTACAAACGGAAGTCAGATCGGGCATTCGACAGCGCAGCGGTAGAGCGACGGTCCCACGAAGACGCTAGTGAACCCAAGGTGGAGAATAGACAAACGCCAAAAGAAAACTTGGGTGTCTCTCAGGATCAGCGAGTCTCGTTTTCTGACGTTCTGACACGACACCCTTCTCCACAACGAACGAGCCGCCAATTCAAGTCTGCAGAAACGACACTACACAGATCGCAAAGTCCAACGGGAAGACCAACGCCGAGCCCAAGAAGAGGCAGTCCAATCTGTTGGAACTGTGACGAGGTGGGGCACATGTTCCGAGATTGCTCTAAACCGAAAGTTTTAAAGTGCTTTCGGTGCAAGCAAATAGGCATCTCCACTCGTCGATGTCCTTGCAGGTCGGGAAACGGGAGCCGGACTCAGCCAACCGGAGGTCCGCTGAGCCCGTTCCAGATCGACGCACGACCTCCGAGGAATGGGGCCGCTGGCTCAAGGTCGTAGGGACTTTCACAGGCGGTGTTGGAACCGGCCTGGACCCCGGCGACTTTCGTCCTTTCGTCAACGTGACCATCGCAGGCGAGACTTTCAAAGCCCTCGTCGATACGGGCTCATTGGTGAACCTGATCGGGGATCAGGTGATGCGACACCTCTGTACGTGTGACGTCTCGCCTTGTGAACAACAGGCGGAGCTGCGGATGGCCGATGGGTCCAGCTGCCGGGTTTCAGATCTGTATAGCGTCGTGGGTGAAATCGCCGGCCAAATACATTCGTGGGAAGCATTTTTCGTCCCTGGCCTGACGACTGATGTAGTCCTAGGCATGAGGTGTATTACCGACCTAAACCTCATCCAATTACGTCCCGAGGCCTTAAACCCCGACAATCAAGACGAAGAGCCCTCCTACGTGGTGAGCGCTTTGCACACGCTGACCGCTGACGAAGGCACGCGGCTTGCAGAGTTCCTGGGACACGAGTTGCCGATGTTCGACACTGTTGAGGGGAAGACTACGTTGGCAGAACATTCGATACGATTAAAGGAAAACGTAGCCCCCGTTAAACTGCGGTACTACCCAAGGAATCCCGCCATGCAAGCAGTGATCAATGAGGAGGTGGCGACCATGCTCCGTGACGGTGTCATTGAACCGTCGGAAAGCCCCTGGAGCTCACCAGTAGTACTGACACGGAAGAGCAACGGCAAATTCCGGTTTTGCATCGACATGCGCCGCGTCAACGAATGCTCTATCCCCGACGCTTATCCGCTCCCCAGGATCAACGCCATTTTGGAGAAACTGAGACAAGCAAGGTACATCAGTACCCTGGACCTGAGGCAGGGCTATTGGCAAGTGCCGCTTGCCAAGGAGAGCCGACCGATCACGGCATTTACCGTCCCGGGACTGGGCCTGTACCAGTTCACGGTGATGCCCTTTGGACTGCATTCGGCCGGAGCGACATTCCAAAGGCTATTGGACAAAGTTATAGGACCGGAGCTGGAGCCAAAAGTCTTCGCCTATCTCGATGACCTCGTTGTTGTGTCTACCTCATTCGATGAGCACTTGCAGCTACTCCGGGTGGTTTTCGAGCGCCTTAGAAAGGCCGGACTGCGGTTGAACCCCGAGAAGTGCACTTTCTGCAAGAGGGAGCTCAAATACCTGGGCCATGTCGTAAACAACGAGGGTATATCGACCGACCCAGAAAAGGTCCGCGCGGTACGCGACTTCCCAAGACCTACGAACTGTAAAGCACTACGAAGCTTCCTGGGTTTGGCGTCGTGGTATCGGCGATTTGTCGATAAGTTTGCCGATGTGACAGCCCCGATGAGGAAGTTGTTGAAGAAAAACTCCAAGTGGCTGTGGGGTCACGAGCAAGAGGAGTCCTTCGAAGAGCTAAAACGGCGCCTAGCATCAGCTCCCGTCTTAGCCTGCCCAGACTTCAACGTTCCATTCGTGTTGCAGGTAGACGCATCAAACACCGGGCTCGGGGCCGCCCTCACGCAGACCCAGGACGCCAGAGAGGTCGTTGTCGCATACGCCAGCCGTTTGCTCACAGACCAAGAGAAAAATTATACGACGACCGAAAAAGAGTGCCTGGCGTTAGTCTGGGCAACGAGAAAGTTCAAGCCGTACCTGGAGGGTTACAGTTTCATCGCGATAACCGACCACGTCGCGCTGAAGTGGCTGATGAGGCTACACGAACCTAGCGGACGGTTGGCTCGGTGGGTGATGGAGTTGCAACAGTACAACTTCGAAATCAGGTACCGCAAAGGAACCCTGAACCGAGTTGCAGACGCCCTGTCCAGACGGCCCGTTGAGAACGTCAGTGAGCCCAACCTCATCAAACCGGCTTCCTCTCCTTTGGAGATAGCAATCGTGACGAGGGGGCGACGTAACCCGAGAGCGGGTGGTAACTTGGAAACGAGGACGGTAGAACAGCCCAGACGCGACCCGGAACCCCGTCCGCCCAAGAACACGGGAACTGACAACCCCAAACGAACGGGGTGGTACGACCGCTTGCTGGCGGCAGTCACCACACATCCACGACGACACCAGCGGTACCAGGTCATATCTGACCGCCTCTACCGTTCCTTCCTCAGGAAAGGAGACGTGGCGTGCCAGTGGAGGATGTGCGTACCCCCAGACCAAATAGAGGCGGTACTACGCCAAAACCACGACCACGCAACCGCAGGACATCTCGGCGTCAAGAAAACCCTTCGACGGGTTGGTGCCGAGTACTATTGGCCTGGGTGGCGCAATGAGGTGAAGTCGTACGTTCGGTCCTGTGACACGTGCCAGAGGTACAAGGTGACCCAATTGAAACCAGCAGGAACGTACCTTATCTGTCGTCAATTCAAAATCAGTAGTAGATGACTAGTTTCGGGACTGCTGCCCCATTTTCAAATCTATACGTCGAAATCTAGTTGTAAAACGCGTAGCCGTTGTCAAAGTTTAGAAAGTTATATGTCATATAGACATGGAAGGGGACACGAATACAAAACATACAAACATTTAACATATTTTATATACAAACCTTTTTTGGCCGGCCAGGGATAAATCCAGACTGAGGGGATACCAAACTCGCGTGCGGAGTGATCCGATTACCCTATATACCTGCTTGATGACGTTGAACTTGAAGGAAGGGGCAGTCAGCTGATTATTTCGTCTTCTGTTATTACTTAGAGTTTCTACACGATCGAACGGAATGTTTGAACCAAACTGTAATTTCTCATTCAAAAAGTCATTTGGTAATTTTTTAAAGCTTTATAAATTTCTTAGCTCTCGAGAATGTTCATGATAGGGCCTTTTTAAATTTACGAACTACTTATAAACTCTCTGCAATTTTTTAACATTGTGATTCTCTTCGACGAGGTATTCCGCAAACTTGGAGCGCTGTGTTGCCAATTTTGGCTTAGGAAAGTGTCCACTAAACCTTTTGCAAAATGAGGTACCTGATTTTCTTATGTAAATTGTTGGACACTCGCTGTAGGATAATTTGTGTACACCTGTACGATCTAAGCTGTTTTAGCTTCATTAGAGCTAGTTTTGTCCAAGTGGCGTTCTAACTTATTACAAGTTTTGCACGCAAAAATGATGTTTTGTTTTCTTAATTGATTTTTCAATGTAAAGTGAAAATTATTACCGAACTCTCCAGGCACGAAATTTTTGTTGGATATATCTGTAGATTTTTATTTTTCTGTTTATTAATTATGGTATCTATGATGCTGCTAGGGAGAAAACAAATATTTTCTTGTTCGGCATTAAAATGAGTCTAGGGAAAATTTATCATAAAAATGGATTCACAATGTTTATTATTTTGTTATCTTCCATTGCATAGTAATATATATTACCAAGCAACATAACTTCAAATAATAAATAAATAAATAATAATAAATTTATCATCTCAGTCGATAAATGTGACTACAACGTATAAAGGGATTCCTCTTACTATCTGTTGTTTGCAATACCAATTAACATATATACTGCGCATAACTATTTTAAGAATATGACAATTACTTATATAATCTATTTCAATATGGAAAGAAAGACTTCGAATGACTTGACAGTCGGATGTCACTCCGCTTCCTCTCCACGGCAAAGTTTCTCATGGAAGGAAGTCCCAGCAAGTTTGGCGACCTCGTTGACAAGTTGTGAAGGATGATTCCAGTTTTATAATACAAAGCACTTCTATTACTACCAGTATCATGTCATATATCACAATAATAAATGAATTCCGATAGTTAATGGCTTTTTACAATAAATAATAATTTGGTATAACCTTTTTTATATTTCTCAGGGGGGTGATGTACCTGTAAGTGATGATTTTCAAGGGCGTTTTTAGCAATACTAATTATATAAAAATATGTTATTGTAACTTATAATAATTTGTATTTAATCTTTTATTTTAAATAAATAAAATAAAACAACGTTTTATTGTGTTAATTGTCAAAAGCATCACTATATTTGTAATTGGTGATGAATTAGTTTTAAGGACAAGTTGGAATTATATTAACACTTATAATGACAGTAAGATTATATCGTGGGAAAGGCTTAAAAAAGCGTCTCTAAAGTAACGATTGGAACGTACCCCAGGGGGATTGTAGGTCACGAACATTAACAAATGTGCCGTGAGTATTTTAAGAGACGTGTCGTCATTAACTTCTATTTTATTTTGTTTTACGAAAATTCCTCGTATGGATTCAGCGAAGACCTGATTATACATGATAAGACCTACACCCAGGACCATCATAACCTTTTATTTTCAGGCCTGACAGTTTCGTTTAAGAAGTCTGGTCTTTACAACAAGTACAACCGTTTAGAACAGTTTCTACATTCATGAGTTAAGAAACAAATACGGATCAAACTATAAAATTGGGGTTTAGTAAGAATACTCCAAGACGTATTTACAGAAATCAGAAATCAGATTTCTGGCGAATTTTTTATTTCTCTTATTCATGAATGATGAAACCTAGCAAGTGACTTCACGTATTAATAAGACAATTATATAAATCCAAAATCTCCTCAGTACACTGGATTGCTGCAACGGTGGTATCTTTATATCTATCCATACTTTCATATTTATTTTTCTCAGTGAACATCATATATCCGCATTCAATAAAAAAAAGAAAACTTGAAACTTTATAAATATTGACTGGCATATGGTACAGTTTTATTCCTCAGATTATAAAGATAAAAATTAACAAAGACGACGCATCGTAGTTCTCCAACAAATCCTAACCTTATTTGGGTCATTTATTGTAAAATAATACAAAATAGATAATATACAAATCATTAATGGAATAAATGAGTATCATTGTCGTATAATGGAGTCTAACTAAATATAGCTCCATTGGATAAAATTCATTCCAAAACTAGAAACTGTATGTAAATGTAAAGCTTGAAACAAGTTTGTTCAGTCAATTTACATTGTGGGCAGGTTTGTATGGCAATATTTTGCTTAGTAATTGTCCGATGTTTACATTGTAATGTCAAGCAGCTTAAAATACTCTTTAATAACAGAACAGCTATTTATCTGTGTTTTAAACTATGTTGTATTTGTTTGCTTGGCGTTGTTAGCTCAAATTCAATTGTTAATAACAATTGTAATCAAGCTCTAGACGAGATTACAAATTATTTTTATTCGAATTGTTTTATTTTTAAAGGCATCCTCTTATTGCCTTAATTTTCTCGGACACAAAGACTACGTATAATAATTTTTGCGTAGAATGTGTCTAGCAAAGCAAGGGATGAACCACTGCTAAACGAATTATTAGAAGGCAGGACTCGGATTCGAACCCACAACAGGGTCGTCTCGTTTTTGGAGTCCGTCAACTTTAACAGCTATGCCAACGACAAAATCAAAATGAAGTAACATGAATTAGAACGTTAGAATTAGAATTAAACTTGGAACGTGCAACTTTGATCCCCTTAACTATAAAACTACAAAGCACGTTCATAAGCACTTTTTGTTTTAGAAAAGGATTTAAAAAATATGTGAGAATATAAGTTTATGAATAACTGATTAACCTTTTGATGGGTAAAGGGTTTAGCTGAAACTAACTTTTAAATAATCCCATCTCCACTCGTCGATGTCCTTGCAGGTCGGGAAACGGGAGCCGGACTCAGCCAACCGGAGGTCCGCTGAGCCCGTTCCAGATCGACGCACGACCTCCGAGGAATGGGGCCGCTGGCTCAAGGTCGTAGGGACTTTCACAGGCGGTGTTGGAACCGGCCTGGACCCCGGCGACTTTCGTCCTTTCGTCAACGTGACCATCGCAGGCGAGACTTTCAAAGCCCTCGTCGATACGGGCTCATTGGTGAACCTGATCGGGGATCAGGTGATGCGACACCTCTGTACGTGTGACGTCTCGCCTTGTGAACAACAGGCGGAGCTGCGGATGGCCGATGGGTCCAGCTGCCGGGTTTCAGATCTGTATAGCGTCGTGGGTGAAATCGCCGGCCAAATACATTCGTGGGAAGCATTTTTCGTCCCTGGCCTGACGACTGATGTAGTCCTAGGCATGAGGTGTATTACCGACCTAAACCTCATCCAATTACGTCCCGAGGCCTTAAACCCCGACAATCAAGACGAAGAGCCCTCCTACGTGGTGAGCGCTTTGCACACGCTGACCGCTGACGAAGGCACGCGGCTTGCAGAGTTCCTGGGACACGAGTTGCCGATGTTCGACACTGTTGAGGGGAAGACTACGTTGGCAGAACATTCGATACGATTAAAGGAAAACGTAGCCCCCGTTAAACTGCGGTACTACCCAAGGAATCCCGCCATGCAAGCAGTGATCAATGAGGAGGTGGCGACCATGCTCCGTGACGGTGTCATTGAACCGTCGGAAAGCCCCTGGAGCTCACCAGTAGTACTGACACGGAAGAGCAACGGCAAATTCCGGTTTTGCATCGACATGCGCCGCGTCAACGAATGCTCTATCCCCGACGCTTATCCGCTCCCCAGGATCAACGCCATTTTGGAGAAACTGAGACAAGCAAGGTACATCAGTACCCTGGACCTGAGGCAGGGCTATTGGCAAGTGCCGCTTGCCAAGGAGAGCCGACCGATCACGGCATTTACCGTCCCGGGACTGGGCCTGTACCAGTTCACGGTGATGCCCTTTGGACTGCATTCGGCCGGAGCGACATTCCAAAGGCTATTGGACAAAGTTATAGGACCGGAGCTGGAGCCAAAAGTCTTCGCCTATCTCGATGACCTCGTTGTTGTGTCTACCTCATTCGATGAGCACTTGCAGCTACTCCGGGTGGTTTTCGAGCGCCTTAGAAAGGCCGGACTGCGGTTGAACCCCGAGAAGTGCACTTTCTGCAAGAGGGAGCTCAAATACCTGGGCCATGTCGTAAACAACGAGGGTATATCGACCGACCCAGAAAAGGTCCGCGCGGTACGCGACTTCCCAAGACCTACGAACTGTAAAGCACTACGAAGCTTCCTGGGTTTGGCGTCGTGGTATCGGCGATTTGTCGATAAGTTTGCCGATGTGACAGCCCCGATGAGGAAGTTGTTGAAGAAAAACTCCAAGTGGCTGTGGGGTCACGAGCAAGAGGAGTCCTTCGAAGAGCTAAAACGGCGCCTAGCATCAGCTCCCGTCTTAGCCTGCCCAGACTTCAACGTTCCATTCGTGTTGCAGGTAGACGCATCAAACACCGGGCTCGGGGCCGCCCTCACGCAGACCCAGGACGCCAGAGAGGTCGTTGTCGCATACGCCAGCCGTTTGCTCACAGACCAAGAGAAAAATTATACGACGACCGAAAAAGAGTGCCTGGCGTTAGTCTGGGCAACGAGAAAGTTCAAGCCGTACCTGGAGGGTTACAGTTTCATCGCGATAACCGACCACGTCGCGCTGAAGTGGCTGATGAGGCTACACGAACCTAGCGGACGGTTGGCTCGGTGGGTGATGGAGTTGCAACAGTACAACTTCGAAATCAGGTACCGCAAAGGAACCCTGAACCGAGTTGCAGACGCCCTGTCCAGACGGCCCGTTGAGAACGTCAGTGAGCCCAACCTCATCAAACCGGCTTCCTCTCCTTTGGAGATAGCAATCGTGACGAGGGGGCGACGTAACCCGAGAGCGGGTGGTAACTTGGAAACGAGGACGGTAGAACAGCCCAGACGCGACCCGGAACCCCGTCCGCCCAAGAACACGGGAACTGACAACCCCAAACGAACGGGGTGGTACGACCGCTTGCTGGCGGCAGTCACCACACATCCACGACGACACCAGCGGTACCAGGTCATATCTGACCGCCTCTACCGTTCCTTCCTCAGGAAAGGAGACGTGGCGTGCCAGTGGAGGATGTGCGTACCCCCAGACCAAATAGAGGCGGTACTACGCCAAAACCACGACCACGCAACCGCAGGACATCTCGGCGTCAAGAAAACCCTTCGACGGGTTGGTGCCGAGTACTATTGGCCTGGGTGGCGCAATGAGGTGAAGTCGTACGTTCGGTCCTGTGACACGTGCCAGAGGTACAAGGTGACCCAATTGAAACCAGCAGGAAAAATGTACTTTAGAAGCCCCAAGGGTCCGTGGTACGCTATATCCGCCGATCTTGTGGGTCCTCTGCCTCGATCTGGTAGAGGCCATCGTTTCTTGCTGGTGATTCAGGATCTCTTCAGCAAGTGGATCGAGCTATGTCCAATCGGGGCCGCGACTGCCAAGAACGTGACAAGCAGAACAAAAGAGTTGCTTCTCCGTTACGGGGCCCCCGAGACGATCATCGTTGATAACGGGACCCAATTCGTATCGAACCTCTTTAAGAACTTGGCAGCCGATTGGGACGTACATTTCACGAACACAGCTCCTTACAGCCCTCAATCAAATCCGGTGGAACGAGCAAACCGGGTTGTGAAGACCATGATTTCCCAGTTTGTGAAAGAAAATCATAGGTCATGGGACTTGAATCTGGGTGAGTTTCAGTTCGCCGTAAACACCGCCGTCCACGATTCAACGGGATATACACCGGCGATGTTGAGCTTGGGACGCGAGTTGAAAGTGCCTAAGGCGATACGCGGGCCCACGGTCCAGATAGTATCCGCTGCGGATCCCGATCCCACACTCGATGAGGTACATGCCAAACGCGTCAGCGAATTCAAACGTATCTACGAGAGGACGCACGAGAACCTCAAAGCCGCCTACGCAAGGCAGGCAAAGTACTACAACCTCCGAAGGCGGGAGGTGAAATACAACGTAGGAGACAGGGTACTACGGCGCGTCCATACCCTCTCTTCAGCGGCTGACGCGGTGGTTGGGAAACTCGCCCCAAAATTCGACGGACCTTGTGAAATCACGGGAAAATGGGGCGTCAACATGTATGAGGTGAAAGACCTCCGAACCGAATCTACGCACGTTGTCCACGTCAAAGACGTCAAACCGTACCACGGTCGGTGAATATTTTCTCCCACGTTTCCGGGGATAGGGGTGGTATCGTTGAACAGCGTGACAGTCCATTACGATGAGGATACCAACGGGAGAACAACGGAGCTCGATAACCTCCCCAGGCTTTCCGTTGTTTTGTTAATTCATTATTTACTTTGTTTATTTCGGTAACTTCAAGTTGAAGTCCGAATACGGTCGTTTTGTTTTCGTTATGGTATTAATGAGTATATATTTTGTTTTGTTTAAGTGGCAGTGCACGTTGTGTTTGATTTTGTTTTGGAAGCCTGTGGGTAGGGTGGAACTTTCGATTGCATGTGACCCATTAGGGGTGTCAGATCGCATGGTAGTCAGCATGGAAGTTCTTTATTTGTTTATTTAATTATTTTTATACGAGATCGCGAATTTTGTTTGTGTCAAAGGAGTTGTTTGATCAGTATTTATTTGTCCGTTATGGTAATAAACCCTTAAAACGACTACAATGAATTATTCCGACCTCACCTGTCAACCCCGAAGTTCAACAATTTTTTTTCTCGTTTTTTTTGCCGAAGTTGGTAGGGGGTGTGAGGTACCAAACTTTAGGGGGGGTAAAACTTTGAGGTGATATAAACAAACGCTGGAACAAACAGCTGGGACTCACCAAACCAGGAAGGATAGCCTAGGCCTATGCTCCCACTGTACCTAGGGCCTAGGCCTAAGGTCGAAAATCACCAAAACACATTTCATCCGTTTTCACTTTGATTCATTTAATTTCACTGCAAACCATATTCCAACCATAGTCTGAACACTTCAATGGAGCTTTGTAAGCACCGACAACTTAAATAAACCATAGTTAATCCCAGAACGACAATAACAACTACATAACCTAGCGTTTGTTGACAACCGGCACGAGTCTTCTTCTTCTTCTTCTTCTTCGCTAGGGCCGTCGACAGCTGGTGGGAGGACTTATTTTTGACAAACGCCTGAAGTTTGTAACCAGCTGATCCCCCCCTCATCACTGGAGGGGGAATGGAGGGGAAGAAGGAAATTGAAAACCTCGTGTAGGAAATCATTCTGCTCCGAACCGCGAACACGCTTAGACGCTACGTTGTTGCTGTATTCCGAATCGGCGTTTTACGATTTTCCGTTAAGGTATAGTTAGCCTTTGGTTAAACTGAACCTCTTTTATTACATTGTAGTATATTACCACTTTTAATCCTATAAAATCGCTGTCACGCTGTTTTATTTTTCCGTAAAATAGTAAATTGTTGTCACCGTACCGACCTGTTCCAGTCTGTCGGGAACAGGTCTGTTAGTTCTTTCCAGGTTCGCATCTAATTATTTTAGTAAATTCCGATTAGTAATATCCATCCTAAATTAATCTCCGCCCAAATTGAACTTTTTATTCAAAAATCTGAGAATATTAAATAACGTTTCTTTTCCATTCTTTCGTGTTTCGTTCATGATCGATCATGGCCCCGAAGACGATTTCGTAGAACGTTTATAACCCAATTAAATATAATTGGGTGAACCTCAAGTCAACGATACGGCGCTGATAATCCCGTTGAGATTAATCCGGGATTTCTACGATTCACTTCGGCGAAACTCTAAAACCCGATCAGCGAGTGTTAGTAGGGGTACTTAGGGACGCGTCGACGCACGAGTGTATTTTTAAGACAAATAAGTCTCGCCCCGTTTAACTACCAACCCTTATTTTACGGACCTATTTCGCTGACACCTCGTTGATTATATTTCAGAGGATAAGTTTTGTTCAAATCCAAGGTACCCATTTTTCCAAATTAAATTTTCTTTTAATTTTGATTTCTATTAATCGGTTAAATTGCCCACGTATGGATTCTTTGATTGGTTTGTAAACTCTGCAGGATTTTTACTCAACTTCGCAAATCGTAAATACCAATAGGGATTTTATTGGATAATTTTGGAACCTTTATAGTTTTACTTAGTAAATCGGCTGTACCCAATAGATAACTTTAAACGCGTCAACATAACCCCCGTCAACATAACCCCCTGCAGAGTTGGTTTCAAAATTCTAGGCAAAATTAACAAAATTTTACGAGGGCGAGGATGAAGTAACATAACCGTTAAGTTGATTTGAAGACGATTTTCGTCACGGTTGCTGTCTGAGCCCTGCGTCACACACAATTCTCTACCTTCATTATCAATTTTGTTTATCCGACCCCTGGAATAAATCCCAGCTCGTTTCTGAGTGGATTCCGAGGAACATCGATCGGTGGCCGTTCTCTAGGGGAGTCGTTACGATATTGAAATTTGTTCCCCCCCAAGAAAACGCCTCACAAATCCATGTTAATCTAAATGCAACGCTACAAGTGATTGAGCTCTAAAGCTTGGGGCTCAAAGATTTAATCAAAAGGTTATTGACAATACCGAGGTGTTTGCATTATTGTTTGGATCTCTGTGCTAGTCTTCTGCTCGTTCACGTTTATAATAAATGATCAGTCGTTTAAAACCTATGGTAACAAAATTATATGGGTAGTTAGTTGTGTTATTTTAAATATAATTGTGTGTCTATTATTCACTGATATTCATATACTGTAGATTAAATAACATTCAAGTTAAACAACCATGCAACATTATTAAGCCTTGTTCATTGAAGTTTTAATATATATTATTTTTTTTTTCAAATCCAAAAGATAAAACTTCGTCTTTAAAGATTGGTATCTTGTTCTAAGCAAACTAAATGAACGAAACCAATTCATTTAACGATTGAAATATTTTGTTTTGTTTTTAAATATAAAAATGTAACAATTAGTTTAATGTGGTTAATCTTGAATTATTAGTTGGTCAACAGTGAAATAGTATACAATACACTGATACTTTCTGAAAAAAAACATGTATCGTCTGGTTGTTATTGTATACGTTACACGTTTGGTAGTGCTATGAAAAACATGTATCGTCTGGTTGTTATTGTATACGTTACACGTTTGGTAGTGCAATGAAAAACATGTATCGTCTGGTTGTTATTGTATACGTTACACGTTTGGTAGTGCAATGAAAAACATGTATCGTCTGGTTGTTATTGTATACGTTACACGTTTGGTAGTGCAATGAAAAAACATGTATCGTCTGGTTGTTATTGTATACGTTACACGTTTGATAGTGCAATGAAAAACATGTATCGTCTGGTTGTTATTGTATACGTTACACGTTTGATAGTGCAATGAAAAACATGTATCGTCTGGTTGTTATTGTATACGTTACACGTTTGGTAGTGCAATGAAAAACATGTATCGTCTGGTTGTTATTGTATACGTTACACGTTTGGTAGTGCAATGAAATACATGTATCGTCTGGTTGTTATTGTATACGTTACACGTTTGATAGTGCAATGAAAAACATGTATCGTCTGGTTGTTATTGTATACGTTACACGTTTGATAGTGCAATGAAAAACATGTATCGTCTGGTTGTTATTGTACACGTTACACGTTTGGTAGTGCAATGAAATACATGTATCGTCTGGTTGTTATTGTATACGTTACACGTTTGATAGTGCAATGAAAAACATGTATCGTCTGGTTGTTATTGTATACGTTACACGTTTGATAGTGCAATGAAAAACATGTATCGTCTGGTTGTTATTGTATACGTTACACGTTTGGTAGTGCAATGAAAAACATGTATCGTCTGGTTGTTATTGTATACGTTACACGTTTGGTAGTGCAATGAAATACATGTATCGTCTGGTTGTTATTGTATACGTTACACGTTTGATAGTGCAATGAAAAACATGTATCGTCTGGTTGTTATTGTATACGTTACACGTTTGATAGTGCAATGAAAAACATGTATCGTCTGGTTGTTATTGTACACGTTACACGTTTGGTAGTGCAATGAAATACATGTATCGTCTGGTTGTTATTGTATACGTTACACGTTTGATAGTGCAATGAAATACATGTATCGTCTGGTTGTTATTGTATACGTTACACGTTCGATAGTGCAATGAAAAACATGTATCGTCTGGTTGTTATTGTATACGTTACACGTTTGGTAGTGCAATGAAAAACATGGGGTTGGAAGAAACATTAAAGTGTAAAGCAACATACATAAATAATTCAGAGTTGTGTTTGTATTCTTCCCCCAAAAGTATTTATACTACTTTCCCTTTATACTTTATATTTTAACTGTTATATATAATTTATTTAAAGTATACTTGTGACTAGCCCTTGTAAAGCTAAAAAATATAAAATCCCAATTAAATTAGTGTCTTAATTTCACATAATTGTACTAAACCTTAATCTGGAATACTTGATTAAGGTTTATTTTTCCCAATCTTCTTACTATATATATGTATATATTCACTCTGAATATTTAAAAATAATCGCAAAAGGTTTTATATGGATTTCCCTAATAATTGTACTCATCTTTCAGCAGATCTAGTTCATGTGGTTGTTTCTTTAAATAACTTGTAACAAGACCTATGCATTTATTAAACAATTCGTGATTCTGATTCCCCCATGGTTGTATATTATGGTTAAATATATCAAACATACTGAGATAGAGGAAGTATAAAACCCCTGAGATTATTTGTATAATTGTTTCCATTATTAAATATTTTAGGCTTTGCCTGATATTTTGGTTATCAGTTTTTGAAATGACCATCTATTGAGTTGGCAACTGATAGAGACATTGTGAGGTTGAACGTGATGGTGGGTGTTATCACGGGAACGCCAAGATAAGCTTCGTCGTCACCTTCCCCACAAACCGCTCTCTTATCTTGGGACTCGCTCTGCTTTATATACCAGAAAATAAACGACAACTTATCGTTTTTAGATGCCAACAAACACAATTTACGATGGTACGAAATTGTATACAATAATTCATATTATTTAACATATATTCCTGGTGTTATTTATAAAAATAACTATTACCTTAGTGTGTGTAGGTTAGTATTATGTGTCTATTGGTATGTCTATATGTATTGCTGTATGTTGTAACAGAAAACAATTTATTGATTATTCGTTGCTTTTACTTCTTTATTTAAGCTAATAACAAAGACAACCAACAATTGGTGTCCAGATATCTGTAAAAAAATAAGATGATCTATTTAATACACCGTTTACAACCACTACTTCGTTGAGAGTCACGGGATATACATATTTTCATGTTATTATTCTTAGCCTAATAGCTAATTTCAATAGGATTTTCTATTTTATGAAATAGTTACCCCACACCAGATTGATTGAAAAACAATTCTCTGGATTATAAAAAGATTCCAATAATGGTTCATAGTGATTGTTGCTAAATACGATTTTTTTATTGTAAATAACATAAACTATGTGTCAAACATATTTGACACATTATATATTTATTTTAAATACATTCACTAAATTAGATATAAGATTTCTTAGCAAAAGATATCCTTCGTTTTATGATAAATATTAGTTAATACTGTCAACATATATCTTATAAGACAAAGTTGTTCTAAAATTACAAAGCAACTTTTGTAATACATTGGAAGGGAAATTAACAAATAACTGCGTAAAAGTATATGTTAAAATAAAGTAAATTAAACTGCAACTTGCTAAGAACAGAGGGTATAAAGATCCAACCACGCCGTATTGCTCTGACCTTCTATTGCTTCCTATTACTATCTCATACCTCCTTTATCTTCTTAGATCTTGCTAAAGAAATACTCTGCGCATTATATCTATTTACTTGAAAATAAAGTTCACCGCTATGACAAAGTATTTAAGGACACTTGTTGTTTCTAATGTAATAGATATAGATTATATTGTTTTAAACTCTTATTAAAAACAAATGCAAGTAAGTGTGCAAAAATATTACTTTATATAGCATATCATGTTTTAAAACTAATCAGCAAACATTAAACATTACGTAGAGACGAACACACAATTTATCCGGTCAGAATTTACGTAAATTGTTTGTACATAAATTATCTTAGATTATTACAGCCTATAAGTTAATTTATAAATTTATTTACCTGCAATGAGCAATTACATATAGTAAAATGGTTGTCCTCGAAAATCTCCATAATGTCACTATTCTCGATTAATATTATTATAAAGACAGTAAATATACTGAACCAGTAAAACATGTATAAGCAATTTGAATAAAAATAATTGGTAACAAATAAAATACCAAAAATTTTATTGTGCTTACAATTTTGTTAATTTTGTTTATAAAAAAAAAAAAAAAACGTTGACCATAATTATACCTAATATAGTGTTAGATCTGATCGTTGTTGCAAATAAATATACATTTATTTGTTATAAATAGGGGAAAACAATAATTTAAACCATGGCAGTTCAACATTATACATGTAGTTTAATATTCAATAATGAATGTAATTAACTATAAAAAACATTTATAAAAGATGAATCTATAATAACTACATTTAATAAATAATTTGTCTCCTACACCATCATCGTTGTGTATAAATGTAACACATCTTTAGCAACTCATTCTCATATCAGGTTAATTAATTTAAAAAACCTTACAGGCTGTAATAACCTAAGGTAATTTATGTGCAATTAAAGATTGCGTAAATTTTAACAAGATAAATTGTATGCACGCCCCTGCGCAATGTTTAATGTTTGCTGATTAGTTTTATGATTTAAGATATTAAACATGCCTGTTAAAATATTTTTTAAACTTAGTCTCTATTAAAGTATGTTTAAAACTTACCCTTTTAAACGCGGTCAACCTGAAACAAAAAACAACGTAATAAATGCATGGTAAAATAAAAACCTGTATTATATCTTTAAAAAAATTATTATTGATTTTCGACTTGAAGAAATAATGTTGTTATAGTATTTTTATCACTATAGCATTCTAGTAACATAATATAATCAAGCATAAATAATAGTTTACTGGGAAATATTATTGTGTTTACGTTACATTATAATACTCTTGTTGACCATTTTGTACTCACAATTGAGTGTAACGCTTACTGTTGTACGTGTTATAATGTAAAACAATATATGTATGCAGTTTTTATGAAAATTATAACTTTATGGGTGATTCTGATAAACACCACTTTGTTTTGTTGTTGTTTGTAAATTACTATGAAGATTATGATTTGCTGTGCTTCATTTACGGAAATATTTTCGTGGCTTTAAATTAAAATTAAATATACATAAGACAAAGAAAACGTATTAATAATTAAAATTGTAGCTTACACTCAGTAAATATTATTGGTAAAATAACAAAATATCACAAATATATTCGGCCATAAAACAACAAGAACAAATATATTAAAACTATTTCCCGTTTAGTGTTCTAATTTTTAAATACTATTCTGTATATCAAATTATTTTACCTTTAGCAATTAAAAGTATAGTATACTATCAACTAAAAAGTGTTAACATTAATTCGTAATACAATAAAAGTATTAAAGCAGTAATTTTGTTATCAATAATACTTGTATATAAGTAACTCGATCAAAAAGTGAATTAAAGCACATTTAACAGAACATTTACCCAGGCATTTCAGTTCCTAAGAGTGGTTTGCTGTCCAGCGGTTAAAAGGGTCTAAATTGCCTAGCTCGGACAACCTTCTACCCGCAGGCTTATTGGATGTGTACGAAAGACTGGCCAAGACCTGGAACTTATTACCTTCCTTACGATCAAACATTTTTAATATTGAAATATATACTACATTAACCGATCCTTAACTGTTGTCAAATGCTATGCGTTAGCGATTGGACTACCGACTACTTTATACTATCGACTAGTGACTAGCGACTATAAACTAGTCGACTAGTTTCCTTGTTTGATTTTGGTTTAGTTGAGCAGCCGTTTAACGGAATAGTCGACTAGTTGAATTCTCCTCTAACTCTGAAATAATTCGTAATTTCTTTCATGTCTTGACAGGATTTCTTGATTTCCCTAGTTTTGTTTGGGACGCGACCGACTCGGATCACTGTTGAGCAATTCTTTACTTAGGAATTTTTTTAACAATACGAGTTTTATATATATATATATATATTTATATTTTTTTCATTGATAACTACATTTGTACTCAACCATGAATTATTGTTTGTTACCTAGGCCTAGTATTCTTTGTGACAATAAATACATTTTTCAACAATACTGTTACCAAAAATAGATATTTAATACAATGTTATAATAGCTTATTATTGTACACTTTAGATAGTCAAATTGTTTTACAATTTCGTGAGCTTTGAATTCATGACAAAATGTTACCGTTTATAATTTGGCCAATCTAATTATATAATAATTCAGAGTATTAATCAACAATGAAAAGATAAAGTACTGTAGTACACTAAAAATAAATATTGTTTATAATTAGTTGTAATGTCAAATAAGTTTCTTAATTGTAACTATTTTTGTTGCTGTGAAAATTTCGACTAGTAAGTTGAAACACTAGATCCAAGAGGCAGCAAATAAGTAACTTACTACGAAATAAAACTTTATATCGACTACTCTCAGTATTTCCCATGTCACTAAATCATTGCTCGTTCTAGTCGTAAACGTTATTTCGACTAGTAAAAACATGCGACTAGTACAGTAGATTCAATACTATAGTCGGTTATGCAATATGACTAGTGTAAATAAGCGACTAGTACACTATATTAGCAATACTAGTCGGTTAAACGACTATAGTCTAATAGTCGATTACCTCACCACCACCCACCGACTAGTCGACTAGATTGGCTACTATTCGGTTAAATGACTAGTCGACTACCCAATCACTACTATGCGTCTCCTTATTGACGTATTGTACCATTAATAACGTAAGATTAACAAGTTATGAATAAGGTACTAAACTAATATAAATAAAATGTTAATGGTGTCATTGATTATAAACTAAGGTCTATGTTAAAAGTATATTTCAGCTTAAAAATAATCCGTTATAGACCCATGAAGGTTATAAGGCTACTTACAAAATTAGTCAGTAATTGTTAAATTATCCTTTGTGAAAACTGCATTCGTATTTTAATTGAATTTTTATAATACAGTGACAGGTCATTAACAATTTGTTGTACAGTATTGTAGTGTATTCATAATGTTGTTCTTTAAACATTTAAAGTAGAATTCTTGATGTTCGCAAAGATCAACGGTATTGAATAATAACTAATGATTCATATTGACACATATATTTGTATGCTATTTAAATCCAATGAGAATTGAAAGTATAACTTAAAACATAAGATAAAAATCATAGTTTAATTTAGATTTTAATTTTAATTTATTTATTATTTTTAATTTAAGTAATCATATCAACTGAACAGTATCCATGATAAATGTGTGGTTCACCGCACCCCACACGACGTATAATACGGGTTTTCAACTATCTTTAGTACGAATCGTGGTTTATATACTGGTTGAACACAAAAAACATATTTCATTCGAAATTCAACATGAAATACTTTCGCTTTGTATTCATTATATTTACTAATTTAACTATGTTTCTGGCCAAAACCAATATTCTATGCATTTAATTTATATTTTATAAAACACCCTCTTTTACTTGACTAACAGAAAACGTCTGAGAAAATGACACATATGAAAAAATACCCTTGCCCTAAGATAAATTGCAACAAAAGTTATACGTTTTATTTTTAGGTATTACATCTATGATCAAAAAACTAAAAGTTTACTCGTGTTTGACCACCAGAAAGGCATAATTTACAAGATGGTGTCAGATATTCCAACTAAAATTGTCATTCTGGATCAATAAATTGGGAGCTTATATGCACAATAGAGAGTGCTCGTGCTTGAATAACTAAGTTAAAATTAAAGGTTAAATCACAGCAAACCTGAGTAATCACTAGATTGATTTTATTAATCAGTATGAATAATTAAATCTTTCAATGAAACATTTCAATAGATGGCATACAATCAACATTCGTATCCATAATTAAAATTTTTTCTGAATAAATTATTTTATATGCAAATATATTTTTATGTCACAGCAAATGAAGCTAAGTGTTATCATTCCTTAACCATTTGTATCGTATTATATTCGTCTAAATTAAAGATAAAATATTTTTATTAGTCTCCATAGGAATAATATTGGTTTGGCAAGACTTTCAGTATTTAGGCGTATTTAGGTAGGTATTAATATATCATAACCAGATGAAGCCAATAAAAAAATGTTAATAAAAACTATGTATAAATATGTTATATCTAGACCTTCACTCTCTTTGAAAACTCCATTAGGTAACGCACTGTGTTTACATATTGACATTAACTGACACGGCTTTAAGAAACAGTTGTGCATGGAATTCAAGAGATGAAACATTCTGAACTGTGTTACCTTATGAACTATTTTGAATAGTTAGCATATGTTTAGGTTACCATCTGATTAACTAAAATAAAATAAAAATACCATGGAATACCAATGACTCGTTGTTACATGTAACCTACATTTTGGAAAGAGTTGAGATACCTAATTCCGGGTTGGTGGTTTTCACTTCAGGCTATCCAGGTGTTTCTATTTACAATTATAGGCTGACATGATAATCAATAATTAACATATTTTAATATTTCCAATTAGGAAACATTATTGCAAGGTAATATCTAAGTTGACTAAAATAATTTGTAGATTCTCAAACGGAATTATAGAATCCAACACTATCAATAACTTGTTTCATATTTACATAGCAAAATATATCAAACTGTATCAAGTATACGATATTTAATATTACGTTAGCGCCTATGTGTTTATTTTAAGCAAGATCTTATTCTACTCAATTAAAAACTTTTGTTTTCGTTAGGAAAAGACGCAGGTAGTAAAGGTATAAAGCCTAGTTTTGAAGGGTCAAGAAATTTCTGGTTTTTGGAAAACGCTATGCTTCAAGACACTATTATAGTAACAATTAAATGTGTATAAGCATTTCTAACTCTCGATTGATTGATTATTGTTTTACACGCAATTCTAAGTAGTTTAATAAGTTGAAATCGGTATATTAACAATTTTAATAGAAGACACGGTAACTAAAGTTAGTTATTTTTTGAAAACAATACAAGCCTTATTTTTGAATTTAGAGTATAGTTTATATAACAAATGTTATGTATTTTCTTGAAAATCATAGAAAAACTTGTATAATTGCTCTTTGCTTTGAAACAATAACATAATTTACATGACGCCACACCGCTCGGATGTCCCACCGCTTCCTCCCCGCGGCAAAGTTTCTCATGGAAGGAAGTCCCAACAAGTTTGGCAGCCTCGTTGACAACATGAGATCCTGTTATGAGGAATGATTCTTCTTATGAATTTTTAAATGTCAATATTACCGTTATTTTTTATATTTTTATCCGACTTCTAAGGATTTGCTTCAACCTCCATCACTTTACACAAAAATTCGTTATTACAAAAGTTTTAATATTATTATCAAATAGTTTCATAACAATTTATAATAATTTGCGCAGTGATGTATATTTATAAGTTTCAAAAGTTCTATCATATTTTTATAAAAACATTTTTATATTTAAACATAAAAAAAATTGATTGTATAAGTTTTAGCGAATTTCCCCTATAGGAAATAAGCTATCACCGTAGGTGGCATGGTAAGACCTAGGCCCGGGACCATGTTAACTTTTCGTTTTGAGGTCCCCAGATGCCAAAAACACCATCCGTTCAAATTCATATATATATTTATAGGTATACATATGTGTCCGTAGGCATAATAACTTTAGTAAAAATGGTCCGATCTTGATGAAATTTGGTATAAACGTGTAAGGCAGCATCTATTTTCATGAGTTCGAGAACCAGACTACTTTAAGGGGGTTTTGGGGGGTTTTGTACCCCAAAAATTAGTTGTTTTTTAGTTTTAACATATAATTATTTTTAAAGCCAAATTTTGGTTTACACTATTAAATTCAGCTTAAAAAAACAAACAATTTGGTATTTTTATCATCACTCTACGTCGATTGGTTACCAAGATATTGAGAGTGCTAAACACTGTACGTTTTCCAATTTTAACCTTATGGAGAATAAGTCAAATATATCTCGCTTATTAATGAACATATATTAATGAAACTTGGTATTTGGCTTTATATAGTTGGGTTTTAATAATATTTGCATACAAAACTCTTTTTTGGTGGTCCCCAAGGCAGCAAATATGCGTACTCAGCAGCTATAATGTTATTCTTAAGGAGAATAATAAACATGTGATATCTTGCTTGTTTATGAACATAAATTGATAAAACTTGGTATGTTGCTTCATCTAGAGGAGATCCTTTGGTATTTGCATAAAAAGCTGATTTTATGGTCCTTGATGCAGCAAACCTGCATACTCAGTCCTCATGTTTTTCTTATGGGGAATAATTAAATGTCATATCTCTCTTATAAGTGGCTCCATGACTTAGTGAAGTACCATTTGAAATTCGCTAAGTAGGTTTGCTGCAACGGGAGTTTTTAATCATGTTAAGATCATAAATACTGGAACAAAAACATTACAGTAAAATTATAAATTACTCTATACGAAAACCCCACAATCTGTATGTCTCCAGTTATACATAGAGCTTTCTGATGAGCCAACCCACACCTGTAGGCCTACATATATACAGTACTTTATAACGGTTATAAACTATTTAAATGGAGATAAGTGTTGTAGTTATTGTGTACTGGTTATAAAATAGCACCAGTTCTTTAGTGAACTAAATAAAATGCTATAGTACCGGTGAACTGTTTTTAAATGTAAATGTCCAACAATTTGGGTCAGTCAATTTATACTGAGGACAGGTCGCGCGGCAATGTTTGTTGTAACTAATTGTCCGATGTTTGCATTGTAATGTTCCACAGCTGATGTACTTTAATTACTTGAACGATTACTAAGTACATTACACATGTTTATACAGTCTGCCTCATTCATTAGCTACAAGCTTAGATATGTTATAATAGTTGTGGTACGTAGTATAGAATGGAATTATATCTGTAAATACGAAATAAGTAATGTACTTTTAGGTTATCCTAATATAATAGAGATAAAAATAAACCGCGAACAGAGAACTTGATTTTAAAGAAAAATATATATGTATACCAGGTGAAAGACTAATCTATAAAAGATATATTCTGGGTAACCTAGGCGTATTAATTTAAACGGGATAAATTTTGTGTTTGACTAAAATATGATATATTCAGCATTTAAAATAGATTCAAACATTTGTTTAGCTTATTTTGATAGAAGTAATTTGTAATATTTATTTTATTAATTAACTAATTTATTAATATTGTAACCCATACATATATCCCAACACACATGGATTGCAGCATACTGTCCGTTTAAAGACTGATTTCATGTGCCAGTGCAATAATTCTTATTTAAATACAAATTAATAATAACATATTGCATATATTTATATATATATATATATATATACTAGCTGGCCCGACAGACGTTGCCCTGTCCTAATGTCATTAAATTGGTTTTATGTCAAATACTCGTTCATTTTAAATATGAGCTCGTTCGCTTCGCTCACTCGCCTATCGAACAAAATAGTTTAGTCCTATTCTCACACCTACCAAATATAAACACAACATTTTATAAGAATCGATCAAGCCGTTTCGGAGGGTTTTTTTTACAAACACTGTGACGAGAATTTTATATATAATTTAAAAAAATTATAAGAAATTTTATATAAACTTTGTGAGTAATATATTATTAATCAAAATATCTGTGTTCGATTTCTATATTTATTCAATACATAAACATAAAAAAACATGGCATATTTCTATACGGCAAGACCTCTGAACTCTAAGTAAAATGACAAAATATACAGTTTGAGATTCCAGCAGGTTGTATTGTTTTTCTTAGAGAAAATCAAAATTTTTTATTTGAACCACGTCCGTAAAAGTTCCTTTTTAACCACGGGTACCTTTGTCCCTTTGTACCTTTGTACCTTTGTACCTTTGTACTTTTGTACCTTTGTACCTTTGTACCTGTTTCAGAATCATAGATAAAGCCATTGACATTGAAAGTAATGGGCTGTTGTGTACATTTTGAAATGTCTTGCTGATCAACAATAGTGAATTTTACTGTAGCACGGATTGTCAGTTATCAATACAACTTGTTTCCTCAAGTAAAAAAAATCCTTTTTCTTATCCTGGCTTATGCCAAAATACGTATACGCCAGAATAAGAAAAGTAATTGCCTGACGTTAGTAAACAAGTTGTATTGGTGAAAAATAATAATTTTTACATCAACCCTTGCCAATTACAAATTAAGAGAATATTTATTTCGTTGATAATTCAAATTGAAAATATTATATTCCATGTAAAAATATAATAATAAGCTTTATAGGCGAAATGAACGAATAAATTGTATTGGTTAAAATAATTGTATATGTGGTTAAAATATAATCCAGACTAACAATAAAACAGAAGAGCAAATTATAAATTTACTCTGTGTTTCACTCTTTCCAAGATTTAGGCCATCCTAAACTCAAAATATAATTGGTAAATTTACGATATAAGATAACTTTAGATTCATTTCACAAATTTTTTTGTTTCTAAAGATATTTTTTAAGTACTGAATTTTTACCGCCACTAAAATACTTTAATCGGCAAATATTATTTTCAGTTTCAGGAAGTCATAATGGTTAAAGTAAAATTGAGAATTTAATATTGCTCGTGATGAGTTTTGCTCTAAAGCCTGGGGCTCAAAAGTTTGATTGAACAGTTATTGACAATACTTAGTGTTTACACGATACGATGCGTATCCTGATATTACTCTGCTGTGTTTTGTTAACCCATTTTATTCTATTCTAGTTTGTTATTAAGTTTTAATTTTTCCAGTTGTTTACAACATAAACTTTTCTCAGTAAACTTGAACAACTTTTCTCTTTGGATGATTGGTATATAATACCATTACTTGTTACTATCTATGTTGCATAATATTAAACTAAGCTGTATAGTTTTTTTTTTAATTGCAGATTAGGCTTTACGATAAAAAGTGAAGGTAATGAGTGTACTAAGTACATCGCGCAAAATATTTTGTATTCCATTGTTACGGAAGAAATTATCAAATAAAAATATCATCTTTCTTGAAAAAAATACCCCTTCACAGCACATCTGCGTACTCAGCGAATTTCCAATGCATAATATATGTCTTAATACCATATAAAGCCGTATACCAAGTACCATGATAATATACTCACAAATAAGCAATATACTCTATACAATTTGTATTACTCTCCATAAGACTAACATTGGGGATGAGTACGTAGGTTTGCAAAAACAAGGAACATAACAAATTTTTATTTATGCAAATATAAATATAATTAAACTAGGTGAAGCCACATACCTAGTTTCATAAATATTCATTCATAAATAACCGATATATACCATTTTGATTATTCTCCATAAGAATAACATGAGGGATGAGTACGCAGGTTTGCTGCAACAAGGACTACAAAAAATGGAGCTTTATGCAAATATCAATATAACTCAACAAGGTGAAGCCACATACCAAGTTTTATTAATTTATGTTCATAATTAAGGGAGACATTACATTTTACTTATCCTCCGTAAGAATAACATAGGGGCTGAGTACCCAGGTTTGCTGCTACGGGACTTATCAGTAAAAATAGATTTTTGTGTGCAAATAACAATAGACCAGAACCAGATGAAGCCGTATACCAAGTTTCGTTATTATACGTTCATAAATAAGCTAGATATAAGATTTGTCTTATTCTCCAAAGGAATAACATTGGACAACGTACTGTGTTTATCACTTTGAATATCTCTGTAATCAATTGATGTAGAGAAATTACCAAAACACCAAATCGTGTGTTTTTAAAACTGAATTCAATGGTGAAAAATAAAATTTGACTTTTTAAAATATTACGTGTAAAAACTTCAAAAATACCATTTTTGGGTTACAAAACCCTCTAAAATATCACTTCGGATGATTTATCTCTATAGTTTTCGAACTTAAAGTCATAACTGCTGCTTTACACGTTTATACCAAATTTCATCAAAATCGGACGTTGTTTACCAGAGTTATCATACCCACGGACATATATATATATATATATATATATATATATATATATATATGAGGTCTGGGGACCACAAAACGAAAAGTTATCTGGTCCCGGGCCTAGGTCTTACCATGCCGACTACGGTAATAGCTTCTTCCCTACAGGGGAAATTCGCTAAAAAATATTTTATTTAATAGTTTATTGAGTAGCATAATCCTTCTTGTCACAGTTAACAGGATATAATAAAACAAACCAAATTTCTTTTTTTTTAATATAAAACAATGTAATAATTCCGGATAGTTATAAGAAGTTTTCCTGCCAACCATTTTCGGCTCTACGATGAGATAGATCATAAATATTTATCAAGTCTGATTTTCTGAATAACACATGTCTCGTCTGGTTGTCATTCTAGTTGTTTCACATTGGACAATGCAATATAAAAACATGAGATTGAACAGGATCATCATACTGTAGGGTCATATACCTGCAGGAGTAACACACAGTCGTGGTAGATTTGAAAACTCAATTCTATGGACAAATAAATATAGTCTAGTTCGTAGGGAAAAAGTTAAAGAATTGTCAAAAAAGCCACAAATTCATATAATAAAGTTATACTTAACGGTGTTAACCATTATGCCTGGTATCCTAGTTTTACTAGTTATACTGGTATACCTGGTATACTGGTTATACTGGTATACCTGGTATTATACCTGGATTTACCTTGTATTAAAGTATATACATAACACCAGAAATGTTGATCTATAAAACCTCCCACGAAACCACCCGAATGATGTTCTGTGACTATGAACCACCTTGTATCGGCGGAATATTCCATACCCTACCCTAAGAACTTCATCAAACAAGAGGAAATTTACTAAAAATCAGTGCTGAAAGAATGGAATATGGATCAAGCATTCTTATAACTTGAAGAAATGCTTTCAGAGAACCTTTTACAACCAACCTGATTTCTGAAAATTAAGCATTTTTTTTAAGTTTGCTACGTTATTTGTTTAAAAAATGTCCTAAAAATTCCTTAAATATCATTCGCTACGTTATTTGTATCTTTGACTGTAAGTAAGTATTATTATAAATCCAATTATATAGATGAAACATTCTTGTTAAGTGAACTCTTAACAAATCTACAAAGATGTAAAAATCAATAATTTACTGTTTAGGTCAACGGTTAGGAACATATAGGACAACATTTTGGTTCTGTCAGTTCTCTCATTGGCCTGATTATGACCGGTGTCGCCGATCGAATTCGATAGCCTTGTACCATCAGTTATATATGTTTACCGTCTGCCATGTGAATGCAGTATAAGTGTAAATATATTCTTAGTGTTGTAAGACCTATTTTATTACATCCTGAAAGTAATAGCAACATGTTGTATGCTAATAAAAAATCATATTGATGTTGTTTAACAGTTTTTAACATACGAGATGAAAAGTCGGTGCTTAAAATGTATTCTAAATTAATGTCGGCTTTTGACAAGTTAAAAAAAAATATTTATTACACTTGTACTAAATATCCGTTTAAAATTGTAAAAAAAATATTATTCACTAAAATATAGATGAACTGAAAATAGTTAATAAATTTACTTAGAACGAAGAGTGGGTATTACACAATTGCGATGGTATAAAGACAAAGATGATATACAGATACAGAAGAACAAATTATCTCGTGGTATTTCTAGCAGATCTCTATCTTGCAACAGATGTAAATACAAGCATAACAGGATTGTATGTAGAGTCCAGCTTGAAACCGTTTGCAAGACAGCGATCAATCCTAAAAAAGTATTATATAACATACTTATTAATCCAGTTATGCTATTGCATATTATATTAATACTACAATTCAATATCATGACATCATACATGACATTCATCTGATATATTTTTGTTCATAGTTTATTTTTAAAGCTACACTCCTAAATAAATAAAATAACGTAGATGTACAGGTTATTTACTACTTAGTAAATATTCGTATTGCACTTAGTGGATAGTATGAGATTTAACTTTATATAAAGTACACACCTTATTTTGTCCATATCGTCTAGGGCATTGTGTTTGAGTGCTACTTAAATGCTCTTTATTGAAAGTGGCCCAAACTTATACTGACATTGAACTCACGAGAATTGAATCCGGAACATTTTGAACAGAAGTAGAAGACGCTAGTTGTTAGGCCGGAAAACGCCCAACAATAGTTAATTGAAAACAGAAACTATTATTACAAAACAGATTTATTTATTCCTTCATGAGTAAATGAGTATTATAATGTAAATACCCCATCACAGAAAACCTGCGTACAAGTTGTAGAAGGATTGCAACTTGTTGTTATCCTTCTAGGTCAGACTACTTGTACAACTATGCAACTCTAGGCAAATACGCTAATTATTCTGAACGTTAATATTTTGTAAGTTTACTTTAGTAATTGGTTTAAAAAGGTATTGGTTTAATCTAAGCTTTTTTTTAATAAGCATCTAACCCATAAAATGCATATCCTCTTCCAGTTACTTCTAAAAATCGTGATCAACATTTCATTCTAGAGGTAAAAATAAAAAGTATTACATAGGTGAGATGTAAAGGGGGGAATACCAGCGAGGGTCAAGACAACGATTGCTATTGACCCTCGTAACGTCTTATAACTTTCACCTCGGCCCTCTACCTCCAGTATTGGCCTCTCCCTACGATCTGCTATTGACCCTCGTAACGTCTTATAACTTTCACCTCGGCCCTCTACCTCCAGTATTGGCCTCTCCCTACGAGCTGCTATTGACCCTCGTAACGTCTTATAACTTTCACCTCGGCCCTCGACCTCCAGTATTGGCCTCTCCCTACGAGCTGCTATTGACCCTCGTAACGTCTTATAACTTTCACCTCGGCCTTCTACCTCCAGTATTGGCCTCTCCCTACGAGCTGCTATTGACCCTCGTAACGTCTTATAACTTTCACCTCGGCCTTCTACCTCCAGTATTGGCCTCTCCCTACGAGCTGCTATTGACCCTCGTAACGTCTTATAACTTTCACCTCGGCCCTCTACCTCCAGTATTGGCCTCTTCCTACGAGCTGCTATTGACCCTCGTAACGTCTTATAACTTTCACCTCGGCCCTCGACCTCCAGTATTGGCCTCTCCCTACGAGCTGCTATTGACCCTCGTAACGTCTTATAACTTTCACCTCGGCCTTCTACCTCCAGTATTGGCCTCTCCCTACGAGCTGCTATTGACCCTCGTAACGTCTTATAACTTTCACCTCGGCCCTCTACCTCCAGTATTGGCCTCTCCCTACGAGCTGCTATTGACCCTCGTAACGTCTTATAACTTTCACCTCGGCCCTCGACCTCCAGTATTGGCCTCTCCCTACGAGCTGCTATTGACCCTCGTAACGTCTTATAACTTTCACCTCGACCTCCAGTATTGGCCTCTCCCTACGAGCTGCTATTGACCCTCGTAACGTCTTATAACTTTCACCTCGGCCTTCTACTTCCAGTATTGGCCTCTCCCTACGAGCTGCTATTGACCCTCGAAACGTCTTATAACTTTCACCTCGGCCTTCTACCTCCAGTATTGGCCTCTCCCTACGAGCTGCTATTGACCCTCGTAACGTCTTATAACTTTCACCTCGGCCTTCTACCTCCAGTATTGGCCTCTCCCTACGAGCTGCTATTGACCCTCGTAACGTCTTATAACTTTCATCTCGGCCCTCTACCTCCAGTATTGGCCTCTCCCTACGATCTGCTATTGACCCTCGTAACGTCTTATAACTTTCACCTCGGCCCTCTACCTCCAGTATTGGCCTCTCCCTACGAGCTGCTATTGACCCTCGTAACGTCTTATAACTTTCACCTCGGCCCTCTACCTCCAGTATTGGCCTCTCCCTACGAGCTGCTATTGACCCTCGTAACGTCTTATAACTTTCACCTCGGCCCTCGACCTCCAGTATTGGCCTCTCCCTACGAGCTGCTATTGACCCTCGTAACGTCTTATAACTTTCACCTCGGCCCTCGACCTCCAGTATTGGCCTCTCCCTACGAGCTGCTATTGACCCTCGTAACGTCTTATAACTTTCTCCTCGGCCCTCGACCTCCAGTATTGGCCTCTCCCTACGAGCTGCTATTGACCCTCGTAACGTCTTATAACTTTCACCTCGGCCTTCTACCTCCAGTATTGGCCTCTCCCTACGAGCTGATATTCTCTGCACTATATATACGTTTAGATATTTTTACAGGGATGAGGAACAAAAGAATACCTTTATTATATAACCCGCTTGTGTAAAAACAATGAACAAACAAACCGTCAACAATAAATATTAACATGATAAATTGGGGCAATGTACATTTATATTGATACAAAAATAAATTACATACAACAAAATTATATTATATAATTATTATTATTATTATTAAATTTTGTTATATAATTATATTATATAACAAAATATAAGAATTACTAAAACTGTATGTGTTTTCATATTAACTATAGTTAATACATACCTAGTCGGTATTTAATTATCGGTATCTAATAATGAATCATTTACTAGTAAACTTCCTTTTCCAGTACAGTTATTGTCGATCGAAACTTTGATGCAATTAAACACACAATTAAATACATATTTATAATAACTGTATAAGTTAACTGTTGAATAATGACAGAAGGCCAATCAGAAGTGTTGGACGGCTAACTACAGGTGAAGTGTCAAAGATATTAAACTTGCAACGTCGCGTTTGAGAGGAGGCGTCAAGTTGGGATAAAACCCTCTAATCTTGGCGGTTCAAATTTAATCTCTATCCGCTACTCCATAATACTTTAGATTGCGGGTTTCTGTTACCATTTGTACAACTTGACTCTACTACGAGCACCTAAAATGGTATTTACTTTGGTTTTTTGATACACCATTTATCATGTTGTTTTTCATCATACTTTTCTTTAGAAAAAAATAAAATACACTAATATTTTTGTATTGGATTTGAATAAGTAATATAATCTAGGCATTGTTTATTTTCTCTTAAGCAAACCTGAATATGGTTGCTACCGGTAGCTAAAGTAAATTGCTAAATTTTAAATAGTAATCAATAGCATCAACAAAGAAAAGACAATATTGTTATACGGATAATCGCATGTTGTAAAATAAACTCTTAAGCCCCGGGGAAACGAATCATAATAGTAGGAATGTAAAAATCGGATACATTGATTATTGTAATGTTTAGTAATTAGCAAGTGGTCCGTAATAATAAGTGTTTAATATTATCAGTAAATTAATGCAAACATTAAAAACTAGGCCATGAATTTATTTTATTTTGTAACTAATCAGTAAAGTTCAAATTAATTTTGATGGTCTAAAGATGGCCGTTTAGTTGAATCAATACAAGTTGTAGCACTAGCATTTAAATAGTGGCACCAATCAGTATTTGATTTATTGGTTTTAATCGAAAAGTCATTTTTTGTTCCTCTTTAGTAAGATCGGACACAGTGATTGCGAACCGGGAAGTTTTAATGACTTTTGATTAATTGCCTGGAAATTTCCACCAATGGACGACCGACAACTTGTCAGATTCCTTTTTACCCAGTGACTTATTAACGACATATACGTTTAATATTGAACTTCCGTAGATATTCAGTCAAACCAACACATTTTTAATTAATGTACAATTTATCCTATGGCAACCTTTACTGCTTGAATAGTCTTTGTATATCTGCTCCATTTTCATATACATGAACTGACTAATATAAATATGTAAAAATAAGTAATAAATTAGACTCGCATAATGCCACATTTTGAGTATGTATAACAAATATATGTGTAGAAAGTTGAAGGAATTCTACGTCCAACTAATAATTGCAACACCCTTTATTGAAAACACATATTTATAACCACAACCTTTAGAGTTTTGAAATGTAATCAATTTAAAGTGAGATATAGTGATAAACATACGTTGATTTGCAAAATAGCTAGAGGTGATCTAGGACGTATCAATCATCATGGCTTTGTATTTTCATTTGACATCAGGCCTTGAGTGAAAATTATATTTCTACAGTCAAGATGTGATTTATTAGAGGAATCAATTAAGTCTAAAAATAATGATGACAGAAAAAAGTTGATAATGCATGTTGCAAGATTATGTTTAGAATTATCATATTTAACTTGTTTTATTAGATATTTAGGTTTAAACAGTTTATAGCTTTGTAAGCTAATGTTACATATCTCGATGTTTTTATTTTAATTTATATAATAAACGCCAATTCTAACGTGACATAAACATTAACATTTGGTTAAGAGAAAGTAGTTTAAAGTTTACATTTTAGTTGATTGGTATAAACTATTCAAACTCATAAGATGCCAAGTGTAAACTAATTAGTATCTTGCATGGATTTAAATGCCTAGTAAGTTAATACGAAGAAAAATAAACATGAAGATTGAAATATCAGTATAAACCTACTTATATACGGGTTTACAGAGTTGTTATTAGTTTGGAGGATTAACTAACACGATTTTCTATTAAACCATATATTTGTAGTATTTTTAACCTATTTGCTGTACTCAGTTTTATCATAAAACACTTATCCACTTACATTTATAACAGCGTTTCTCAAGTTAGTACCTAGTCCCTTAATCGGGAATATGAGTACCGTAGTTCTTATTTAATGGGTATAAATAAATACCCCCGTAAGAGGAAAATTTCAATACTACGCGAATTTCCAAAGCATATTATATGTATCTTACTACCACATGAAGAAACATACCAAGTTTCATCGATATTCAATCATAAATAAGCGATATATAGCATTCTAGTTATTCTCCATAAGAATAACATGGTGGCTGAGTAAGCAGGTTAGCTGCAACAAGGAACGAAACAAATGGGTGTTTAGGCAAATATCAATATAACTCAACTAGGTGAGGTCATATACAAGGTTTTAATAATTTATGTTCATAATTAATGGAGATATAGCATTTTAATTTTTCTCCATAAGAATAACATGTGGACTGATTACGCAGGCTTGCTGCTACGGGAACCTTTAGCAAAAAGTTTTTGTTAGCGAATATCAATAGACCACAACCAGATAAAGCTGTATATCAATATTCGTCAGTATACGTTCTTAAAGAAGCAAGATATAATTTTGTTCTTATTCTCCATAAAAATAACATTAGACTATATACATATATATTATACAGTTTCGAACGAATGGTGTTTTTGGGGTCTGGGGACCTGAAAACGAAAAGTTATCATGGTCCCGGGCCTCGGTCTTACCATGCCAATTACAGTAATAGCTTATTCCCTATAGGAGAAATTCGCTAAAATGCAAGCCACAACACAATTATTTTAAAATGAAATCTGAATAAGAATGCTTTGAACTACATTAATAATTATTGCTTTTCAAAAGTGTCCGTTTCTAAAAACTGTGCTTTTTTATTAAATTGTTGGTTCGCTTTCCTTCTTTTATTTAAATAAGCTAAATTAAGTTGTTCGTGAAAAGTACACTTTATGATTTTATAGGTAAATTAGCTGTTTGATAAATTGAATTGTATTTGTATGCATCTTATATTTGTTAATGTATTTATTTTGGTAAAATACTCATTGTATATAAACTTCTTAAAGGTTTAACGAGGTCATGTGTATGTAAAATTGTGCTTAGCTAAAACCAAATTATTTGATAAAACTTCTCGTCACCCAAATAAATAACCTTAAATTTGGTAGTAGTTAATTTTTATTCCTTTAGAGATAATCTGCAATACATTTATAAACATATATAGTCTTTAAACAATATTAATTTTACAACATTTTTAAATCAAACAATAGTTAAAGCTGTTACGTCTTGTATTATACATTCCCGAATGCAATCATGATGAAGTATTGCGATGCAATGAACATAATACAATTTTTAATACTTGAGTCTATGGATTTCAAACTCAAATGAAACGTTAGATTGTGTTAAATGGGGGAGAGAGTAGGGATCAAAAGCTCTGCACACAGTTTGACCTTACCCTCTCATTTTCTTCTCGACCCCTACTACTTTTAATTTGATGTCTTTGGCCTTGCATCGCTTTGTTTCTCAACAAAAGATCCGCTCTACTCTCGCCCTTGGTAACTGATCTGAGGTCACAGTTGTTTACACTCTAGCAGATGAGAATAACTAATAGAGTTATTTTTAATCAGTAAGGAAGTTCCGGCATATTGTCTCCGACTTTTTTCTTAAAACATAACCATATTCGGGAGTCTGTGTCAAGAAATTAAATAACTCAAGTAGCGGATGACCCTTATAAATACCTATTTCGTACTATATTCCAGTCAAAAATGCAATACATCATATGTTATTCGATTTTAGCACGCATACTTAAGTAAATAAAAACGAGTTCGCACGCAGCATGCTGACGTGAGGGAAGTGAATTTCCACATAACAAACTATAAAAACTCAAAATCAGTTAAAAATATACAATTATTCCAATTTTTATTCAAATCTGATATTGATTTTTTGGCTGTTCTGGTACTCCTGGTTCTATTTACCTGCAATGCTGGGAATACAATTTTGTGCATTATAAGGTTAGGAGAAGGTCCAATCAGGCTTTAAAGTAGGAGTGAGGTTGCTGGGGATGATAAAAGTACACCAAAAAATGATTAACAGGCTTTTCTAATGTAAAACCCCCTTAAGACAACGTACTGTGTTTGGTCAATACACATTTACTTTAATAACTCGGAAAATATATATGCTAGAATGACGAGAGAGGGCTTAAAGTTTCGCCACACTAATTTCCATCTTTTTACATTCGTTAATTTCACATCAGGGGCTTTTCTGACCCTTTTTGGGTCCAAAAACTCAAAATTTGAAAGATTAATCCCCATAAAAAGGGATTAGAGTTTCCGATTGTTTTGCCCAACGAACTTGTCCGACTGATTATAGAAAGGAACGTCCCTACCAAATTTTAAGTAAATCGGACAAAAAATGCGACCGCTAGAGTGCCTGCACATATAAATGTCTATATATATATATATATATATATATATATATATATATATGTATGTAAAATTTTGAACGAACCCCCAAAACGTGTTCAGGGGGTCACGTTAGGAACTTCTATGGTGGTCCCAGGCTTAAGTTTCACCGTGCGGGTCATGCTAATAGTTCACTTTCCATAGAAAATTCAATAATAATACCAGTAGAATAAAAATAGAAAATGTTGCAACACAAATTAATATATGTAGGTACATTTTTCCATGGGTTAAAACTGCATTAAGGCATGGCATTACTGTTCGTGTTAGACTCACACCAAAGAAAGCGGCTTAGGGCAGCCTAGGAGGAAGATGCAATCTGGCACGGGTTACCCTCCTGGCTTCGTATATGTGATTCTTAGATGTGACGAAATGGTTGAGAAACTTTCGTTTGTTTAGATTATCTCTTAGGGTCACTGCTCTTATCAGTGCAAAATATAACGGGATCCAACGCAGAATGCTAACGTGTCATTTATTGTCATTAGAAAGTTTAGAAACTATGAAGCAATCTTCAAATGACAGTAAATGTGAAAACAGTGTTTTTTATGAATTTAGCATGAGAAGTTACAAAAAAAAATAAAATAAAGGAGTCCACATAGACAAAGGCCACCATAATAAACCAAACTAGCCTCCGCCCAATAACGCTTCCGACAACTCCAAAAGCCCCGTCACTATGTGTGGACCATAACTCTTCCACATAGACAAAGGCCACCATAATAAACCAAACTAGCCTCCGCCCAATAACGCTTCCGACAACTCCAAAAGCCCCGTCACTATGTGTGGACCATAACTCTTCCACATAGACAAAGGCCACCATAATAAACCAAACTAGCCTCCGCCCAATAACGCTTCCGACAACTCCAAAAGCCCCGTCACTATGTGTGGACCATAACTCTTCCACATAGACAAAGGCCACCATAATAAACCAAACTAGCCTCCGCCCAATAACGCTTCCGACAACTCCAAAAGCCCCGTCACTATGTGTGGACCATAACTCTTCCACGGCGTAAAACACTCTTCCCTTAGACAAACAAACACTTCAGGCAACTACTGAATCTCCTCTCCTCCCTCTTAATATATGAGTAATACAATTTATTTTGTAAAAAACTTGCTCTTTGCACGTGCACTATATACTATTTTAATTATAGGTTGTGGCGTCATACCTTCCAGTTTGTTGTCCCCCACCGTATCGAGCTATGATTGACAACGAACGCTGTTTGCTATTCAGCTGATGTGACGCCAGGCGGAGACGCGCTGGTGTGTGAAATGAAGCTTTCCTTTCTCGGCGTCGCAACACGCCGTCTGTTACGACGTGGTTACAGTGATTAAAATAGTTTTTGCACATTTTAATTTCCAACGAACTAAGTTTTAAGTGTATACCTCCTCTTCACTGCGGACTAATGTTATTGTTGATAGTTATCTTTGCGAAAGTATTTATACCAAAAGTACTCATCTACTTAAATATTCTCCATTTTAATTAAAGTGTGTTTTTTCTTTATTATTTATAAAAATAGAAGTGCATACCATACTACGTAATATTAAATACCAGTCTTACTAGAACTTTCATAAAACTAGGTATAAAAAGTAACTATAGCAGTATTTTTACACTTTTGGAAATGTTTCGGTTTTAATTGGCTTTATTTAATAAATATGAATTCAATAAAAATCGTAACTGAAAATAAAATATTAGTTTCATTACCAATATTAAAGAAAGACACATTCAAATAAACTGGGAAATTTTAGGGAATTAAGGAAACCACAATTCAATATCCATGATACTAAACGTCAATCCCATTGGTTCAATATTGATTCAGTTCCGCTTTGCCAGAATCCAATTTCACTGGTAAATTGAGGTCTAATTTGAGCCAATTACAGTGATGCTGATAGTTAGTTATTAGTGAATTTCTCATTGAGACGAAGCTATATCGCAGGACGACAAATTATGCTATGCAAAATATTGTACAACTATTACAAGATTAAATATTGCAATGAACGTGAATACTCTCATGTACACATTATGTTCTATAACATAACATGTCTCTCTTATCCTACAACATGTAATCCTTTCTGTCTTGTTCAAAACAACATATTAGTAATAGGCACAGGTGTTCGGGTTTCTACATGGAACCTCATAATATGAACATCCAAATGTGTAACCGTGCTGTTTGTTATAAGCTTCATGTGTCTGTTTAGTTCGGATATACGTTCCCGAGGACAGTGGTCAACAAACATAAATATATTCCACCAAAGACTATATTACGAAGGGTGAGGATGAGGGTGAGGTCAAGGGTCAAGGTAAGACAAGGTAAAAGACAAGGGAAGTTTCAAGACAAATTTGTATCACGTCATCCGGATAAGGAGAGCGAGTTCGAAGTTCAAGGACAAAAGAAAGGTGAGTCATGTGACCTGTATAAAAATCCTATTTCGTTTTCAGAATTGGAAATTTTTATTTTTTTAAAGGTTTTAGGGAATAATTACTTTAAAAACCCAAAATTAAAAAGTCCTTGGAGATACAGTAGAATATTACATACATACAAAATCAAATAATTTCTGCCGTTTTTGCCTTTTATAGGTTTTTAATCTCTATAGATATAAATATCACGTCACAAAAGCAGCCATTTTGGTTCAAGGAAGCACAAGTACGAGTTTTTTAGACCGATAACACAAATTCGGAAAAGTTTTAAGGAACAATACTATCTCAAGGTTCTATGCTTGGGAGTATTATTATTAACTTAAAAGTAAAAGGCCTGCACGGGAACATATAACAGGGATATATCGAGTAACCATATTTTGGTTATTTTCCAGTTTGAAGCTGCTTTATACTACATAAATCATGTCCTGGTCACTATTTTGGTCAAAGAGTAAAACCACTTACGTAGAAAACGTCACATATTTCACGCTCCAAAATTGTTTTTACGATTAATGCTTATTAAGTTCATAACAAATTAAATAAAAAATTAACTTTATAAAGAGTAATTTGTTTCAGTGAAATTTTTTTTTTTTTTGTTTCAGTATATTTATAATATATATAAATGCATTATTACGATAATTACATTGTTTATTACAGGCAACATATTACTACGAAATACTATTAATATAAAATGATTATATTTTGTAAATTTACCAAATACTTATATTCTTTATAAGTTCAACAATGTATCATTACTAGCAGTTTAATATTAAACCATAATTTATATTAACAAACTAGTTGAAAAAAAATTACACTGTATTTATTTGAACGGTACATACAAATTAAACGTGTAATTACATGTAAAATAATTTAACTGTTGTATAAACTTAAAGCCAGTGCTACTTCCGAAAATTTCCGTTTAATATTTTTCATTCGTTTTTAGAAATATTAGATCTTAAAAATTAATCTTTTAGTAAATGGCTCTACGAATGAAACCGTTAAATCAGACACCAGATGTGTGAGATAAGCAACAAACAGCACGCTGCAGCAGGAGCTGGGAACTGATTGGTCGCTGTAATTTATTGTGTGGTCCGTCCCGCAATATCCACCATGTTGGCTCTTCCATTACCAATGAAACAGACGTGTCTGTACGATATTTGCATTATTTGCCAATAAAAAAAACTGGGTTTAATGTAGGTTAAAACTACCTTGAAAATTTGTTGCCAAAATGCTTAATCTTATCCATTGTATGGAACATTTAAACGCGTTTAAGACATTATAACTAATCTTTCCCATTATACATATGTATTATGAAGTTTTTTAATATACGAAAATTAGTAAATTATAATATTAAGCCATTCAAACCGACTAACAAGGGGTCTCCAGGTCATGTCAGAGGCACTAGTGCCACCTAAAAACTGACTAGTCATTGACCATAGGTTACACGTATTTTACATTGTTATTTAATACATGATTGCTGACATAAGACATTACTCCGTCATAAAAAAAAACATGAAGATGAGTTCAGATTGTGAGTCTTATCTCGCCTTCAAGTGAGAAAATTTCATTGAACGTAACAAAATTAGCGGATTAATCCAGGCAACGCTGGAAAAAACACAAACAAATCTAAAACAGGGAACTAATTTTAAAGGAAATATAGAAATTAAAAAAAACAAACATAAAAACAATGTATATTTGAGTTCTTTTCAATATTTGCCTTGTTTTTTCCTCTATTTTTGTTATGATCTATGCACTTTTTTCACCTTAAGTTCCAGATCTCGAAACTTAGTGAAACTATTTTCTGTTTCCGTGATGTCATATGTCCTCAATAATTTCTTGATTACCTTAAACTTACCATCACCAACAACGAATTTTAAGAAAAGAACTGTATTTCTGCATAAATTATTTAATGTATATCAAAGCAAATTATACCTCAGGCTTTATAATAAAAGTCTTAAAATCTAATTACTGTAGGTTTTATCCCTGTTCCTGCTCTAATAAAGAGATTATAATAAATAAAAAACAATAACTCTATATTATTAAAGCATTTTTTTGATTTTTGTTCGGCAATTTTTGACCCCTAAAAATATTATTTTACATACATATTTGGTATCAATCGAAAGCTCTTACTCTCTAGATGTGGGTTTTGGGGGTTGCATACACTCTTGACCACGGGGCTTTGCCCCACGAGCTCTCAAAGATCGTTTTTAGCCCATAAAATTTACATGGGGTATAATTTGATTTTAATTGTAGCTGTTAATACATTATGGGCAGGTTATTATCAATACCAGATTTTACAGGCAAGGAATCTATCTATATAAATCAAATAAGTTATATTTCTACATCGCTTTGAGCAGTGAAATGTTGTATGCAGCGCAGCTATTTAAATGTTTGTAGACATTTGCTAATCCGTCTATCTGTTTATAAGCCAGATTTGTTCCGCGCTTCACAAAAAAAGATTATACTGAATGAAATAAAATATTTGTCCTATTTTAGTGTGGAAGAGGAATCCTTTTGGCAGTTTTAAATCATAGGACGGCACTAGGGTTATTCCCCTTGGTCCGGCACTGCTACAAAGTCGATCTTAAGGGTACAGGTTACTCAATGTTTTACTACCGCATGCACCATATTTGTTCAAATGAGATTCAGCTAATTATATTTTATCACAGACCGGGGGAAACGCGTACTGCTTTACTACTCTAAAAAGGTATACGAAACCATTTAAAATAACGGCATGGAAATAAATCATTGGCCCTTGCAGCATGGTATTAAAGTTCAGTTTGTCTAAGTAGCCACTGTGATTATAATATCAAATATTTTATATAGCTTTAAGTCCACCTTCAATAATTCCACCAAACTGCAGGGGTTATTGAGCAGATATTTATCCACCCCCCCCCAAAAAAAACAAACAAAAAAACACTTATTTGTTTATCCGTCTTTCAGTTTATAAGCCGGATTTTTTCTGCGCTTCGCAAAATAGACTGTACTGAATGAAATGAAAGATTTTGCATATTTCAGTGTGGAGCAGGAATCCTTTTGGCTGTTTTAAATCATAGTACGTGATTAGGGCTATGGTCCTTTGCCCGGCACTGCTACAAAGTCGGTCTTAATTATATACTTACTAGACCGATTGAGCATATATGTGGTAGAAAGACAGCAGGCAATGCACTATAGTCAGAAACAGTCCTATACTTTCTATCCTGTATGCCCTTTGGGGACTGATCCGTCAGTCTTTACAATTTTATTTTTGTCATAACTGATGTTAATAGTTAAATGAACCGATTGATCATACATTTGTTAGGAGGATATTAAATACATCAGAACAAATTTTTGCCTACTCCTGCCCCAAAAATGCTTTACCATATGTTGGAACTATAAAATTTATGGGTTAACTAGCAGTTACCTGCGGCTTTGCTCGTGACAAAAAAATATTAAACATATTAACCCGACCAGCACTACTAAATCTTTGTTTAGTTTTACCATCTGACTTACTTTGCCCTCACTGACAAACAACTACAGCTGGTAATTTTATAAGTGGTATCCTCCCATAAGATTTGCATTAGAACTTATAGGACCCGTTGTGGGGGGGTGGAATCCTAAGCTTGGATGTGGACATTATCAGGTATATATGTTAATGTAATATGTAAGCTATGTCCATGCAACATTTTAGCTTAATCAGTCGAGTAGTTTATGCGTGATGAAACTCCAAATATCCATACAAACATCAAACTTTCACATTTATAATATTAGTAGGATAAATGTGTTCTAATCAAGCCTCATGCATAGAAAAATATAGTATTGTATAGAAATATAAAAAAACTAACATCAGGGTATAGTTAAGATTTGTAAATTAAAACAAAAGAATCATAACAGCTGTTCAAAAGCAACCATTCAATTTTTAAAATAACACTCACTTGGTAAATTAACACGTGTTTCTCGTGAGAATGGTGATTACCAACCAATGTGTACATAACTTTAAAAATACATGATTAGGTTATGAATAAATTGCGAGAACTATTCAAACTGAAGATTGAATATAAAACCAAAATGAAGAATTAATTTAAGATTGAATATGCCAAACATGGAAAGAAACTAACAATACGCAATAAGCAAAGCAAATACGCTCGCCTTGGAGATAAATCGTGAATATAAGTATTCTAGGCATTTTTAACAAACTGACAGACTTTTCGAGCTAACCTCGGTCCCCCAGATGATTTAACAGATGGAACTAGCTTCTAAAACATCGTACTGTGATTGCGAACGAAGCCGTGACGGGCTACTAGTAATGTATTCAGTAAATTCGTGTTATACACTGAGCTTTAACTAAATACTGGAGGCAACAATGCAAATCGATTTGCATTGAATAGCAGAGTCACTGATTTAGTAAGCTTAAAACACCCAGTTTGGAATTGACAAGAGGGTGATTTATCGTTGTCTCTGCTTCACTGGGATGTTTGAGTCTTTCAGGCGAACCAATTCAATTAAATTACTGGAAGAAATATGTACGAACTATCGGCCAGTTTATTTTGTCTGTTTGATTTGCGAAGAAATTCATACCAAAGAATACAACGGAATAGTATTAATTAAATAAACACGATTTATAAAACAGGGTTTTTCAGTTCCGTCGTCAATCCACTAGTTTTATTAGATTACTAGTGTCGGTTCTAGTAATGCCCCAATATGAAATCGTTATAAAAGAAATTAGAACACTGTCATCGTCTTGAAGTTTAAAACAAAATGGTGGTTATATACATGTTTATTTACACCCAAACACATAACACACATATACTGAAAGTTATAAGAAGGTTAATTAGAAATGTTTTATAAAATATTAAAGTAATCCTTGTTGAATTTAGTCATTATGTAAACACACCATCTGCTTTCGGCAGATAACGTTTTAATTAAAACGCAAACTACATTAATTTGTACAAGTTTAATTAAGTAGAGTAAGGATTTGTAATGACAGTGAAACTTCGATATTAAAGTGTTACAAGATAAAATTGACTTATTATTTATTTTTACCAAGTTAAAAGCTTTATAATTGTTTATATAATTACAAAAGCCCACTTATTCGTATATTAATTGCAATTTATTAATAACAACACTTCAATTTGACAATGAGGATAACAGTTATTTGTGTCTTAAGAGAGTAAAGTGTAGCATTGTCTCCCTGAGAGAAACTGTTGAGACTTTTCCCGAGGGATAAAATATACTTGACTCCCAAAATACACACTAAATACATCCCCTATCTGCATTTATAATAAATAAAAAGTACAACACAATAGATTTTGCAAAACAAACACTATATTGTTATCTACTTAGATGTATAAAAGAGAGTTGTGTAGGTGGCCAGCTGATATGGTGTAGGTGGCCAGCTGATATGACGCAAATGGGCTGGCAATAATAGTAAACAATGTCTTTAACGTTTAGATCATACGATAAAACACAAAACGGACATTTCAGGAGACTAAATAAGTAAGGTTTGCAGTCATGTTGTTGTCTGCACTAGCGAGCGATTCCATCTACGTCACGCCAACTGATCATGCAAACACCTCTCTTTTATACATCTTGGTTAGCTACATCGCTTTTGTTCGTTAAATCAACTGACCATTGTGAACCTTTCCAGCGTTGACATTGTCAGGAGTAATACGAGAACAGCTGATTCCAAGTGCAACACTGCTATTGGTGGACGCAGAAAGCTAACAGCGCTACGGGTAAACATATGACTCAAATTGTCAAGTGTGAGATGGGGACAAAGTAATTCCCTATTCCCTGCCGTCTCTTTACATGCAAATGTATACGACGTGGGAGGGAGACAATTAATTCCCTTTTCTCTCCCCACTACAGGACACTTAAGTGAACAAATGAGTCAGCCTTTTTGAGAAATCAAGTACTTCTATTTATATATTTAGCTATGGTTCACAAGCGTTCATAAGTTTCTTATTTAAACTTAATTTTAGCGAATTTCCCCTATAGGGAAGAAGCTATTACCGTAGGTCTCATGGTAAGACTTAAGCCCGAGACCGTGACCAATTTTTTTTTTAAGGTCCCAAGATGACTAAAACACTATTTGTTCAAATTATATATATATATATATATATATATATATATATATGTCCGTGAATGCGATAACTTGAGTAAAAAACGTCCGATTTTGATGAAATTTGGCTCAAATGTGTAAAGTGACATTTATGACTTTAAGTTCGAAAACCAGAAAAATCGGACTATGGGCAGGGGGGTTTATGGGGGTTTTAAATTTTCCAAAAATCAGTTTTTTGCATTTTTCACCCTAAAATTTTTGAAACACTTAATTGTGATTTTGACCATGTTATAGAGCTTAAAAAAACAAATAATATGGTATTTTGAATTATTAACCTAGGTTAAGTGGTTGCGGAAAAAATCCAAAAAAACATGCTCATAAAATCTCCCATGTTAATCTTATGGGAAAAAGGTTTTTGGCTTTTCTTCAGTTAATTTTACTTTAAACTTCACATTTGCTTTTACCAATCACTTCAGCTCCACAAAACAATCATTTTGGTGTTTAAATTGTGATTCTACGTCCAACCGTTGCAGAGATATTCAAAGTACTAAACACAGTACGTTGTCCAATGTTATCCTTATGGAGAATAAATAAAATTTGATATCTCGATTATTTATGAATGTATATTGATGAAACTTGGTATGTGGCTTCATGTTGTACTGGTATATTGATATTTGAACAAAAAACAAATGTTTTGTTGGTTGTCCCCGTAGCAGCTAACCTGCATACTCAGCCCTAATGTTATTCTTATGGAGAATAAGTAAAGTTTTATATCTCCCTTAATTATTAACATTAATTAATAAAACTTAGTATGTAGCTTCACCTGGTTGAGTTAAATTGATAATTGCATAAAAACACATATTTTGTGTTCCTTGTTGCAGCAAACCTGCATACTCATTCCTATGTTATTCTTATGGAGAATAAATAAAATGCTATTGATCACTTATTTATTAATTTATTTTTATAAAACTTGGTAAGTGCCTTTATGTGGTAGTGAGAAACATATACATTCATTGGAAGTTCGCTGAGTACGCAGGTTTGCTGCGACGGGGGTATTTATAATTGTTTCCTCAATTACAATAATAATAAACAATTTCCAATTTAAGAGCACTTTTTTCCAATCATATCATCTACCGTGATAATAATAAGGCAAAAATATGTTTAAATGGACTTTATAAGTTTTACTTTATTTACAGAGTTATTAAAAACTGTAAAAACTGTATGTTACGATCCCGTAGTTATTGTTACCAGGTAGCATAAAATATAACTTATCTTAAGTCGATGTGTCATTTGCTGATCACCGTCGTAGAAAAGTTGTCCAGCGTCAGTTAATCTATGTGCACTCATGCAACCAGCTGAGAAAATGCATGCTCAATTGTGATAGTGAATTTGTGTTACAACAAATATATACGGATTTATTCATTAATGTAATTGTATTTAAATAATTACATTTGTCAGAATCTTAGATTTTTAAAATTAAATTATACCTAATATTCAAATTCATAGTCTTTCCTTCCCAATATAAGTCAACTTTACCAGATGAAAAATGTCTTTCCTATTTTATGACGTCCTCAATTATTTTATTGCTCATCTATCACCCTAAGGGTTTGCGAGCCTTGTTAGCATGTATATTTGGTACGTGGACAAGATTCTAAAGATAAAACATTAGAATAAATTACTAATTTCAAACAGTATGAAACACTTAGTCAAATTTATGAGTATTTAAAAGTAACTACAAAACATTTTTCAAGTGTCAAGTGTCTCTAGTGTTCCGTTGGACAAAGACGTATTTTATGCTTACTTTAGTTAATAAAACCGCTGTAAAACTGAAATCAGTATAAGTAATTGAAGCTGGTAACAGAAAGATATAAATGTAATACAAAATACGTTATTATACTGAAATTAACTATATTTACGTTCAAATTTATTTTAGGCAGTACTTTTTAAAATTGTAAACTGTTTATAACATTGTTTCCTGGTAATAATAATTCATTTTAAGTTTTCTGAATTATCTTATATGGGTTTGTACTTTTTAATTGCTTAGTCTACTGACTTAGTGTCAATTACTGTCATATTTATTTTACCGTCTTAACTGCAATCCAGTTTTAATTATTCCTAATGTTTTTCTTTAATTTTCTCTTTAAAGATATTTAACTCTTAATGGTTTTTCTATAAAATTGTATTTAATGTTTTGGTTCACGCTCAAAGGTGCAACTAATTCCAAGGTTTATCTCGCTTTTGGACTATGTTTAAATATTATTCTGCTCATCCCTTTTTTAACTTACTTCAAATCATGTCTGTTTTATATTACATCAAGAAACACTCATCATTGCTATGTTTAGATCTAATTTAAATGTTCATAACCAATACATTATACAGACGCATAAACTGACTCATAAAATATATATTTTCTTACACCAACAACTTTATTTCTTACAATACTGTATCTAATAAATGTGAATATACAACACAAAAGTTGTGGTGTAGTTATCAGTAGTGTCTTAGTAGAGGGGAAATTATTATCCTATGAATTTGGTGGTAAAGATGTGTTGAATTAAATTGTAAAATGTTAAGCCTCCGGATTTGCGACTCAAATGAAAATCTAGATTTTGATAAATGGAGGAGAGAAGGGATCAACGATCTTATTGCAGTTTGTTCTCACCTTATTAACTCTGTCTAGAGTTCTAAAATATGTTATATGTTTCGACTTAGCTCTTTCATAAGTTTGTTGTCTTGGAACTCAACAGAAACTAGCTTGTTGTAATGTATACTGGCTTATTGGTTTCTACAATTTGATGTTACCGCGGTACGTGTTGCCATAATTATATCCCGTATTGGCTTATGTCAACGAGCTACGCGTCCTTGAACCGTATAATTAGTTAGGTACAATTATGGATTTATAATTGTGCATTGAGATCTCAAACTTGAATCCAGTTTGTTATTCCCCATGTTTGTATGATTGACAGCGAACGCTGTTTGCTATTCAGTTGATGCGACGCCAGGCGGAGACGCGCTCGTGTGTGAAATGAAGCTTTCCGTACTCGCCGTCGCGACGCGCCGTCTGTTACGACGTGTTTACAGTGATTAAAAGTAACTATGAGGAAATTTAGTTTCAACATAACTTCCAAAATGTTTAATCAGAGTTGCTTTATATACGTAACTAAAGCTATATATGTTAAACTAGTTCGATTTGAAAATCTAAAAAACTTGGTCGTTTCAGATACTACAGGACAGATCGACTGAGGTGTTAATAAAACCGCATTTGTACTTAATTAGGTAAATATTACTTGTTTAATCGTTTCATAAATTCAACCTTTAATGGTGAAACTAAGGTCCGATCTCCGTGTCAAATCTCTCCTGCTGATAGTTATGCTCTTAGTGCTATTTTTTGATGGTGAAACTAAGGTCCGATCTCCGTGTCAAATCTCTCCTGCTGATAGTTATGCTCTTAGTGCTATTTTTTGATGGTGAAACTAAGGTCCGATCTCCGTGTCAAATCTCTCCTGCTGATAGTTATGTTCTTAGTGCTATTTTTTGATGGTGAAACTAAGGTCCGATCTCCGTGTCAAATCTCTCCTGCTGATAGTTATGCTCTTAGTGCTATTTTTTTATGGTGAAACTAAGGTCCGATCTCCGTGTCAAATCTCTCCTGCTGATAGTTATGCTCTTAGTGCTATTTTTTGATGGTGAAACTAAGGTCCGATCTCCGTGTCAAATCTCTCCTGCTGATAGTTATGCTCTTAGTGCTATTTTTTGATGGTGAAACTAAGGTCCTATCTCCGTGTCAAATCTCTCCTACTGATAGTTATGCTCTTAGTGCTATTTTTTGATGACAAGATGATCTTTTGACATTTATATATTTTATATTCTCACTCATTAGTTTTTATTATTTAATCAACATTGTATTAAATAGCGCTTAGAATATACCTGTAATTTTAATAAATCTATCTTATTTTCGAAAAAAGTTGCATATATATAATTTTATCGTACCCATAAATACATTCAAGCATTGAGGATTTTATTTCATTCATCATACAATCTCCGCTTTAATTAATTATTTAGTAATTTACGTTGGTTTGTTTAGCTAATTTTATTTCAAAAGGTATAATGAATAACTGGCTTTCTAAGATTTAAGTTTTTATAACATAATACACTTTGGGTCACCAGTAAGATTTATTTTTACACTAGTCCGTTAATAATTAGGAGAATATTTAATTTTATTTTACTTTGTAACTTTTTAATCTTATCCACGTTAAGCTTATACAATTTGGTTAGCTGTAAATGAGTTATCATAATCTTTATGGTAACGTTAATTCTAAATCTGGACGGGATTATTTTTTGCTTTAATATATGTATTTTTTGTATATATATATATATATATATATATATATATAGATCTGTTTCATAAGATCAAGTTGATCAAGAGTGTAGATATTAACATGGTGAGTTGATCCGTTAACTCATGTGGCTCTGACACACCCCAAGTTGATCAAGATCAACTTTCTAATTGATAATATCTGCGACGTGAACTATAAATTTAAATGTCCATATATAAACCTTCACTCTATATCTTTTGAAAATAGTCTTAAGTTGTACAGGCCACTTTTGGACAATAAGTTACACATGTCTTTGTAATTTTTCAGAGAAGCTATATATTAATTATACATTTGAGAAAGAGGAAATCTCCAAATCTACAGCAATTAATTTATTACAAATGAAATTGCAATGTGTTATTTTCTCCCCCTTAAGTAAACAGAGTAAGTGAAAGTATACGGAGGAAGTATTGTTTTCCTAAGCATTTTAAAATTTCAGTTATTGGTAGAAATATTTGTTATAATTTCAATTTCAATTTATTTATTTCAATGATAGAAAACAGATAATGCTCCCGAAGAAGTGGATTTTGTGGTTATGTCTGTCTATATAAATGTATATATTCACTGAAAACTTACACATGTATGTGGCTTACTGACTGATATAAACGTATTACTTGTGGTACACTATAAGTTTGGAACAACTACGCATGCATGTGGCTCCTATTCTATATAAACGTATCTTATGTTGGTTTATATATTAACAGAATACTTTTTATTAATGATAATATCGCAAGTCCTGCTCTTACGCTACCGAAACAAATATTCTATCGATAATATCATTCCACTTGTGGGAAACCGTATTTTTTCGTCCTGAAAATTAAAGGTAGTACTGATATAATTTATTACCAGTATTTGTACACATATAATTCGGGATTAATGTCTTTAGTTAAATAACTTCTAAATCGAATAATTATGTAAGTAAATTAATTTGGCACTGCGCTATGCCGGTGACAGTCGATGTTTTGACCCAATACAGTACAGTATGAAGTGTGAAGCCAAGAGGGCTTGTCGAATAGTGATGTGTCGAGTCGAGTACTTTTAAGACTAGAGTGACTCGACTCGTTTACTACTGCCAACTCGAGTTTTGAGTTGAGTCAGACTCGACTCGTCGACTCGTCCTGCATCTACCACGTGGAGTAGGTGGGAGAGTCGGAGAGTTGAGTGAGTGGTGATCCGCCGACTCCCTGCATACAGTAATAAATTACTTGTTCGACATTACTTGGCGTTTCAAGGATGTATATATGTCTTTACTCATATTGTTATATGTAAAAAAATCGTAAACTAACGAGTAAACTACTTTGCTTGATTAGGTGGGAAATATATAAATGGAGTAGAACAAAATTACAACAAATATTAGCTTTAGTAAATAAAAGTCTTTTAGTTTACATTAAATTACAAGTACAAATAACTTTTACAAAGTAAGCCGTTTACTTCTTGCGCTGGGTACCGAACCATCCATTTAGGAATAAAATGTCATCTAGTTTATTCGGATTCAATCTTTTTCTCCGATCATTCGTCATAAGTCCTGATTTTGTAGATTATGCGTTCGGAAGGCTCGGATGTTGCGGGAATACAAAGGTATTTGTGAGCCATTTTGGTCAAACTTGGATATATAATCTTCCTTTCGTCCCAAATAGCTAGAGGGTTCTTTTTCCTCTCCAAGTATGGCATGTTTAGATACTGGTTGTCAGCTACCAGTGCTAAGAAAGTTGACACTTGAGCATTGGCTACCTATAAAAATACACATTAAAATTACAACCAAGTTAAAATTAAGATTTATTACTTCTAGGGCCGGTTTTAAGCATAGGATACATAGGTGCGTTCCTAGGGGCCCGCACCACACGGAACCAAATACAAAATCCTCATTCAAGCAAAAAGTCTGCAATCTATAGTAAGACTGTAATAAGGGCCTGCACCACTGATTTAGCCTGGAGGTCTAAAGACCCTAAATACGGCATGATTACTTCAATAAAGCTTGTAATTAATATAGGAAATCATACTAATATTATAAATTTGAAAGTTTGGATGTTTGTGCGTAACTCTGAAGTTCCATCACGTGAAGACTACTAGACCGATTGAGCTTAAATTTTGCATAGAGGTACTTGATAGTCCTGAGTAACATATAGGCATATTAAAGTTGTGAAGATCCTATAGGGCTATGCCCCACGGGGGTTCAAATTTCCCATGTATTCCTTATGGATATTCATTTTTGTTTGAGCTTATGAAAATACAAACAACTGATCTTGATTCGTAGTAGTTCCACAGGCTAACCACAGAATGAAGCAACAAAACTATCATAGTTTTTATAAATAATTCGGGGCGAAGCCTGCGAGTAACAGCTAGTATATCAATAAAAGAAGGAATATGAAATATTAACTAGCTTATCTCTGCTCCTTTTGTATCCAAGCACACTCACAGGTCATATCCATCATTTGGTATTTATTCAGCCCTATTTATTATTGGTCTTTGGACTGCTGTTTCATAATGGCTGAAAGCTCGTCAACCACCTACAATAAAAATAATCATACTTACTTATTTGATTTTACATAATTGTAAGTGTGATCCTCTTTTAAATGTATGCGATCAGAAGAGCGTTTATAAACCGTTAGAAGAAAATTTAGATTTTGATATAACATTTTTATTTTAGAAGGAGATTGGACAAATCAGTTGATGTTCTTATATTGGCACATTTTAAACATATCTTATAATCATATTAAACTTTACTTTTAAAAAATCTAAAATTAATGTTACCAGGGCCGGATTTAAGCATAGGCTAGGCATGCCTGCACGCTTAGGCGCCCGTGGCACACAAAAACCACATATCAAACAGAGTAAAACAAACTCACTTCACTTATATTCGCCTTAAAATACGCCCTAGTTGCGTCGGCGTCTTGGACTATAATTTAATGATTTAATGACATAGGCCTAGTCAAAATGGTCAGCAGCCTGAGTGGAAAACTGTTAGGGGCACCACAGGTTGAACCTAGGCCTAAATCCGGCCCTGACTTTAATAGTTGTAAAATATCTCTATAGTTGTAAAAGCGTACTACTTACCCACTATTGGGCAATTTCTGCGTTTGAATCTAAACCAAACCCATCCTTTTTGAACCGGGGATCAAGAAATGTTTCCTTTGCAGCGGTTCTATTTTTGTCTTATAGGCTACACATTGACGTGCCTGAAAACGACGGAGGTGAGCAACTCTTTCAAGTGTAGCCCCGCTTCTGTTTTCAGAATTTTAATTCGTAAAACATTTTAAAGCCCTCTAACCAAAGGAATCAGGCTGAAAATTTTGGATAGAGCTCCTCACTTAAAACCACCATCATTTTTTCATACGGTCCTACAAGAGATGCACAGTCATCTAAGAGATCCTATTGAGAGGATTCTAGGTTCGAAACGTTCTTATGTATTTGATTCAATTAACTAGCAAAACTTCTTGGTTTATTACTTCAGCATTCTTTACATTTACTTCTGGTTGAGTTACCAACTTGAATAATTCTTTAGAGTCTCTGACGATTGAAGTTTTTTCATGTTTTCTCTTTGACCAAACTTTCCCCAGAATGAATTTAACATTTATTTGGTTACTGATCTAAGTCCCCCGTTTTTAGCAATTTTATCTTTATCCTCCTCTGTCTTACACCAGCTAGGATAGATAGCCTAAAGCTTCCTGCTTTACTTTCAAAAATGTATTTATAAAATCTGTAAACAAATCTCCGTTTTCATATGTGGCGACTTCGTACTCCCACAACTCGTACATGTCCAAAATCACATAGCCCTTTTCTACAGCTTTTCTAATCTCATCCATTTTCCAGGTCCCAACTAACGCTCTTTCCTCACTCTCATGACAACATTCCCCTTGGTTTAAAGTCTCCCCACAAGTTCTACACAATACAAACATCTATTTCTTATTCATTGTAGCGGGAAGTACGGGATGATAAAAGTTGTAAGGAGGTAGAATCTTATATTTCAACAATCCCTCTACTTCAAGACCTCTCTCTCGACACTCGTTTCCAACGTAAATGATAGGGTGTCCAACGGGGTACTTACAATATTTATTTACAAACGGATAAAGGGAGCAAACATCAACATACGGTATCGTTTCTCTCCCTTCACATTTATGATATGTTTTAGTATTACCTGTCCTACCTCCAAAAAAGGAATCTCTAGGATTGAGTGGAAGTGTGTTTAGAATGGATAGTTGGTTCAAGTGATTTAGTTTATTATTTTTCTTCAATTTATTAAATTCACATTTCCACATCTCTACAACCTCATAACTATTCAGTTTGTAAATTTTGGACTTGGTTCTTTCGTTCCGGGGATGGAAACTGTCTGAAGGATCGTGCTGCAGAGGTTCTTCTCTGCTGTATGGATAACATTTTGGACACCCGTGTCAATAACACCCGTGAAACTCAAATTCTCTCACTGTCAAACCTATCAACTTTCATTTCAATAAATTTTACTTCTTTACCTTGGCCCGCGTGCTCAATCCTCAATCCACGTATCTCCTCTTCCCATGTCAACCATTGTAAAGCAAATAATCATTGATTGTTTGTCAGTCTGTACCCGTTTTAGGAATCAAACCTATTGTGTTTGGTTTTAGAAATTTACGGCGAAAAGCTAAGTTACATGCACTGGCGATTGTCATAGCTTCGAGGAACGGGTCTACGTTATATTGTTCAAGAAGCAAGGCTCTAAATTTTATACACGCTTGAGCTAAAATCTCCACGTCTGAAATACAATACTCCAAGATTTATTTTTTAAAATCAAACACATATTCTTCAACGTCTCGTTCATCGTAGCTTTGGTTCAATGTCTCAAAGTCTTTGAAGCATTTTTCAAACATTGACTCTGGGGAATAATACTTTTTGTCAGGCATCAGGCCTACATAATTTTGATTTGCCAGAGTGTTAAAAAGATGCAGGAAATAACCTTTCTTTTTCTCGGGAGGCAGGTCAAAGGCTTAAGGGAGTGCAGCGAGGGCCATTGAGAAGTAGCTAAGTGAGTCAACAAATCTTACGTTGGCTACTTCAATCAAAATAGCTTTAGTTCCCCGAGGAGTTATTTTTGGTGTGAATTTAGTTTCTTCCATGGTGTACTGTAGAATAAATTGGAAATCAAAACCTTGCCCGTAGTGGGCAATCACACATACATCTTTAAATTTCTTTCGAACTTCCATTACCGTACATAGTCCATGAATTGCTTTACTGGTTCTTTTTCAAAGACTCTTTGCCTCTCAGAACAATTTTGACACTCACCCGTTGATACATTTAAAACAGTACTGTTGTGAGACGCACAAGTTAACTTTATGAACTTTTTTATCAGGATCTGAGGGAAGAGACTCATCCTATCTTGTTTCAAAGTCAAAAATATGAAAAGAAAATCTTGGTATTTCGGAGTTATCCTATCTACCCTCATGAAACACTGATGTGCGGGGTCTTTGAACGCATCAGAGAGTTTACATTAAACGTCTCCACATACATGAGCTGTCTTACGTTTTAATGAAAAAATTATTTTCTTACAATCGCGGCAGAGTTTTATACATTTACATACTTGCCCATGATGGCTATTAAACACCGCTCATTTTTGAAGAAGCGGTTGCAAAGACGGCATGTGATGCCTTTTACCCTCGTAACGTCAATTCCAAACGTGTCGCTAGATGTAATATAATCAGAGTTACTTTGAATGATGCCCCCAAAAATATCCCAAAGAACATCACCACTAACTTCAGAGACAGTTCTCAAAGCTACGTTCCCCGGTTCAGCACTTTTTAAACTTATAGACTGTAATTTAAATCCCAAATAGTTTGTAGGTACAGCGTCGGCTTTAGCTTTTTCAACAATTTGATTAAAATATTTACGAATCCAATCAAACTCAGAGATACCTCTTGGCGGTTTAGTGAATTTGAAAACAGTTTCCAACCTGTACAACCTGAAGTGTTTAACATAGGTTTCAGAGATACCAATTACATTTGCTGGGTTTTGAGAACTCTTTTTAATGTTAGAAACTTCCATCCTTTAACAGAGAATTAAATACTGAAAACTGAGAAAACAATCTAAACTGTAATATACAAATTTCTTACGCTTAAAAAGATCAAATACATCAACCAGAGCCAAGCTCACAGATATAATTAAATTAAAATTGAGAGCGCAGAATCAACAAGACAATAATAATTTGTACAAGATAACACTTAACGATTACGCAGAAGCAGCATAAAACACGCCTGATCAGTGTTACGACTGGAGCAGATTGAGGTAATAGAGCCTATGTTTAGAGGTAAATAGTATGTAGGAGAGCACTGTACGTATGTATAACTATACAAGTCAAAAAATACTAACACAAAAACTACACAAGTCAAAGCAGAGCTACAGGTTCAGTTATGATGAAAGTTAAGGTAATAGAGGTAGCAAACAATACTCTAGCTGAGAACTGCTCTAACCATGTGAGTCTACTGTAGTATTAAAGAACAAGAATAGAAAGGGAGATTTTCGGTGTAAGGATATGTTAGTCAGGTATAGCCAGGTCACTAAGCACGCAAAATTACTACAATACAGGAGAATTAAAATTACTACAATACAAGAACTCTAAAAATAATTATAATCAAATGTAAGTTTACATTTGCACAAGTGCAAAATCAACAACCGGAGTAGCGCAGGGACTTCTGACTAGTGCGAACGCAAGGGGTAGAGTGAAGTTAACGCTTGCGAATAAAGAGCGCTAAAAGTAACTACCAATCAGAACACAGAACGCGAATTACAACCAATAGAATGCATTTTTATCCCGACCAATTACAGATTTGTATTTTAAATGGTCACGACTCGTCAAATACACTAGACTGCGAGACAAGAAGCTGGAAGTAGATTTGCAGAAGGGATTGAAGGATTTAGAAGGATGCGAGGTTTAGCTGATTAACAACAGAAGGACGTGAGGGTTAGATATGTAGAAGGAAACGTAGGTCAAATAATTACCACAGAAGGCTAGATGGTTAACAACAACAGGACACGAGGGTTAAATAGTTAACCACAGAGAGTAGATGATTGAACATAAAAGGATGTAAGAGATAGATATTTTCCACAGAGGGTAGCAGAACAACCGCAGAGGGTAGTAATTACACCCCAATTCTATTCTCCATAAGAGTCTATGTTATTCTATTCCCCCCATAAGAGCCTATGTTATTCTATTCTCCATAAGAGTCCATGCTATTTTATCCTCCATAAGAGCCCGTGTTGGGGCCAAGGTGGCCGCCCTTACTACTATGAATCTTAGAAATTTATCCAGAAAACCAGGTGAAGCCATTTAGTTAGAGATTATAGAGCTTATAAAAACTTATAAATCACAAAATTTTAATCAAAATCAGTATAGCCGTTTTTGAGAAATTGTTTTTGTATAATTTTTTAGTGGTTTCAAAACATTTTAAAACCCCTTTTAGTATAAAACAATGACAACGCCTGGAGATGTTGTGGATTAGTTTCTTCATTGCAAATCGTATTTAATTCAGGGCTTTGGTGTGGTCCCTGGGTTTGTTTGGTCAGACTGACATAACTTCAAAAACCAATTTTTCGGGTTTAGAGAACACCAAAACAAATAATTCTACAACTAACTGAAATTTGAAAATATTAATGAGAGCAATACTTTTTTGCATATCTAGTGGCACGGTCGTGTCACGTCGCCAAGTCCACCACACGACCCGTGCTATACTAACACGAAGCAGAATGAGACGATTTTTCACTTCTCAAATTAGCGTATTACAGCCTTAAGTGAATCTGGCAGTGCATTTATATGATAAACCCTTTCACTAAACACGAAAAATCACAACAGTTGGGTTAAGAAAGGTCTGAGAAGCGAGAAATTAACGTATAAAAGTAGCCTAAATCTTGTAGTTTTGGCACTTTTCACTAACTGTCCACTTCATTTTGTTCATTAAGCCTAAGAACTTTATTTCTCATCAAACTTGAACGAAATTTCGCACAGACTTCTGTTTTTACTCACATATTTCACTTTTGACACTAATTTGCAATAATTTAAAAGTCCGTTCTAGAGGTTTGCTTTAAAACGGTGTTCTTGCTTCTTTACTGTGTTTTGTCAGTATTAACAGCTGTTATATGTTCATTTTAAATTTATTTTAATTTTGCCATAATTTTAACATTGTAACTTTGAGAGCGTAGGAGGCTAAGACCTGAAGGAGGACGTTTTCAAAAACCACAAAAGTCACATCTAGTCGTTAAGAGTTTTCAAATAACACACAAACGATAATATAATACATAATAGTTTCGCCTAAATAGACTTGTCACCAAAATTGAATTATTTTTAATAAATAAGTCAGGGTCTTGTTATTAATGGTTCAGTGGGTGTTGTAAAAGACTTTACTAAAGATGCTCACGATGCAATCGAAAACATTATTATAAATTTTAAAGACAGATATATAGAAATTCAAAGATCGTCCACAAAATTTGAAGTAATTCCTGGAGTATTCGTTTTCCGAAAGCAGTTTCCTATTGCAGTAGCATAATATGCAATTACAATTCACAGAAGTCAGGGATTAACGCTTAACAGTTGTGTTGTTGATGCTGGTTATGCAGTATTTTCATGTGGCCAACCATATGTAGTCTTTATCTCGCGTGACTTCACTCTCTGGTCTATTAATTCTAAACTTTGAGTCTCAAAATGTTAAGGCACAAGCATCAGCTGTATCCAAAAATAATAGGCTAAGGAGTGAGTACCGACCAGAATTAAAACAATTGAAAATTGGAATAAAATCTCAAGAAAAATCCCTGGTAAAATCTGGCAAATTCATAATATTAAATTAGGAGCCATTCAAGACATTACTAACAATATAGACGAACTGGAAAATCTCGGTTTCAAAAAAGTTTATGGCGTGTCATGCTATGCAAATTTAGTTTTACAATGTATTTTCAACTGCCCACCAATCGTGACGTTAACAAACAATTATGACACCAATGCTCCACTAAAAAAATGGTAATATCCTACCGAAGAAATTACCAGATTTTAAATTCTATAGATATTATAAATCAACTGGGACCACCATTTAATACAATTGAACAACAAGACTGTGCGGAATTTTTAAATTGCCTTATTTCGAATCATCAACCCCTGTAATGTCAATTCAGGCACTCAATAAAATTAACCACAAATGTTCAAACTGCAACCACAGCACAACCAGCTACGACAGTAAATTTATATTCCAAACTTTCATCCTAATCATCTTAAACGAAAAGCCAATCTCGATTAACTACTCCACAGTCAAATTATCGCCTGGTTCCCTCTTGCTGACTCTATATGCACAACTTGTGAAAATGATCATAATCCTGCACTCTAATATGAGTAAGGTTTGCGTGCGTGCGTCCGTGTTGCTTGCGACACTTATCTCAATAATGGCACAACGATTTCCTTCAAATGTTGTAAATAACTAATTTCTGGGATAAAAATAAGTTCTAGACAGGTATCATCTCCAGGAAAAATAAAATAATGTAAAAATACACCCGTTGCAGCAAACCTGCATACTCAGCGAATTTACAGTGGTACTTCCTAAGTCATGAAGCCACTTAGCAACTTTCATCAAAGCGTATTCATAAATAAGCGAGATATGTCATTGTATTTATTCTCCATAAGAAAAAAATTAGGGCTGAGTATGCAGGTTAGCTGCATCAAGGACCAAGAAAATCTGGTTTTTATGCAAATACCAATGGATCACCACTAGATGAAGCAACATACCAAGTTTTACCAATTTATATTCATAAACAAGCAAGATATCACATGTTTCTTATTCTCCATAAGAATAACATTATAGCTGCTGAGTACGCAAGTTTGCTGCCATGGAGACAAAAAATGGGTTTTGTATGCAAATATCAGTAAATCCCAACCATATGAAGCCACATACCGAGTTTCATTAATATATGCTCATTAATAAGCGATATATAAAATTTTGCTTATCCTCCTTAAGATTAACATTGAACACAATAATACGGTAAGCAATTAACGTAGAGAAATAATCAAAGTACCAAATTGTATGTTTGTTTGCTGGATTCAATAGTAAAATTGAAAATTAGATTAAAATGAAAATTAAATGTGAAAACCCCAACCCCCCCTTCGGATGGTGCGATTCGTCTGGTTTTCGAACTTATTCAAATAAATGGTAGTTTACACATTTGTGCCAAATTTCATTAAGATGAGACCTTTTTTACGAGTTATCGTGCTTACGAACACACACACACACACACACACATACAAATTTTACCGAATGGTGTTTTTGGCATCTGGGGACCTCCAAATGAAAAGTTATCATGGTCTTGGGCTTAAGTCTTACCATGCCACCTACGGTAATAGCTTTCTTCCTTATATATTAAATTCACTAAACAAAAATGGAAATTTAAAAAAATTAACATTGGGCTTATGGAGTTTAAAATCAAAACAAAAGAATTGTAACAGCTGTTTATAATCAATCAACGAACTGTCAAAGTAATACTCACGTTGTTTATGATTATTAACATGTAGTTTCGTGAGAGCAGTGATTAAAACTGTAGTGTGAAGATTACATATATAGAGTATTAAAATAAAACAAAGGGACATTGAGCTATAAATAACAACAGAAGGGATCTAAAAAATGTAGAAAAGAGGTAAATGAGTTTAAAAAAATCCGATTATCAGTAGGGGATAGTGGTGAAATATTATTCCAAGTCATCTAAACAAATTTTCTTCCCCGAGCAAAGCTCGGCCCACAGGTACTAATCAAAAACATCTCAGTTACAAGTAACTTCATAATTTTTTAACTACAACTTTGGCAAACACATGATAACAAAATTTCAAGTCTAATAATACCCAGTCTACAAATTGCAAAACTCAAAATTAATGGAGGTCTATACAAATTTTAAAATGCGTTGTTCCATTTAGGAAACAGTTCAGCATCATACAAAACATAGCTTACATTCAAAACAAAAATAAGTGAATAGAAGCAGGTGATGAGAAAGTGAACGTCAAGAAATGCCAATATGGTGCAAAAAAATGTATATTATAATGTTTAAAAAACTGCCAGAAAATTCTAAAAACTATCTAGGTAAAATTAAGGTAAATTAATCTTAATTAATGCTCAATATACTATAGTATTTTATCCTTGATATATATTTTGTTTTATTTCAAATTGAAATATAATTTATAAAAATTTTTAATAAACAATTATATAAAAAACAAATGATATCATACCCAAAAACACAAAGTGTTGACGGGTTGCCAAGTCCTAAAATGATATGATATCAAAATGTATTCCAAGTCAAAGATAGCACCTTTGATATGACATTGTTTATCATCAAAAATTACTTAAATATGTTAAAATAACAATGCTCGAAAGATTGTTGGTTATTTTATATCTGTTCTTGGCCAGCAGCTTCACTGATGCAAAATCTTTATTTTGTAATTTAAAAATCTAAATAAAGTATATTTAAAAACTATAATTGAATATTATAAAAATTTATTATCTGCTAGCCAAGAACAGATAGAAAATAACCAACAATCTTTCGAGCATTGTTATTTTAACATATTTAGGTAATTTGTGATGATAAACAATGTCAGATCAAAGGTGCTATCTTTGACTTGGAATACATTTTGATATCATATCATTTTAGGACTTGGCAACCCGTCAACACTTTGTGTTTTTGGGTATGATACTATGTACATGGTGAGGAAGCCAATATAGATAGAGAGTTCAGGAAAATTCCATTCAAAGACCTTCGAGCATGGCTCAGTTATTTATCGTAGGCCGCGGCTAATTCCCATTTCAATCTATTTCTCAGCTTTCCAAACATCATGTGTAGGAAATTTGGCGATAAGAATATATCAAACATCAAAGGAACAAGCGATGGCTTTTATTTAGCTACAGAGCAACAAGTCCATGCAATTTTTTAAAGAATGTATATACCAACTGATGATCGGTTTATCAGTCAGAGAGCCACATACAAGTGTAAGTTTTCAGTGAATATATAAACCAACAAAAGATAAGTTGATATAGATTAGAGAGCCACATGCATATGCGATTGTTCCAAAACTATAGTGTACCACAAGTAATAAGTTTATATCAGTCTGAGAGCCACATACATGTGTAAGTTTTCAGTGAATATATAAACCAATAAAAGGTAAGTTTTTTTAGATTAGAGAGCCACATGCATGTGTAATTGTTCCAAACTTATAATGTACCACAAGTAATACGTTTATATACAACAGAGACCAACAAGTAGATTGTAATTTTCGGGGATCAACTCAATCTTAATTAATATATATATATATATATATATATATATATATATATATATGTGTAGAATACACAATATATGCCCGTCTGAAAACAGTATATTTTTTATATTTTTGTAGTTCATAAAATTATAACGGGAAATTTAAGATGTGGCAAGTTCACAGTCTTCAACATAAGGGCAGGGTGTGTTTAACGAAGGGTGACTGGGCACAGTTTGAGCCTCCCTCCCTCGACCTCCGCAGCAATCATTGTTGGCCTCAAATCCCTGGTGATCCTGACTTGGCCACTCCCTAATTATCCTTAATTTACTTTATCTGTTTGTATTAGGGCAAGGAAAGAGGAGCATATAATTTAATTTTTAATTGGGATAGTAATTAACAATTGGGAAATCAGTTTTGCGTACAAATATTTCGTAATTACATAAAAACTAAAATGTGTGCTTATCTAAAGTCCATTTGCCTTTTTACGAAATCAAGAATATGGTTATTTAATTTATGTTTACCTCCTGTCTTAAATGCGGGTTTGGAACATAGATACGTTCTTATTTCAATTATTGCTACACAATAAATGGATTATAGTTATAAATGTTTACACAATTTTTTTTTATATTTCTAATTATGAGTTTTTAGATTTATTTCGTCGTTGGATTGAGTGATTTTTTATCAGCTTGTTTACGTACGAGATTTTCAGTTATGTATTTTAATGCGTTGAATGTTTTTCAAGGTTGATTATTTATTTGTTTATAGTGAGTTGTAATTTAATATGTATTTTAGTAATAAATAAAAGTACACTCATAAAGGCAATTTCTCCTTCCGTCATATATCAAGGCGTTAAAAAAATATACAAATTATATATGTTATTCTGAAGTTAGTATTTATATCAATATTTAATGGAACATTTGTCTTAGTAAAGTGACTTATATTGATTCATAATTCTTCATATTTCATGTTTAAAGTTTAAATTTAAATTAGCTATGAGACACGCATGATCTATTGCTTTCTTAAATTCATCCAACTTTTTCCCAGGCGATGTATTCTTAAAGGGTATCCATCAACATATGAGTTTAATTTACATGTTATAAAAGTATTACAACAAAATCAAATCCTGTAATATTCATTAATTTTACACAAACCATCAAACCCAACTATTATATTTTGTACTTTTGATAACTTGCAACTAATTATTTTCCAGGGAGATTTAGAGAAAGAGAGAGATAGATAACGAGAGAAAATTGTCTTTTGAAAGCTCAAACAGTTGTTAGAGCAATATATATGTAAATCTTGGTGGCCCGCTGGGATTTAAATTTCTGATTTGAACTTTAATCTTCGTTAATGTTTCATGTTGAAAAAATGTATCATAAATCAGTCCTGATTATTTTTACAAATTAATAAACCATCTGTAGATTTTCAAAATGCAATAGATATAATATAAACATAATATAGGGGTTTTTATAAAATAAATGGTAGAGCTAATTTTAGGTAGAATTATTGCTAAAAACATAGAGTGAAAATTACTAAAAGACCAACTTAAGTACTAAATCACCGATACAAAAATAGATATAGAAAATAATTACTATTTTCTTATTTTAAATATGCTAATAAATTCGATTTCTATATCTTAATTCTAGAGGAGATGTGTTTTGATAGAATTTTCATTTCTATTATATTTAATTGTGTGAATACATAACATATTTACTATCCTATTTTTTATCCCCTTAAAACTCTTCATCATGTAAAATAATTATTTTGTATGTATTAAATTATCCTAGTACCTGTTATATGTAAATTTTCACCAAATATTACAGTTTTAGTAATAATTTTAACAGTTTTTTATGCATATTCTTAAAATTGCCTGATCTTACTACACAATACAGCAAACTATTTGCTATATCAGCTCTTATAAATTAAAAATAAATACATATTTATGTATCAATATAAACTAATTCATTAAGTTTTATTGTAATGATTTATACTTTATAATGTACAAGTTTAAGGATATTTTTTAAACAACTTATTTTAAGTTTTAATTTTATATTTAGAAAATGCGTAGTAAAATTAATAAATAATGATTTTACCTATAGAACTAAATCAGACATACTGTACTCTGTTACGTATTAACGATTGCAGTTATTGTAGAAGTGTAGTAACACGCTTCTTTGATGTTAATATTTCATTGCAAAATGTAGTCCGTCTTAGATATCTATGCTTCATACTCAATTCTATTAACTTGTTGTTCATCGATCTTACAACAAATCGTCGATCCCACTACGATCCCTGAAACACACTGTTTAATATTTACACTACACAGTAACATTGTGCAACAAGTTTAATCCTATTAGTCTATTTAAAATAATTTGAGTTTGACATAAATTCAAATAAGGTAGTAAAGCGGACATTATAACCCAATCTACTATGCGTTTACTATGCGTAAACAACTAAACGCATCATTTAAAATAGTTGTTTACATAAATACACCGTTAGTCCTATCAATTTTAAAGTTGGTAATAGTTTCCCTTGAAGTAATGGTTGTAGATTAATGTTTAGTGCTAGTTTAATTATATTGTATATAATTTGTCGGCTGATTGTATTGACACCTAAACATATTACTAAAATAAAAAATAATACGAAAAACAGGACTGAACAACAACCACATAATACAACGACATTTTAATTGTATCTGTTAATAATGAGGTAATTTTATTATTAGCTAACATGTGATGACAGCACAAAATAAATAAATTGTCTACATAAGTACTCAAAATCATAGTGTTCGTGCACATGACATTATATATTCATCTATGGTTTAAAAATAGAAACCATTGCATAGTTAAATTCTGAACATTCATAACTTTAGTATTTCATATTTATTTGTGAAGTATTTGCCTTAACAATTTTTAAGTATTGTTTTTAATTTATTTTCACAGATTCGTACTTTACGACTTCCCTGTGAAAATAATTATCTCAATATAAAAAAAGGTAAATAAATGGCAGTTCATCAAAAGTGCTCCAATTTCTCCATGCATAGGAGAGGTGGTAAACTGACTCTTTAGATCTGAAATAGGAAAGGGATCATCCTGACCTGGATCTGACCTCAGTGCAACACCTAACAGGTCGTCAAAGCTCCAATTGTATTATTATATAGATTCATTTTATCGGGTGATACAAAATATGTAGTAATTTTTTCAAATAGTTCAAAAGTTTAACAACACAATGCAGCACACACAACTGCATTAGCCCTTGTTGAATTCTGGTACTATTATAAACAGTATTTTTATAATCTGAGTTTCGTCTTCTCTATAATGCAGTATATATATTAATACCATGTTCGCCTTGATTCCTAATAAAAGACAAACCTTGCTTTACATATTCAAAACCCCTCCTTCTTTATGGCCACTTTGTATTCAATACATGTTTTGGCGGGACAAACCCGCCGCCCATGCCTTCATTCTGTCTAAAATTTTAAAGGGTTTAACATGTTTTAGCTGAAGGTCGCTTTAATCCTAAAACGTTGAAAACAACCATGAAAAAGCTCATTACATGAACAACTGTAAAAAACCATCAATATTTTTACTTCCATTTAATTTAACTATTTGTTGAGTATGTTCCTGTCAAAAGTAGTTTTTTTTAAACATTTTAGGGATTACATCAAAATTGAATACAAAAACATTACTTGGATAAAGTAATCTAATCTAATTGAATTTGCTCAAAAAGTTCTATTATATGTAAGTAGGGGTTTTTGGCCCCTACTTATGTAGTCTTAGAACTACTCTGTCACTACTATGGTCGAAACCAGCACCATTAATAGTATATTTTGTTACTAGTACCATTGACTATGTACCAAAAGTGAAGCTATTTCGTACGAACTCAAGTTTAACTGGAAAATGAGTGACGAACGAAAAGCCACTTTTGGTCCTAGTGATGAACTATATTTGTCGACATAATGTAAAAAGTATTAAGATTTCAATTCCTCAAAAACCATAAATTATTTTACTTATTTACTTTTAAAACATTCATTTATTCTTGATCTTTCTATTCTAATGAAACAGCTGTTACTGAAGTTATTATTGTTTACAAATTGAATAATTCGATCAATTTGAATTTATTAGCTGATGACTTAAACCAAAAAGTGTCATTAAATGATTTTTTTGTTGTTCCAGGATGAAAAAAATATTAAAAATATACTATTTTATCCAAGGAGTGAAAAGAAAAACTTTAGAAACTGAATGCATGTGCTGAAAACGGTTTTTTCATCGGTATGACGAAAACTACTTTATAGTTAGAACTATCCGTATCGGTTTACCAGACAAATATTCCAAATTTCATTGCAATCCGTTCTGTGGTTTTTGAAATGTGATGATTGAGTGAGTGAGTCATTGAGTCAGTCAGTGGTATTTGGATTTTATATATTAAGATTACGGAATGGTAAAACTCGTATTGAAATAGGAAATTAACTTAAAAATTTAACCCACGATAGATGCGTGAGGTGGTAAAACATATGACGATTTAACCTAATGTCAAATAGAACAATTAAACCATAGTGGAAACTGTGAAGTGAATAGTGATAGTGAGGAACGTTCAAAACATTGAAACATTGTTTCGTAAAATTTACTAAATAAATCAAATCTAAGCCAATATATTTCGAAACAAACTATCTCTACCTAAAATGCACTAACAGGTATTGAACCTATTACTCTTCAATTAGAGGAAATTGTGAAGTTGTTTTAAGCCATTGTACAATTTCCTGTCATTAAGAGCACTATAAAAACATGATTCTGCTTCTTTATTAATTGAAAGTGAATACGAAACCATTACTAATTGCTATCCTCTTTTTTGAAAATATTTAATTTTGTATAGGTTTTAATAAATTCCAATATCTAATAAAGGTAAATCTTTTTAACACTAAATTACTCGTTTATCAGATTGATCTTAAAAAAAATTTCAAACCGAGTTCGCAATATTTGTTTAAAAATCATAGAAGTTGTTGGCGATGTAATAGTAAAGATTACTATAAACTGATCGTCATTCGGATGTTTACGTTGTAACCCCTGTACATGTGGACCGCACCATATCAGTCACATCTGACAGTCGTACATTTGTCCATACTCACTGCTGCCAACGTTACTTGATTGGTTTACTATCGTTCAGTGGTTACACGAAGGAACATTAAAAGATGTTAAATAACAACCTGACCAATTAAGACAATTTCTGGTTTTAACTAATCGCTGAGGAGGTTTTTAAAGAGTCAAATAGCTGTCACCAACGGTACACATGTGATATTCGAGTTAAACAACTTTTTTATTAGTATATTACGTGTTGTTATTACTTACGGGATGTAATAAAAGACGTCTTACAACACTTAAACAGATTTTGTCAGTTCTCTCATTGGCCTGATGATGACTGGTGTGACTGGTCGAAATCGATAGCCTAGTACCATCTTTTATATATGATTACCGTCTGTGCATGAATCAGTATAAGTGTAAATATATCTTAAGTGTTGTAAGACGTCTTTTATTACATCCCGTATATTCGAGTTGTGTGCGAAAATTTGTTTAAATTAAACTGTATTATGTATTATATTCTAATTATTATATTTTCTATTAAATTACAGTATTCAACAATTTAATTTACAGCTTGCACTCCCTCATTACAAAGTTGTTAATATTACGAAAATTAGTCGATATAAGAAAGATTCATGAGGTAACCACTTTTTGTTTTTTGTTACTGCATTACAAAAAATATTAAAAAAACTCCTACGCGATATATCAACTCTACACCTTAATTACAGCGGCTTGACCATAAATACGGATAACACTGTATTTTATGCCAACCTTTAGTCTAAATAGATTTAACGTTGCATGTTCTCTATGAAATATAGATAACTATAACACGCTTTATCAAAATATAGTTTCAGGAAGTTGAGAAAATAACTAAAATCATATTGAAATTGACGTGTAATTCCATCGGTATTTGATTGGCTCTTTCCTACCATAGGAATATTAACAACCTGCATTAACGTTAAAATTAAATAAATTCATGTAAATCACTTTCAATTTTAATTGTTAAACTTGAAATAAAACTTCAAATGAAAACACATTACATAATTAAATACATGGATTTTAAATTTTAAAATAAAAATTGTCTGTTAATTTGAAATATAATGTATTGGTTTTATCATGTAAACTAATTATAAGATTACGAAAATGGTATTTACTTAAAGTTAAATTGTAAGACTATAATTATTTGTAAGTATTTTACAGCAGTTTATCGCCAATGTCAACAACAACTGAACGGATTGTCCTCTAAGTTCTAGTTACGTTGGAACTGTCTCACCAAAATGCAACTCTGTAAAATACTGTGGTTAAATTTGAGTAAACACACGCACAAACAATGCATTTACCGGCCCTTTCAGATAATACGTATCAGACAATTTACACTTTAAAGAAGGACTTTGCATTAAACAGTCATATCGTTTAGTTTTAATCTGTTTATATTTTAGCTTAAGTTTTATCTAACAACCAATGCAACCTCACCACCCCAAATAAACCAAGTTCGGTTTGTTCAATGGTTTTCATGAATTTTATTATGATTCGATTGTGATGGTCTTTTTATTTTTGATGTATATTTTGATACGGCACGCTTATTCCTGAAAAATCAAACTCACCAATTCATGTCGCTCATGCGACGAGCGACATGAGCGACGAGCGATATGAGCGACGAGCGACATGAGCGACGAGCGATAAGCGACGAGCGACATGAGCGACGAGCGACATGAGCGACGAGCGACATGAGCGACGAGCGATATGAGCGACGAGCGATATGAGCGACGAGCGACATGAGCGACGAGCGACATGAGCGACGAGCGACATGAGCGACGAGCGACATGAGCGACGAGCGACATGAGCGACGAGCGATAAGCGACGAGCGATAAGCGACGAGCGACATGAGCGACGAGCGATAAGCGACGAGCGACATGAGCGACGAGCGACATGAGTGACGAGCGATAAGCGACGAGCGACATGAGCGACATGAGCGACATGAGCGACGAGCGATAAGCGAGAGCGACATGAGCGACGAGCGACATGAGCGACGAGCGATAAGCGACGAGCGATAAGCGACGAGCGACATGAGCGACGAGCGATAAGCGACGAGCGACATGAGCGACGAGCGACATGAGTGACGAGCGATAAGCGACGAGCGACATGAGCGACATGAGCGACATGAGCGACGAGCGATAAGCGAGAGCGACATGAGCGACGAGCGACATGAGCGACGAGCGATAAGCGACGAGCGATAAGCGAGAGCGATAAGTGACGAGCGACATGAGCGACGAGCGACATGAGCGACGAGCGACATGAGCGACGAGCGATAAGCGACGAGCGACATGAGCGACGAGCGACATGAGCGACGAGCGACATGAGCGACGAGCGACATGAGCGACGAGCGATAAGCGACGAGCGACATGAGCGACGAGCGACATGAGCGACGAGCGACATGAGCGACGAGCGACAAGAGCGACGAGCGACATGAGCGACGAGCGACATGAGCGCCGAGCGATAAGCGACGAGCGACATGAGCGACGAGCTACATGAGTGACATGAGCGACATGAGCGACGAGCGACATGAGCGACATGAGCGACATGAGCGACATGAGCGACATGAGCGACATGAGCGAGGAGCGACATCGGCCGAAATCTCTGAGTGATTTGGCTGGCTACGAAACTGTATTGTCACACAAAATAACTAAAACAATATGGCTGGTTACCTGAAAGGTCAACAGTGGCTTCAACTTTATCACAAAGCTCGTTTGATACTGTAGAATCTTTGTATTTATTGTGGAGTTCATTCACAAACATGGTCTCACCTGCATCTCGCTAATTAAAATTTCAGTTAGAGTATCCGTTAGTTTGCGCTCTCCTCGTGGTTTCTTCACTTTTGGAACAGTAGAACCATCCGCCTCACTAGACATATTGCACGAAACTGAAAGGGGAGTCGTGAGCGACTTCAGCAACAATAACAAATTTACTGGTGGAGTTCTGCGATTAGAGCGATAATCACAAAATTCGCTTATCGCATATCACTTGTCGACTACATTGTAGCCACCTGCTCTCAATTTACATGGTATCTTATGCAGCTAGATAAGTGGCCGATGTCGCTCACGTCGCTCGTCGCTTATCGTATATCACCTGTCGCCTACATTTTAGCCACCTGTTCTCAATTTACATGGTATCTTATGCAGCTAGATAAGTGGCCGATGTTGCTCACGTCGCTCGTCGCTTATCGTATATCACTTGTCGCCTACATTGTAGCCACCTGCTCTCAATTTACATGGTATCTTATGCAGCTAGATAAGTGGCCGATGTCGCTCACGTCGCTCGTCGCTTATCGTATATCACTTGTCGCCTACATTGTAGCCACCTGTTCTCAATTTACATGGTATCTTATGCAGCTAGATAAGTGGCCGATGTCGCTCACGTCGCTCGTCGCTTATCGTATATCACTTGTCGCCTACATTGTAGCCACCTGCTCTCAATTTACATGGTATCTTATGCAGCTAGATAAGTGGCCGATGTCGCTCACGTCGCTCGTCGCTTATCGTATATCACTTGTCGCCTACATTGTAGCCACCTGTTCTCAATTTACATGGTATCTTATGCAGCTAGATAAGTGGCCGATGTCGCTCACGTCGCTCGTCGCTTATCGTATATCACTTTTCGCCTACATTGTAGCCACCTGCTCTCAATTTACATGGTATCTTATGCAGCTAGATAAGTGGCCGATGTCGCTCACGTCGCTCGTCGCTTATCGTATATCACTTGTCGCCTACATTGTAGCCACCTGTTCTCAATTTACATGGTATCTTATGCAGCTAGATAAGTGGCCGATGTCGCTCACGTCGCTCGTCGCTTATCGTATATCACTTGTCGCCTACATTTTAGCCACCTGTTCTCAATTTACATGGTATCTTATGCAGCTAGATAAGTGGCCGATGTCGCTCACGTCGCTCGTCGCTGATCGTATATCACTTGTCGCCTACATTGTAGCCACCTGCTCTCAATTTACATGGTATCTTATGCAGCTAGATAAGTGGCCGATGTCGCTCACGTCGCTCGTCGCTTATCGTATATCACTTGTCGCCTACATTGTAGCCACCTGTTCTCAATTTACATGGTATCTTATGCAGCTAGATAAGTGGCCGATGTCGCTCACGTCGCTCGTCGCTTATCGTAAATCACTTGTCGCCTACATTTTAGCCACCTGTTCTCAATTTACATGGTATCTTATGCAGCTAGATAAGTGGCCGATGTTGCTCACGTCGCTCGTCGCTTATCGTATATCACTTGTCGCCTACATTGTAGCCACCTGCTCTCAATTTACATGGTATCTTATGCAGCTAGATAAGTGGCCGATGTCGCTCACGTCGCTCGTCGCTTATCCCTTGCCGCTCGTCGCTAGCGTTGTAGCCGAGGCCTAATAGAAATTGACAACACAAAGTATTTAACAATAGTAATTATAGCATAACTTCTTCATATTTTTATAGTTATGTGTAAACTGATTATTTTCTAGCTTGACTTAGGCTCTGAATAATGTTTAATTTGTTTAATGTTTATTTTTATTCATGAAACTAATTATAAGTAACTAAACTAACTATGCCTTCAGGTTTTCTTCCAAGAGGAAATCATAGCCTTACTGGACATTGTTAAATAATATTTTTCCGTTACCTATAAATAAATTACGATACTAACTTAAATACTGTTTTGATAATTTAATTATAAAAAATATAGAGTATTATTTTTACTTTATTTGATAGATGTACGCTCGTATTCATTGAATACAAAATAAAATCACTTTAAAAGAAAACGCTTTTCCTAAAGCAATTGCCTTAAAGCTAGTGTTTACAATTGTCCCAAAATATAGCAACTAAATCTTTTATTCTATTATACCGTTTGCATCATAGTTAATAATTTAAAATCCTCGTCCACTTTCAAAGTATACTGCCGACTAAGTATATTTGGTCATAAAACAAGAACGCTTAACGATAACTTCAGGTTATTTGCTATGTACGATCCCGATGCCCCATTCAACACTGTCTTTACATAGAATACATTACAAAATAGTTTGTTAATTTTTCTTTACAGTATTCATTACTTTACAAACACTATTCTCTTTCATTTTATTTATGTGAACTTGAACTAATTACAATTTTATAATACTCACTTGAAATTTTAAACGATAACAATTGTAAATGTGATCTTTCTTATTTTATACACCTTCTGGTTATGCATCGTTTAGTGTAAAAACAGCTAGAAGAAATGACATGAACAACCAACGCTTTAAATTCATTTTTGAACAGTTTTTAAATTCCTCTAAAGACTTAATGTGTTATGAAATGCTATGCAAATGGCAAATAAATGCACTCTGAAGGTACTTATCAAAAGTAGCCAACATTAGTCAACTATAAGATGGAGTGTAAATTGCTATCTTAGTATTTTAATTAGGCCTAGCACAATCAAAACGATTGCAATCCAACGGTGCCTAATTAGCTTGTAACGAAAAAATAAAACAAACGATCAGTTATTGTTTTTTTTATTGACAATATTTGTTATAAAGGATAAGATTCAAACAAGACCGCAACCCCCCAGTCTCGTACGAATACCTTAAAATAAAACAGATACATTTACTACGTAGAGGGAAGTAATTTTTTGATGTTATGCATCATTAAATGTGGTATGTATAAGGTATGTGTGGTAGGTAAGTGGTATGTATAAGGTAAAACTTTTGTAGGTCTTTGTGGACACCCGATATTTTCCTTCACATGCACAACTACATCCGAACCAGTCACAGCCAACTATAATTGTTACACGATGACTCTACCAAACGGATGCCTAATTTAGCTTCACAAGTTAATAACAAACACAAACTCCATCCTTTATTCATGTACAGTAATAAAATAAGTTTTAATTGTACATCTTAGTGTTTGTATTCAATGCTTCATAGTCTCAACATTGATTTATTTTTGTCTATTGTTCCCGATAACATGTATGTACATATATTTATGCAATGGACTCTATCGAATGAACAATAGGTGTAAACTGTTTGATACTATGTACCTATTACTACATAAAAAAAGTAAATTTGTAACAATTCGAAAATATATTTTTAAGTTGGAACCTCTTGAGCCATATTTCTTCCTGAAAGAAGACAAATATCTTTGCGAAGCAAATCTTCCAATTTCTAAAGCCACTAAGATGTTTTATCAGATTGCTTGATAAGCAAATAGTATATAGAGTACCGTCAACATTAGATTAGTTTCGTAGGTGAAAAACATGTGTATATGTAATATTTATTCAATGGTTCTAGTTTATGTTTTCTATAAATCATGTGTTGGTACTTTACCTAGTAAGAGCTACTTTAACAGTTAACTGGTTATTTTGTTTAAAGATTTTATGATTCTTTTGTTTTGATTTAAAACTCCATAAGCTCAATGTTAAAATTTAAACTTTTCAAATAATTTTGTTAATAAAACATGAGTTTTCCTGGAGTTAAGGCCTATCAATCATAATTTAAGGTCCAAACAAAAATTATTTAACTGGCGCCTGGTTTCAAAATTATTTAACTGGATTCCGCGATAAATTTTACAGACGAACAGGCATCACTGGGATTAGAGTATAGAATAGTAAGGTAAGAATTTAAAACTTTATATGAAACATAATTAGAAATATTAGTAAATATATTTGGTACAGAAAATATGAATACATAAACACATAAATATCAATGATTTAATTTTTAACTGCTAAATAATAAGAGATAAAATCAAACACAAGGCTAAAAGCAAAATAAAAATAAAAAAATAAAATAAAACGTGTTAAAAAGCAGAACATACGCTGCAAAAATAAGTTCGAACAAACGATAATGACTGCATTACATAAAATTTAATAAGCGTTTACATAATTATCTATAACAGTTTATTTCCCTGATAAGGATTTAATTAGAAAATCAGTGAGACAGTTTGCTGCTTCAAATTCAGTTAGCTAGTTCAATATTATGAAACTCGAGTACCACTACTTATTCAATATTTTAATATTAACGAGTATGATTTTAATGAAATTCAGCTGGACAGTGTCAGCGCAATGTAGAGAGGTTGGGGATCAGGTAAAGATACTGGATGTAGAGCTATCTCCGTTGGATAAGTTTGTTATATTTATTAATCGTTTCCTTAATTTATAAATATAAATGACAGTTAAAGCGTTAGTTAGTATAAATTGCGTGACCATCTATATAATTAGTGATTACAAGTATAAAGTGTGTTTAAGATTTCTATAACTAGTTTATATGAGCATTTATTCCAACAACGTCAAACACTAGTGACGGTGCAATTGATGGTATTTGTATTAATATAACTTAGTTAACGCAGGCATGGATTTTGTATGACACCCTGTCACTTTTTAACTATCATATACATTTAAAAACAAAAGAATACTGTTTAATTGAATATGTAATGAGACTCATTTTCAAGGAAGTGTTCTTACACTAAAATAATAAGTATAACGCTGCAATACTAGGGTGGCTACCTGTTAATCGACATGTTAGTTGGTCACAGTGCCAGTTGGTCGACAAAAACATATACTACCTAAACTAACGGGGATCCTTCAGTTTATCGACATGCTAGTTGCTAGCAGGGACAGTTGGTTGAATTTTATAAAATAAGAAAAAATACAAAATAAAGACCTGGAACCAGCTGGTTGACATGATATTTGATCGTAGATCCACTTCATTGACTTTTAAATAAATAAATATATTAACAGCTACACCAATTGCTCAATTTACCAGTTGGCCGCCCCCCTCCCACTCACTGACTTCAAGAGAGGGGAGAGGTGGAATTACAGGGTCAGTTAAATTCCCTTAATGGCTGTAGGCGTGACCTAGTAGCAGAGTAACGTAGCGTTGAGCTAACCGTCACTAAGCAGAGATGCCAACACTTAAAACCAAAATTTCCCCTACGATAACAATTTACCCTTTAATGGGACTGTAGTTATATATAAGGAAATAAAAATAGAAACGAAATAATTTCATATTATTTTGTTCCTGTTATAAATGCAGCATCATGTACATATAAGCTAAGGATTGTTTTATTAAATCTATTGAATTATTATTATTAAATTATTATTATTATTAAATCCATCCTATATGAGTAAGGTTAGCTTGCTCGCAACTCTGATATCCAAAAACGGGTCTACTTTTTTCCTAAAATTCTTGAAATAACTAACTTTGGTAATCCCAATTAAGCATTTGCAGATTTATAGATTTGTTTAATATATAGCTAGTTAAACATAAAAACAATAAAACACAATTAAATTATGATATTCAAAATACTGACACTTAAAGCCCTTAAATAGCTTATGCTAATATGTTTTCAGTGTTTCTTCGGATTTACTTGCTGCAAAGGATTTTGTCTCATTGACGACTATCCAAGTCCAGGCATATGTAGAGAATGAGTGTCATGAGAGCAACACATCCATAGACCCATTAACATACAATGTACTTTTTTTTAATACCCTTGTATTCAGTATAGTTTATTATTTTAATGAATTACTGCTATATTATTATAGTTTTTCTTGTTAGTTAGTTATTGTAACGCCATATTAAAGATCATAAACTTTTACCAGTTGTGCTGCTATGGACTTATTATAATTACAATAATTTCTCATGCAAAATAATGTTACATTACTTGACATCTTGCTGTGGAATTTCAATAAAGAATTTTGAATTTGCACGAACGGTTGAAAATATTAATAAATAACAGCTATTTTTGTAAGTAGTTCTTTATTTTAATTTACCTAAATGCTTCTGCGTTTTTGTGATGTTAATTTTTTGGCTGTTTTAGAAGATTGGTTTAAACAAAACCTTTTGTAAATGGAAAACTAGATAAATTAGCTGTGCTATATTTTCTTTTATAAACATATATAAATTTTGTTTTGTCCCATCCAAGTTAAAATTTATTTAAAAACAAGTAGCTCTGGCGAAACACGTTAAACGTCCGTACAAACGGATGTCAGATTCAACCGCATTAGTTAAGATAAGCAGCACTAACTCGGTTATTCCACAATTAAAGCAGCATCAAAACATTATTGTGTGGGTTCTTTAACACTTAGGTTAACTTAAAATAAGGTTACATACCTTGTCGTCTCAATCCACTAGTTTAAAAGATTACTAGTTTCGGGTCTTGTTTTGTCCCATTATCAAATCTTGATGTATCACGGAAGAAATACTGTCGTCTTGAGTTTTGAAAACTTCAACACTAAACATAAACGTGTTCTGACACAACGAAACATTACAAATTTAAAAATTCACAATAAGAGTACACAACATAAGGGCCACAGTGTCCCATGTCCCAAGGGCAAGAGCAGACTGATGTACCAGAATTTGTAAATGTTTAATGTTTCTTTGTGTCAGTACAAGTTTATATTTAGTGTTTTAATGATTTTAAACTCAAGCCGACAGTATTTTATTCTGTGATGCATCAATATTTGATAATGGGACAAAACTAGTCCCGAAACCAGCAATGTTTTAAACTAGTGGATTGATGACGACAAGGTAAGTAACCTTATTTTAAAGTCATACAATCAATCCAGTAGGCAAATAGCATGAATAAACTTAGGTTAAGGAATGTATTTTTCAAAAACTCTTTTTAAATATTACACTGTGACAACAGTTTTTTACTGTTTTCAAGTGGAATTACGGCTGCTAAAGAAAACTTGAAAAAGAAACCGTTTAAAAATGCATCGTTAGATCAATTTATATCTCAAGCACCTTATTCTTTTGTTTCAAGCAGTCGAGTATTTTTGTTGAAGCAAATTAAACCTCTTTTTAAGTCAATAAAAGTTTTATCACGGTGATAATGATGTTTTGAAGATTGTAGAAAACACTAATACCAAGCGTCTAAGACTATCCGCCACTTCAGTGCTTAGAAACTAAGCATAAAAGTCTAAAAACAAAAGAAGCAGTTGTCATTGACATGCCCCTTCACAATGGGTTAGTCATAATTACGGGAAGTCTTTATATATTTCTAGATGTGTAATGCGCTGCTTCCCAATGGTAATACAACACTTGTTAGATCTGCCTTGTGGTGTTATTCTTAACAATCTATTTTTAAAAGATGAAAATGTGTAAAAATTATAGTTTGACTCAATACAGGTACATAAAGGAAACATCTATAAATTATTATAAAGGAAACATCTAAAGCACTCGCAGAAGAGAACCTTAAGATGAAAACGAAATAAACAACCTTTCAACTTTTATTCCTACGTATGTAAAATATGTGTGACATTTTTACATCATACTGTAAACTTGGGCGAGCAAGTTCATGCTGTGATGCATCTTGGCCACACACACCTTCCCCGGGTGGCCCCCAATAATGTAAAAAGGTTATCTGTAATACATTAAGAAAATTAAGCCCTTATTTTAAAATTTATTTTTGTACAACCATGTAAAGACAATCAATGTTTACTATGTAACGTCCATTTTTTAGGGGGGGGGGGGGGGGGTTATATTTTGTTGGAAAACAAATACTACAAAAAAATCTAATGAAATATTAATTTAAATTAGGGGATAATGTTAAATTTCAAAACGCAATCGATATTAAATTCTAAATTATATTTTGGCGAAATTCGGTTAAACGTTTTATGCATCATCAACAATTGGCTCAGAACCTTCTTTGTTCTTATCACGAAGACAAAAGCAAGGGAAGCAGTAACGTGCAGAATCGCGTGCTGGAGTAAATCGCTTCCGACGGCCACCGTCAGGGGCGCTGCGGAAGACTCTTCGAGGTTGCTGAGGCAAGAGCGGCTGGACATTCGCTCTCTGGTCGCCGGGTTGTTCGTTTCTGTCCACCTGCCCACGTCGTCGTCCTACAACCCACTTGGTGACAACCAGTGTCAACGTTTTTGTCTTCGTTTTGGTAAGTTGACAACTCATCTACGCAAATAGAAGTAGTTTTGCTGTTTATAACGATTGTTTTCAGCTTGCCGCCCGCTTTTATTTAAATTAAATTTAAGCGTCGTGATTGCGCGACTCACGCCGCGACAGGTCCGCTCATTAACGCCCACTAACTTAGTAGCCATTTACGTAGTTGCTTCATTTATAGTAGTGTAGTTATTAGAAGCACGCTTTTTCCACGTAAATTTTGCACTAATTTCTTCAACAGTAAGATTTACATAAATTAAGTTACGCTCACGCCAGAGGCGCGTAACGCCTGAACTTTCCTGCACGTTGTGTCACGTTATGTCTTGTCTGCTTGCTTGATTTTGCTAACTTGCTAATTCGCTTTGTCTGAGTAGTTAACTAACAGAAAAGTTACGAGCTTAAAAATAAAAGAAGAAACAAATTAATTAATCGAGTTTTATTATTTTCCTCAATTTAATTTTTTTAAATAGAGCGGACACGAACACATTTTAAACGTAACGAATAGCCACGGTGCGAATTCGCCCACCGAAGACAAAGACCGGAATACCAATTCGGGTCATTCCTGGTGTAATGAACGTGAAGAGCTGCTGATCGACACTGCAAAAAAAGATAGTTTAAGTAGGAATCTGTACTGGTGTATTTTATGCTGACTTAATTTAGTGATAAGAATATTGTGTGCCGACGATTTCAGATAATCCACGTATACGTAAGGATATTTGCTCCTGTTTTAATGGTCTAAAGAGTTATCGAAGACGTTATCAATCTGCGACGCGCTGTAATAAGTAACCACGTAGGGAACACGTTATCACTACCGAGCGCACGCAGGTGTTAAATATCGGAGCTACAGTGGTAAACAAGCCTAGCCGGTCGTCTGAACTCCGTATAATCAAAATCACGTTCTTTTTTTTACTGCCGTTTACATTTCTTATCTTAAATTTAGTTCGATTAATCTCTCCTCTGGGAGCCAGCAGTATCTATGTTATTGCTTGGCGAAGGGAATTAGGTCTAAATTCTAATAAATAAAAATAATTGGAGTTAATCGGTACTTCAAATTGGCCTTAAATAGATTAAAATCCCGCACGATTGGCATTAAGTGCGTTTTTATTTTTGGTAAAATTTATTTTCTAAATTCAACCCCAAAAACCTTTTACGAGTGGCGAGGATGAATGAATAAATGCGAATCGCTATGGCATCTTTTATGTTTTGATGTTCTGAGCCAAGACAACTCGTTTATTAAATACGAATAAAATATTATTCAAGTGATTGTCGGTTGAGTAGTATTTTACGAACCCTGGACTACTCATAGTAGACTGAGCGATCTCGGTATTTTTCTTTGTAAGACAGATTAGCTAATTGGGAATGAAATAAAATGTTTCTTTTCGCAAATACTGTCGTTACAACTATCTGTTAGTGGAAGAATTAAAGACATTACTCCAAAAAATACCAAATTTACTAAATATATTGTTTATGAAGTTAAAGGAATGTCTGCCTACAAAAAAATAAAAATAAATATGCGGAAAAATAAAATAAATACGTATGTTTTAACGCAGGAATTGTTAGGAATACACTGCATGGACAATACTGATCAGCACTTGAGAAACAACATTTTCAGAAACATCATCAGTAGCAAGAGTATACAGAGTGTCCAACCGTAAGTTTCCCAATAGCTAAGTTTTTTATTTGATGGCTGAGATCTAACTGATTATGGTGGACCCTCTTTACTTTTTTAATCTCTGTTTTAAAATTAATTCCTTAATGAATACGTCAGCAAATATCAACATATCCAAAACTTTATTACGTTTAATTTCCCATTCCCATCAAGGTTTATGGATGCCAACAATCTGGGACAAACTGCTAAGTTCTCTTTTATGGCTAGAAATGCAAATACTTTAATAATTAACGATATTAGAAGAGTTTTCTTCTCAGTCATATTTTTGGAAATACAAATTACTAGATAATATGTATTTGCATCCACGTTTTTTTAGCACACACAATAAGACCAAAGCCATGCAATTACCACATGATGTGTATGGGTCTTGGTATATGAAAAATTGTCTTGGACCCAGCAATATCACACCTACATCTGGAACAGCGGAATATGTATCGGACAGTAATATCGGAATCTTACTCAAGAAAACAGGACCATAATATTGATAAGTGTTCAATCTATCAGGGTTACATTTTACTATATTTTCAGGTTGATTATGCAGAGAATACTACGTTACAGCGTTTGATATGCTTGCTATAATGCATGCGATTACGATTCTTGACAATAATTGCATAATATATAAGACAAGACTAGACATAACATCTGTTTGGTTCATTTAATCATTTTATTCGCTAAAACTGATGCTGCAAAAAAAGTTATAGAGGGTATTTTTTATAATCTGATAAAACTATTCAACCAATAAATGTTATCAAATAAAAGTGTATAACCTATTGTTAGGGTCCTATTCAATTGCACAATACGTAATGATCATAAAATAATAAATGGTAGAACGCAGTCTAATTAACAACCGACGTAACTTTATGGGTTCTTTGCAGTATATAAACAGATTTTTCCGTATCATTAAGTTTCGCCTGTAGGAAGTATTATTAGATTCTCACTATACCGTCTTACTTTGCCATACAGTATTGGTGATGATTACATTTAACCTTATTAGATTCTCACTATACCGTCTTACTTTGCCGTACAGTATTGGTTATGATTACATTTAACCTTATTAGATTCTCACTATACCGTCTTACTTTGCCGTACAGTATTGGTGATGATTACATTTAACCTTATTAGATTCTCACTATACCGTCTTACTTTGCCGTACAGTATTGGTTATGATTACATTTAACCTTATTAGATTCTCACTATACCGTCTTACTTTGCCGTACAGTATTGGTGATGATTACATTTAACCTTATTAGATTCTCACTATACCGTCTTACTTTGCCGTACAGTATTGGTGATGATTACATTTAACCTTATTAGATTCTCACTATACCGTCTTACTTTGCCGTACAGTATTGGTTATGATTACATTTAACCTTATTAGATTCTCACTATACCGTCTTACTTTGCCGTACAGTATTGGTGATGATTACATTTAACCTTATTAGATTCTCACTATACCGTCTTACTTTGCCGTACAGTATTGGTGATGATTACATTTAACCTTATTAGATTCTCACTATACCGTCTTACTTTGCCGTACAGTATTGGTTATGATTACATTTAACCTTATTAGATTCTCACTATACCGTCTTACTTTGCCGTACAGTATTGGTGATGATTACATTTAACCTTATTAGATTCTCACTATACCGTCTTACTTTGCCGTACAGTATTGGTGATGATTACATTTAACCTTATTAGATTCTCACTATACCGTCTTACTTTGCCGTACAGTATTGGTTATGATTACATTTAACCTTATTAGATTCTCACTATACCGTCTTACTTTGCCGTACAGTATTGGTTATGATTACATTTAACCTTATTAGATTCTCACTATACCGTCTTACTTTGCCGTACAGTATTGGTGATGATTACATTTAACCTTATTAGATTCTCACTATACCGTCTTACTTTGCCGTACAGTATTGGTGATGATTACATTTAACCTTATTAGATTCTCACTATACCGTCTTACTTTGCCGTACAGTATTGGTGATGATTACATTTAACCTTATTAGATTCTCACTATACCGTCTTACTTTGCCGTACAGTATTGGTGATGATTACATTTAACCTTATTAGATTCTCACTATACCGTCTTACTTTGCCGTACAGTATTGGTGATGATTACATTTAACCTTATTAGATTCTCACTATACCGTCTTACTTTGCCGTACAGTATTGGTGATGATTACATTTAACCTTATTAGATTCTCACTATACCGTCTTACTTTGCCGTACAGTATTGGTGATGATTACATTTAACCTTATTAGATTCTCACTATACCGTCTTACTTTGCCGTACAGTATTGGTGATGATTACATTTAACCTTATTAGATTCTCACTATACCGTCTTACTTTGCCGTACAGTATTGGTGATGATTACATTTAACCTTATTAGATTCTCACTATACCGTCTTACTTTGCCGTACAGTATTGGTTATGATTACATTTAACCTTATTAGATTCTCACTATACCGTCTTACTTTGCCGTACAGTATTGGTGATGATTACATTTAACCTTATTAGATTCTCACTATACCGTCTTACTTTGCCGTACAGTATTGGTGATGATTACATTTAACCTTATTAGATTCTCACTATACCGTCTTACTTTGCCGTACAGTATTGGTTATGATTACATTTAACCTTATTAGATTCTCACTATACCGTCTTACTTTGCCGTACAGTATTGGTGATGATTACATTTAACCTTATTAGATTCTCACTATACCGTCTTACTTTGCCGTACAGTATTGGTGATGATTACATTTAACCTTATTAGATTCTCACTATACCGTCTTACTTTGCCGTACAGTATTGGTGATGATTACATTTAACCTTATTAGATTCTCACTATACCGTCTTACTTTGCCGTACAGTATTGGTTATGATTACATTTAACCTTATTAGATTCTCACTATACCGTCTTACTTTGCCGTACAGTATTGGTTATGATTACATTTAACCTTATTAGATTCTCACTATACCGTCTTACTTTGCCGTACAGTATTGGTTATGATTACATTTAACCTTATTAGATTCTCACTATACCGTCTTACTTTGCCGTACAGTATTGGTTATGATTACATTTAACCTTATTAGATTCTCACTATACCGTCTTACTTTGCCGTACAGTATTGGTTATGATTACATTTAACCTTATTAGATTCTCACTATACCGTCTTACTTTGCCGTACAGTATTGGTTATGATTACATTTAACCTTATTAGATTCTCACTATACCGTCTTACTTTGCCGTACAGTATTGGTGATGATTACATTTAACCTTATTAGATTCTCACTATACCGTCTTACTTTGCCGTACAGTATTGGTGATGATTACATTTAACCTTATTAGATTCTCACTATACCGTCTTACGTTGCCGTACAGTATTGGTGATGATTACATTTAACCTTGTTAGATTCTCACTATACCGTCTTTCTTTGCCGTACAGTATTGGTGATGATTACATTTAACCTTATTAGATTCTCACTATACCGTCTTACTTTGCCGTACAGTATTGGTGATGATTACATTTAACCTTATTAGATTCTCACTATACCGTCTTACTTTGCCGTACAGTATTGGTGATGATTACATTTAACCTTATTAGATTCTCACTATACCGTCTTACTTTGCCGTACAGTATTGGTGATGATTACATTTAACCTTATTAGATTCTCACTATACCGTCTTACTTTGCCGTACAGTATTGGTGATGATTACATTTAACCTTATTAGATTCTCACTATACCGTCTTACTTTGCCGTACAGTATTGGTGATGATTACATTTAACCTTATTAGATTCTCACTATACCGTCTTACTTTGCCGTACAGTATTGGTGATGATTACATTTAACCTTATTAGATTCTCACTATACCGTCTTACTTTGCCGTACAGTATTGGTTATGATTACATTTAACCTTATTAGATTCTCACTATACCGTCTTACTTTGCCGTACAGTATTGGTGATGATTACATTTAACCTTATTAGATTCTCACTATACCGTCTTACTTTGCCGTACAGTATTGGTGATGATTACATTTAACCTTATTAGATTCTCACTATACCGTCTTACTTTGCCGTACAGTATTGGTGATGATTACATTTAACCTTATTAGATTCTCACTATACCGTCTTACTTTGCCGTACAGTATTGGTGATGATTACATTTAACCTTATTAGATTCTCACTATACCGTCTTACTTTGCCGTACAGTATTGGTGATGATTACATTTAACCTTATTAGATTCTCACTATACCGTCTTACTTTGCCGTACAGTATTGGTGATGATTACATTTAACCTTATTAGATTCTCACTATACCGTCTTACTTTGCCGTACAGTATTGGTGATGATTACATTTAACCTTATTAGATTCTCACTATACCGTCTTACTTTGCCGTACAGTATTGGTGATGATTACATTTAACCTTATTAGATTCTCACTATACCGTCTTAATTTGCCGTACAGTATTGGTGATGATTACATTTAACCTTATTAGATTCTCACTATACCGTCTTACTTTGCCGTACAGTATTGGTGATGATTACATTTAACCTTATTAGATTCTCACTATACCGTCTTACTTTGCCGTACAGTATTGGTGATGATTACATTTAACCTTATTAGATTCTCACTATACCGTCTTACTTTGCCGTACAGTATTGGTTATGATTACATTTAACCTTATTAGATTCTCACTATACCGTCTTACTTTGCCGTACAGTATTGGTTATGATTACATTTAACCTTATTAGATTCTCACTATACCGTCTTACTTTGCCGTACAGTATTGGTTATGATTACATTTAACCTTATTAGATTCTCACTATACCGTCTTACTTTGCCGTACAGTATTGGTTATGATTACATTTAACCTTATTAGATTCTCACTATACCGTCTTACTTTGCCGTACAGTATTGGTGATGATTACATTTAACCTTATTAGATTCTCACTATACCGTCTTACTTTGCCGTACAGTATTGGTGATGATTACATTTAACCTTATTAGATTCTCACTATACCGTCTTACTTTGCCGTACAGTATTGGTGATGATTACATTTAACCTTATTAGATTCTCACTATACCGTCTTACTTTGCCGTACAGTATTGGTGATGATTACATTTAACCTTATTAGATTCTCACTATACCGTCTTACTTTGCCGTACAGTATTGGTGATGATTACATTTAACCTTATTAGATTCTCACTATACCGTCTTACTTTGCCGTACAGTATTGGTGATGATTACATTTAACCTTATTAGATTCTCACTATACCGTCTTACTTTGCCGTACAGTATTGGTGATGATTACATTTAACCTTATTAGATTCTCACTATACCGTCTTACTTTGCCGTACAGTATTGGTGATGATTACATTTAACCTTATTAGATTCTCACTATACCGTCTTACTTTGCCGTACAGTATTGGTGATGATTACATTTAACCTTATTAGATTCTCACTATACCGTCTTACTTTGCCGTACAGTATTGGTGATGATTACATTTAACCTTATTAGATTCTCACTATACCGTCTTACTTTGCCGTACAGTATTGGTTATGATTACATTTAACCTTATTAGATTCTCACTATACCGTCTTACTTTGCCGTACAGTATTGGTGATGATTACATTTAACCTTATTAGATTCTCACTATACCGTCTTACTTTGCCGTACAGTATTGGTGATGATTACATTTAACCTTATTAGATTCTCACTATACCGTCTTACTTTGCCGTACAGTATTGGTGATGATTACATTTAACCTTATTAGATTCTCACTATACCGTCTTACTTTGCCGTACAGTATTGGTGATGATTACATTTAACCTTATTAGATTCTCACTATACCGTCTTACTTTGCCGTACAGTATTGGTGATGATTACATTTAACCTTATTAGATTCTCACTATACCGTCTTACTTTGCCGTACAGTATTGGTGATGATTACATTTAACCTTATTAGATTCTCACTATACCGTCTTACTTTGCCGTACAGTATTGGTGATGATTACATTTAACCTTATTAGATTCTCACTATACCGTCTTAATTTGCCGTACAGTATTGGTGATGATTACATTTAACCTTATTAGATTCTCACTATACCGTCTTACTTTGCCGTACAGTATTGGTGATGATTACATTTAACCTTATTAGATTCTCACTATACCGTCTTACTTTGCCGTACAGTATTGGTGATGATTACATTTAACCTTATTAGATTCTCACTATACCGTCTTACTTTGCCGTACAGTATTGGTTATGATTACATTTAACCTTATTAGATTCTCACTATACCGTCTTACTTTGCCGTACAGTATTGGTGATGATTACATTTAACCTTATTAGATTCTCACTATACCGTCTTACTTTGCCGTACAGTATTGGTGATGATTACATTTAACCTTATTAGATTCTCACTATACCGTCTTACTTTGCCGTACAGTATTGGTTATGATTACATTTAACCTTATTAGATTCTCACTATACCGTCTTACTTTGCCGTACAGTATTGGTGATGATTACATTTAACCTTATTAGATTCTCACTATACCGTCTTACTTTGCCGTACAGTATTGGTGATGATTACATTTAACCTTATTAGATTCTCACTATACCGTCTTACTTTGCCGTACAGTATTGGTGATGATTACATTTAACCTTATTAGATTCTCACTATACCGTCTTACTTTGCCGTACAGTATTGGTTATGATTACATTTAACCTTATTAGATTCTCACTATACCGTCTTACTTTGCCGTACAGTATTGGTGATGATTACATTTAACCTTATTAGATTCTCACTATACCGTCTTACTTTGCCGTACAGTATTGGTGATGATTACATTTAACCTTATTAGATTCTCACTATACCGTCTTACTTTGCCGTACAGTATTGGTGATGATTACATTTAACCTTATTAGATTCTCACTATACCGTCTTACTTTGCCGTACAGTATTGGTGATGATTACATTTAACCTTATTAGATTCTCACTATACCGTCTTACTTTGCCGTACAGTATTGGTTATGATTACATTTAACCTTATTAGATTCTCACTATACCGTCTTACTTTGCCGTACAGTATTGGTGATGATTACATTTAACCTTATTAGATTCTCACTATACCGTCTTACTTTGCCGTACAGTATTGGTGATGATTACATTTAACCTTATTAGATTCTCACTATACCGTCTTACTTTGCCGTACAGTATTGGTGATGATTACATTTAACCTTATTAGATTCTCACTATACCGTCTTACTTTGCCGTACAGTATTGGTTATGATTAAATTTAACCTTATTAGATTCTCACTATACCGTCTTACTTTGCCGTACAGTATTGGTGATGATTACATTTAACCTTATTAGATTCTCACTATACCGTCTTACTTTGCCGTACAGTATTGGTTATGATTACATTTAACCTTATTAGATTCTCACTATACCGTCTTACTTTGCCGTACAGTATTGGTGATGATTACATTTAACCTTATTAGATTCTCACTATACCGTCTTACTTTGCCGTACAGTATTGGTGATGATTACATTTAACCTTATTAGATTCTCACTATACCGTCTTACTTTGCCGTACAGTATTGGTGATGATTACATTTAACCTTATTAGATTCTCACTATACCGTCTTACTTTGCCGTACAGTATTGGTGATGATTACATTTAACCTTATTAGATTCTCACTATACCGTCTTACTTTGCCGTACAGTATTGGTGATGATTACATTTAACCTTATTAGATTCTCACTATACCGTCTTACTTTGCCGTACAGTATTGGTGATGATTACATTTAACCTTATTAGATTCTCACTATACCGTCTTACTTTGCCGTACAGTATTGGTGATGATTACATTTAACCTTATTAGATTCTCACTATACCGTCTTACTTTGCCGTACAGTATTGGTGATGATTACATTTAACCTTATTAGATTCTCACTATACCGTCTTACTTTGCCGTACAGTATTGGTGATGATTACATTTAACCTTATTAGATTCTCACTATACCGTCTTACTTTGCCGTACAGTATTGGTGATGATTACATTTAACCTTATTAGATTCTCACTATACCGTCTTACTTTGCCGTACAGTATTGGTGATGATTACATTTAACCTTATTAGATTCTCACTATACCGTCTTACTTTGCCGTACAGTATTGGTGATGATTACATTTAACCTTATTAGATTCTCACTATACCGTCTTACTTTGCCGTACAGTATTGGTGATGATTACATTTAACCTTATTAGATTCTCACTATACCGTCTTACTTTGCCGTACAGTATTGGTGATGATTACATTTAACCTTATTAGATTCTCACTATACCGTCTTACTTTGCCGTACAGTATTGGTGATGATTACATTTAACCTTATTAGATTCTCACTATACCGTCTTACTTTGCCGTACAGTATTGGTGATGATTACATTTAACCTTATTAGATTCTCACTATACCGTCTTACTTTGCCGTACAGTATTGGTTATGATTACATTTAACCTTATTAGATTCTCACTATACCGTCTTACTTTGCCGTACAGTATTGGTGATGATTACATTTAACCTTATTAGATTCTCACTATACCGTCTTACTTTGCCGTACAGTATTGGTGATGATTACATTTAACCTTATTAGATTCTCACTATACCGTCTTACTTTGCCGTACAGTATTGGTGATGATTACATTTAACCTTATTAGATTCTCACTATACCGTCTTACTTTGCCGTACAGTATTGGTGATGATTACATTTAACCTTATTAGATTCTCACTATACCGTCTTACTTTGCCGTACAGTATTGGTGATGATTACATTTAACCTTATTAGATTCTCACTATACCGTCTTACTTTGCCGTACAGTATTGGTGATGATTACATTTAACCTTATTAGATTCTCACTATACCGTCTTACTTTGCCGTACAGTATTGGTGATGATTACATTTAACCTTATTAGATTCTCACTATACCGTCTTACTTTGCCGTACAGTATTGGTGATGATTACATTTAACCTTATTAGATTCTCACTATACCGTCTTACTTTGCCGTACAGTATTGGTGATGATTACATTTAACCTTATTAGATTCTCACTATACCGTCTTACTTTGCCGTACAGTATTGGTGATGATTACATTTAACCTTATTAGATTCTCACTATACCGTCTTACTTTGCCGTACAGTATTGGTGATGATTACATTTAACCTTATTAGATTCTCACTATACCGTCTTACTTTGCCGTACAGTATTGGTGATGATTACATTTAACCTTATTAGATTCTCACTATACCGTCTTACTTTGCCGTACAGTATTGGTGATGATTACATTTAACCTTATTAGATTCTCACTATACCGTCTTACTTTGCCGTACAGTATTGGTGATGATTACATTTAACCTTATTAGATTCTCACTATACCGTCTTACTTTGCCGTACAGTATTGGTTATGATTACATTTAACCTTATTAGATTCTCACTATACCGTCTTACTTTGCCGTACAGTATTGGTGATGATTACATTTAACCTTATTAGATTCTCACTATACCGTCTTACTTTGCCGTACAGTATTGGTTATGATTACATTTAACCTTATTAGATTCTCACTATACCGTCTTACTTTGCCGTACAGTATTGGTTATGATTACATTTAACCTTATTAGATTCTCACTATACCGTCTTACTTTGCCGTACAGTATTGGTGATGATTACATTTAACCTTATTAGATTCTCACTATACCGTCTTACTTTGCCGTACAGTATTGGTGATGATTACATTTAACCTTATTAGATTCTCACTATACCGTCTTACTTTGCCGTACAGTATTGGTTATGATTACATTTAACCTTATTAGATTCTCACTATACCGTCTTACTTTGCCGTACAGTATTGGTGATGATTACATTTAACCTTATTAGATTCTCACTATACCGTCTTACTTTGCCGTACAGTATTGGTGATGATTACATTTAACCTTATTAGATTCTCACTATACCGTCTTACTTTGCCGTACAGTATTGGTTATGATTACATTTAACCTTATTAGATTCTCACTATACCGTCTTACTTTGCCGTACAGTATTGGTGATGATTACATTTAACCTTATTAGATTCTCACTATACCGTCTTACTTTGCCGTACAGTATTGGTGATGATTACATTTAACCTTATTAGATTCTCACTATACCGTCTTACTTTGCCGTACAGTATTGGTGATGATTACATTTAACCTTATTAGATTCTCACTATACCGTCTTACTTTGCCGTACAGTATTGGTTATGATTACATTTAACCTTATTAGATTCTCACTATACCGTCTTACTTTGCCGTACAGTATTGGTTATGATTACATTTAACCTTATTAGATTCTCACTATACCGTCTTACTTTGCCGTACAGTATTGGTGATGATTACATTTAACCTTATTAGATTCTCACTATACCGTCTTACTTTGCCGTACAGTATTGGTGATGATTACATTTAACCTTATTAGATTCTCACTATACCGTCTTACTTTGCCGTACAGTATTGGTGATGATTACATTTAACCTTATTAGATTCTCACTATACCGTCTTACTTTGCCGTACAGTATTGGTGATGATTACATTTAACCTTATTAGATTCTCACTATACCGTCTTACTTTGCCGTACAGTATTGGTGATGATTACATTTAACCTTATTAGATTCTCACTATACCGTCTTACTTTGCCGTACAGTATTGGTGATGATTACATTTAACCTTATTAGATTCTCACTATACCGTCTTACTTTGCCGTACAGTATTGGTGATGATTACATTTAACCTTATTAGATTCTCACTATACCGTCTTACTTTGCCGTACAGTATTGGTGATGATTACATTTAACCTTATTAGATTCTCACTATACCGTCTTACTTTGCCGTACAGTATTGGTGATGATTACATTTAACCTTATTAGATTCTCACTATACCGTCTTACTTTGCCGTACAGTATTGGTGATGATTACATTTAACCTTATTAGATTCTCACTATACCGTCTTACTTTGCCGTACAGTATTGGTGATGATTACATTTAACCTTATTAGATTCTCACTATACCGTCTTACTTTGCCGTACAGTATTGGTTATGATTACATTTAACCTTATTAGATTCTCACTATACCGTCTTACTTTGCCGTACAGTATTGGTGATGATTACATTTAACCCATTTTCGTACACAAATGAGATTAACTGCTTTATAAGTAAATTTGTATCACTTTTACAATACATTTATCTAATGTACCTCTTGGTTGTATTTTTCGAATTTGAATAAAGTCAGATCACCTAAAGAAAACATTTGGTTTGGTTAACTCAAATATTTATGTTGAGTTTAACTATAGCACAAAATTTTAGTCTCCTACATTGAGGCAATAAATCTGTGATCAACCAATGAATATTAGTCGCCTAACAAGTTTACACTTTCATGTTGTTCTGATGACAATACCTCTGTTACATTAATGTCCAATAAATTCTTCCCCTAAGGTGTTTAAACTTGTTTAAAATGGTTTCATGATCATTGTTATGCTTTTCGGCGTATCACCCTTATACCAAAGATTCTACGGCAAATTTTGTATGTGGTGGTTATACAACAGTAGGTTTTAGTAAGACATCTAATTTTTCTTTATATCTAATTTTTTTAATGTTTCATTTACTATCATACTATATACCCGATAACATAGTTCAGCACTCGATTTTCATACCGACAACATCTTTTGCTTTAATCGATATTAATAAAGGCACCTTATCTCAATATTGTTTTCAATATTAAAGGGAAATATTGTTTTCAATAACTAATATTACTTATAAAATTATCCTTAAGGGGTACTATTGGTTTTATAATAAATAGGATGAACTGAATGATACATAATAAAACTTTATTCACTTTATACTGATTTTGTATTCACTAAACTTACAGTACTAATACGCATGATTAAATAAACGACTTTACGAAGGAGTAATGGGAGGACATTTTAACTAGACATGTTAAGCAAAGCATTTGTATTTCTAAAAGCAGTTTGCTGTCCAGTGGTTAGAAGGGATTTCAACTGCCTAGCTCTGAAACCCCCTCCGCCCAGGCGTTCTGGATGTTTAGGAAATACTGTGGTTCAGGCTACTAAACTATCGACTCCATTACAGTATACATTTCAGTCGTAGATTAGTTACGGTAAAAATGTATATATTTTGTTATTAATTACTGTATCCATTCTATGTACCAAACTCCTGTGGATGTCTTTTTTATATTGTATGAGTAAGAAGAAGAAGGTTTTAAACACCCTTAAACACGATTTGAACCACATTACGTATTTAAAGGAGTGTTTAAATATACATATTTGAATGATTTGCCATTAAAAGTTAAAAATATGTAAATATTTTTGGATTGCATCTTTAGTGAAAAAATATTATATTTCACTACTAGTCACGAAAGTGACCTATTTGGGGGCAAGATAGCATTTTACGTGTGAGGCGAAGCCGAGCGTTAACAATTCTAGCCCCAAAATAGGACTCTTGTGAACGATACTTTTCGTAACAATGCAAATAACCACACTACATTTTTTTTATCAGATATTTCATAGTTTAGTAATTTTCCATAAGTAAACACAACACGGTTTTACAATTAATGTTATTGTTAAAATCAGGTGTTTGAACTTAGAATCTGAAATACAAATAACGAAACCATACTGGCGCTCCTGTTGGGAAAAACTGAAACAATTGTTTAGTACAGGAAGAGTTTTTTTTGGGGATAGGCAAAGTATTGTTTAGGACAGTAAAAGTAATGTTTGGGACAGGCAAATTCAGCTGATCATTATATGTCTTGTTACAAGGAAATAGATAACCTTAGTAGATCTCAGCTGCATGGTAATGGGCTATTTTCAAATACAAAATGCTCGAAAGATATTAAATTGTTAAGTTGTTTCTTAATACACCTATAAAAAAAACACAGATAACGTTTGATACCATCGATGACTATATTCGACACTTGCAACACATTGTTTTCTCATAAATCTCTTTCACAAATATTCACTCACATATAATATCATAGATTTAAGCTTCCTTGAAAAATGTTCCACAAAAAAGAGTATATTCTTTAGACTTATACCCAAATATATTTTAAAGGTGAATGTTTTATTGTTGCAGTAAGTCATACTTATTGCATGATTAAGCAATACGTATATCATACAACAATAAGGTTTATTATATTATAATTAAAACGTGAGTATAACAACATACAAATATAGCTCCTCATATTGCGATCCGCTGCTACATTACAATGTAATAGTTAGTCAACTATAAAGTGAAACAGCGTGTACCGGTGCTATAAACCTATGAAGTTTCCCTACATTTTGTATGAACTTTAATTCTGATATGCAACTGAACACAGTAACAAGAAAGAGCGGTACTTTATTCCGGTTAAAAGCAAATAAATTATATCATCCCATATTCCAAGTGAACTTCTTTTTTCTTTACATTTTAAGATTGTCCCTCATCAAAACCAACTATTTGTACTTGTAATTCATATTTTTCCAAAATGTTCTCTTTAATGTGAGAGACTTTAGAAAACTGTTGAACTGATTAAGTATTAAATCATTTGAAATATTTTTGCTCCATATACCGTGTGTCCAAAACCAAAATTATAAAAATAAACTATATATTTATTTCTTGGAACAGGTAATACAACGTAAGATAATCTGGACCTTCTCTAACATTGAATACTTTTTTGACATCCCAAAATTCGGAAATTGGCTTATGTATACAGGAAATTAGTTTTATTTCATAGTAACGTCTTAATTTTTATCTAAGTTTCAGATTTTACGTAACAATATAAAGTTGTAACCCAAACATTTGTTTGAAAAAGCTGACTTTTTGCCTCAAATTTACAAAATATCGATTGTAGGACTAAAGACTATAGGAGGTACTTGTAATGATCAGTGAAAAAATAAAATGATGGACAAAGACATCTGGTAAAAATAACTACAGTTGGTAATGTTAAACGTGGACCTAATTTGGTAATTTACGTTTTAATTACTTTTGGCTTTATCTTATTGCCAGGCATATCATTTGATTTGTTTCAAGCATCCTTGAAAATTAAATTGACTTCAAATGTTATGTTAAAGTAAAAGTTTTTTTTTAGGTGGCCTGTGTTTGTAAATGTGGGTAAACATAGGTTTACTCTCTTCATTAGAATATATCATAAACGATTGTTGACAAAAAATAACCAAGAAGAAAATACCAATATTTTATAACACAAAATATAATATTATATTAACTGTGGAGGAAAATAATCGTTTTACAGTCACCCTTTGCTGTTTTTTATCCACTATTACCATTGTGTTGGGTTTAGTTGCAACTGACCAAAAATACTGAACTATTACTTTTGAGGCTGTTATAATGCACTTTTAGTCCCAATATATAAAACAGGTGTTACCAAAGAGAACCTTAAATCATTCCAGCCTATCATTATTATAGTCTTAGGTTTCACTAACCATATTTATCAAAAATATGTAGACTGATTAATACAAACTGTATCTAAAAATTGTATTACTTTTTGAACATGCAGCACATTTTTATTTATGGCTTATAGGAACTAAATAAAAATATAAAACGAGTGTTCTCATAAAATAAGTAACAACGTGGGAAACGTTCCTTGTTCTCTGATATGCAAATTCAGAGGTCGTCTTATTTGTGCAAGGAGATTGTGGGACCTACTTTGCATGCTCGTTTATTTCGTGTGTAAATATTTCAAGAGCCACACACATTTTACAGCATATGTAGGTGTGAAGTTTTTCTTCATTATGTAGGTAGAAATCCCTTTTAATCCCTTTCAGCTTCAGCAGATAACCTGGAATCTCGTGTGCAAGTGTGAAAGAACATTTTAGTGTTTTAACTGTTTAGGAGTTTTCATAAAAGTGAAATTTTGATTGTGAACAATTTCTATTTATAGGTAAAAAGCGTTACATTACTTGAGGTGTATTCTAAATATAATAATATCGTGAGAATATCAAAGTAAAGTTTATTTGATTTGTTATTTTTGTAATAGCAGAAGTATTTATCTGCCTTTTTTTAATCATGGTTTTATTAGTCAAATTTAATTGAGATACTTGAATGTAAATTCTCAAATTTATAGTAATTTAATTTTAGTAAACAAATTCAATTTACCTTGGTAAGTATTGTTTTTTGTTCCCATAGTTTAAAAAATTAATAAAAATAATGAAGTTCTCTAGGCTTGGATGATTAATTGAACGTTGGTAGTGGTATCTCTTCAATGATGTATGTCAAATATTTTTTTCCGGAAATTTCATATTCTGTACATGTCACTTAACATAATGAGTAGTCACTTAAAAAATATTAGTATTTAATAAAAAAAATAAAATTTGCAAACCAATTATTTGGTTAAAAGCAGTGAAACTACATAACCTTAACCAAGTTTTACAGCAGACAGAAATATCTCTCTTTCTCTCTCTCTCTCTCTCTCTCTCTCTCTCTCTCTCTCTCTCTCTCTGGCGTTGCCACTTTCAGACTCTGCACGATGCCAGACACGTATTTCCACTGCAATTTTGTTTCCTCAGTTGATATTTGTGTCACGAAGCTGTTGTCTTTTGAGTAATCTTAGTTTCATAGTGTTTTAAATTTGTCTTTTATTAACTTTTTAACATCAAATTATTGAGCTAATGTGTTACGTTTATAACATTTGTAGTTCTCAATTTTGAAAATCCATCAAAACTTTAATTTTTTTTCCCAATTATTAGGCCATATAAATATTATTCCCAACCTCGGTTTGTTGATCGTTTTGCAATAACATCATTTTTTATCTAAAACTCCAAGATTAGTTTATATTGAGCCCGTTATACCTTACTTTTTATCTTAGTTAATATTTGTATCTTTTGTATTAAAGATATCGTGACGTAAAGTACGTACGGTTTCGTTGTACTTTAAAGTATCTACATAGATGTGGCCAGGGAAAAATTAATATCAATAAATTAGCCCTTGGTTCAGCCAAATGGTGTCATACTCAGAACTAAGGTGAAAAGTACTGAAATTGTTTTTTAGGTAGAAAAAATCTAAAACAATCTTCTTCAGTTAGGACCCCAGTAGTTGTTTGAGCGTATACATTATTTTTTGTAGTGGAAATAAAAATGTTTCTGTATGTACAAGGAAACCTACACAGTCTAAACTCAATCAACATTGAACATTGCATATCAGTTAAATTAATTAATTTAAAACTTTCCTATTAAGTATTAAGAGTTAGTTTTAATTTTTAATATGCAAAAATCTTTAATCAATCGGCCCTAGTTTATAAAGTGTAATTTGATGGGGAAAATTATGAACTTAAAAACTGTAACTAACAATCATTATAAATGAGATTTATTTTAAAGAATAAAAATGTACCGGGTGTCCCACGAAGAGGTTTAAACGTTTGATTTTATATTACGTGCCCATTCATGCACCGAACTTTTTTAAACTTTACACAGTTTACAAAGTAGGTTCTAAAAATATTCTGGAAAAATTTCAGCTCCCTAACCTTAATAGAAACAAAATGGCGGCATATTGAAAAATTTACCAATTTGCTTCCTATAAAAACTACTTTCATGATTTATTATCTGATTTGTTTACTACATTGCGGTTCTAACGCTCATTGTTGAAGAACAGCTGTTTGATTGTAAAATTTCGCTTGAGCCATAAAAACATAACCTAACTTTCTTCGGTACTGTTTTACTGAAAGTGGAGTCGAGACTTCTTGAAGATGATCCGGACAGGAGAGTGGAATTTTGTTCTCGTATCATTGAATACCATGAGTCAGATCCTGATTGGCATACTCAAATAATTTTCTCAGACGAGTCCACTTTCTACCGCAATGGTGTTGTAAATAGGCATAATTGTAATTATTATAATACCGTCAATCCCCACATTCTTGAAGAGACTCCAATTAAATCAAAAGGAATTACTGTTTGGGCGAGTGTCAGTTGTAACGGCGTGTTATCTTACGACATTTCAGACAATACAATGACTGGGATTAGGTATGCACGAGTTTTAAATGAACAGGTCTTGCCCCATTTGACGGTACCAGAAATGAATCAAGCAATCTTTCAACAAGATGGTGCTCCACCTCATTTTGCAAATCCTGTCAAGCAATTACTAAATGGCAACCTTCATGGCCGTTGGATTGGTCGTGGAAGTGATTTTTTAGATTGGCCACCCCGATCACCTGATTTAACTGTTTGTGACTTTTTTTATGGGGTTATTTGAAGGAACAAGTTTATACCCATAGCTTCAATAATGATGAGGAACTAAAACGATCAATAGAAGAGGAACTTCTCCGGATACCGCGCAGTTTCTTTGTAAGAGCTTACGAATCATTTGTTACGCGCTGTTATCAGTGTGTTGCTGTGGATGGGTTACAGTTTGAATAATTTTGGACTTTAAGGTTTTCCATTAGGCTATGTTCTAGTTCTTTTATTTAAAAGTCATATTGCCCTAGAATGTAACAATAAAAATATTTTATAAAACCAAAAACACCTTTTTTAATGTTTTTAAAGTATCGTTTTTCAATATGCCGCCATTTTGTTTCTATTAAGGTTAGGGAGCTGAAATTTTTCCAGATTATTTTTAGAACCTACTTTGTAAACTGTGTAAAGTTTAAAAAAGTTCGGTGCATGAATGGGCACGTAATATAAAATCAAACGTTTAAACCTCTTCGTGGGACACCCGGTATATACTGTATAATGAAAAAGGAGCAGAAAAATACAATTTTATTTTGTTTTGGATATAGTTTCTTAAATCTTTTTAACATTTAATATAGGTTTCTAAGTAAGGATTTTAAAGGACTTAAATAATTTATATTTACCTTATTACTAGTTTATTTTGTAAAACAAGGAATCACATTATTGCTGTATGTTTTCTGAAGGGAATTGAAGCAATAAGAACAATTTATGAATGAAAAAATAAGTAGTTTTTAAAGTTAAACTTGATGCTATGGTTTTACTAAGATATTTTAAATGTTTACAGCTGGTTCATGTTTGTTTATTCAGAAAAAGTATTTGTTTACTACAACATGTTTCTATAATAAGACGGATTCGAATATGTAAATGACCAAAAACTTACCAAACCAACAAATATATGTTTAAAGAAACAAAACCCTGCACTTTATGTGATTGTTCTACCCCATCTAAATTTAGAGTATAAGTTAAAATAGGAATTAAAAATGTTATATACTACATTAAAACCATTTAGAACCTTAAGACTTCCGTTGAGCAAATGAAGTGTCCTCAAGGAGGAATAGATTTCATTTAAAAACTATATCAGTAATTAACCGGCAAAGAGTCGTTGCAAAATTTAATTAGCGGGAATGGGTTTTTGGATAAAATTATTGCCAAAGTTTTAAACTCAATTATGGGTCACCCGAGACCTTTTAATGTTTGTTAGGACCCTTAAGCATATCATATATTTTTAAGAATATAACTGTTTTAGCCATTTTATTATTAGGATTTTATTTTAAACTGAAAATTTAAGTTGTAACGATACAGCTCAAAATTCAGTTTCTAACTATTATAAATAACATTTAACCAAAATCTTTCACAGTGTAAGGGTGATATTTGATACAATAGGTTAAATGTCCTAATTTACAAATGAAAATTTCTTTGAAAATGTTTTAGAAGGTGATATGTGTATTAGATGTATTTACAATTACAATTTATAACAAAACAACGCTTTAAATTAAAAACACTTTCTATATAACTTTACCGACCTCACAAGAACAACCTCAGGATGTGCATGCGATAAATGTATAATAACAGGATGTAATAACAGGATATACAATAGATTACAATTGTTAATGAATTAACTCCAGACTTTTTAATAATTCCAAATATGTTCGCAAGATTTGTATTTGAAATACACGATACAACATTTTATTATAATTACGGAAAATGAGAAAATATGTATAACAATTCTATGTTCACAATAACGATAAAATGCCTTATTCTAATTAAAACAATAATTATGTTGGTGTATCCTTACTTGGTGAACAACATAAGAAACCCTTTGAGAAACACACTTTTAGCGATTTATGCACGAGCCTTGGTATTAAAATAATTTTGATTATTATTGGTTATCATAAATAAATTACAACAGGCACTAAATGGCGAATAGGACTAGCACCTAGGATTTAACAAAAATTATACATTTTAGTTAGCCATTTTAAAGTCCTGTATTTTAATTATTTAAAGATACTTGTTTATAAAATAGTTGTACATCGTCAAATTATTGTGTATGTAACATTTGTTTACGTTTTAATGTATATTGCAGTTATATCTTTTCCAGTTATAATATTCATACTTTTACCCAATTAATCCGACATAAATTGAAACATTGACTTACTAAACTATGCCAGACATGTACTGTTTGGAATTTCATTGTTCTAAAACAACAGGTATTGTTGAAGTTAGAAACAACACTGTTTGCGATTACCAACCCATAGCATATAAGCATTGGTGTTTGGATAAGCACACGCAAATAGACAGCTTTTATTCATACTACATACTTCTCAGTGAATTTCCTTTGGAAAGTGAACTATTATTATAACCTGCACAGTGAAACTAAAGCCCGGGACCACCATAGAAGTTCCTAATGTGACCCCCTGAAAAATTTTATATTAATATATGTGTGTGTTTGCACTCTAGCGGTCGCATTTTTTATCCGATGAACTTAAAATTTGGTAGGGATGTTCCTTTCTGTAATCAGTTGGACAAGCACGTTGGGAAACACAATCGGAAAACTCTAAACCCCTTTTTTGGAGATTAATATTTCAAATTTCGAGTTTTTGGGCCCAAAAAGGGTAAAAAAGCCCCAGATGTAAAATTAATGCATGTAAAAATACAGAAATTAATACGACGAAATTTCTAAGCCCTCTCTTGTCATTCTCGCATAAATAGTTACCGAGTTATTAAAGAAAATGTGTTTCGACTAAACACAGTACGTTGTCTTATGGGGGGTTTACAGTAGAAAAGCCTGTTATTTCTTTGTTAGAGTACTTTTACCATTTCCAGCAACTCACACCTACTTTCAAGCCTGACTGGACCTTCTCCTAACATTATAATTCGCAAAATTGTATTCCCAGCTTTGCAGGTAAATGAAACCAGGAGCATCAGAAAAGCCAAAAAAATCAATGTTTTCAGATTTCAACAAAAATTGGAATACATATATATTTTTACACAGATTTTGAGTTTAAAAAGTTTTTTGTGGAAATTCACTCCCCTCACGTCAGCGTGCTGCGTGCGAACTCGTTTTATTATAAAGGTGTATATAAATTAAAGATTTGTATAGATTGCATATAAATAATCAGTTTACCCATTGTATTTTTAAATACCCCTGTCGCAGCAAACCTGCATACTCAGCGAATTTCCAATGAATATACAACATAACACATTAAACCACTTAACAGGATTCATAATAAATATATTCACAAACAAGCAATATTTAAAAATTAATTATTCTCCATAAGAATAACATTGAGGATGAGTACGCAGGTTTGCTGCAACAAGGCATAAGAAATAATCGGTTTTTATGCAGATATAAATAGAACTCATCTTAGTGAAGTCACTTACCAATTTTCATCCATATACATTTATAAATAAGCGTAATGTAACATTTTAAGTATTTTCCATAAGAATAACAAGGGGACCAAGTACCTAGGTTTGCTGCTACAGGAACCATAGGCGAAACATTTTTTTTTGTGAACAGCAACAAACCACAACCAGATGAAGCCATATACCAAATTTCGTCAGTTTATGTTCATAAATAAGCGAGATATACAATTTTTCTTTTTCTCCATAAGAATAACATTAGACAACGTACTGTGTTTAGCACTTTCAATATCTCGGTAACCAATTGACGTAGAGCAATGATCAAAATACCAAATTGTTTGTTTGTTTAAGCTGAATTGAATGGTATAAATAAAAATATCATTTAAATCAAATGTACATGTGAAAACCCAAAAAACACATTTTTGGGGTACAAAACCCCCCCAAAAAAACCCTTCGGATGGTGCGATTCATCTGGTTTTCGAACTCGTTCAAACAAATGGTACTTTACACATTTTTACCCAATTTCAATAAGATCGGAACTTTTTTACGAGAGTTATAGTGCTTACGGACACACACATATATATATATATATATATATATACATATATAAATATTTGAATGAATGGTGTTTTTGGCATCTGGGGACCTCAAAATGAAAAGTTATCATGGTCTCGGGCTTAAGTCTTACCATGAGACCTACGGTAATAGCTTCTTCCCTATAGGAGAAATTCTCTAAAATAAGGTCAATTAACTCAGAAACAAATTTTTTATTTTCCCTCAATCACAGAATATCGAAAAATAATACAAGCATCTGGAAGCCAAGGCAAAAAAGGTCAGTATGATACTTGACAATGTTTTGTGCGCAGATAAACAAATTTACTTTAAATTTAATACCATTTTATTTGTAACAGTAAAAACAAATCCAGGAAGCCATACTACACAACGTGATTCGTTTGTTTGTTTGGATTTTTTCCTACAATATATATTCAACGCATACGATATATTATGTTTAAAAGTGTTTAATAATACATTTAACAAATAGACTTAAAACTAAATTGACTGCTGATTTATAAATACTTGCAAGGAGTGATCCATCTTGAATCAATCACGTGATAGGATAACGGAGACTGAACTACCTCCAGGGAGGAAAATAAGAGATCTAATATTGTATAACGCTTTTCACACATGTTGATGGAGTGTTTTCGAATAAAGACTACAAAATAACCGAACAGACGATAGTAATACCCTTAAACCTCCAACATAAAAACAAAGTTATAATAGAACAAAATGAGAACAGTAAGGTATTAGTGCGGAAATTTGCAATAATTCTAAATGTATATGATGGTAAATTAAATAAAAGTACATTATTTAAGCAAGTAATTTAATAATGTATTTTTGAATCTCATAATAGCGATGTATTTGTATTTATTTTGTATTTATTTGGACTTTACCTATCGCTTCTAGGGTTTAAATGGTAATTTAATGTGTTTGTATTTTTCACAAAGATTAATATTTTCCTTAACTTTGAGAACGTTATTCACTAGTGGATGGTATCAGCAGGAATGCATAATTGCCTGTGTTATTTAACTGTCAATCTATGTTCTTAACAGCTTCCAGCTTTATAAAATTGCATTGTGATTGTTATTTTGCGGATGAAACCAATATATACATTGAACTGTATTTCAACATGTTTGTATAACTACAATTAGAGGTCGATTGTAAGGTTATATTGCTAAGTGGTAAATTAGCGTACTTCTAGATTTGATCAACAGTGTACTGAGACTCAGTCTCTCAATATAGGAAATACGACTCTTGCTTACAATGGTCCAAAACCTAACGCTGGCTATAAATATGTTTCATGCAATAGTTTATGTCCATTATCAGCTAAATATTAGTTTTTCTAGGACGCTTGAGCAATTGAAATGTTTACATAATTAGCTTAAATATATTTTGTTATTATTTACCTCTTATAAACGAGTTTTATTGACAAAGCAATTTATAAGATATTAAAGTAAAAATGGTTCTGCACCGAATAGCGCACGTTTAATATTAAAAGCTTAATAGATTCGAATATCGTGGATCTGCCACACAGCCATTGAAAAGCTCCTGTACTAATCTTCTGCCAGTACGAAGTCTTGCTAAATATGGTGCTATATCATTTAATCTAATGGTTATTTATATGATTGGTTTATATCGTCTTTTACTAACACTATCATATATGTAGGGACTTCGCATGGATAAGTATTTTCGTAAGTGGTGTAAGCGTAAAATTATTATGTTCTGCATAACTCATATAGCTACAAATTCACACGGTTATCATTAATCTGAAGGGATATTATAATGTTATAAAATACTAGCTGGCCCGACAAACGTTGTCCTGTCCTAATGTCATTGCATTTGTTTATGTCAAATACTCGTTCATTTTCAATATAAGCTCGTTCGCTTCGCTCAGTCGCCTATCGAAAAAAAATAGTTTACGTCCTAATCTCGGACCTAACGCATATTGACACAAAATTTCATAAGAAACGGTCAAGCCGTTTCGGGGGAGTTTTTTTAGAAACACTGTGACACGAGAATTTTATATTAATCCGGGAGGCGAACTAATGAGCTCATATTGAAAATGAACGAGTACTTGACATAAAATAAATTCAATGACATTAGGACAATCCAACGTCTGTCGGGCGAGCTAGTTAATAGCTAATGTGTTAAATGAATGTCTTTTAAACTTGAACTTGCACAGTGGATTCAACGAAAACAAATTTTCTCTTGATTTTGGAGCACAACGACCACCCAAATTAGTTAAGTGAAAATTTCAAACATGATGCATCTACAATGTGAAACCATAAAGACGTTTATAAGTAATTTTAATCTAAATCTGTAATAAAAGGGTTGTAAGAACTATAGAAGTGTAGAGTACAAAATTTATTTTATTAATGAAGAGGATATATCCATTAGGAAGGAAGTTTGTAAAAGCGTTATTGCTGAAATAACGGTGTTATGAGTGGTGTAAAAACTCGTTAGAGCTAATGACTCGGTTGGTTTTAAATTACTGTGAGGATCCCAAACTCCGACTGACTTCAGCTTATTTTACTGAACATTAATAAAGCTATAAAGAGTGGGAATTTGGTACGGCTAATATTATTAAAATTATAAAAAGTAATCTTTGAGCCCATATCTTTACCTACTCATAAATAAGTTTTAAAATTCTCTAATTTAGTACAATAATTATATTTGCGATAGAGAAATTATTATTTCTGATGTGATACTATTTTCCATAATAAACACCTGGTTTTAGTACAGAATTAGGCTACCACAACCATTTTTATTCATATTGTATAAACACAAATATTGTTTTATATTTTTGTACAAACTTTCGACATTGTATAAACTAGGATTCTATCACTTCACTCCACGGTGATTGGAAATAAACGAGTCCGCCATCAAACGTTCTTAAAATATTAAAAACATTTAAGCCCTATTGAAACAGACACCTCTTATAAAATAATAATATTATAAAGTAAATATTAGTAGTAAATTTAATAATATTGAGTGACTTGTTTAACAGCACATTCTAACCATTATTATTTGCCAAAACACCAAATATGGGGCGCTTTTTTACATTTTGACAAAAGGCCTAATGCCTTCGTGTACTATAAGCCGTGAGTGTATTTTAAATAAATTAAGTAAGAATAAAATATTACCTAGTTAAATTTTTAATATTAAATGTTTAAAGTGCTAACATGGATTTTATACTCTGCTAAAAGTTGAGTGTAAAGAGCAATGCAGGCTATATTGAGTGTAAAGAGCAATGCGGGCTATATTGAGTGTAAAGAGCAATGCGGGCTATATTGAGTGTAAAGAGCAATGCGGGCTATATTGAGTGTAAAGAGCAATGCGGGCTATATTGAGTGTAAAGAGCAATGCGGGCTATATTGAGTGTAAAGAGCAATGCGGCTATATTGAGTGTAAAGAGCAATGCGGCTATATTGAGTGTAAAGAGCAATGCGGCTATATTGAGTGTAAAGAGCAATGCGGCTATATTGAGTGTAAAGAGCAATGCGGGCTATATTGAGTGTAAAGAGCAATGCGGGCTATATTCAGTGTAAAGAGCAATGCGGGCTATATTGAGTGTAAAGAGCAATGCGGGCTATATTGAGTGTAAAGAGCAATGCGGGCTATATTGAGTGTAAAGAGCAATGCGGGCTATATTGAGTGTAAAGAGCAATGCGGCTATATTGAGTGTAAAGAGCAATGCGGCTATATTGAGTGTAAAGAGCAATGCGGCTATATATCATCAAATTTGTTATTTATAAAGATTGTATTGTTGTTATTTGTAAATGACACAAAAATACAATGAAGGTGGTATTATTTGTATTAAACATTACGGACAGATTTTTATTTAAATAAGGCAAGTTCTGATCATTATTTGTCGAAGATTTTCTGGTTGGTTAGAGGAGTATTTATTGTGTTTCATTAACTTTATAGGCACGAAAATTCGATATTTTAAAAGGTATTTTAATTGGATCTTATGTTTGACGAGGATGAATAAATATGCTAACAAAATGTTGTTTTTTTAAAAACTTCTGTAAATAAATTATAATAAATATCCCCGTAGCAGCAAACCTGCATACTCAGCGAATTTCCAATGCATATATATTTGTCTCAATACCACAAAAAAGCCACATATCAAGTTTCATCAATATACATTCATAAATAAACGATTTATGACATTTTTATTATTCTCCATAAGAATAACATGGCGGCTGAGTATGCAGGTTTGCTGAAATAAGGAACACTAAAAATGTGTTTTTATACAAATATCAATAAAACTCAACAAGGTAAAGCCACATACCAAGTTCTATTAATTTATGTTCATAATTAAACAAGATAACACTTACTTATTCTCCATAAGAATAACATGGGGTATGCAGGTTTGCTGTTACGGGAACTATCGGCCAAAAAGTGGGTTTTTGCAAATATCAATAGACCACAATGAAATGAAGCAATATACCAGGTTTCGTATGGATGCGTTGATAAATAAGCGAGATATACAATTTTTCTTATCCTCCATAAGAATAACATTGGACAACCTACTGTGTTTATCACTTTTAATATCTCAGTAACCAATTGACGTAGAGCAATGATTAAAACATCAAATTTTGTGTCTTTTTAAGCTTATTCCAATAAAAACAAATAAAATTTAAATTTTTCAAAAATAATATGTTTAAAAATCAAAAACCCATTTTTGGGGTACAAAACCCCCCCAAAATACCCCTTCGGATAAGTCGATCTGTCTGGTTTTCAAACTTAAAGTCATAAATGCTGCTTTACACGTTTGCACCAAATTTCATTAAAACCGGACCTTTTTTACGAGAGTTATCACACCCACGAACACACACACACATATATATATATATATATATATATATACAGTTTCGAACGAATGGTGTTTTGGGGGTCTGGGGACCTCAAAACGAAAAGTTATCATGGTCCCGGGCCTAGGTCTTACCACGCCGACTACGGTAATAGCTTCTTCCCTATAGGGGAAATTCGCTAAAAACTATATTAAGTTGATTAAACTGCAAAACTTTAAATGCATATATATTTTAGCTTTATACGTGTTTAATAAACGTTTTCAAACCATGTAATTTTGATTTTTGCCTATTAGAACTTGACGTTTGTGATGATTTATTTATTAGTACATGGAATACAAAGTATTAAGTATTTAGAGATTATTATTAAATAGGTTATAATCAGAACAAAGAACCTGTTATTATACATATTTTACTTCATAAACACGCCTTTGTTCCACCCATGTCAAGACATAAAGTGATCTCTACTCCAGTTAAACTTATGGCAGTTATATTAAATAATTTTAGGTTTTAATGATATATTCTCCTTATAACTTATTTTTCACTACACTATAATTTTATCAGCTGATTTTGGAACGTCATTTGAAAAATGTAGCGTTCTGTGGCCCAAGCGACGAAGGTTTTTCACCCTAGGCCTGAAAACCAGCAACCATAACAACGAATTCTGTTCTATTGTATTCTGTTTATTGTATTTTTTACATTCATTTTCGTTTATCTAGATGATTTCGTTACGTTAGAAACACTTAAGAAACATGTTAACATTTATTTTCATTATTACAAGATTTTAGTGTTGATTTTATGGTGTAGTATGGGGGGAAATTGAATTCGCATCTCGGCCTCATTTTTGGTTCTTGGTGGGATCATACTTTTTCAATGTACGATGAAGTATCGAATTGATATTGCGCTTTATATACCCAAATAAAATGTTGTAGTAGAGAAGTAATGGTAGATAAAAAAGGCGTTTTCCAACATTTTAATAATAAATAATAACAAAGATAAAGCTTGTAATTATTTCAAGATGCTTTTATCGATATCGTTATAACAAATTAAAATTTTAAGATGGAATTTATAATTAGTGATTTAGAATACACTACGTAAACTTAAAATATAAAAGATCACTTAAAATTTACGTTTTAACTTAACAAAATATTATACTTGTTGAAATATAAATTATTTTAATCTTAAACATTTGTGTATTACTATAAGCATAACAGTTAAAGCTAAACTAAAAATATTACGCAAATAAACTAATTTTATACGTTTCCATTTGCATTTAAAAGATGCCAATGTAAATGGAAAACATATCTTCTACACGTTGTAATTGCGCGTGTTAGTTGTTCTAGACATGTTGAATAACTGTTGAGCATATCATCAGATCCACACTGATAATAATTTGTATGGGTTTAACATTTTCTTAAATTCCGAAAGCAAAGATAATCTTACTTATTCCAATATATTTACAAACTAAAATAACAATATCACTATCTATATCACTATGAATCTTATCCTATTGGTGATTCATTGTCTGACCTAAACGTACCATGAAGATTAGTTAATAAAACAAAATCTTAAGTAATATTTTGCTCCTGCAATATATTCAACCGAAAGCGAAACAAAGGAAAACCATCGGGATGGAATCTTGTTTTTGTAGCTTAGTTTTAAATCAAACAAAACACTACGCAGAGATGTGCTTAAGCTTGCCCGGCTTCCTTATTTTGTAATCAGAGATAATGAGATTGTGTGGAGTTAGTTCTGTGAAATTCCAAGTCGTTATTACAAGTTAATGGGAATACAAGGCGTAACTCTATAAACCCATTTAGTGTATTATACCTGTAGTAAGTGTAGTAAGAGTATTGTAATACAAATTGATTTAGACAGCAGTGTATTAAGAAAATATAAAGTACAAATCTACAGTTGGTATCCATTTAAAGGGAAATATAGGCTACATTAAAATAATTTGATATTTCTAAATAAAAAAATAAACAAATACTAAAATATAGCTTGTTTTTATCTTCAATTTCCTATAATATCGCCCTTCTATTTATAAGGGAAGCAGGTACAATACACCGTAGCTCCATCTAAACAGATAGCCAACACGCCGATCTGTGAACCTAAGCCAACGATTTTCATTAATAGAGTTGGCAAAGAGCCGTTCTTTACCCCACTCTTTTTATCTCTCCCACTTTTTCCATTTACTATTACACTTTTTTCCTTGTAAAAATCATAATCAGTGTAATGTATAATATTTACTGTTTGTATTATTTATATTTCGTTTCTTTATCTGTAAATCAATTGCAATATTAAAGAAAATATTACTATTTTAATTATACTATCAGGAACTAAGCATCATCATATCGGACCCTATAAAGGGCGAATTAAATATGTGTATAGTTTAAATTTTAAATATAACTAAGAAATTAAAAAATAAAAATACATTTGAATAAATATTATTGGATGTTTTGTTATTTTAATTAAGTTCCGTAGTGTAAAGGTGATCAGTAAATTACATTTAAATCAATAATTCGTAGCACGTATATTCTTTTCATGTTGATAAATTTCTATAATATAAAGATATAATAACAAGATTTATGATTAAATCAGAACCTAAAACACAAAAACGTGTGAAGGAGTATCAGATCAATACGGGAAATAATATTATAAAGAAATTGTAAAAAACATGAATTTAAATGCATTTGATTTGCTTTGTTAATATTTGTTATTCTACTTCAAAAATTGTATTACTCCACAAATTCCATGAAAAATATACACGCTATTTTAAGAAATAAATTCCCTTTTCAATAAATAAATAACTATTTTATACAGTCATTTAGACATTTACATGCAATGGACAATGTCAATTTCAAATCTAAATATATGGTAGGAACAAGCCTACAAACATGCCATAATGCAAGCTAAGACATATTTTAAATAATTCAAATTCATCATCGAGCAAGGAAAATTACAATGCAAATTTTCATGCAACAAAAACAATCTTCACAAACCCCCTCCACATACCCCTCCAACTGTACCCCTGTACATACCCCTCCAACTGCATAATATTATGTAGGTTTGTGCAGTCAGGTATACCGTGAGTAAAGGTACCCGTGTTATAGTTTAATTACGATAGTATTTTATTACAATTAGTGTCATTTTCCACTATAATTAGTTGTTTTCATTGTTTTTTCATTCATAGCCTTTTTTTGTAAAATAGTCCTACCACTTCAAGAAAAAATTACTGAACAATAATCATATAAGTATATTAGTTAGGAATATTTTTGCTGCATCAAGCTATACAGATATCATGATTATTATCGTATTAAAAAAGGTGACGTTAGTATTTCTTATTAAATGACCGGTGTATTAAATGCACTAACTGTAAAAAATCATTTATTTCTTATTATAAAAATATCAAGGACAAACAGAGGACAAAAAAAGATATTTAATTAAATTTTATTTTTATATCTATACTATAAATAAGCTGTGATTTATAGTTGGTAAATCGCATTGCTGACTGGAGATTAACGGCTTACAGACTCTAAAAGCCTTTATCGGTTATTACGAGCCATTTGGTCCAAATGGAAGGATCTGTAAATGGTATCAAATATGTTGTCTGATATACAGTTCAGTCTGAAGAAAGGACACCATAAATCCATAAACATTAATTTTATCTTTACTCAGCTTACAGAATTACATTTGTATAGGAGAAATACAAACATCAACACATATTCATACAATAATTACGAGACCAACTTACTGTTAAGACTCAAAAGGTTTCACCTTCCCGATGATGTTAGGGATCTCACTTTATTATGTTAAGAATCAGAGGACTAAACACTCTCCAATACAATAATTTTCGGTATAAGATTTTCTAACAAACAGTTTTATTTTATTTCATGTTGTAACTTATATAATGTCGGGTGGATGCTATATAGTAATAAATGTTTTGATAGATATCGATGTACAATGTTATAAATGTGCTGTGGTTATTTATCCCTTCCTTTAGAGATAAATTATCCAAAAATTCATTTTTAATGCATGTTGTTTACGTGGTATATCGAGTAGAGTTTGTTATAAATTTAATTTAATATAGCAGTATGAAGATAATCCCTTATACAATTTACTGCATTAAACTTTGATGTGAATTAATGAACTAATGTACACAGTTGTCATAGAGTAAACATGTTCCTTATAGGAAAGACAGGGAACTGAGTATTCTAATTTTTACGAGGTCGAAAGGTCTTGGTGGTTCAGAAATGTTGTATCTGTGGAAAATGGGGAAATACGGTAAAACCTATGAGGTATCAGAAGAACATGTAAAATAAAAATAGTGACATCAATTGACGACCGTTATTTGTCTCGAAATCATAACAACGAATAGAAATTGTTTATATCATACGCTCTTTTATAGGTTTTTCCACACAGTTGTACTGGTATACAAACAACATTGGAAAAATTAGAAAAGTTTGTATTTGGAATTTGCCAAAACTCGGTGTTGTCACTCGAGTTTGGCAAATGTTTCCGTAATGTAGTTACGAAGCATGTTGGTCTGTACAGCGCTTACCGAGGGAACTGAACTTTGGTGCTGGACAAACATTTAACTGTTGTTTTAAACCATCCATTCCGTTCCATGATTGTGTAGGTATAGAATAATAGAATTTATAGGTTGAAGATATATTGTACGATTAAAACTTTAATGAAGAAGTTTTTTATTTACATTGTTAGATTTTCAACTAATATAGAACTTATAATTTAGTTTAACTTAACTTCTCAATTTCTCTTCATTGCATCACCAATTAACTGTTTTATGAATTACACAATTTATTTTTACAAATCATTACCTTATTTCCATAAGTTAATCTATTCATCAATTAATACAATTAATCAGACAAACTCGGTGTTTAAAAGGGATAGTACGTAACACGTAAACTTATTGATTTATACCAATATGGATAAATTAATTTACTTACATGGTTAATATTTATTTACCTTTATTTGATATTTAATTGTTTATTCAAATAGTTTATAGTTAAAGCTGTAGCACCTTTTATAAAAAGTTTAATAAACATGACCATTATCACAACTTAAGTCAACTTGGTTCTCTATATCCACCAGCTGCTTATGGAAAAAGTTAATTACATTAATAAACATCTCTCTACAAGACCTCATTCAAATCTGCATAACACAGGTTGTTTTAATGTTGATACAAATCTAAATAGTTTAATCAGATACTGATTAAACTCAGTGATTACCTACCAGTCTGAGTTACAATAACGTAGTTGGAACAAAAACATATTATTGTGATATATGTTATCCTACATCCGCAAGTCATTGTGGTTCTGACCCATATCAGTCGGTTGTCGTATCGCTACAGAGTTGTGTGTCTGGGTTGTCTCCGTGGTAATCTCTTCATTTCACGGTCCATTACCTCCCCACACCTCGGCGACATGGTTCTTATCAGTAGGGGGCATTAGTTCCTTCAATACCAGCAAAGGCGCGGTGTGGACGCGTGGACGCGAGGACGTCCCCCCCCCCCCCCGGCTGGCAGCAGCACGCAGGTGAGGAGCCCCCCCCCCGGCTGGCAGCACGCAGGTGAGGAGCCCCCCCCCCCGGCTGGCAGCACGCAGGTGAGGAGCCCCCCCCCCCCGGCTGGCAGCAGCACGCAGGTGAGGAGCCCCCCCCCCCCCCGGCCGCCAACGGCACTTTTCGTGATGACCTTGAACATGAGGAAAAAACTTTCGAAAATTAATAACCAGCCTATTTTTCCACCGATTCCCACGGGACTTTTTTCCAGAGTGTAGGCCTATCCCCAAGGAAGCGAATGACGTAAGAACCCCATAGATCCACCTTTAAACAAGGCCGCTATTAATTTAAAACCGCGTTTTCCTTATGGGATCTCAGCTGTTTACCAACCGATTTTGACGAAACCTCACCACATGTCGGGCCGTGACCTAAGAAAACCATCGCTTAAAGAAAATTGAAAATCCACTGTTAAACGGGTCCGCTATTAATTTTCAAACGCGTTTTCCTCATGGGATCTCGGCTGCTTGCCGACCGAATTTGATGTGACTTCGTTACACGTTGTATGTCGGCTTGAATAAACCAAACTGCGAGTGGCTCCGTGGAGTCACGTGTCGAGGCGCGTGCTGGGGCCTACGTGACTGTCCCAGCCTGTTTACTCATTAGCGGCCTTCAAGACCCCTCCGTTCTAGAAGGTTCCGGCAAGTGCGTCGCATGAGGCCTCCTCCTGACTGGAGTGCTATGTATGAGCATGTCACGTGTCGAAGCGCGTGCTAGGGCCTACGTGACTCTCCCAGCCTGTTACTCATTAGCGGTTCCGAGAATTGTTTACTACTTTCACCGCTTACTGTACGGTACGTAGCTATGTTACTTCAGTGATTGTCATTGCTTCCTTCATTCAGTTTGTGTTTGGAGCTCAGTGTATGTAGATGTTCTACTTCAGTGCTGTGCTAGTCTTTACTGAACCATATTCCGAGATTTTTTAAACGTAAGTATATGTAGCTCTTATAAGTTGTAGTGTGGAAGACTATTACATTTTCCTTTATAATAAGATTCTCATTTAAGGTATGATCGTTCAGCAATTTTGAAGTCATAATGTGTAAAGAGAGGTCTGGCCCATTAATAGAAGTTGAATAATTCGCATTATGTTTTAGGGAAAACGATTCGTTAAATGTTTGAGCGAAATAATTATCTAACATTAATATTTAAACTTTTACATATCCCAGTACACTGAGCCTTGTCGTTGTTTCTTTTCAGATGGAGACGAGTGGATTTGTAATGACCTTAGAACAGTTATGTTTTATAACGATTAAAATTAATGAGTCAAACTTTAAAAATTTAAAAATAGATTCATTTCCACTCTTCTAAAATTTTTTGAGGGAAATAAAATTAGGTTTTTGCTTTCCAAGCCTTTGTGGTGGGTGGAGAGTATAGATACCCGATGTTGCAGATGGCTGTTCCTCGTATGTGTGAGGTCTGCGGTCGCGTCTTCGCTGGAAACCTGGCTCGCCACATGGCAGCTGCTCACAGGGACCGCCATTTCGACTGCAACGTCTGCGGGAGACGCTTCGGGCGAAGCGACAGCCTGCGACACCACCTCACAGCAGTTCATCCTCCCACTCCTCACGACCAAGTGCCAGGTACGGTTTTTACATTAAACAAGAAACCGTCAGTACTAATGACTTGTTTTCGAGAGAGAGTAAACGGCTTTAGCTGAGTAAACAGATTCAAGTAGTAAACAAGGGGCTGCCAGCCTCTGTTCAGTTCCTCACCCTTGTATTACTGGGCTCAAACTGGCGTTCGAGATGAGGAAGAGGTCGTCAGGCCTCTATGCAATTCCTCACCCTTGTATTACTGGGCTCAAACTGGCGATTGAGATGAGGAAGAGGTCGTCAGTCCTCTATGCAGTTCCTCACGATCAAGCACTAGGCACGGTTTTTACATTAAACAAGAAACCAGTACTAATGACTTGTTTTCGAGAGAGTAAACGGCTTTAGCCGAGTAAACAGATTTAAGTAGTAAACAAGGGGCTGTCAGCCTCTGTTCAGTTCCTCACCTTGTATTACTGGGCTCAAACTGGCGATTGAGATGAGGAAGAGGTCACTAGGCCTCTGTGCAATTCCTCACCCTTGTATATACTAGGTTCAAACTGGTGAATGAGATGAGGAAGAGGTTTCCAGTTCCTCACCTTCATGTATATTGAGGTAACTAATAGAACTTGTTTTTCCTGTTCACAGACCATCCATGCCCGTTGTGCTCCGTCGCCCTGGCGGGTCCCGAGGATCTTCGCCACCATATGGAAGCGGTCCACGGTGCGAGCCCGTCTGCTTCAACTTCCTCCTCCTCCTCCGCAACGCCACCCTTCAGAGACCCACGGCCCGAGTGCGACGCGTGCGGGCGGCGATTCTCCCGCGAGGACCTGCTCCGGCGTCACGTGCAGCTGGTGCACGCCAACGAGGTCCGCTGTCCCGATTGCGGCGCCCTTTTCCGCAGGGCAGCGTACCTCCAGCGGCACATGGAGAGCGTCCACCGCGGCATGAGGTTCGCGTGCGCCTACTGCGACCGAGGCTTCACCCGGCGCTACAACCGGGACCAGCACGAGGCCCACAACTGCCCCGTCGTGAGGAACCTCGTTGTGGACGAGATGCCGCCCCTGCCCGTTCTGTCACCCGAGCCCCGGCCCAGCCGCGAGCCCCAGCCCGGACCCAGCCGCGAGCCTCAGCCCGGACCCAGCCGCGAGCCCCAGCCCGGACCCAGCCGCGAGCCCCAGCCCGGATCGAGCACGGCACCCGACGGGATGGTGGGTGGCGGACTGCCCGCGTTCCGCACCATCCAACGAGGGTTCCGCGGACGCCTCCTGACCTTCGGTCTGTCCCGGCCCATGGAGGACTTCTTGTCCGTGGAGGACGCGCTGGTGCTGCTGTTCGACAGCGTCCTGGAACTGCTGGCTGACGTCAGGACCCGGCACCCAAACATCAAGGTCAACATGTTCCTGGAGTGCGAATTCGCCAACGTCTACGGAGCCACCTGTCTGCGGGCCTTCAAGACGAAGAACGTGCCTCTCACCACCGCGTCCAACTTGGAGGACTTCCTGTCGGCGTCCTTTCACAAGCTGGAGGAAGAGAAGGAGCAGTGCCTGCTAGTGGGTAGCGGGTGGAGCTATCTCCGGATACGCGACCTGGAGATCCGCGTCAATCTCTACACCCCGTTGGGAGAACGCGGAGCCCAGTTCGTCCAGCTTCCCAAGACCATCTGTGAGACGCGCGCTGTCATCAACGTGCACAACCTCGATGACATGTGCTTCGCGTACGCTGTCCTGGCCAAGTTCGTCGCGCAACACCCGGAGAGGCCAGCATCGTACACACCGGACGTCATGGCTCGCTACGATTGGACCGGCCTACGCTTCCCCGTGGCTGTAAAGGACATCAAGGTCTTTGAGAGGAAGAACGCCATCAGCATCAACGTGTACGGGATCGAGCGCGCCATAGTGGGGAGACGCCCCGACGGATCGCCAAAGTTCCAGGACCGCGTGTTCCCGCTGAAGATCTGCAAGCGGGAGTTGGAGGATCACCGGGACCTGCTGTACGTGACCACCGGCGGGAACAGTCACTACGCCTACATCGCAAACATGAGTAGGCTAGTGCGTCCTCAGCTGACGTCCCACCGCGGCACCATCCACGTGTGTAAGCGATGCTTCGCTCACTTTGACAACCAGCCCAACAAGCTGCAACTGTCCGGTGCCGAGCGCCTGGAGGAGCATATGCGATACTGCACCGCCAAGGCTCCTCTTCGCCTGGACTTGTCGAAGAAGCAGCAGATCCGCTTCGCCCACCCCGAGTACACTAGGCGGGAGAGGTTCTGCATCTACGCGGACTTTGAGTGTGCTCTGCAGCCCGTCGCTGTTGACCCAGCGGAAGCGCCGCCCGGCACGAGGCCCCTGCAACTGCACGTCCCGTACGCCTTCGCCTACCAGATCGTGGACTCGCTCGGCCTGGAGGAGTTTGAGCCCCGCGTCTACTTCGGGGCTGACGCGTCCAAGGTCTTCATGGAGAGGCTCAAGATGGACGTGCTGGCGCTGTGGGAGTTCCTATTCAGCATGAGAGCTCTGCACCCTTCTCTGACCCGGCAGGAGATGGACGAGTACCTGGCAGCGACTCACTGCTACCTCTGCGGGAAGGAGTTCACGGACCAGGACGTTAAGGTGCGGGACCACAATCACGCCCCACCCTACGAGTTCCGAGGAGCCGCACACCGCTCGTGCAACCTCAGGTACCGGGAGCAGCGACACATCAACTGCTACTTCCACAACCTATCCAACTACGACGCCCACTTCGTAGTGCGCGAGCTGGCCATTGACCCCGGTGACGTAGACGTGTTGGCCCACACGGAGGAGCGGTACATCGCTTTTACAAAGCGATTCCACTTTGGCCAGCCCGGGGACAACCAACGTCAGAGCAGTTTCGCGGTGCGCTTCCTGGACACCTACAGGTTCCTGTCCATGAGCCTGGCCAACCTGGCGGCGGGACTTCCCACGGACAGGATGCGCGAGACGAGGAAGCGCTTCCCCGACGACCGGCTGTTCGACCTGGTGCGCAGGAAGGGCGTGTTCCCCTACGACTTCGTGACGTCCTACGACACACTGTACAGGACCAGGGAGTTGCCTCCCAAGGAGGCGTTCAGGAACTCCATGACCCTGGAGGACATCAAGGACGAGGAGTACGAGCACACCCTCAACGTGTGGCGAGCCTTCGAGTGTCACAACCTCAAGGACTACGCGGACAAGTACCTGCGATGCGACATCGCCCTGCTCACCGATGTCTTTGAGCAGTTCCGCGACACCTCGCTGGCAGAGTACGGGCTGGACCCCGCCCACTATTACACCCTACCGTCCTACGCCTGGGACGTGATGCTCAAGACCTGCGGTGTGGAGCTGGACACGCTGCAGGACTTTGACATGTACCTGTTCGTGGAGCAGGGGATCCGGGGAGGCATCTCTCAGGCCATCACCCGTTACGCCAAGGCCAACCACGACAGGTGCCCGGACTACCGCCCGGACGAGCCCACGCGCTTCCTCCTGTACCTGGACGCAAACAACCTGTACGGCTGGGCTATGTCCCAGTGCCTGCCGACCGGAGACTTCGAGTGGCTCAGCCGTGAGGAAATCCAGGCGTTGGACGTCGCAGCGCTGGACGCGGAGGCTGATCGAGGCTACATCTTGGAGGTGGACCTCCACTACCCCGCGCGCCTACACGACCTGCACAAGGACCTTCCCTACTGCTGCGAGACGAAGCGTCCGCCAACAGGGAAGTTCCCCAAACTGTTGACGACCCTGGACGACAAGACGCACTACATCTGTCACTACAGGGTCTTGCAGCAGGCGCTGCAAAACGGATTGGAGCTGGTCGCGGTGCATCGGGCGATCTCCTTTCGCCAGTCGCGGTGGTTGGAACCGTACATCCTGATGAACACGGAGCTGCGGAAGAGGGCCAAGACCAAGTTCGAACAGGACTTCTTCAAGCTCATGAATAACGCGGTCTTCGGCAAAACCATCGAGAATGTACGGAAGCGCCTTAACGTGAAGCTGGTGTGCACCCCGGAGAGGTTTTCCAAGTACGTCGCCAGATCCAACTTCCTGGACCGGACGTACTACACGGAGGACGTGGCCCTGGTGCATCTGTCCAAGGTCAACATCGTGTTGGACAAGCCCGTCTACGTAGGCATGACAGTCCTGGAGCTGAGCAAGTGGCTCATGTACGAGTTCCTGCGCAAGATGAAGGAGCGCTACGGTGACCGCCTCACCGTGGACTACATGGACACGGACAGCTACGTCTTTGACATCGTGTCCCAGGACGTCTACGCCGAGATGAAGGAACACCTGGACGACTTCGACACCAGCGGCTATCCGAGGTCCCACCCCTGCTACAGCCCCGTCAACGCCAAGGTCATTGGAAAGTTTAAGGACGAGTGTAACGGTCTGTCCTTATTCGAGTATCTCGGCCTGCGGTCCAAGCTGTACTTTATGGACATCGAGGACGCAGCGACAGGCGGCAGCAAGGCTCTCAAGCGGGCCAAGGGGGTGGCGAAGGGCGTTGTCAAGAACGTCCTCACCCCCGACGACTACAGAGAGTGCCTGTTTGAGGGGGTCCAAAAGCGCACCACCAACGTCCGCTTCCAGTCCCACTTACACCGGGTCTACACCGTGGAAGTGGACAAGCTGAGCCTCAGCCCGACCGACGACAAGCGGTGCGTCCTCCCCAACGGTATCCACACTCTGCCGTGGGGACACAAGGACGTCCCGCCGCTACCACCAGCTAGGAGAGATCGACCGCAGCGGATGGAGGTGGACGGTGAGGAGGAGGAGGAGGGGCAGCGCCAGGATGAAGACGAGGAAGAAGAATTCCCGGTTTAGTTTTATTATTAATTTTAAGAAAAATTGTAAATAGTATTTGTAAGAAAATATAATAGCTTTATGTACAGCATTAACCCGAGTTGTTTATTTCCTCCCTTTGCTCACTCAAAAGCCGGTAGGCTCAGAAAACTAAAGTGAAAGGCGTTATGGGCCGTTTGGTCCGAGCCGTGCAGCTTAAAAAGCCCCCGCCAACCGGGAGCGATTGGCGGCGCGTGTCGGGGGACGGTCCTGAAGGAGTTGCCCAGGAAGGAATTACTCAGCGGTTTGCTGACGCTCAAGGTTGCACCCTCGAATTGCTCAGCGGTTTGCTGATGTCCGAGGGGTCTCGTGACGCGCCCTCTTTGGCGACCTTCACTGCCGCTTGGCGGGGGCTCAGCCAGTGACACGCGCCGCTGGTATATAAACCTGAGGTCCAGCCCCGCTGCCTCAGTTTTGCTAATTTTTTAAATTTAGTAAGGAGAAAGGAGAAATGAAAACACAAGCTTTATCATTATGAGGCATGTATTGTACAGTAATAAGGTTACATACACATACTACAAAAAAACCTTACAAATTAGTTTTAAGCGAATATGGAGTGGAAGAGTCTGCGGACGAGAGCGTCGTTGGCGGCGGGAGCGGCAGGGTCGAAGAGCTGGACGTAGTCGCTGAGTGACGTGCGGAGAACAGCCCGGCAGTACAGGTAAGTGAGGCAGTAGTAGCCGCAAACAGAAGTATCGTAGCCCTGGAGCCGATACCTGTTGTAGACGTAGTGGCGGTGATGAGGATTGCGCCTCAGGAACATTTGAAAGTCGGCCTGGTATGGCGGCCTTCCGTAGCTGTCCAGGTACTCGAGTCTGTCCTCTTCCGAGCAGTAAAACGCCACCCAGTGTTCGCCTCCCTCGGTGTGTGCTACCGTGTTGGACACGATGGCGGTGAGAGGCTTGACCGGCACGTCCGGTAGTTGGTCAGAGGCGTAGACCGCAACGTTCCTCAGTCCGGGGATCTTCGCCAGGCATTCTCTGATCTGGACGGTATTCATCGTGGGCGGAAGCAGCACAGGCAGCTCGAGGTGGACGGGTCTGGACTGTCGTTAGCCACGAGCCAGTCCCGCAATACTATGCAGTTATGAAGGGCGCAACGGTTGTGGGAGCTCTTATGGTGGCGACAGCGCAGGGTCCGGTAGGTGGGCGCACCGTTGAGCGACCCACAGCCCAGATCCTCCATGTCCTGAGCGGTGGTGGTGGCGGGCTCGGTTATGAGGTGGCGTTGTACAAAGTCCCTCTTCTGCGATCCTTTGACGTAGACCAGGGGACGGTGGATGAGGCAGGAGCGCAGCTTGTCCAGCAGGGCGACGTACGCGATGTCCCCCTGGTCCCACTCCAAGCCGTGGCAGTGGCGAGTGACCCAGACGCTCTCGCGCTGTTTCTCGGAAGTCAGGAGGTCCTTACTGAAGGGCGGGCGGGCGATGTGATGTAGGAGCAGCGTGCCGGTAGTCACGTCCACCACGCAAACCTCTTTCAGTAGAAAGTCATTATCACTGTCTTTAAAACACTGCATATCCATCACCACGCTTCCGTGATGACAGCGCGCTGGCGGCGGCTCGATGTAGATCGGTGGCGGCACGTCCATCCCGTACGGCTGACTGAACTCGACTGAGCGCTGGCGGGAGCGCGCCTAGCGGGATAACCTTGGGTGCGCGCGCCGCCATCACCTAACGGTCCACGGTGACCTTGAGCGCGCGCGGCAACTCGTTTACCCGCCAAAGTCGACTGTGACGTTGCGATGACGGTCCACCTCCACGACGTTGTCTAACTCGGCGTACACTATGCAGTTGAACGCCTCCGCCAAGGCTTCGGAGAACCCAATCTCTATGCGCAGGTTACCGTTGCGCACCAGGTTCCAGTGGCTGGATTGAGAGGCCGCCATATCGGGTGTCAGATCAAACGCCATCAGGCAGTATCCGTAGGGGTACTCGTTGCGACTGACTTCGTTACCACAGTCTGAGAAATTGATGCCGGTGCCGGTGTACAGCGTGTGGTAGGCGAGCACGCACAACTCCTTACCGAACGTGTAATCCGGTTGAAGCGGCTTACATGGTACTTGCTCACCGTCTATGTACAGCGCGAAGAAGTTCACGTGGCTGTGGGTGAAGTTGAACGGGTTCTTCTTGTAGTCCCCGTTGAACGCCTGATTGCTGACCAGGCCAACTATAACGCGTTTTGGCAGTTGACCCAGAAACACACTGTCCAGAGTCTTGCTGCTGATACCGGAGGGTAGTGTGAAGGATTTCACTTCCACGCGCGTAATGGGATATTTGGCTGTGCCCGACTCCAGCGTCCTGCTGTGAGCCAACAGCACGCTCGGGTTGATCTTACAGCGGCGCATAAACAGGTTGACTTCGGCGATGTCCACTTTATAGTCTGTCACGGTTTTGGACATGATGGAGAATGAGTTCTTTGACCTGATCAGGCGAAAGCGCATCTCCACACCGTTTAACATGAACTTCTCCTGGTTGCACAGGTCAACGTGCAGATGTCCGACCATGTCCGCGTACCGGCTGGCCTTGACAAACTCCCTCCGGTTCTTGAGCCCGGCATTATCCTCCTCAGTATTGTCCATGTACCCGGCATAGTCCTCGTAGAACAACTCCGCGGTGAGGTGCGATGTCTTGGCATCACCGCCATAGGACAACAGGTTCTCCAGGTAGGCGCGATAGGCGTACGTGTTGTTCTGAGGAGACACCAGTTTGTTGTTCAGGTACAGGTCCACTTGACTGAACAGCGAGTGCAGCCAGTTGTTAATCGGACCCACCTCTTTTATCGCTTGATCACCCGTTACAGCGCTTCCATTAGCCGTTCTAATGGTAGCCTTCACATGCAGTAGCGTCTGTGACAGATCCGTGTACTCGTCCCCATGACCCGGAACTATGAACTCAACGGGTGAGTCGTCTGTCAGGGAGGAGATGGGCTTGTACTGCACCCATTTACCACTCTCTATACTGGTCTGCGTGGGCGGTAGCGAGAACAGGTCCAACTCGGTCTTGACACACTCGCACGACTTCTGATGTAGAAACGCCATTATCCAAAAATGTCCTTCACGGTACTCTCACTCTTCTTGCTTCTCCTCTTCTTAGCGACACGTTTTGCGGGCTTCCTCTTGGGTGCAGCGCTCTTCTTCCTCGCTCCGAGGAGTTTCGCCAGAGACTGAGGAGTAACCTGCTGTACACGCCTCCTCTTATAGGCGCCACCACCGCTCAGCACGCGATCCAGTTTTTCATCAGCCCTGCGTTTCAGCGACCCGGTAAACTGTCTGAGTCGGGCGTTGGCTGCGACTCGGGGGTTGGCTGTGCCCGCTGCCACGTCGCCCAAGAAGCCCACACCGGACCTCAGCGCCTCCTTGCCCAGCGCCGATGCGCCGGATCTGATCAACGGGACCACTGTACGCATCAGCCCGCCTAGGAAACTGCCGATGCCGTGTCCGCGTTGGAAAGCGGCTCCTCTGAATACGGAGGATACGCCATGGCCCGCCTGCTGGTGGCGGTAATACGCCAGATAGGGATCGCTCGGATTCATTGCCGCTGCCTCTCTTTCCTGAAATGAAGCTTCATGCACGTGGTCCCGAAGTGGAATGGCAAGTGTCGCCCTTGGTTGTCCCTTAAATCGATTTCCACGCTCTCGAATGAGGTTTTAATCACCGGCACGTAGTGTGGGTCTATTATATACACTGTCGTGTTGGCACCGTACGTGTAATTCCTGATGTCGATGTTGAGGATCTTCAGTAGTGGCGCCACAGCGTCGCCCACCAGTTGGGGTTCCACCAGGTCGCAATACACGTACATGTGTGATGGCAGACCGGCGAAGAGGTTAGCCGGCCTCACGGACCTGTGACGCTTGACGATATCCGTATCCACCTCGTAGCCAAACTGTAGCGCCAAACTGGGGCTCAGTTTGAGACTCTGAACGGCTGAAGACGTCGACATCAATTCCACCCTGGAGGACCTCTCGTCATACGAGAAGGTGCACAGGTTACTCTTCATTTGAGGGTGGTTGTTGATTGCGTGCACGAGTTCCTCGGTACTACTGTAATTGCCCGGCTCCACTTTGATTAACAACTTGTCCACCACGGCCAACCCGCCTTTCGAGTCCCTCATTCCCAGCACTAGTTTGATGTAGGTTCCCTCACCGACGGTCAGAAAAGAGAAGGGGTAGTGCGCCTCCGCCAGAGCGACCTCCCACTCGCCGTCTGACAGATCAACGGTCGAGGGTAGATGGGTCGTGTAGTTTGTCACCATGTTGTTGGGATAGTACGTCATTGAACTGTTACTGGGCAACGTCAGGTAAAACTGGTTGTGCCTCGTCATCGCAGCTGTTGCACTTCAGATGCAGGTACCCACGAGTTGAAGTCCTCTCCGTAACCGGCCCACTTGACTAGGTAGCGCTTACTGGAGCCTCGCCCTTTAGTGTCCAGTATTTTATCTATTTGGTACAGGCGGTCTGGGGCCATCGTTACCTTTTGCATCTCGTGCTCGTAGAAGCGCCCTTCCAGCGGCGTCCCGTTCAGGTCTCGCAACACGTACAATGGCAGAGGATGCGACCCGTATACGTGATCCACCACAAACAGCTCTTTACTCCAGTTGGTCTCGTAACCTTTGGCGAACGTGCCCTTCTCCTTGGCTATGCGCACCGTGTCGCCCGGCTCGAACCTGGGCTTGTGTCGCCGGATCGCCTTTCCATACATGTGACGCCACACCTTGTACACCGTTTGACCATTGCCGCTGTCCGCGTCCACGGGTCGTAGACCACCCAGGCTCTTGTGCGGGCTGCGGTTGTAGGCGTCCACAAGCCTGTCCAACACGTCCACGTAGCGATACGTGTTTTTGTAGGTCAGGTAGCGCCACATGCGGGTCTTGAGCGTGCGGTTGACTCGCTCCACCACCGCCGCCTTCACATCGGGGTTCTGCGTGGTGAAGTAGTTGACACCGTGACTCTTGAACACTCGCTTGGTCGCAGCCCCGGTGAACTCCGTCCCCTTGTCGGTCTGTAGGCAGCGAGGAGTCGCCTCAGCGAATATCCTCTCGAACGCAGCAGCCACCTCAGGCCCGCTTTTCCTCTTCAGTGGTACCGCGAACAGCCGCTTACTGAACACGTCTATCACAGTCAGCAGGTAGTTGACTCCGTCGTTGTACCGGCTCAGGCCGCGCATGTCGTTCAGGTCCGCCTGCCACAGCTCCCGAGGCCCAAAAACGGCATAGCGGTTGCGGGGAAACCGCTTGCGCGCCGGCTTGTGCAGCGTGTAGGTGTCCTGGGTGCGCAGCCAGTCGGCTACCCGACGTTTCGGGAGGCGCACGGCTCTGGCCAGGGCGGCCACCCCGCCGAGGGAACCGGGCTGGCTCGGGTCGTAGTACAACTTCTCCATTACGGTGAGAACGGAATGAGTATCAGGCTGGGAGAGTCACGTAGGCCCTAGCACGCGCCTCGACACGTGACATGCTCATACATAGCACTCCAGTCAGGAGGAGGCCTCATGCGACGCACTTGCCGGAACCTTCTAGAACGGAGGGGTCTTGAAGGCCGCTAATGAGTAAACAGGCTGGGACAGTCACGTAGGCCCTAGCACGCGCCTCGACACGTGACTCCACGGAGCCACTCGCAGTTTGGTTTATTCAAGCCGACATACAACGTGTAACGAAGTCACATCAAATTCGGTCGGCAAGCAGCCGAGATCCCATGAGGAAAACGCGTTTGAAAATTAATAGCGGACCCGTTTAACAGTGGATTTTCAATTTTCTTTAAGCGATGGTTTTCTTAGGTCACGGCCCGACATGTGGTGAGGTTTCGTCAAAATCGGTTGGTAAACAGCTGAGATCCCATAAGGAAAACGCGGTTTTAAATTAATAGCGGCCTTGTTTAAAGGTGGATCTATGGGGTTCTTACGTCATTCGCTTCCTTGGGGATAGGCCTACACTCTGGAAAAAAGTCCCGTGGGAATCGGTGGAAAAATAGGCTGGTTATTAATTTTCGAAAGTTTTTTCCTCATGTTCAAGGTCATCACGAAAGGTGCCGTTGGCGGCCGGGGGGGGGGGCTCCTCACCTGCGTGCTGCTGCCAGCCGGGGGGGGGGGAGGGGGGGGCTCCTCACCTGCGTGCTGCCAGCCGGGGGGGGGGGGGGGCTCCTCACCTGCGTGCTGCCAGCCGGGGGGGGGGGGGGGCTCCTCACCTGCGTGCTGCTGCCAGCCGGGGGGGGGGGGACGTCCTCGCGTCCACGCGTCCACACCGCGCCTTTGCTGGTTTTGAAGGAACTAATGCCCCCTACTCTTATCTATGTTTATTACACGTCAGTTTTATACAGGTAGTGTTGTGGAATATTCTTCTCACTTGTATTCTCACACAGCGATTCTATTAACTCATACTGTAGTTTACTATATCGACAAGTTCTAAAACCGCTATCTCAAGTAAAATTAACAGGTCGAGTTGGTTGTGGTGTAAAACGGAGGTGAACGTTAATTTACTTTGCAATGAGTTACAGTTGTGATAGCAACAATACCCTTGTATCTGGGATACTATTGGTCACTCATTTATACTAAAATCAATGTTAAATATTTTTAGAATGATTGTAACATGTAAAGAAGAAGTCTAATAAAGTGAGGTCAAGGATTCTAGGTGGCCAGGAAGTAGGACATCTTATCTCAACCAAGTAATTAGAAATCTGGGAATACAGCACTGTGAGTACATTAATTATGCAATGCTAATCCTACAATCCACAATAGTGTTAATCCTTTCGGAACACGTTCATTGTTTATGGTGAAAATAAAGTACTATGTTTATCCCAGATTTAAATATTACTTCTGCTATTCCAACTGTAACTCCATACATACGCGGCAACAAATATTAATTATCTGTTATGCTGTCAAATACTTGTGGTCTTACAACTATAGACTAATTGTGATAGGGGCAGTAAACTAATAATGCAATACAACAATCTCTGTATATACTGTTTATAGTATGGGTGTCATAGTTATGAGTGGTATATCCTTTAAAAATAATCTTCCTATACTTAACATTTAGTTTCCTGCCTCATGGGGGTTTTTATGTATATTAAAATGTTGTTTTTAACCCTTATAGATATAAAAAAGTATAATTATTCGATAATTGTATATTGCAATTAATTTAGCACATAACAACATTACTTCTGTATTGATGTTACAAATACTCAAATGATTTTTTGACGAAAGGAACGTTTAGCTTTCGGTTTTAATAGTTCTGCTACTAACTTTACGACCCTCAGTTGGGGAATGTCCAACTGATGAAGTTACCGAACGCATTAGTGTGCTCTACGTTTAGCAAGGTTGTTGCGAGTTTTGCTACTAATTGCATACCAGTGCTTACTCTTTGTTGTTCTTGAAGGACTGTATTTAGAGTTGTCCAAATGCATGTAATTGCTGGAATACGTAATTGTTTGTGATAGACTGACTAGGTAAGCAGCGAAAACTCAATTATTGACAAAGCTAGTATTCATTAAACAATAAAGTATTTGCCAATGCTTTAACAGTTAAATTGTTACATGCCATACAATTGTTGTTGATAAAAATTGTATCTGTAGAAGCAAATTTTGTTTTAGGTCTATTTCATATCTCATAAGACAAAAATACATTATAAGAAACTGCAATTTATATACTTTAACCAACAATTCTTAAATAAATAACATTTATGAGTGAAGTTTAATTACTTAATAATTTCAATAGTTCGATCTACACACACTAACGATTTCAAGTTTACAAAAATAGGTTTAGCTTAAATTCAAATAAATGTTATACCAGAAATGTTTTAAATTATATTTACTGACTTTTGAAACATGTTGTACAGTTTATAATAATTTTTCTTAGAACTTTATAGAAAATATATGATTGAAAATTAGTTTTCCTTTTCACTATGATAACAACCTTTTGCATGGATTTTACTGAAATTAATTCTGAAAACAGCACCCTTGAGACTTATCACTTTGTCTTCATGGCCAAACCTCTAGATTTATGTGGGTTCCGACAAAAAGGTCGCATTTATAACGTAGCTAAGAACCATCGGTGATTCTAGGATCTCGTCGATCAAAGTCACACAGTCTATACCCTACTAAAGGCCGAAAAATACGATAACGTTACGATAAAATACGAATAATGTACTGTATCACTAAACACTCTTATTAAATCCACTTTTAACATGTTATTTAAACCGTTACGTACTCAACACGAAAGTGGCTAAAATATATTTACGTAGTATAAATCTATTTTTGATTACTATATCAAAAGTGTTTCATACACTAAATTTTCTGAGATGGATTATGATGTGAAACAAAAAAAATAGGACATAAATTTGAATAATTGTAATACAAAATTTTGTTTAAATCTTACAAAGACCAGCTATAAATACATATTCCCTACATAATCAAGATGTATAGCTAAATTATTATTACAAGTTTTTTTATTTAATATTCCCTCATACAGTTTCTGAAGGAATTGAGTCAACATTATTAACACAAGACTGAGTAAAGACTAAGTGTATTAAAGTTATACAATAATGTTATACATCATTCGAGTGTCTTCAATTAACAACAATGTACGTCTGGGTTTTCTCTGGAGTAACATCTTCATTGCAAGTATCAGTGCCTCCAACCCTCTGGAGTCATTGAACTCACCAGTGTTATGGTTTTTTTAGATTAGAAAAGATTTTTATATACCGCTATATCTTGGTACAGTTACTAATAGTAATGTTAAACATGCCAGTAAACAATATATAACTTCCTCTACAATTTTAAGAACAACTTTATAGTTGGTAATAATGATTAATAATTTACAGCTCCAAAACGAAATTGTGGCCTAATACATTTAATTTAGGCATTGTTAAAAAGTAAGTCATAATTTGGTGTGATAAATAAAGCTGTTTGTATATAAAACAAACCATATCATTTAAAAGCTAACAATAGTTCAGAGTATATTAAAAAGTGAAATTATTTCAGGAACGCTCAATCAACATTGTTGTTGGAGTTGCATTATACGTACACAAAGGATTTGCATGGTGATTCAAACATGCCAAGTCTTTTGGTAAAATTGTAAAGATAATAGTGAACCTGAGTTAATTTGCATACAACATATTAAAACGCCTCTAAATAGCTAGCCTAAAAGATATCGCCATCCGTTTTTGTCATGACAGGTATACATTAATCCATACTCGATGTAAAATATATAATTACGACTAAATACTTTTATGTTGTTTTAATATATACGTATATATATATATATATATATGTGTGTATATAAATATATATCATAAGTGTAATATAGTCAATAACAAACATCGCTGAAAATAGATTTCGTAATATATCAAACTGTAATAGAAGCTAAAACGGTAAAACCATCTGTTTGAAAGCTTCAACCGTAGATACAAATCAACGACAAAGAGTTTTTTCAACACAACATATGTAATTTACACAAAAGTGTATTAAAACATGACGTGAGATGTGAATAATTAAATAATAAAATAAACATGTTTGCAAACATGGGAGTTTTATGAACCTGTAACGCTGATGACATATACTAATTAACGCTGATGACATGTATTAATTACTCTAACGAGATTCTGATCTTTTCAAGTAAATATGTATATGACTCTGCCAAGGACATTAAATCAAAAACTTTCGGATATGTTTTCTAAATAAAATAATATTTTTGTCTCTTTGTTTTTAACTTTCACAAAAATCAGCCAGCTATTCCATGAAAGCGTGCCCGAGAATAAATCATTTAATGCTTGCTGGCATTGCAATCCAAAGCCCGAATTTCTCTTTGAATACTCCTTTTAACTCAGAATTTCACTTTTTGCTGAGTCACGGTTTCCATCAATTGTTAAAATAATTACATTTATAATATTCTATAATTTTATGTGTTTATGTTTGTCGTTTTTTGAAAGATTACAAAAGTATGTATACAAATATAGCAATAAAACCCCCCTTTTTGGTAAAACTGATAAAGTTTAAAAACCCACTAGAATATTTATAATACGATGTAGGTTTTTATAATTAATTGCTATAAACGATTCATTATGTATAGCTGGAGAATTTTCCAAACGTCATTTAAGATAGCTGAAACATGAATGTAAGTGTCCACCTCTTAATGGGCAAGTTGGACTACTGAACAAAATGTGTAAAGGGGTCACCATTTCTGGTTTAGAAAGGTCATCTTATACTGTAAGTTTATACCACTCACGCCATAGTCTAATCACTTTTACATAGCTTAGACTGAATAACGCTTGGATGTATTAAGACAAATAGCAACTTCAACTGTAACAAGTTGATTTGGTAAATGACGATGAGCTTTTTAATCATTTGTTAACATCTTGGATATTAAATTACCTAGACAATACAATGTCTTTCGGGACATGATGACCAATGTTGAATTTTTTATGCAAGCCTCCGCTAAGAAGTTCTTTTAACTTCGCTGAACTTTGAATTGTTTCTGAAATGTTTTAATTTGTTGTAATTTATTAAAAACATCGGTGAAGATCAATATTGGCCTGTATTTATCTAGATGTTGGTCATTTCCAGATAAAAAATGGCACATTATTAATATTAAAATATCGGAAAATTTTGCATTTCAAACGAGCATTACAAATATGAGTAGGCCTAAAGTCGTGGCTGGTTATATGAATAAAATGTTTTAAAACCCCTAGAACCTCGTTAACACGAGCATATTTACCACCTCTTAATAATTTTACTATCTCCGCAAATTGCAAGGCTGTTCCCTTCAGTTCAATCAAAATTGTATTATTTTGGATTATAGTTTAATTTTTAAGGTGAGTTTACTAGCTTGGGAGTACTAGTGTTTGCTCGTGTTTTAGCTTAGACATTCTCTAAAGATATATTAATTAAAAAGCGACAAGTGGTTAATGGCACTCAAATATTAGAAATTTCTTCTTAACACAATAAAATGGTAACTATCACACGTTCAGTTTCCCTAATCAATCTCGCTTCCTTGGCAATCTCGTCAGCAGGACAGCTTCATCTGTCACAATCTCGTCAGCAGGACAGTTTCATCTGTCAACCTAGTTTCTCTTACAAGAGTGATTTCTTAGGGAACTCTTCAATCTTCCGATTCTTTTATCTGTTAAACGAAATCTAGTTAGAAGAAATTGGCCTTTTCATTTCAATAGCAATGTTAGTAATTGTTAAGACTTTTAATGCGTAGTAATTCTATAATGTCGAAACTATATTATATTCATCCTAAACTGTCACCGTGTCTTTACTCAACTTGTTTGCCTAGTAGAATCCCACTTTAGAACTGTAATCGTCACTATTATTTTATTACTTAACTCGCTAGCCTGTTTATTGATATCGCAGTGACCAACAGGGTACAACAGAATATTGACTTAAACGATTGAAGTTTGGTTTATACGTTTGGATAACATTTTAACTTAAGTAGCGCTTGATTTTTAATTAAAATAAACATGCATGACTAACTCTAGTTACAAACACGCATCATGATCATTCACTTCAAATATAAAAATATTATAAATTTATTTACATACAAAAGAGAAAGTTAAAAGATGCTAACCAAGCTTAGGAATTTTGTTATTGTTCATGGATCGTGTAGCTATTAAATATACGTCATCTTGTTAAAAAGCGCATCTATATTACTTTAAAAGAATATATACAAACTGGAATTAACTATTAAATCATAAATATTGTATTTTTTACGAAATAAACATGAAAAACCAGTACCATGTGCAGAACAGCTGTGGCCATTTTGTTGTTCGAGTATAAAATTTGGCCGTAGAAACATTAATATCAATAAATTAGCCCTTGTTTCAGCCAAATGTTATCATATTCGGAACAAAGGTGGAAAGTACCGAAATTGTTTTTTCAGTAGAACAAATCTAAAACACTCAAGGAGCTTCAAGGAGGTGTTGGTGGAGCTTCGGTTAGGACTCCAATAGCAGTGTGAGAGTATGCATTATGTTTTGTAATGGAAATAAAATTGTTTCTGTATCTGCAAGGAATCCTACACAGTCTATACTCAATCAACATAGTACATTGCATATCAGTTTAATTTATTTATTTAAAACTTTCCTATTAAGTATTAAGAGTTAGTTTTAATTTGTAATATACATATATTTTTAATCAATCGGCCCGAGTGTATAAAGTGTAATTTGATACGGAAAAGTATGTACTTAACAACTGAAATTACAATGATTATAAAGGAGATTTATTTTAAAGAATAAAAATGCAAATACTGTAAAATTAACAAGAAGCAGTAAAATACAATTTTATTTTGTTTTGGATATAGTTTCTTAAATATTTTTAACCTTTAATATAGGTTTCTAAGTAAGGATTTTAAAGGAATTAAATAATTTATATTTATCTTATTACTGGTTTATTTTGTAAAACAAGGAATCACATTATTTCTGTATGTTTTTCTGAAGGGAATTGAAGCAGTAAGAACAATTTATGAAAGAAAAATAAGTAGTTTTTAAAGATAAACTTGATGATATGGTTTCTCTGCAATATTTTAAGTATTAACAGCGGTTCGTGTTTGTTTATTCAGAAAAAAGTATTTGTTTACTACAATATTTTGCTATAATATGACGGATTCGAATAAGGAAACGACCAAAGACTTACCAAACCAACAAATATATCTTTGAAGAAACAAACCCCTGCACTTTATGTGATTGTGTTACCCCATCTAAATTCAGAGTATTCGTTAAAATAGAAATTAATAATGTTACATTACTACATTAATTAAAACCATTTAGAATCTTAAGATTTCCGTTGAGCAAATGTAGAGCCCTCAAGGAGGAATAGATTTGATTTAAAAACTACATCAGCAATTAACCGGTAAAGAGTCGTTGCAAAATGTAATTAGAGGAAATGGGTTTTTGGCTAAAATTATTGCCAAAGTTTTAAACTCAATTATGGGTGACCCGAGACCTTTTTAATGTTTGGTGAGACCTTAAGCATATCATCTATTTTTTAAGAATATAAATGCCATTAAGATTATGATTTTATTTTAAACTAAAAATTAATGCTATAACGATACATCTCGAAATACAGTTTCTAACTATTATAAATAACATTTAACCAAAAGCATTGAGAGTGTAACGGTGATATATGATACAATAGGTTGAATGTCCTAGTTTATAAATGAAAATTTATTTACAAATTTTGTAGAAGGCGAAAAAATAAAAAGCCTTCTATGTGTATTTTATGTATTTACAATTACAATTTATAACAAAACAACGCTTTATATTAAAAACACTTTCTATATAACTTTACCGACCTCACAAGAACAACGAAAAGAGACAAAGACCTCAGGATGTACATACAGTAAATGTACAATAACAGGATGTACAATAGATTAAAATTGTTAAATATTTCCAGTCTTGTTGTACAATGCCTAAAGTTTTATTAAAATTTGTATTTGAAATACACGATAAAACATTTTATCATAATTACGGAAAATGAGAAAATATGTATAACAATTCTATGTTAACAATAACGATATAATGCCTTTTTCTAATTAAAATAATAATGACGGTATATCCTTACTTGGTGAACAATGTGGACCCCCTTTTAGGACACACAATTATAATGATTCATGCACGATCCTTGGTATTAAAATAATTGGAACTATTATTGTTTATCATAAATAAATTACAACAGGCAACAAATGGTGAATAGAACTAGCACTTAGGCCTTAACATAAATTATACATTTTAGTTAGTAATTTTAAAGTCCTGTTTTTATATTATTTAAAGATACTTTATTATAAAATATTTGTACAGTGCCCAATACTTGGTATGTATCTTTTGTTTAGGTTTTTATATAATATTGCAGTTATATCTTTACCAGTTTTAATATTCATCCTTTTACCCAATTAATCCGACATAAATTGAAACATTGACTTACTTATAAACTATGCCAGACATGTACTGTTTGGAATTGCATTGTTCTGAAACAACAGCATAACACAGGTATTGTCGAAGTTACAAACAACACTGTTTGCGATTACCAACCCATAGCATATAAGCATTGGTGTTTGGATAAGCACACGCAAATAGACAGTTTTTATTTATACTATATTCTTATTTTATAATAAAGGTGTTTATAAATTAAAGAGTTGTATAGATTGCATATAAATAATAAGTTTACCCATTACATTTTTAACAATAACTTCAATGAACCCAGAAACACATTTTGTATTTTCCCTCACTCACAGGATATCGAGCAATAATACAAGCATCTGGAAGCCAAAGCAAAAAAGGTCAGTGTGATGCTTGACAATGGTTTGTATGCAGATAAATAAATTTACTTTTTATTTAATATCATTTTATTTGTAACAAAACAAATAAATCCAGGAAGCCAAACAACACAATGTGATTTGTTTGTTGGTATTTTTTCCTAGAAACAGTACATATATTAAACAGATACAATATATTATGTTTAAAAGTGTTTAGTAATAATCTCTGATTGGTTTAGTTCTGCATATGCATGTCCTTTAATTTGATGCAAAGTAATAGACAATTGCTAATCAATGTGGTCTGTTTAATATAAGAATTAATTACAAATTGTTACTCATTAGTTCCACATTTCTAAGCAGAATCCACAGCATCACTGTAAGCTGAATGGTTCAGTTTCATAGAGTTGTTTTAGTAATTCCAAACTACTTCATAGTAACAAAGCAAAAAGATTACTATTATTGTAGAAAAATCTTAATATAATACAAACAGTGGCGAGGTCAACGATCCCAGGGCTGGGAGGTGATGATCCTGGCAATGAAGATATTACACACTCATTGCTGGTGGGATGCGGTGGATTGTGGCGAGGTCAACGATCCCAGGGCTGGGAGGTGATGATCCTGGCAATGAAGATATTACACACTCATTGCTGGTGGGATGCGGTGGATTGTGGCGAGGTCAACGATCCCAGGGCTGGGAGGTAATGATCCTGGCAATGAAGATATTACACACTCATTGCTGGTGGGATGCGGTGGATTGTGGCGAGGTCAACGATCCCAGGGCTGGGAGGTGATGATCCTGGCAATGAAGATATTACACACTCATTGCTGGTGGGATGCGGTGGATTGTGGCGAGGTCAACGATCCCAGGGCTGGGAGGTGATGATCCTGGCAATGAAGATATTACACACTCATTGCTGGTGGGATGCGGTGGATTGTGGCGAGGTCAACGATCCCAGGGCTGGGAGGCAATGATCCTGGCAATGAAGATATTACACACTCATTGCTGGTGGGATGCGGTGGATTGTGGCGAGGTCAACGATCCCAGGGCTGGGAGGTGATGATCCTGGCAATGAAGATATTACACACTCATTGCTGGTGGGATGCGGTGGATTGTGGCGAGGTCAACGATCCCAGGGCTGGGAGGTGATGATCCTGGCAATGAAGATATTACACACTCATTGCTGGTGGGATGCGGTGGATTGTGGCGAGGTCAACGATCCCAGGGCTGGGAGGCGATGATCCTGGCAATGAAGATATTAAACACTCATTGCTGGTGGGATGCGGTGGATTGTGGCGAGGTCAACGATCCCAGGGCTGGGAGGCGATGATCCTGGCAATGAAGATATTACACACTCATTGCTGGTGGGATGCGGTGGATTGTGGCGTGGTCAACGATCCCAGGGCTGGGAGGTGATGATCCTGGCAATGAAGATATTACACACTCATTGCTGGTGGGATGCGGTGGATTGTGGCGAGGTCAACGATCCCAGGGCTGGGAGGCGATGATCCTGGCAATGAAGATATTACACACTCATTGCTGGTGGGATGCGGTGGATTGTGGCGAGGTCAACGATCCCAGGGCTGGGAGGCGATGATCCTGGCAATGAAGATATTACACACTCATTGCTGGTGGGATGCGGTGGATTGTGGCGAGGTCAACGATCCCAGGGCTGGGAGGTGATGATCCTGGCAATGAAGATATTACACACTCATTGCTGGTGGGATGCGGTGGATTGTGGCGAGGTCAACGATCCCAGGGCTGGGAGGTGATGATCCTGGCAATGAAGATATTACACACTCATTGCTGGTGGGATGCGGTGGATTGTGGCGAGGTCAACGATCCCAGGGCTGGGAGGCGATGATCCTGGCAATGAAGATATTACACACTCATTGCTTGTGGGATGCGGTGGATTGTGGCGAGGTCAACGATCCCAGGGCTGGGAGGTGATGATCCTGGCAATGAAGATATTACACACTCATTGCTGGTGGGATGCGGTGGATTGTGGCGAGGTCAACGATCCCAGGGCTGGGAGGTGATGATCCTGGCAATGAAGATATTACACACTCATTGCTGGTGGGATGCGGTGGATTGTGGCGAGGTCAACGATCCCAGGGCTGGGAGGTGATGATCCTGGCAATGAAGATATTACACACTCATTGCTGGTGGGATGCGGTGGATTGTGTTGAGCAGCATTACACACATTGGACTTGGGTTAATGAAATGAAAGGAAGATAGTAAGTTCTCAAATTGGACTCCTAATGTTTTCATTCATTTGATAGAATATTTATTTTCTAATAAGATAGGTTTCTTTATTTTATTCTTTATAAGTAGGTGTGTATTTATAACATGACTATTTAGTACATCTCTGTGACAGTCTGTGGGTTTCCCCCTGTGTGGTACTAGTGTGATATATCAATTTTAGTATATACATTCTAGATGAGAAAGTACTGATATCCGTTGAAGGTTTTTGAGTCATCGCTATTTACAGATGATTATAATAATCGAAAAAAACAAGTTTGATTGGTGCTGAATGCATTGTATCGAGGCATTTTCTTACTTGGTTAAAAAGGTGTAAAGGAGTTTTTGAATGTAAATCATTATTCAGTAAGGAACTAGGTTACAAAAATATTATTCACCTTTGTGAGCAGTAAAACAGTCTGTAACATAGATATAAAATCTGTTATAAACTGCTTTCAGTCTTATTTTTGATATTTTTATATTATATTTACGAATAATATCTTACTTTGGCAATGTTCTTTGGCCATTGTAACATTCATAAAAGTTTACTAAGGGCTTTGGTATTTTAAATAGTAGAATTTTTTTAAACTCGCTGCATGCAATTAAAGTTTAAGTAAATCAAAAGTTAATATCACTTTTCCAAGGAATATTGTTATTAAAAAATTAGGATTGGTTATGTTACCACGAAAGAAAACAATAAGTACAGAAAACATTGTTGATTGACTAAACTTAAATGACGATAGTAACGTTAAGCTTAAATTTTCTCTGTATAATCTGTAAGTTTTAATAATCGTATTTATTTACAACTCTTCAAAAAAAACTAATGTAAGACACATTAATTTAAATATAGTACTATAACTCGTATCAAACTTTATAATCATTAACCACTCTAACGTGTTCTATAACATCATTAGGTAACATTAGGCAACATTGCTCGACCACCGGGGTCTGAAGTAGGTAACAAACTAGATGATGTAGCAAAACACAAATGTTTAGCTTGTGAGAAAAACATACTATAGATTGTGCTGAAACATACTTTTTGATGTGGTTTATATACCTGCTTATATAAGTAATTTTACCTTTTTGCATCGGCAACTAGTTTTGACTTGCTTCAGGCAAGTTCAGGCTAGGCTAGGAAAAGCATTAGGCTGTCTATGTCTTTATTAGACCAACGTCATTACCATAAAGTACATTCAAAAATACTAGACAAATACATGACGACGGTCTCGTAAATTACATTCCACACAATTAAATTTACAGCCCATTTAAACAAAAAGTATCAACATTTATATTTATTAAAAAAATAACATTTATATTTTTAAATAAAGATTAAGTAATGGTCAATATATGATTTATTCGATGTTAATGTATTACATTTAGGGTCTAAAACACGTGGACAAATTACGCAGTACATAATTACTACACAAGGTTTATTACTGTCATTTAACCATACAAATTATGAAGTGCTTCCATTGTTCTTCTAGCAGTCAAATCAAATAAACTCCTTAACATACAACACATATTAATATTAACATATTTATCAATAATACACAACAAAGTTATAATAGTCTTATAATAAAATGTAATAATGCAAATATTTCAGCAAAATTTCTATCCATAATTTTATAACCTTAAATGGAATTTTAAAAAATTAATGTTTTCTTGAACTGTGTACTAAATGTAAACACCATATTTGCTTGTGTTCTACAATCCCTCATGAGCACCAAATGGTTTGTAATATCCGATAAAAGCTTTTAGAGCTCGAGAGCCGTTAATATTTACAAAACCTTGCTATTTCTGAATTATAAACCATATAATATATTGAGTGCCTTGTTTTACGAACAAAATAAATACATGTTTAAAGGAGAAAAAAAGATAAGTCATTAATTATCACGTATTGATCAATAAATAATTTAGTTCTACTCCGAACTTCACCAGAATATCCAGGAACAATATTTTAAATTATATATATATATTATATATATATATATTATATATATGATATAAAGATATAATAATATCTTAGATATTATCTAAGATATTATATTGATGATAAAATGACAACCTCAACCACAAAAACGTGTGAAGGAGTATCGGATCAAGAAGGGAAAAATATATTATGATTACAGATATCATGATTATTATCGTATTAAAAAAGGTGACGTTAGTATTTCTTATTAAATGACCGGTGTATAAAATGCACTAACTGAATAAAACCGTTTATTTCTTATTATAAAAATATCAAGGATAAACAGAAGACAAAACAAGGTATTTAATCAAATTTTATTTTTATATCTATACTATAAATAATGTGTGATTTATAGTACAGAAATCACATTGTTGACTGGAGATTAACGGCTTACAAGCTCTAAAAGCCTTTATCGGTTATTACGAGCCATTTGGTCCAAATGGAAGGATCTGTAAATGGTATCAAATATGTTGTCTGATATACAGTTCAGTCTGAAGAAAGGACACCATAAATCCATAAACATTAATTTAATCTTTACAACACTTACAGAATTAGGTTTTTATAAGAGAAATAGAAACATCGAAACATATTCATAAAACAATTAGGAGACAACTTACTTTTAAGATTCAAAAGGTTTCACCTTCCCGATGATGTTATGGATCTCACTTTATTTTGAATGTAAAGAATCAGAGGACTAAACACTCTCCAATACAATAATTGTTTGAATAAGGTTTCTGACCAACAATTTTATTTTATTTTATGTTGTAATATAATGTTGGGTGGATGCTATATAGTAATAAATGACTTGATAGATATCGATGTACAATGTTTTAAATGTTCTGTGGTTATTTATCACAAGGTCCATTACCTCCCCCTCCTTTAGTGAGAAAATTTCCAAAAATGCATTTTAATGCATATTGCTTACGTGATATTTCGAGTAGAAGTTGTTATACATTTAATTTAATATATAAAAGTATTAAAATAGACATTTGGACAATTTATAGCTATAAAATTTGATGTGAATTAATGAACTAATGTACACAGTAGTTATAGAGTAAACATTTTCCTTATAGGAAAGACAGGGAACTGAGTATTCTAATTTTTACGAGGTCAAAAGGTCTTGGTGGTTCAGAAATTTTGTACCCGTGGAAAATGTGGAAATACGGTAAACAGCATTAGGTATCAAAAAACATATACATTTAAAAATATTCACATAAATTGGCGACCGTTATAAACTAAATTATGTTGACTTGTCTCGAAATCAAAAAATTAAAATAAATTGATAATGTCATACGCTCTTTTACAGGTTTTATCCACATAGTTGTACTGGCATACAAACAACAGTAGGAAAACTAGAAACGTTTGTATTTCGGATTTGCCAAAAATTTGGTTTTGTCACTCGATTTTGGCAAATGTTTCCGTAATGTAGTTACGAGACATGTTGGTCTGTACAGCGCTTACCGAGGGAACTGAACTTTGGTGCTGGACAAACATTTAACTGTTGTTTTAAACCATCCATTCCGTTCCATGATGGTGTAGGTATAGAATAATAGAATTTATAGGTTGAAGAAATATTATACGATTAGAACTTTAATAAAGGAGGTTTTTTATTTACCTTGCAAGATTTTCAAGTATATATAAAACTTATAATAGAGTTTAACTGAACTTCTTGACTTCTCTTCATTGCATCACTAATAAACTGTTTTAAGAATTATATAATTTTTTTTTACAAATCATTACCATATTTGAATAGGTTAATTTCTAATCCATTCATAAAATAAGCATTATTCAGGCAAACTCGGTGTTTAAAAGGCATAGTACGTAGCACATAAACTTATTAATTTATAGCAATATGAATGGATTAATTTAATTACATGGTTAATATTTATTTACTTTTATTTGATATTTAAATTTGTTATTCTAATAGTTTATGGTTAAAGCTGTTGAAACTTTTATAAAAATTGTAATAAACGGTACCATTACCACAAGTTAAGTAAACTTGGTTCTCTATATCCACCACCTGCTTATGAGAAAAGTTAATTACATTAAGAAACATCTCTCAACGGGACCTCATTGAAAACTGGATAACATAGATTGTTTTTGATTGTGATACAAATTTAAATAGTTTAATGAGATACTGATTAAACTCAGTGATTGCCTATCGGTCTGAGTTACAATAATGCAGTTGGAACAAAAACATATTATTGTGATATATGTAATCCTACATCCACAAGTCATTGCAGTTCTGTTCCATATCAGTCGGTTGTCGTATCGCTACAGAGTTGTGTGTCTGGGTTGTCTCCGTGGTAATCTCTTCATTTCACGGACCATTACCTCCCCACACCTCGGTGACATGGTTCTTATCTATGTTTATTACACATCAGTTCTATACAGGTTGTGTTGTGGAATATTCCTATTACTTGTATTCTCACACAGCGATTCTATGAACTCATACTGTAGTTTACTACATCGATAAGTTTTAAAACCGCTATCTCAAGTAAAATGAACAGGTGAGTTGGTTGTGGTGTAAAACGGAGGTGAAAGTTGATTTACTTTGCAATGAGTTACAGTTGTGATAGCAACAATACCCTTGTATCTGGGATACTATTGGTTACTTACTTATACTAAAATCAATGTTAAATATTTAAGAATGATTGTAAAATGTAAATGTCAATGAAAACAGCAAAACATACAGTTATTTTTTTTTTTTTTTTTATTTTCCAAAATTTTTTTTCCGATATTAAATTGATGTCTGGATAAAATATTCATTTTCAAATTATTCTTTTAGCATTATTATATGTCAGACATAGTGTAATATAAATTATTTGTATTTTAAATTTAATGGTTGCCTGGATTAAAGTGTTTCGTAAGGCTCTCTTTAATTTTAAATGTAAACAATGTATGTCGTTGCGTCCACCAATCCTTCTAAATACAACAAAAAATTATATAAAATAATTATTACAGGTCAAACTGGATCATCAATATCACATAATACACCAACTGTTATTCTGTTTACACATAATCTCATTGAAATTTAAACACACAACGTTTTGTATGTCTCAGATAATCTTAACTGTTAGAACAACTAGTCCATATTAGGGAAAGGATTCACGCTGCTATAGAATATATAACTCTAGTAAAAACCATCATGCAACACTTTAAGGTGAAGTCTAATAAAGTGAGGTCAAGGATTCTCTGTGGCCAGGAAGTAGGACATCTTATCTCAACCAAGCAATTAGAATTCTGGGAATTCAGCACTGTGATTACATTAATTATGCAATGCTAATCCTGCAATCCACAATAGTCTTCTTCTTTTCGTAATACGTTAATTATTTATGGTGAAAATAAAGTATTAAGTTTATCAAAGATTAAAATATTACTCCTGCTTTTTCAAGTGTAACTACATGCATACGCGGCAAAAAATATTAATATTATCTGATATGCTATTGAGCACTTGTGTTCTTACAACTACAGACTAATTGTGATAGGGACAGTAAACTAATAATGTAATACAACAATCTCTGTATATACTGTTAATAGTATGGGTGTCATAGTTATGAGTGCTAATATTTTTCAAAAACAAACTTCCTATACTTAACGTTTGGTTTCCTATCTCTTGGAGCTTGATATGTATTGTAAACTGTTATTTTTAACGCTTATAGAGATAAGCAAATTTAATTATTCAATAGAATCTCTAAACTGAAATTAGAACATAACAACTTTACTACTTTACTGATGTTACAAATACTCAAATGATGTTATGATGGTAGGAACGTTTAACTTTGTGTTTTGCCACATCACCTAGTTCTGCTACTAACTGTACGATCACCAGTTCGGGAATGTCCCAGAGATCAAGTTACCAAACGCATTAGCGTGTTGCGGGTTTTGCCACATCACCTAGTTCTGCTACTAACTGTACGATCACCAGTTCGGGAATGTCCCAGAGATCAAGTTACCAAACGCATTAGCGTGTTGCGGGTTTTGCCACATCACCTAGTTCTGCTACTAACTGTACGATCACCAGTTCGGGAATGTCCCAGATATCAAGTTACCAAACGCATTAGCGTGTTGCGGGTTTTGCCACATCACCTAGTTCTGCTACTAACTGTACGATCACCAGTTCGGGAATGTCCCAGAGATCAAGTTACCAAACGCATTAGCGTGTTGCGGGTTTTGCCACATCACCTAGTTCTGCTACTAACTGTACGATCACCAGTTCGGGAATGTCCCAGAGATCAAGTTACCAAACGCATTAGCGTGTTGCGGGTTTTGCCACATCACCTAGTTCTGCTACTAACTGTACGATCACCAGTTCGGGAATGTCCCAGAGATCAAGTTACCAAACGCATTAGCGTGTTGCGGGTTTTGCCACATCACCTAGTTCTGCTACTAACTGTACGATCACCAGTTCGGGAATGTCCCAGAGATCAAGTTACCAAACGCATTAGCGTGTTGCGGGTTTTGCCACATCACCTAGTTCTGCTACTAACTGTACGATCACCAGTTCGGAAATGTCCCAGAGATCAAGTTACCAAACGCATTAGCGTGTTGCGGGTTTTGCCACATCACCTAGTTCTGCTACTAACTGTACGATCACCAGTTCGGGAATGTCCCAGAGATCAAGTTACCAAACGCATTAGCGTGTTGCGGGTTTTGCCACATCACCTAGTTCTGCTACTAACTGTACGATCACCAGTTCGGGAATGTCCCAGATATCAAGTTACCAAACGCATTAGCGTGTTGCGGGTTTTGCCACATCACCTAGTTCTGCTACTAACTGTACGATCACCAGTTCGGGAATGTCCCAGAGATCAAGTTACCAAACGCATTAGCGTGTTGCGGGTTTCGCTACTAATTGCACGTCAGTGCTTGTTCTTGAGGGACCATGTTTAAAGTTGTTCAAATACAATGCAGGAGTAAGTAGTTATTTGTGAAGCAATTACTTGGTTAGCCACAAAAAGTAATGTGTTGTCAAAACTAAGATTCGCATTAATCAATAACATATTTGTCAATGATTTAATAGTTATAGTGGGATACCATATGTTTAGTATTTAATGTAAACATATTTTCGTCATACTGCTTCAAAAACATCTGTTTTTGACAGATGCGTTGGGATTCAAAAGTTCTTCTTTTTAGTCTTTGGATAATAACATATGTTTTGATGATCATTATTGTACTAGTACTAAAAAGATCATTGTTGATGATACTTTTGATTCGAGGTCGTCATAAATCGATTAAAATTCATTCGATTATAAATAATCTAAACATTCATTGTTATTATCGAAAAATTCATTTTTGTATTGTTATTTGAAGAACAACCGATTGATTCGAACCACAATGATTGGTTTGAAGTGATCGACTCAACAACCGATAGATATGAATGAACCGAAATTATGCATGTGCAACAGCTGATTGTTTCAAGAGACAAGCTGAAAGAAACATTTGAGGTTATGAAGACAAAGTACGTAAACTTTACTTTTATTTTTATTTAAACCTTAAGTTTTTTGGCAGTATGACGAAAAATATAGTTCGTCACTCGGATCAAAAGTGTCTTTTTAATACTCGCTCATTTCCCAGCCTCGGCTTCGCCTCGGCAGTGAAACTGGAGCTCGTATTAAAAAGATCCACTTTTGATCCTAGTGACGAAATATACTATTATTAATCATTGCTAAATATTTTTCTGCACAAATTGTAAATATTTTTCTATTTAATTTTAATTTAAATTCTCGGACAGAGAGGTGGACCCCATTTATTTTCATTAGTCGGCAGGTTATACCGCAAAAATAACGATCTGTCATTTGTGGATAAAAAACACCCGTTATCCTCCGAGTACAGAGCGTCTTCTGTCGTATTCAGCAACAAAAAAGACTGTTGAGGTTTTAGCGTCATATCTCTCGGTCGGGTATATTTCTCTATTCTTGGCCCACCTCATTTTCGCCACAGGGCGTGATTTCTCATATTATCTCTTTCATTTTAAAGTTTGTATTTCTTCTCAGGTGTTGTGTTATTTACTATCACTGTATATTTTAGAATTGTGACTCTATACCATAGCTCTTCTGTTCAGTGCAGGCAACTCGTATTTGGACAAACCCTCGTTGCGTTTCGTTAAACCCCATCCGCGTAATTTCAAGAGCGCTGTCGTCCTCAAGAACTTAGTGCAGTGAGAACTAACTCTCAAATAGTCTCCAGAAATCTATTGGACCTCAGTGCTGACTTGCTAGCCGAAAACAGCCGCTGCCGCTATCGATTCAAACCAAAAAATAATCTCCATGGGTGAGTGACAATATCCATATTGTGTGAAAATTGCTATATTTATTATATTATTGTTTGTGAACTAAGAACCATATTTTTCAATCAGATGGCAAATAAATCCATTCTCTCTCATTCGTACAGTCCACAAAGAAAAGACATTTATTTTTCATTAAATTTAAATTAGTTTTAATGCATAAACTTTCCCTCGCCTCAAAACCATATGTAATACAAATTTTATTTGTAGAAGCAAATTTTAGATTACGTATATTTTATGTATAATCAGACTAAAATACAATGAAATAACCTGTATTTTAACCAACATCCTTTATCAAATGAATTGTAATACTTTGATGATTGCAATAACTCGATCTACAAACACTATCGGTTTCTATTTTACAAAAATAATTATAAATATAAAAATTTATAGCAGAAATATTTGATGTTATATCTAATGACTTTTGAAACATTTTCACTACTATTCATAATAACCGTTCTTAACAATTCCTAGAAAATGTATGACCGAACATTCTGAAAACCACACCCTGAAGACTTATCACCTTGTCTTGATGGGCAAACCTCCAGATTTAAATGATTCAGACGAAAAAGGTTGTGTTTATAATGTAGCTAAGAACCATCGGTGATTCTAGGAACTCGTCGATCAAAGTCACATAGTCTTAAGGCCGAGCGCAGTACGATAACGTTACGATGAGGTACGAATAATGTACTGTATCTTTTAGCACCCTTATTCAATTTCCTTTTAGCACACTTTTAGCATCTTAATTTTTAATTCCGTAAGCGAATCGGTCCCCACGAAATATCTCGAGCTAGGAAATAGTTAAGTTAGGTTATGGCAATTAATTCTAAAGCTTGAGGGCCAAGGACGGTGGGAAAAATATTAGAAATGTAAAAGATTACGTGGGCTACGCCCCACTGGACTTCAAAGAACCTATGTTTTTTTATGGAAATACCATTACTATGTTTATATTAATAATTAAAATGAACTAATGGTCAGCTGTGATTATCCACCAACACAAAAAGTATATGTTAGGGGCTATAGCCCCTGTAAGCCACTAGAGTTATTTAAACTGTTATTTACGCACTCAACATGAAAATGGCTAAAATATCATTACGTAGTATAAATCTATTTTTCAAAAAATACTATTTTAAAAAAATGTTGCATACCCTCAGTTTTCTGATATGGATGAAGATGTGATGTGAAACAAAAATTAATAGGGCATAACCTTAAATAACTGTAATACAACATATTGTTTAAATCTTACAAAGACCAGCTATAAATACATATTCCCTACATAATCAAAATGTATAGCTAAATTATTATTACAAGTTTTTATTTAATATTCCCTCATACAGTTTCTGAAGAAATTGAGTCAACATTATTAACACAAGACTGAATAAAGACTAAGTGTATTAAAGTTATACAATAATGTTATACATCATTTGCGTGTCTTCAATTAACAACAATGTACGTCTGGGTTTTCTCTGGAGTAACATCTTCATTGCAAGTATCAGTGCCTCCAACCCTCCGGAGTCATTGACCTCACCTCTGTTCCGTTATGTTTAGAATAGAAATGATTTTAATTTACCGTTATATCTTGGTACAGATATTAATAATAATGTTAAACATGCCAGTAAACAATATATAACTAACTCTCTATACAGTTTTAAGAAAAATGGTACAATGGGTAATAATGATTAATAATTGACGTGCTCCAAAACGAAATAGTGGCCCTAATACATTTTATTTAGGCATTGTTAAAAGGTAAGTCATAAGTTGGTGTGATAAATAAAGCTGTTGTTTGTATATAAAACAAACCATATACTTTAAAGGCTAGTAAGAGTTATGAGTATTTTAAAAAGTGAAATTATTTCAGGAACGCTCAGTCAACATTGTTATTGCAGTTGCATTATACGTACAAAAAGGATTTGCATGGTGATTAAAACATGCAATAACGCCAAGTCTTTTAGTAAAATTGTCAAGTTAATAGTGGACCTGAATTAATTTTATATAACCAACAAATCATACAACACATTAAAACGCCTCTAAAGAGCTAGGCTAAAATGTATCATCATCCATTTTTATCATGACAGGAAGAATACATTGATGCATACTCGAATTAAAATATATTATTACGACTAAATACTTGTGTTTTTGTAATATATACGTATATATATATGAGTTTATATATATTACATAAATGTAATATAGTCAATAAAAAACATCGCTGAAAAGAGATTTCATAAAATATCAAACTAGAATAGAAACCAATACAGTGAAACCATCTGTTTGAAAGCTTCAACCGCAGATACAAATCAACGACAAAGAGTTTTTTCAACACCACATATGTAATTTACACAAAAGTGTATTAAAACATGACGTGAGATGTGAATAATTAAATAATAAAATAAACATGTTTGCAAACATGGGAGTTTTATGATCCTGTAACGCTGATGACATGTATTAATTACTCTAACGAGATTCTGATCTTTTCAAGTAAATATGTATATGACTCTGCCAAGGACATTAAATTAAAAACTTTCAGATATGTTTTCTATATAAAAGAATATTTTTGTCTGCTTGTTTTTAACTTTCACAATAACCAGCCAGCCATACCATGAAAGCGTGCCCTGGAATAAATCATTTAATGCTTGCTGGCACTGCAATCCAAAGCCCGCATTTATCTTTGATGGTTTCTCTTTTAACTCAGAATTTCACTTTTTGCTGAATCACGGTTTCAATAAACTGTTAAAATAATTAGTTTTGTAATATTCTGTATTTTTATGTGTTTATGTTTATCAGTTTATTTTGAAAGATTACAAAAGTATGGATACAAATATTATAATAAAACCCCCCTTTTTGGTAAAACTGATAAAGTTTAAAAACCCACTAGAATATTTATAATACGATTTAGGTTTTTATAATTAATTGCTATAAACGATTCATTAGGTATAGCTGGAGAATTTTCCAAACGTTATTTAAGATAGCTGAAACATGAATGTAAGTGCCCACCTCTTAATGGGCAAGTTGGAGTACTGAACAAAATGTGTAAAGGGGACACCATTTCTTGTTTAGAAAGGTCATCTTATACTGTAAGTTTATACCACTCACGCCATAGTCTAATCACTTTTATATAGCTTAGACTGAATAATTCTTGGATATACTAAGAATAATAACAACAACAACTGCAACAAGTTGATTTGGTAAATGACAATGAGCTTTTTAATCATTTTTTACCATTTTGGGTATTAATTTACTTAGACAATACAATGTCTTTCGGGACATGATGACCAATGTTGCATTTTTTATGCAAGCCTCCACTAAGAAGTGGTTTTAACTTAGCTAAACTTTAATTTTTCCAAAAATTCTTTACGTAAAAGAAAATAAAATCATTCTGATTACGTCAATAGTTCGATTTTGTATAATAAATAACCAGGATTTCCCTTGAGACTGACCATCCACGTCACAGTTCTACGTGATTGATTCAAGATGGATTATTCTAGTAAAGCCCTTCTATGTCGGTCATCTGTTAACCTTCAAGTCTACCTTGAACAAGATTTTCAATTATTTTTATGTTCGAAAGGATAATGTATTTTTTAATTTGTATGAGTTAAAAGATTATTCAGTATAACAATTATACAAAAAAGTAACCTATTTTAAAATATTCAAATGTGAATTTCATATGGTGTACTCTTAATTAAGAGTGTATACAGCTGTTCTTTTGTTATATTATTTTTTACAAATCTTTATTTTAATATATATTTTTATTTTTTATATTTGTGTAGACAATAGGTAATTTTAACTGATTTGATATCACAGTGAAATGAACCGCAGTGAAAAAGGTAACGTGGTTAGGTCGTGCAAGAAATATTATCAAATGTTTAGTACTACTAAAGATTTCAAACCACGATGACATTTTTATTAAACATTTAACATTGTTCCAATCCAAATTTTAGGTATTAACCAGTGTTATGTAGTAAATATATGATACAGATAAAGCATATTAAACTTGAAATAAGCATACCCACTTCTTCCCATGTATGCACTAGTTTTACTAACAAAACTATATATACATATATATATATATATATATATATATATATATATATATATATATATATATATATGTATATATGCATACCAAAATAAAAACAAAATAAAATTTACTGTTTATAATTGTCGGTAGCTGAAATGCTAAGCCAATTCTCTGGATAAATATTATTTCGTGGGTCTTTGTGTTATTAACCATGCATGAATAAACATGTGTCTTGTATGAGCAACCCACACACTGTTGTTTCAAAGTTTGACAATACCCGGGTACTGATGCTGCTCTAACACAGTAACCATGCAACCTGGACCTGACTGTTATAGTTGATGGTTCACTGCATGCCAAATTACTGTTGTAAATTATATTTTGTATCACATTAAGATGGTACAAGACATAAAGGAGAAACCTTTATTTTTTTCTATAAGAGTAATTTCAAGTGACAGGATAGTAACATTTACTTCTTCCCACTAATTTATTACAAATTTTATTTCTGTTCAACCCTATCAATGCTATTTATTATCTTTTATTTTATATGTAAATATGTCGGTATAAACTATTTATTATTTGGAATAAACAAATTTGGTAAATAACCAAATATATATAATTTAAGATTTTCGTTATTTTAGTTTAATATAAAACTTGTAAAACCTAATTATGCAATATGATGATGATTTTCAGAAGGATATATCGACAAAAGTTGTATAAATAAAATGTATATTCACTACTCTGAAACTTAATTTGATTTTTAAGTTTAATAATTTCAAAGTTTTTGCTTGAAGTGCAAAATACTAAAATTGTTATTTACTTTATAATGAAGCAATTACATAAATATGATTAAATCAAAACCCACCTGGACGTTTGACTTTCTCTTAAGGACACCGTTTTTTTTTTTTAAGAAGAAACATGAATCGTTTCTGAAATATTTTAATTTTTTTTAATAGCGAATTATTGAAGGCAGCCGATGGTATCAATATTGACCTGTATTTATCTGGATGTTGGTAATTTCCGGATAAAAAAATGGCACAATTTTATTAATATTAAAAGATCGAAGAAATTTTGCATTTCAAACGAGCATTACAAATATGAGTAAGCCTAAAGTTGTGGCTGGTTATTGGAAATACTAGCCTCTGCAAATTGCAAGGCAGTTCCCTTCAGTGCAATCAAAATTGTATTATTTTAGATTATAGTTACATGTTTAAGGTGAGTTTACTAGCTTGGAATTACTAGGGTTTTGCTCGTGTTTTAGTTTAGGCATTCTTTAAAGATATATTAATTAAAACGCGACAAGTGGTTAATGACACTCAAATATTAGAGTTTTCTTCTTAACTATCACACATTCAGTTTCCCTAATCAATCTCGCTTCCTTGGCAATCTCATCAGCAGGACAGCTTCATCTGTCACAATATCATCAGCGGACAGTTTCATCTGTCAAACTCGTTTCTCTTACAAGAGTGATTGCTTAGGGAACTCTTCGATCTTCCGATTCTTTTATCTGTTAAACGAAATATAGTTAGAAAAAATTGGCCTTTTCATTTCAATAGCAATGTTAGTAATTGTTAAGACTTTTAATGCGTAGTCATTCTATAATGTCGAAACTATATTATATCCATCCTAAACTGTCACCGTGTCTTTACTCAACTTGTTTGCCTAGTAGAATCCCACTTTGGAACTGTAATTGTCACTATTATTTCATTACTTAACTCTCTAGCCTGTTTATTGATATCGCAGTGACCAACAGGGTACAACAGAATATTGACTAAAACGATTGAAGTTTGGTTTATACGTTTGGATAAAATTTTAACGTAAGTAGCGCTTGATTTTTTATTAAAATAATCATGCATGACTAACTCTAGTTACAAACACGCATCATGATCATTCACTTCAAATATAAAAATATTATAAATTTATCTACATACAAAAGAGAAAGTTAAAAGATGCTAACCAAGCTTAGGAATTTTGTTATTGTTCATGGATCGTGTAGCTATTAAATATACATCATCTTGTTAAAAAGCGCATCTATATTACTTTAAAAAGAATATATACAAACTGGAATTAACTATTAGATCATAAATATTGTATTTTTTACGAAATAAACATGAAAAACCAGTACCATGTGCAGAACAGCGGTGGCCATTTTTTTTCGAATATAAGATTAATCTGCCACCAGCCGCTACTGTCCACCATCCAAATACTGATTCTACATGTTATAACGAAGAGATCTCTTTCACTTCAATGCTTGTATCACTAAAAATCCCACGGGACGTATATTTTGTTAATTTGCAAGCCGACTTTTAGCTAAAACATTTAACTTGTTATGACCACAGTTGTATCTTCTTATCAATAGCTTTTTATTTCGTTCTTTTCCTAGTATTATATTTCATAATGTGCTTAGTAGAGTACTTGGCTTATTCATAACCTAAACTGGTTCAAACTAATTCAAGGTTGAAATTTCAATATTTTTAAGGTAGTTAAATGGGGTTGCATTTTTTTTTTCATTAACATCAGCATTTACCTCCTTATTTAAATGTTTTTATTTCAAGGGAACGGAACAGAAAGTAGAATTTTATTTGACAACATATACTTAACTGGAGTCTAAAAGATGCCAGAAAGAATAATTTACTGATAGGAACTATCAGTAAATGCTCACTGGGGCAGAAATAACTGTTGAAAAAAAGGAGATTGAGTAATATTTTTAAATGTGATATTCAAACGCGTTCTTATTTAATTATTAACCAAATCCGAAGCAAAATAGCACATATTTAAAACTTTCCTTGTTCGTATTATTGGTTTATGTTCGTGGTTCAACAAATAATTGACTAATAATGAGAATTTATTTGCCCATGTTGAATTTATTTGTCTCATTATTTAAAAAATTTCAAAGGTAGCTACATCGCAAGGGGATTTAATATAAAATCAAAATCAAATGTTTAAAACGAACCTTTTCAAGCATAACCGCAGCCTAAAGCATAAATAATCTATCAACATTTTTTTTTCTAAAACACATTAAAATTAAATAATTAAATGACTTGGTTCCAAAACCTTGACATGTTTTTAATACATATTTATGTAAACAAATGCACTTGTAAAAATGATATTTCAGACCCAAAATACCACAAATCATAAACATTTCCGTTGCTCATGTATCAATGGTAATGTATATTTAAAGTTGTAAAAGTGATTAAGTCTCTTGGATTAAATAACCATTGTGAATAACGTATGAATTAAACACAATTGTTACGTAATAAGAGTATAAACTACACATTTGTATACATTGAATTTATTTAGAAGAAAGTGTACAAATACGGACGGTATTCCACAACGTCAAAACCAGCGGGAGCCTGAAACCTATAAATCATATAGTTTTTAATAAACGCCCATCACAGATGTACAATTTATAGCTCTTTGGACGTTTTTATTCCTGTTAATTTAAACGTATGCAGAGTAATATCTTTGACAAAATTCCTCGCTTTTAATATAAATACTATACTAGCTTATGCTTATTTGTTTTATATTCCAACATTATTAGTGTATTTTCATTGCAAAGATGTATTATCTCCTACTCTCACATGTTTTTGAACTTAAAACATCAATTGATTGCATTCTATTGCTTAGGCTGCCTTGGGTCTGGATTAAATTTTACCAAAAAAAAGTAATTTTATGCCTCTTAAAACAATTTACATAATTCTTTATAAGTTTACCAAACGTTTGCTACTTAGCGTGTAGTAGTGCATTGCGCCTAGTGCATAGGCATGTTCTAAAGTTGCATTTCTTGAAAGCACTCTTCTTACTGATAAATATAAATTTATAATTAAAACATCAAACCAGTAATTTAATTTGTATAATTTGAGGACTAAGTATATGAAAAATTAAATTACTGATTTGATGTTTTAATTATAAATTAATGTTCTAAAGTTGTTTTATGTTACACGATTAATATATAAACTTCCTTTTTCTATATAACTTCCTTTTCTAATAATAATTTTTATAGGAGCTAATAAAGCCAAAATTCTGGTAGACAGGCTACAGTATCATACGTGATATTTACTACTACACTCTCACAATACCTAAAGAATAAGATATGTTATCCAGAGTACAAAGTAATGACACATCCTTGCTTATACATTGATTAAACTAAATTAACCATTTAACATTTAAAAGTGTTTAATACATTGACGCCTAAACCTCCAGTAAAAATTAAAACAAGTTAAAAAAAACATAGTAAACTAACGTTCAGTGAAATATTTGTTGCAATGAAATTGAAAGTCAACATGTAGTCACTTCTAAATCATATTTACTACTTCATTAAACACACAACATTGTTGATACTTATAAGAAACACTATAACTCAGCGTGTATAAATAATTTAGTGTACAAATATTAATTTGAGTTATAATAAATGGATTTTTTCTAATAATTAAATCAATCCAAATTTTTAAAACGAACTTATGTACTGAAACGAACAATATATTGCGATGGTGAATGCTCGTTTATTAAAAAGGATATGATTTATGAGTTTTTGCGCCGCGTAACTGACGCCTGGCAAACGTTATTACATTCGCGCCCTAGTGTTGGAAATAAAGATAATATGTTTGTGAAATACATTTAATACAAATGAGGTATCAAAAAAACTATGTTTAGTTTGACCTTAAAAAAAATATAACAGATTCCTACGGAATGATTTTGCTTGTTTTATTCTGATAGTGTTTCAATCCTCAAAAACCATTTTGGTGAATTTCTCAATCCAAGAAGAATTCTTATTGGAAATAGAATTTGAATAATCCAAATTTTTCCATTGATTGATTATTGAATTATAACTCAATAATAATTGTATTAAATCTTGAATTCATAGCTAGTCTCACTTACTTCTTCTATAGAATTTTGTACTTACGTTTTAGTGTGGTGAGATGTCTTCAAGTGACTCGTATTTTGTGTCTTATTAAAATATTTTTCATTAGTTTTGGATTTTAGGATAATGCTAGTATTGGATTAAAATCCAGCACAGTATCCGTTGTAAATAATATAGCCAGATTATGATAAGCCAAAAATTAGTATAGCTAGTTTTAAAATGTTAACCGTTTGATACAAAAATCCTCATTTTTTTAAATGTATTAAATAAGTTTGCAGGATTAGAAATTCTACGAGGTAAACAAATCATAGTTCCATTTATTTGCGAAATATTTGATGATTGAATGAAATAATAGATAAAATATATGATTTCCTTTATATTAGGTTGAATGGTGTATTTAAATTTATAAAACGTTATGTGTTAGTATTTATAAGTCTTTATAAAGCAACGAGTTGTTCAATAAGTCAGTACTGAGTATAGGCAGAAATATAAATAAACAAACTCATTCCTGTAATGAAGTTGTTATAACACTTCATGACACAATGACCTGGGTAATTGTTACCCTTGGCCAATTTGAGAAAGAATCGTGCTTTCAACGGGTAGTTTCCTTCTTTTAACTATTAAATAATTATAACTTAATATACTAATTATATGTTTTTTCGGTTTAATTAGTTAATACCTCAACAATTTACGATCCACGTGTTATTACCAATACGTTGGTTTAAGCTCCTTTGTTATAGAACCAATGTTAAACTGACGTGAAATATAGTTTTATCGAAAGTCAAATCATGGTTTATTTATGATATCCCTTGTTTTACTTTGAACCAGATTGCAGAATTGAAAACAAGGAATATGCCATTGTGTTTGGGTATAGCCTTTGCCTATTTCATGTTTTTCATGTACAAAATAGTTGGTTTTCCGATACGTTAATTTATAAAATAATACAAATGTTTAAAATTACTAGTAAAAGAACCATATAACTTAAAAATTAAAATACCATTCTTAAAAGAATTCAAATTTAATTACGTGGGCAATACACATTTTCGAGGACAAATACTTTCTTCAACCTGCATTTTAGTAGTTTATACTTCTCAATAACATAACATAGTAAAATAGCTTAATACAAATATTGGATCTTACTAAAAAAACTAATATTAGAAAAATACATGACTTACATATTCCACTCACAAACATGAACAGAAACAAATTGCCCAAACTCGTCAAAGTTACATTCAACTGTGGCAACATTTGGCCAAACAAAGCATTAGTCCCCAAGCAGATCCGACCTAACATGTTCAGAGATAATTACTCAGACTTTTTACACTTATGTACTTTGTAGCATATAGCCTGTTTATTTATTGTATTGCCCTTACTTAACGTGTAAATGTATTTATTTGAAAGTATAAACGTAAAATATATGTATATTGGTATTTCGTATTAGAAAACATAAATCACTGTATATCAATTTTCTTAGGAAATCAAACTATGTTAATTTATTAAAATTGTTTTTATAATTATAACTTAATGTAGACTAAATGAAGTAGTTTCGTTATTGCCAAATTAAAACACGAAAAAACCTGTTTTTCCACAAAATCACAAAACATTTAAATTAATATTTCGTACATTAAAGGAAATATTTTAAAATAGAAGCAGTAATTTGTTATCACATAAACTATGTTGATTCCACAGACAACTTTAATTCATGACAGAAATACCAACTGAGATAACAAAATAACCAAAGATATGTGTGTAGCGTGTAGCATCAAGTGGCAACCCGAGTAAATTGTATTTGTTGAAAACTAAAACCTGAATGAGGTCATGTAACTTTATCCTAAGTTTAAATCTTTTAAACTTAATTGCTTGGGTGTTTGTAGAATGTGTTTGTTTATATGTGTCTTTTCGTGTCCTGCATATTGAACAATCACACATTTAGTTCTTCGTTTAATCAAAATCGTTCACACAAATGACTGGACTGTAATAGGTTACGAGTTAATGATTGAGGTATATTTTCTGTCAAGTTGTGAAATGCCGACGGAAAAAGTGACTGATACTTTTAAGTGCCGTATTACGATATAATTTGTTTAGTTCGCGATTCGGTATTGCAATTAGTTTACATACGTCTATTATTAAACATCACATTATGCATTGTATACCATTTTATTCAACCAAAAAAATTACACAACCTAAATCTGGTTGTAATTTGCTAAATATTTGCAATATTTAAAATAGTTATTCGTTATTTAAAATATAAAGTATTACGTGAGCCAATGTAACACTTATCAAATTTGTATAACATCTTCAAAGACTTTCAAACCAGGCAAACGAATATGTAAAGTACTTCTGTCTCCTTAAATAAATAGTGCAACTCTGAATTTATTTGTCTGAGGACGAAAATAACCTTTCTCACATTGTCGATTTATCTTTCACTCATTCTAAATTTGCATGCTATAATATTTTCAAAAATGAAATATTTTAATGAGTTTTAAATCTAGTTCAGTTAGATGCTTTACATTTACTCTATATTTGTTAAAAAAGCAAGTTAAACAAGCATTTTAATGGTATCTTAAAACATTGTATATATATTTAAATACGGTAGGCTTTATGTTATATAAACGAAAAAAGTAATGTTGACATGTTGGTAGCAGTTTTAATAGTACGTTGCAAGTGATTTGAATGACGATGTTGTAAATAATGAATGTTGGACGGGAGTATAATACTAATTACTGCAAATGAGTCGCCCTTTAAATGTTATGTGTCGCTTAAACGAATTACTTGCAGCAGGGTTGTATACGTTTAATGTCTAAATGGGGGTATTTACATGTTTCAATTCAACCATGTCATTAACGGTTTAATATTTGTGATGTTCTAGTTTTGCATTGCTAAATTTCGTAGCTTTACTACTGAAATACAGTCTTGTTTATCTTTCTTTTAGTTACAGATATCCAGTACAAGTAAGTGCTTTGGACCTGTTGGGAGGTATTGTTATAACATTACCAGATCCAGGTACAGTTCCCAAATCAACACTTGACCCACAACTTAGTTACACTGTTGTAAGACATTTGGTAATACAATGAGAAATACTCTTTACTAAAAAAATAAATAATCTTGTAAATAAAAATTCATTATTTAACAAAATTATAATAAATTGAAAACGTCTCTTTGCTTTCTTAGGTTTATTTTGTATTTCAACGTAAATGGTATTTTTATTAATAGAGCATACACACGCTTTTAGATATAGTGATCCAAACCCCTCAATTTTGTTCTGATGTAATAGTGCAGATTTGTACAAAACAAACTCATGCTATGCTAGTATTTAATAAATTAATATACATTGGCTAAAACAGAAGGTTTATTCTATAGTGGTATTAAATTAGAGTACATTATAGTTAAGAAAACTTCATCAAATTTGAAAAAGAAAGAACATTTTGAATGAGAAATTCACAACTAACCGTCTTTTACGTATTTATTTTATATATTGTAAATGATCTACCTATAAGTAATTTTAGACAGGACTTAAACTAATAGTTCCTTACTTTAAACAATTTGTAATAAATTTACTTACACCGAATAAGGGCTAAAGGCTGGGTAATGCTTACTGTTTATGGGTAAATCCTCAATTAAATTAAACAGTAAAAAGTGTCAGACAATTATCTAAATAAACTTAAACAATACCATGTGTCAGTTCACAAATTGTTTGTATCCTACCGAAGACATAATGTAGTTTTACGCTCTACTGTATAAAACAAAGTATCTACAAGTTTAGATTTGACAACAGGTTATTCTAGTTCAAAGTAAAGGAGGAAGACATGGTTAAATAGATCGGTGTCAAGGAACTCCAGCTGGCAAACTAAGTTACTGCTAGTATACGTGGCTGCGCTGTGTAGTAAAGTCCGAGAGTGCAAGGTGATAAATATTGCTCTACTGTATTACTTCTACACTTTATTTGTTTTTATTTAACCGATCTTGAAGTTTGACTAATAATGGACTTAAAACACCTAATATTACAAAGATATTTAACGTAATGTATTAATTTTTGTTTAATTATTTTAAATATTTGTTCTTCTAAATGGTTCAACAAATATTGCTAAGATATGATAAGCCACCAAAGGCATACCTAAGATAGTAGCTTTTTCGATAAATAGCCTCTAAATTACTAGTAATAATTGTTCATACATTTTTACTGGACCATTAAAACGGGAGTGTCTATAGGTACTCAATCTCCTCCTACTATATTTTATATATTAATATTTAGTACGCAGATAAAATATAAGTGAAAATATTATTCATAATGTTGGAAAATTAATTTATTGCATCTATTTTACTATATCTTATACCACTTTTATTAGTATGGTGATTTAAACTAGAAGAAACAGCATAATATGATCGTATACTGCATAGCTTTACCTATTTACTTTAGATAATGTATGTAATGAAAAGTTTTGAGTTTATTCATAAAAAATAAAGTAGTCAATACTAAACGGATAACAAAAGAAAATTTGTGACATAATAAATTATTACATCACAATATCTAAATATATTTAGATCAAAATAAAATAAATATTATAATATTACAGTTTATTTTTCATATCAAAGTCATGCGGTCTGTTAAAACCTCATTTGGACCTATCAGTGTTTGCTTTAATGTAATGAAAAATAAGTATGTAAGGCTTGCTTACTTATGAACATTGAACATTATTTTATTATGTGTTATAGAATGCTCAAAATACGTTTGGAATCGATATTTTCTGCCGGAAACGAACCGTAGTTAGTTAACAAAACTGCAAACCGGAAGTAGGTCATGTAGGTTTGTGTTGGATGAAAAGGCAATTTGTGTTTGACCAGAATCAAGCACCACAATTGTTTGTTACTGCGGGCAATAGCAGATCTGGATTATAGGTCGTGGGGATTTGGGAGAGCCATGAAAGTTTATTGTGTATAATGTGTCATTGAGATACCGTAATAAACATTACATTTCCGCGGAATTGATACAAAGCTATGTTATCTACTGTACAACATTATGTTACTACATTTCATTAATCCTATAGTAAATTGTGATGACGTGTCATGCTTTATTTTGCTAACCGGGATATTTGTTTAAATGTAACAGTGTAAACCCTGAGGTTTTTACTTATAAATTTGATATTTTCTTAAAAAAACTAGTTTGATAGTCTAATAAAAAATAACAGGTCACTCAGGTAACACTTTGATATTATCAGGTACCTGGTTTCTTTTTCCACGATATTATACAGGGTGACTCACGGGAAACGGACGTTTGTCAAATAAGCAGTACAACGTTTTATACGAAATATTATTATTTTACTTTTACATAGTGTAAGGTAAACACACACAATTTGTGTCTCTAGTAGCAAATTTAAAGTATTTTTAGGTAAGGAGTTTCTGAGCATAAACATGATTCTTTAAACATCTCCACAGGAAGAAGTCAATCCGGTGACCTCAGCGATAAGCTTCTCTCGTTAACAATACTGCGTTTGGCTGGCTCCTGACCAAACGATACTTAACTTGCACACCCACAGGTCTGTCACTTTAAGTTGCTGGACCACCTGTATTTTATAGGGATGGAACTTTTGATCTTGTCACACGATATTTTCACAGAATCACGGCTCGTGTTCAGCTCTTGTGCGTGTACTCGCGCAGATCGACTCGGGTTCCTGATTAACGCCGCTCTCACTCTGGCGATGTTTCAGCCGTCCTCACAGTTCTAGGAGGGCCTGACAGATTATTTTTGTTATTTTTTCCTGGTGTTTGGAACCCTTCAACCCACGTTTATCAACAGATTTCGGCTTAGAACTGTTCCATTTCATTCAACATTTAAGTGCCATCGAAATATTTGCTATGTTGTGATAACAGATTCCCCATTTTTAACAAACGGGTCTTGTGGCAAAACAAGATGTTGTACTGTCCGTTGATTCATTGTAACTAAAATGGTAGATTACAATCAAGGAACTTACATAACCTCAATCTCCATACCACGTGCAACAACAATGCAACAACTTTTTCAAATTCGTCCGTTTCCTGTGAGTCATCCTGTATTTTCAAAATTTTAATTGCACCCAATATTTTTAAGTCTTGCAGCCTTTTTTGCCTTACTTAGCCCATCCACAAAGATAAACATCCAAGCGTGGAACGTATCCAGAAGAGCAAGGAGTGAGCCGTAACAGTACGAGTTGAACAGTACTGGTAACCTTTACATGCCAAGGTTGGGATTCGAACCCACGACAGGGAAACTGCCATGGTTCCGGAGTCCGACGCCTTATCCACGAGATCTTGGTAGAATTTGGTAATCGTTGAGTTATATATGTAACACCCTAACCACAACGAAACTTAGCCAATCACTTGTTGCAAACATCGTTTGTTAATGTTAAGTTTGAGGCAACACTACGTCACGTTCAGTAAGTACATGTTTTATTAAGTAACAGTCGTGATGATGTATCTATATAACGTCAATACCGTTCCTGGAACTTTTGAGAGAACCATATTACGTACGACCATCAACCACATACTTGAAAGAAAGCTCTTAGTGAGATGAGAGCAAGTTATTTATTGCTATATTGAAATATAAGGAATAGATCAATCGTGTCCAGTAATATGTCATTTTATTTGATTATAATATTTGAAGTACTAAGTATAGTTTTTTGTAAAATATTTTAAGTAATATTTTGTAAATACAAATTTGAAATATAAATTCTTCAGTTCGATGACATAAATACGATGTGGTACTACAGTGTGATACAACTAATACGACATCTTGTGAAAGAAGTACCACTCAGTCAAGAGTAAAATCAACTTTTACGGGAATTGTTGATAAAGCTCTCAAACCATCAACGCAATGATGGTGTTTTTTTGTGGGGACATAATGGTCAAACATTGAATGACAAACTCAAGGTGGAAACAAACTACAGTAAATTATTTATACAAAAATCTACAAGATTTGAAATAAAACTGTATACATAAAATTTTATTAAAATTTATAAATAAGTTAGCCAGGTAATCCAAAGCTGGTTAGTTATCCTTAATATAAAAAAATGTATTAGTTTAATCGGTACATATTCAATTTAATATATTAGTTTAGTACTTTATAATCTATTTATTTATTAATACTAATATAACAAAATTGTAAAACCGCATTATTGTAACCGCCAAATAGTTACCTTATATTGTTGCTTAGACCATAAGTACTAAAATGGTTAAAATAACTGTTTTGAATAAATATTTTTGCTACCATCTCCCGTTGTCCAGGAAAATATTTATAGCATTTTAAACTAGTCTATTAATTTAAATTGTCAACAGTAATTACGTATATATTTAAAACGATTATTCTCGTTGAAAAAATCCCTAAAAAGAGACCAAAATATCAATTCACCATGATAAATTAACATTATCTTTAATAATTACATGTTTCCAACAAAAATAAAAGCTATACAAATATATGTTAACACATTGAAATGTGAATCAGAACTGTTTTAATTAAGTTCACTTTATATTCAAATAGCACATCAGAGAAAACCGTAACGTTATTTTCATATGAGAATAACTGTCTAACTGATGCTACATATGCATGCGGATGAATAATCTCAGGGAACTGTTATTTGAGTATTATTTAATCAATATTGTGAACGGTAAGACGAAATCCGAAGTCCTCGAACTGTTAGCACTTATATTTGCAAATGGGCGGGCGAGCGCGTGCGTGTGTGCGCGAGTTTAGAAGGATTGATAACCGCAAGATTCTCAGTCATCAATCTTCACTCAACATCTTCATTTTTCTTTGTGATGATATATGACATTTTATATCCGTATGTCAACAACCTAGCACAGACTCACTGTTCTTCGGTTATTATTATTCTGTTATGGTCTTCATTGGACCACTTTGGTCATCTTCTTCTAGGAATTTTCTTTTTACTCTCAGCACAGCATTTCATCATCCGCTCGGATTGTATTTACCTTTCTTCATCTGGAATCACTCTTCATATCCGTCTGTTTATTTTGGTTGATAGTCAGGTTTGTTTGAAGATTCATTTTCATTTTCTTTTTCTTCAAATCTTCAAATTTAATCCAAACATCTTGGGCAATATGTTCAATTTATTCGAAGGCATCATGTATCCAAAGTTAAGGAGATAGAACCAAAAGTAACAACAATTTTTTGATTGATACGATGAATCATTTAATATTTTTATTTCAAGGAACCATGTTATAGAACATACAATATTTAAATATAATTTTGCATTGATAACGTATATTAATGTTTTCTACAACTTGCGTATAATCACGAAAATATACTTAAAATGCGTTAGGCCTAGTATGTTTTGTTTGAAGTAAATTCTTTGCTAAAAGCCTGATGCTTTCCCATACTTAGTCAGTAATCGTTTCAATACAAATTTGGAAATGTTATTATCACTTTACCAAAAAGATATAGTACAGGCATATTTCACATGGAGCCTTTATAACAAATATAGTAGAACAAATTAATGTATATCGATCTCACGTTTTCGTGTAAGACTACTATAGGGATATTTTTTTATAAATAGGTTAGTATTCAACATCTGTCTAATCAAATCAACGTATAAATGAAAGCTTACAGCAATTAACATCATTATAATATTTGTTGAAATTAACGTTGAAATTTCATATCGATTGCACAGTTGAGGGACCAAGCTGCATCGTTCATTGCTTAAGTAGGATGAGAAAGCATTGAAAGTATCGATAGATTATGTATGTAAGTAATGTTTGGCTTGTTATAACAACTGTACTAATTGATTTGTTATTAAATTACAGTTCTATTTCACCTTAAACAGGTTCGTAGAGTATTTTTATTTTAGTTTTTTTTACTTAACCATGTTTTACATTATTGGAGGATACCATATTAAATTATTATTTATTTATATCCACGACACATTTAATAACTTAATCAGGTAATACTAAGCTGAGCTAATAAATATATTAGTAAAGCTCTTAATGAAAGGTTCTGTGTTAAAAAAGTCGAATTCCCAATGATGTGGTCCAATTGAGGTGGACTAATTTGGCCTTGTAACACTATTTATAACCCTTGTGTATTTTCACATATGTAATATATTTATTATTTAATGAACATATATTTAATTTATATAAGGCTATATACTCATAATAAACTGTATATTTTCTACCGATTTTCAACAATAATAATAAAAATAAAAATAAATTAAATTTCTGAACCTACATAACACTTCAAAGAGGCTTCGAAGAGGAGTTATTTCCCCAACAATGTAAAAATGTTAGTTTAACCTTTTTTTAAAGAGAACATATGTCTGCATAAACCAATTAGAACTTTGTTGTGGCCCATAATTCTAGACAATATGTCATTTGTGTTGGTATCGACTTAATTTGTTTCCTCGCAGGAATATTATACTACAATAAAATCATGCATCGCTCGTTTCTTAACCCTTCTTAGTAAGAGTGGCAATCACACAATAAATAAAGCCTAGTCTCAATAAATATGCTAGGGTTAAAAATGTGTAGTTTGATTCAATGGTATTCTTTAAGAAAACAAAATACATAAATGGGGTATTGTGGGAAAAATGTGTCCCGCGAGGAATATTAGACGACCCTGAGGACAGTTTGGCTTGGAGACCGCTTCATTTATTGATGTCCTGGAGGACTTGAGGTCGCCGCTAAAGCCCTACACGAGTTACGAATGCCAAGAAGCCATTAGCATAACTACTGCATTTTATAAACTTTGTTGCAAAGTTTGTTATTATAACATAGATGGTGGTAAATTTAAAGTGTTATAGTAAACGATATTTTTAATACTAAGGAATGACTGTATAAATTAGGGTGTACAAAAAAGTCAACTGACATTTTACAAGAATGTTTATCATCATTTTGGAATATAAAGGGTTCTACAATCATAGGTCCTAAACCCTGTCACCCTCTCGTACACCTATCATCCTTACCTTTTTATGCGATCATTTTTGAGCCATTTGGAAAGTGACCCAAAAAGTACCTAGTAAATACGTTAAACAAGTTATTCTTCTAAAGGGAACCTCAACTTGTTTGTGTATCTAATTTATTTGGTCATAATTAAATTAGTACTGGGTATTTTAATATGGATTACGTTTTGGCGAATTTACCCTAGAGGGAAGAAGCTATTACCGTAGGTCTCATGGTAAGACTTAAGCCCGAGACCATGATAACTTTTTGTTTTGAGGTCCCCAGATGCCAAAAACACTATTCGTTCAAATTGTTATATATATATATATACATATACATATGTGTACATATTACATACATGTGTATATGTAATATACACATATATATACATATATATATGTGTGTGTCCGTGAATGCGATAAATTGAGTAAAAAACGTCCTATTTCGATGAAATTTGGCTCAAATGTGTAAAGTGACATTCATGACTTATAGTTCGAAAACCAAAAAAAATCGGACCATGGGAAGGGGGGTTTATGGGGGTTTTAAATTTTCCAAAAATCAGTTTTTTGCATTTTTCACCCTACAATAAAAAAAATTAGTTTTGGTTTTTACCATGTTATAGATCTTAAAAAAAACAAATAATATTGTATTTTGAATTATTAACCTAGGTTAAGTGGACTCGGAGAAAATCCAAAAAACTTACTCATACAATCTCCCATGTTAATCTTATGGGAAAAGGATTTTGGATTTTCCTCAGTTCATTTTAATGTAAACTTCACATTTACTATTACCAATCAGTTCAGCTCCACAAAACAATTATTTTAGTGTCTAATTTGTGATTCTACACCCAACCGTTGCAGAGATATTCAAAGTGGTAAACACAGTACGTTGTCCAATGTTATCCTTATGGAGAATAAATAAAATGTTATATCTCGATTATTTATGAATGTATATTGATGAAACTTGGTATGTGGATTCACGTAGTACTGGTTTATTGATATTTGCGCAAAAAAAATGATTATACCCTTAGCAGCAAACCTGTGAACTCAGTCTACAAGTTATTCTTATGGAGAATAAGTTAAATTTTATATAGCGCTTATTTATGATTAAATATTGATGAAACTTGGTATGTGACTTCAGTTAGATGAGTTCTATTATTTGTTTTTTTTCTAATAAAACCCATTATTTTGTGTTCCTTGTTACAGCAAACCTGCGTACTCATCCCCAATGTTATTCTAATGGAGAATAATGAATATTTTATATATAGCTTATTTATGAATATATATCTTATGAATTCTGGTAAGAGGCTTAATGTGTTATTAAGACATATATATTCATTGAAAATTCGCTGAGTACGCAGGTTTGCTGCAACGGGGGTATTTAACTTTACAGTATTTGCATTTTTATTCTTTAAAATAAATCTCTTTTATAATCATTGTAATTTCAGTTGTTAAGTACATAATTTTCCGTATCAAATTAAGCATAGTTAAATTCTATTTATATTTGCATAAAAACCAACTGTTTGTGTTCCTTGTTTCAGCAAACCTACGTACTCTTCACCAATGTTATTCTAATGGAGAATAATTAAAATTGTATATATCGCTTATATGTGAATATATTTTTATGAAACTTGGTATGCGGCTTTAGTGGTATTAAGACATACATTATGCATTGGAATTTCGCTGAGTATGCAGGTTTGCTGCGACGGGGGTATTTGTCTTTTCTGCAATACACAAAATACACATAGGCACAATAAGTAGTGAACAATATTTCTACAACCACAGAAGCCAAGAAGCTGCGACTGTGGCAGCATTTTGCTCAGGAAAACGCTGATATAATAACATTCAAGTTTCCCGTCAAGCTCTTCTCTTAATCGCCCAGGAAAATGCAATCCCCCTAACTTATAACCTTGACCCAATCAACTTCAAAAATACATACAAAAAACTATATATAACAAATCAAAGAAATAAACTGACTGTAACTAAAATTGGGTTACTAATAACATCCAAGCAATGATTGAAAAACTTAAAAATATTAATTAATTAATGAAAACATCAATTTCACTAACCTGGTAATTTAAACCCTCTTTTATTATATGGTTACGTTTTTAATATAAGGTTATGTGCTTTTGGATGAGCCAACTAATTATATAAAGCACACTCACAAACGGAAAAAGGCTGTTAATAGTAAGTAAATCTATAACAAATTTTATTTCAGGTATTTAAGAAATATTTTACTTGAATTAAGGCACTTATAAAACTCCACATATAACACATATAAACATTACACTTTTGTAAGGCATTAGAGTTCTCCAAGTATTTTCCAACTTGGCAACGAGTATGTAAAGCAGTTCCGACAATCTCCCCCAACAAACAAGCCGCGCTCTGAATTTATTTGTGTGAACAACGAACGGTTCCCACATCGTCACTTGTTCTCTGGAGGCTTTTTCTCACTTTGTTTTATATTCAAGAATGAATATATAATTTAAAGTTTCATTGTTCAACCTTAAATTATTCTTTACAGATCCATTATTTGACAATTATAACTTAAATAAAGCTTATATCTTACATTTAAGATGCATCATTAAGAAAAGTAAAGTCGGTCCCGTTGTCGGTTTGATAGAGTAAAATGTAAATGCTAATGATAGTGGAATTACCAAGCAGTAAAATTAATGTATCTTAAATAAAGTACCATTACGAAATTACTGCAAATGAGTCACCAGCCAAGTGTTATGTGGAACTTCTAAAAATGCATTGCTTCAAGTCCCAATGGTAGGTATTATATATTATTTTTTATTTTTGTATAATTTTGCCCATGTATTAGGAGAGTATTAATTCCTAACCATAACAATCTATAACTGGAGATATCCATAGTATTCCTAAACCTTAGTAAATAACCGAAGTCCTAGACTTAAAGGTATTTATATATTTTCTCGCATGATTTCCTAAACATGTAGAATGATCACTAATTAAATCTCGGTTTCTACGGACAAGAGTCCACAAGTTTCAGCAACGATGTGTTCATAAAGATTCTGATTTTTTCTTTTCTTTAATTAAGACATTTTTATTTCTAACTGTATAATTGCAATATACAATGAAATCATACTTCAATGTTCTCTTAGTACAATAATGCTTAACGCCATTTTAAAATAGAAGTTAGGCAGTCATCATACATATTTACATTTGTGTTCTGCATGAACCAAATGAAAAAATACAAATGTTTTATATGTTTTTTATGATATATTTAATTTCTCCGACTGTCCAGTGATGGCAGGATTTCTTTAAATTATAATAGGTCTGCTAAGGCACATATTTGACGTTATAACTATTGTATTTTGAATGATAGGAAACCTCTCATTATTGAACAGAATTTAACGTTAAAGATATAGGTAGTGTTTTATAAATATTAATAATATGTTTTTTAACCTAGCAGATGAATATATTTATATTTGTTTTTAACATTACCATGTTAGCAGAGAGACCTCAAAACAACTATTATAATTTTTTTTTAACTAACAAGCAAAGTTTACTTACTTGAACAATTTGTAGAGGTTTTGTTTAAACAAACATTTCACTTGACACAGAAATTAAAATAAAACATGGGATATTTCCCAGGAAGAATGCCTCCAAAGCATATTTCAGGTGATCATACTTCTCGTTGTTAGTTTAAATGTTTAATATTGGAAGATATCTACAAGAAACAACCTACTAAATAACAATACACATCATTGAATCTTTCAATGTGACCTTATTGAATAAGCCTAGTAATAATTGATGTGCAGTAACGTGAGAAACACAGTTTATTATTAGGATTAGTTACAACAAAATAAGTTAATAGACAGAGGTGTTGTTTTGAACCTTAACTAAATCAATAATTATTTGTTTAATGCAAATACATAATTTTATAAGGTAAATACAACTAAATGTGCCACAAGGTTGGTATTTTTAAATCTTAATTTGGTGTAGTAACTGGTTCTCGTGTAAACTTATTCGGGGTGACTGAGTATCCCTTCAAGGGTGAAATTCTGAGGGATGCGGTGAATTGTTATGCCATCACTTTCCCTTCACAACCTTCACTTTCATAATTCTCTTTTCATTGGTGGCGCCTTTAAAGGGCCGCAGCAGTGAAGTTTCTGTGCATCCACAGTGCCCAAGTCTGTCATATTGGTGTGCCATTAAAGGGCCACATACCAGTATTATTGATTATATGCATGTACATACAATTTCCTACATCCTATATTTATTTAGTATTCTAAAGAAATTGTTATTATTGTACAATGTTTATTGTTAATATATGCTTGCATTTATTTACATACAGCATGCTATTTGTTAATTTTATAATTTATATATTTAATGGATGGCTTATTAACGTATTATTTGTTGCTGTTATTTATGCCTGTTGTAACCTTGCAACCGATGTCCGTTATATGCCAACTATATTGGTTCTTAACGTTGAAATAAATAAATATCATTACTCTTAAACTATTTTGTATTCAAGCATTGAACGGCAAGTAAAAGCTCTCAATATTCGTCTCCAAACAAGCAGAACGCTGAGTTTGTATTTATCTGAGGGAACAAACGTCTCCACAATGTAACTTTGAACACAGTCTCTTTTCTTGTTTTACAGTTTAATATTTATTTTTAAACTGGTATATTTACGTTTCCTGTTTAAAAAATATATTATGTCCCTAAAAACTGTTATTAAATATTTAGCCTTCTCCTTTATACATAGTTTTTTGTACTTAATACTAAATTTGTATTTAAACTTGCTATTTTTGAGTCATTTTTAACCAACAGCGTTAAATTAAAGGGTTTCGTTGTTAATTTTCTGTGAGATCAAACCAGCCAAATGAAACCCCTAAAATAATTTTACAAATATCTCCTTACAACTGATATGTTTATCTTAATCTTGTATGGTTTTAATTTATCAGTAATATTTATATGCTTATAAAACCAGAAACAAATTTTACTTATTCTCCATTAAAAGAAAATTGGACAACATACTATGTTTAGCCTTTGCAGTTTTTGGCCAAATGCCGGTTTCGGTCTTTTTTTAGGTTATAGACTAAAATTAGATTATTTTATCGTGAGTAAAAATGCAAAACAAATTTTATTAAAAAACCCATTACCCAATCTGGTGACTTCATAACTTAATGTTTTCAAGATTCTGGTGTTCCCTGAACTATTAATGTGTATATTATATTGTATGTGTATATTACTAGAAAACAGTTTAAATATTTATACTTTATGTTCATAGCAAACGTCTGTAGCGAATGAGCTGAGATCTTGTGGGTACATTGCTACTATATGTATCCGGGGGGAAATAAGCTAATTATGTAGTGCCCATGCGTGGGATTAAAATGAGGGGGACTAAATGGTTAATTGGTGGACTAAATTATTGGGCGTGCTGACTCTGCTACTGACTATAAATAATGAACTGTGCTACCTAAATGGAAGTAAGACTGTCTTCCAAACCTGTGTTGAAGTACCGGTACCAAACTATATAATTGAACTGGAAAACGTGCTTGGGGGACCAGAGGCTCGGAGATCTTTTACCCGAGACCAGAAAGCCTACTTAGCCAGCTTTGATTTAATCTAAATAACTGCAAAGAAACTAACTAAGATCCTTCCAAAAACTGATATATCCTAAATCGGCAACTGAGGTTATTGCAATATTGATCTAGGCATGGTAACTAATCATTAAGGTAAATGAATGTATAGAAATACTGCAAGCTAATCAAAACTATGGATAATCCTCTGGGGAGTCTGATTAATTATGTCAAAACATGCTGAAAATTTAAACTGTTGCAAAGTGTTCGGGCCAAGCCCGAACACTACTATTTGTTCCTACATTCCTGTATCGGGGCGAACCTTAAGGGTTTCCCCTTAATAAACTGTTTAGCCAGCCATACTGTTTCTAAATTGCCCTATGCTTAAAATAAAACTTATCGGTTGTGCGAATTTGGAGAGTTGAGGTTGAACACGTCCGTGGTGGGTGACGGTTGGATGAGCAAAGGGGGAAGGGCGCCGCTAAGCTGGATTTCGTTGACAAGACGGAAAAAAGTTGTTCGGTCTGTCAACGGCGCGACAGGCGAAATGCTCCAGGCAGTGGCTCCGCGACGGAGTTTCGCGTACTATATAAAATAGCGTGACGCTATGCGTCACAACCACCCCCCTTACGGCAAAAGAAAAGAAAAAGAATCAGTTTTGCTGAAGGTGTGAGGTTGTTGAGTGTTTTGAGTGGTTTTGGTTCGATTTGCCTCCCTCTATCGTGCTCTAGGTCCCGAGATGTCATGGTCCCGGTTTTAACTCAAGGGAAGCCGAGAACAGATGAGGAAAGGCGAAAACCCCTGACCAGTCCGGCTTCGACTTGGAACCTCGTTCGCAACGTTTGTTTGGGGAAACAGCTGATTGTTTTGGTTGACCAACCACGGCAGGGATCGGGATCCACCCCCCCTCGCGAATAGAGGAAGGTATGTTGGGTGCGACAGCTAAATTAACCTAACCTAGCAAACTTGTGACTACTGTGAACTTGGTACAGCTGAAACAGATAGTCGGAAAGCGACAGTAAAAGGGACGGACAACTGCACGCACAAAAGATGTTTTTTTTTTTTTTTTTTTTTTTTTTTTTTTTTTTTTTTTTTTTTTTTTTATAAGTTCAAAATCGCACAGAGGTGGAGAACATAACGTAGTCTTTGGTGATGTTTTTTTGTTTGGGAGGTGTCCGAGAGGAGGTCTTGCTCCGTCAACGACTTGGCTGGTTCCCCGCTGACAAGTGATGGAGAAAACTGGAACAGCCGAGGATTGCAGGCAGCAGGGTGAGATGTGCTCCCAGCAGGTCCTGATCACCGCGTTGCTGTTGGTGTGGACAAGGCTGAGGCTCTGCTGGATCTGCCTTTGAAGATGTTGCCATCCTCTCGGAACTTGGTGTCGGAATATCACTTCTGTCACTTGGAGCTGATGATGTGAACTTGCGGTTGAGAAAATGTCTATTTTACTGTCCAAATAGCTGACACTGTCCAAATAAAGCACTGGTAACTGATATTGCTTGAAATCACTTTATTATTCTGTCTTTAAATAATATCATTTGGTTGTCGGTTGTACTGTTTAATGTAAATTTTTTGATTGTGCAGTTGTCATGGTGTTACTTTAATAGTTGGGGGTATTAACTGTATTGATCGGTGATGATTGCTAAACAAAATTTTTTTTTTTTTTTTTTAAAGGTGAACTGTCGTGGTGAAGGTGATGAAAGGTTGATCGCAAGGCGGCGGTCCGATAACTGACGGGTTGGTCATTTCCTAACTGGGGTACCGTGGGATTGTCCCATGTTTGGCGCCGGGTTACCAAGGCCAGACTGGTGAGGTCCGCGGAAACTGTTTCTGAAGTGAGTGAGAGTTGTGGAGTTTGGAAGGATCTGCAAAACTGTTGAAAACCCTTTTTTTGTATTTTTTTTTTTTTTTTTTTTTGCTTCGCATGCAGAAGAATTGCGCTTGCAATTACGCTGTGATGAGCGGTAATTTCAGGTGAGGATAGGTGCTTGTGGACTGTTTGTGGGAAAACAATCTTCCTAGTGCCCGGTTCTTACTTAATTGAGAAAAGTCCCGTTCCTACTCGTACTTAACATCGACGTTTGTTTTGGTATACCTATTACAACATAAAAATCTTTAACTTAACTACCCTCTGATCTTCCCCAAACTGTTCCTAAACCTAACTACTACTACTTTAGTGACTAATTAAGCTAAGAAGGCTGAAAATGAAACAAGGGTTACAATAGGAAAGAAATAGAGAAGAGTTTTGTCTCTCGGCACTCGACTGACGTCAGGTCGCCACAGAAGGTGCCACCACTGGGTCCTTTCCTGCGGAGGTAAAAAATGAATAAAACAAAAAAAAAGGTAACCATCCGCAGAAAGGTTAATCTCAATCAGAAAAAAAAATTCTTTACAAGCCCCAGTGAGGGTGTCGGAGACGAAAAAGGGGGGGGGAAAGATTTGGCCGACAACGCACGGGGGAGGACGTGTAGGGCAGCCCATCCTAGGGAAGGATACCATGAGACTCACAGTCCCCCGGGCGTTGGCGGGGACAGCGACAGAGAGAGAAGACTTAACCTAATATCACTTTTGTAGAGCGTTTCTGGTCTGGGTAAAAGGTCTTTAATATTTTGGCTGAAAAAATCTTTTTAACTGTGAAACATGAGCGTTTCTAATGAACTTGCCTGTTGAGGGGTTTAACAAACGTGCGGTGACGGGTGAAGAAAATGACTCAATAACACAAGGTTTGGACCAGACAGGCAGCAGCTTTTTGTTGATTGATTCGGCAGCCTTGCTGAGGTGGTGTTCTCTGAACATTACCCAATCACCGGTCTTGTAGGGGTTGGGCAGTCTGTTCAGATCGTACTTTTGCTGCCTACGTTGCCTAGCCTTTGAGAGGTTCTCGACGGCCGTTCTCCACTCCTCGTTCGAAGATTGTTGGGAAGCATGGTCGTCGACTAGCCTGTCTAAATTCCAATGGAGTTCTAAGGGGTGGGAAATGTTCCGGCCAAGGAACAAACGGGCTGGAGAAACTTTGGTGGAATCATGACGGGCGGAATTGAAGGCTATCTGGAACCAGTGTAGCTCGTGGTCCCAGCGCTTTTGGTGCTGGTTGTGAAAAATTCGGATGGCTATCTTTATTTGTTTGTTTACCCTCTCGGCATGCGAGGGGTTAGGGTAGTATGGACTAGTGTAGATATGCTGGATGCCTAAGCCTAAACAAAGATTCTTGATTACTACTGATTTGAAATTTGAAACATTATCGGAGACTAAATATTTAGGGGGGCCAAAGATTGAAAAAACTTGCTTGGTGAGGACTGAAGCTGAGGTCTCTGCTTTAGTATTTTTTACTGGTATCATGAGGCAAAACTTGGAGAATGAATCGACCACAGTCAAAATGTATTTATTTCTGTTTAAAGAAAGGGGTAGAGGGCCAATATGATCAATAAAAATCTTTTCCCACGGCTGGGTCACGATTTCAGAGGCCAGCTTCCCAACCTTGGTGTTTGGGGCCTGCTTACACCGTTGGCACTGGACGCAAGTCCGAACCCTATCAGTGATGTAGGCTTTTAGATTGGGAGCCCAGAAAAAGGGTTCGATGCGGGCGAGGGTCTTGCTGATGCCCAGGTGTGCTGAAGTGGGCGACTCGTGGTAGTAGGAAAATAAAAGATCAAAAAGTTTGGTGGGGACAACTACTCTGGGCTTTGTTTGGTTAGGCTGACGGTAAAGAAGGGTATTGCTGTCTATTGAATAGTTTGGAGGCTTGTTTGCGGACCTAATGATCTTCCTGAGGTCAGGATCATCCAGTTGATGTTTGGAAATGTCCTTGAAAGCCTCAGGCAGGGAAAAAAGAGACAAAAGTGTTGGTTGTTGGATCGGGGGTGCTACAACTGTTGGTTCTACATTTTCAAAAAGTCTGGACAAGCAATCAGCAATAACATTGTCTTTTCCGCGAATGTGATAAATCTTAAACTGGAAGGAGTTAATGAAGGATATCCAACGGGCAATTTTACCCATCTGTCGGGGGTGATTGAGAAGCCAAGTGAGAGCCGAACAGTCCGAGTGAAGCTCGAACTCTCGGTGTTCCAAATATTGCTGGTATTTCTGTAGGGCAAACACTATTGCAAGGCATTCAAGCTGTAATGTGGAATAGTTGAGTTCATGCTTATTGAGGGCCCGGGATGCATATGACACTGGGAACAACTGATCACCATGGGGTTGAAGGAGGACCGCTCCGATTGAAGAGCCGGAAGCGTCAGTGTGCACTATGAATTGTTTATTAAAATCGGGCATACGGAGGATGGTAGAGGAAACTAAAGCTTTCTTTAAGGTTTGAAATGCTGCTACTTGGTCGGGGCCGAAAACAAAAGGAACTCCTTTCTTCTTTAAATGATTTAAAGGAATGGTAATAGTGGCATAATCCTTAATGAAGCGGGCATAAAAGGCTGTCATGCCCAAGAAACGTGATAACTGCTTGATGTTCTTGGGAGTGGGAAACTCATCTATGGGTCGAGTCCTCTCGGGATGGATTGAAATGGTGTGGTTAGAAAACACATGACCAAGAAACTGAATCTTATTAGACGCTACAGTGATCTTTTCCGGATTGACGGTGAGTCCGGCGTCACGAAGGCGTTGAATCACTAACCTGACCTTTTCCAGGTGGTCTTCAAAGGTTGAATCACTGTAGACGCACAAGTCATCGAAAAAGTTGTAAACATACTGGAACTTTATATCGCCAAAAATCCTATCTATTAAGGAGGTGAGAACCATACTGCCAGACGCAAGTCCAAAAGGGAGAAAATTGAACTCATATTGAGCCCAAGGAACAACAAATGACGTAAATTGCTTTGACTCCTCATCAAGGGGGATCTGGTTGTATGCCGAGTTCAAGTCAAGGAGCGTGAACCACCGAGCTTGGCCTAAGTGTTGAAAAGCGCTTTCGATCGTGGGCATGGGTGTAGCGTCGAGTTCTAAAATGGAATTAAGATTTCTGTAGTCGACTACCATGCGTGTTTTCCCACCCTTTTTGGGAACTAAAAAGGCAGCTGAGGCATACTGGGATGTGGAGGGTCTAATCACTCCCTTCTGAAGCAGATCGTCGATGTGTTGTCTCATAAGTTGGAGTTTGGGAGGGGCGTACTGATATGGTTTATTGCGGACAATTTTACTTTCTTTGATCCTGATGTGGTATTTTAAAAGATTTGTGCGGCCCAACTTGCTAGTTATCGTTTCGGGGAACTGAGAAAGCAACTGAGTGACTGACTGACGCTGTTGGGGATTTAAGTTCTCCCCCATACTGACTGGATGGTCCGGTTGCTCAACAATCGTGGAGCAAATGAGTGGAAAAGTTGTGGGTGAACCAGGTGATCCATAGGGAAAGCTAAGAGTGTGTGTGAACATGTTAATTACTGCCTTGGTCTTTGTCAAAAAGTCAGAACCTATTAAAAGCGGGACTGGTAAATTATCAGTAACAAAAAATGGGAAAGTCCAGGAAAGATGATTTATTTTAAAGTGGACCCTGACTGAGAAATTGAAATTGATGGGTTCGCCAGCGGCAGAAATGGCTGATAAAGATGTCGGATGTCTGCTGACCACTGCTTTGGTATGACGCTTTAAGAGCTTGTAAGTATCGGAGGACAATAAACAGAATGAAGATCCGGTATCTATCAGTGCATCTTTAAATAATCCCTTGAAATCCAGTGTGACGTGGCACAGATCATTGGTTGGAATGCTTGGGGAACCTTTGGGTTTATTAGGCAAGTTTTGCTTACCGGGCACCTGCTGCACAGATTGTACCAGGGGAGGGGCCGAGGCGCCTAACGGTACCCCCCTCTGGCGTTTCCCTGACCCTGACCTTGTGAACCGAAGCCTCGGTTTGAATTGAATTGTTGTTGTGGCTGGTATGACCTAGGTGGTCGCTGTTGATTTTGGTGAAATGGAAATTGTGGGATGCGGGGTGTGGATAGTTGATTTGAGAAATTCGAAAAGTTGCGGTTGTCATATCCTGAAAATCTTTGATTTCCCTGTCGATAATTCGGATTGTTACCGGGGGTCAAGCCCGAATGCTGGTTTTGACGGTAGCCGACACTGAGCTGCGTGGTCTCTGGTCGCGAGACGGCCTGCCCCTGTTCCAGCGCGCGGACCACCTGAACCCTGGGAGCCAAGGCCAGGAGGTCTGATAAACTACACGCGGCCGGAAAGGCGGCAAGAGCCGCCCGCGTTGGTGCATTCAGACCATTCAGTACGGTGTCAAGCACATCGCGCTCTGAGAAGTTTGAAATCAAAAGGGATGCCGCGGCGGAAATGCTATCCACAAATTCGGGAAGGGACTCTAAATGTTGCTGGGCCCTGTAAACCATCGTGGTGACCATAGCGTGCCTGACCTGTGCTGGGAGAAAAAAATCCCTTACACCTACAACTACCTGTTCTAAACTGACACGATCGGCGATTCCCTTTAGCCAAAAGGCCCTTAGCTGTTCCGCCGTGCGGGGAAGAACCGCCAACAAAATATCCTCGTCAGCAAACAAACCCAATTTGGCAATTTTGGCAGCCGAAATCAAGAACTCCACCAACCTACGTGGCTCGGCACCAGTAGTCAGTGGCAACGCCCTAACAAGGTCGTCTAGGACCTTCATCTTACTTTGAATTGCGCGGGGAGGGGAACGACTGCTGGCCATGGCAGAAGCCACTTGCTGCCCTACGGCAATCGCGGTATCCTGGACCAACTGGGCCCAATCCACCTTAGGTGAACGTCCACTGTCGGTATTCTGGATCGCGGTGTCGTGAGGGGCACTAGGGTTTGCGTCGCCGAACTGTTGATTTCCCGCAAGGGGCGTCATTACCGGCGTCGACTGAGAGGACGTTGTGACCGTGGCCGCGCCAGTGACTGTTAGGACAGTGGGTGCAGTAGTGGTGCTTCCGTCCTGAATTGTCTTTTCATCGGTTTCGGTTAGCGAGACGGTGACTGGGCAGGTCAGATCCGGCCTGGAATTGGGGGGCAAGGGCTCGGATCCGCCATTCAACTGAAGAGTTTTCAGAAACTCACTCAAGAGGGACCTATTAACTGACAGGGTCGTTGAAGGTGCAATCCCTAAAATGAGACATTGATCAGTCGCGTCCTGAGCATTGAGAGTAAAAACCCAGGAAGTGCCTGCTGGCAACTCCTCGGGCGAATATACCCTTGAGGGCATTTTGTCTAAAAACCAGGAAAACTACAAAGTGAGAAAAAAAAAAATTCTAACACAAAACACCTACTGCCGATGGGTATCCCTTATCAAGAGTCGTTGCTCAAAAATTCAAATTGCGCAAAAAGGGTAACCCAGGCAACGCGCCCAACACAAGAAAAGAGGTATTAATTAATTTATTTTTTTTTTTTTTTAATTTTAATCCAGAATGCCAAAAAAAAATCCCATTAATTTCGATAAGGGAAAAACAAATCCCTAAATGATTGGGGGTTGAGCAATTGCAAAACAATTGGCCGTAACAGACTTTCCCTGGAGCATAAAATTGCTGTTCGTTGAAAACCATTTACTAAAAAATCTAAGTCGGCATTGGTGATAAAAAATTTTCTATTACAGGAATCAACTCTATAAATGCATCGTTGTTGAAATGTATTCCATCACGACGCATTGATTTCCCATAATAGGCATGAAAAAATCGGGTGCGATTTAATTCGTCGGGGAGGTCTATCACTTTGACGAAGTGTGATCGTAATGTGAGCAAAAACCTATTTATTTTATGTAAAATGGTAACTGCTGGAGTGTATTTTTCTATCCGTGGATAACACGGCAATGTTGTAAAAACAATGACCATCCTTGGATATAAACGCCGTATCAGTCTCAAAAAAGACAAAAAGGAATCCTTGAAAACTGTAATATCTACGTTTGCCAAAGAATCGTTTGTACCTAAGAAACATAACAAGGGAATATGCGGCTGTATGGCTGAAACCTTTAACTTAACAAAAGACTTAAGATCAGATACTCTTGCTCCAGAGATGCTCCGAATTAAAATTGGCCGCAAACTCCCAGTTAGGCTAGGATTTGCTCGAGAAAAATTGTAAAAACGGGCGGCATATGAGTCGCCAAGGACCTGAACACTAATCAAATTACTTGCTTGGGCCATAAATAAATTAACAGTGAAGGGAAAACCCAAGCTACGCCGACCGACACTGGAAGGTGTCTATTTGTGAAATGAAAGGAAAAGGTCGGCCCCTAATGTCCCGTATTTAACTACAAAAGAAAACAAATGAGCATGAGCTATTCTAAATTTTCCCCAAATGTAAAATTCGGTTCCCAGAACAAGTAACTGCACACAAGCAAAAATAAAATTGGTTAAAGTCCTGGTTTGACTTCAGTTAAACTACTTGAAAAGATTTTACTAGCAAAAAAGGTGCAGCGCTAATCCATTGGCCGCCCAACCAGACGTTAGCTGTAGGTAAGCTAAGTTCAGCACAAGAATTAGTGGCGAGTGACGTAGTTCTGACGTAGCGTGACCGGCCAGAGAATCGACCAATTTATAAACACTAGCCCCGACTGAATTACAGGAGGCACATTGTTGCTCAAAATGAATAATTATAAACCCATTTGGCACAAGGAAAAAGAAAAAATATATTCTACAGTACGTTACATTAATGCCTTGTTGTAAAATGCCAGCTGTACCAAGCCAGAATTCTGACTTAGCCTAAAAGTGAACCGAGTTGAAAACCAACTGAAATGCAAAATATAAACTGAATTGACTATGGGTACCCATGTTAAACATGTCCTGAGAACCTATTCTACAATTGTATACCATAAAAATCTAGCCTAAAGGGTTTTACTGATCCAAAATTAGCAAAAATATGCCTACTGCAAAAACCGCTAGGCCCTAAAAAATTTTACTATTGTCAGACTTTGGCCCTGTATTTCTGGCCTACTGAATACTTACACTAAGAGAATATTATTGTTACTAGGGATGACCAATAGTGTGAGAAAATATATTCACATAATCTTAAAGACAAAATCACATAATACAAAGAATAAATTAAACATTGGACAGACAAAAAGCACAGATTGTAGCCACAGACTAACAGTTGTAAAAGATGAGGCTGCAGCATGATAATTATATTTTATTGAATAAATAAGTAACATAAAAAACAGTCACTGAATTTAACACATAGCAAGGTGTTAGCTTTAACTATTGAAACTGGTCTTTATTAGTAAAACAAAACAAAACACCTTGGCTTTGGCCAAATGCCATTCTAATTGTAATAAAAATTGGGTTATGGCCGTTATACCACCATACCTGAGACCTGTACCCAATACATTTTTATAGACCAGATGTGCCTCTTGCTAGGCTTACAAATTAAAAATCAGAAACACTGAATCACATCACTGAAACACTTTTACTGCTGCCTAGGCCTGATGAGTTGCGGATTCTCACTGAAATACAAAACAGAGCAAACAAATACAAAATCCTACCTAAGACACACTATTTTCCCTTGGTCATCCTAGTTTGATAAATTTAGAAAAGGTTTAACCTCAAAAGTTGTGGGCAAGGACCCCTACCTTCCTGGTGTCAGTCTAGCATTCTAAAAAATTCTGATATGGGACATAACCTCCCCAGAAGATTAATCGCTTAAATCCTAAGTTTACTAACCTAACAAAAACAAAGCTGCCTAAAGCTCTCTGGTCCTAGGCTTAAGTCTGCTACCATATGTAGCGAAAATATGGGCTTAGATTGTATTGGGGGACCAGAGGAACGTGAGATCTTTTACCCGAGACCAGAAAGCCTACTTAGCCAGCTTTGATTTAATCTAAATAACTGTAAAGAAACTAACTAAGATCCTTCCAAAAACTGATATATCCTAAATCGGCATCTGAGGTTATTGCAATATTGATCTAGGCATGGTAACTAATCTTTAAGGTAAATGAATGTATAGAAATACTGCAAGCTAATCAAACTATGGATAATCCTCTGGGGAGTCTGATTAATTATGTCAAACATGCTGAAAATTTAACCTGTTGCAAAGTGTTCGGGCCAAGCCCGAACACTACTATTTGTTCCTACATTCCTGTATCGGGGCGAACCTTAAGGGTTTCCCCTTAATAAACTGTTTAGCCAGCCATACTGTTTCTAAATTGCCCTATGCTTAAAATAAAACTTATCGGTTGTGCGAATTTGGAGAGTTGAGGTTGAACACGTCCGTGGTGGGTGACGGTTGGATGAGCAAAGGGGGAAGGGCGCCGCTAAGCTGGATTTCGTTGACAAGACGGAAAAAAGTTGTTCGGTCTGTCAACGGCGCGACAGGCGAAATGCTCCAGGCAGTGGCTCCGCGACGGAGTTTCGCGTACTATATAAAATAGCGTGACGCTATGCGTCACACGTCGTACAATAGTTTTCCTCCCAGTGTCACTGGAAATGTTTAAGAGCCGTTCGTCCTTGGAGTATGAAGAACAACCTCTGTTGTAACACCAGTTTCTAGAATAATTGCATTTCTTACATTCAAATATGTAACCGCATTGATAATTTATACAATTACTAAATATGTATTGAACGACTGTCACCATCAAGCCAGTTTTTGTCTTAGACACTAGTATTACAATACATGTAACACAGTATTTCTTCTATGTAATTTTAGTGCCCCGTAACGATGTACGCGTGCATTTCTTCCACTGTAATATCCTCATTGCGAGGATCGTTACCTCCCACCACCTGCGATGACCGGACTCACTGTTGTTTTTATTAGATTTATTTCCCAACAAAATTCTTATTTTATATTACCTTTAATTTGTTAACAGTCAAAAATAAAAATTTAATATATTCTAAAAGTTTAAACTATGTAAATATTTTTAAATAAAAACCAAATAGTTACTAATCTTTCTGGCATTCGTGCTGCACTTGTAGGAAAAGCAATTTCTGCTCTGTATTTAATACATTTAATAAAAAGGTGTGATAATGAAGGTTATGCATTAAATATAATATGTGAAAACAACAAGGTAGGCTAGGATATAGCTATATTTTTATTGCCAAACCTGGTCAGACTTCGCTGGGGTGAAGTTGTAAACAATGCATACCGTTTAAGATACAAATTTAGTAATTAGTTAATTTGGAGTAAACAGGTTAACAAATTTGTACCTTAACATTATCTGTTATGTATCAAAACTTACTATTACATAATTTTAAGTTTGTTAGGAAGGCTATTATACTTTAATCAAATAACACGAGTATAAGTGAGTTTTATTATAACACACTACGTCTAATCAGTATTTGTAACTCCTTTTTAAACATCTAAAATGATTTATATGAGTAATAAAACAAGCGAGATTCCTGTGCCATCTTGATAACTCAAGCCTGACTGCTCCATAGCTAGCATGACTTGTTTATGGCTTAAACGAGATGTGAGACTTTATTCACTCCTTCCAAAAAATATAATCATGCAATGTCCATACCTGTGATATTACCGTTTCCACGCAATACGAGCCTTACCAATCCTTTTGTAAAGTCGTTATCATTTTAGGGCTGATAGGGAAACCGAAAACAATAAGAAGAAAGATTAATAACCTTCCAAACCATAATCTTCCTCTATATCTGGCGTCTACAAGCAGGATTGCAAACCCATGCTGTCCAATCAATCAGTCATAAACTCATTCAAACCAATTAAAATAAAAAAATACATTGTAATCCCTACATTTAACAATATAACTGTAATTGTAAAAAAATGTTGTTTAGCAATGATAGTTTAGCAATAAGCAAATACCATATGATTATAGCAAACCAATGCTAATGGCAGTAATATTTTACTATCAAGTTTATATTGTATATATTGATTGTTGTTGAATTACTGCTTTTGTAATATTAATGTATGTAATACTATTGCAAATTTTAAATGTTTTTGGCTTCATGGAGTGACAATCCACTCAGTAAGTCTTGAACATGTGTTACAAGTTAAGTACGCCAAAGTATTAGTCATTGTGACAAACAACGGCTACAAAGTTTTATTATCTTCCAAAAATAATTTTTTAATTATTAAATGTAACTTAGGATTTTGCCAATCCGTGTGATATAATTTAGTTATCATATTATTATTAAACTCATGACGGAACATTTTTTGCTAATTAAACTTTTATTAGAGAAACATTCTTCCTTTTGTTTACTTTAGAATTGTTTGATATACATATGATTATCTTGTGCTGAATATGAAGAACCAAGAGGTTTAAGGCAATTTTCAAGAAAGACTTTTCAGTTTTTCTGGAGCTCGGCTTTATAAACAAGATTTCATCAACCCAAAACTTCCACTGTCTCACTTTCGGATGAATAAATCTTCCTTATTTGGAGTCATCTTTTGTGGTGGTTTGTATTACATTAGAGGAGTTTTTCACGAAAACCTAGCAATTATAAACACAATACCACTTCGGTTCCATTTCAGTAGTTAGTGTATTTTATGTTCACCTTATAACAAATGTATTCCTGTAAAACTGTGATGAATTAAATAAACAGCAGCAGTTTTTTTCTTTATTTGTTGTCTTTTTCTTAGCAATAATATTATCTTTTGTGAAGAAAATTAATAAAGAAACTATCTTTCTATATTTTGTATGTATTTTCTTATATGGCTACATATTAATTTCTAGTTTAGGTCTAAAGGCTGTATGTTTCCTCAACTGCGATATTAATAAATGTCTGTATGAATTACAACTGAAATTGGTGACAGCCTTTGCAAATAAACATATCCTTGAATCGATAGTAAACAACAGCAGATATGCCGAATGCTGTGTTAAACCTACGCATAGAAGCACACGTAGTATTTCTTTAACCCATAATGTACGATGTATCGCGATGGTCTCAAGCTGTATTATTTTTAGAACCCAATATAATCTATAAATAAAAACGGATGACAGCAATGAATGTCTAAAGCAGTCAAATAAATATGCAATTTACTTTTCGCATGACATTGTTAGTTTTATTTCGCTTATTTTATTACTTATGTAATGCTGTGACTGCTTTAGGACTCTGAAAACCTCACGATATCGGAGTATCTGAAGTTTTGATGACCATTATTGATTTCTTGTATAAGGCGAAATCCTTTCCTAAGATAAACTGCCCTACAGTGAGTATATAAACGGAAACTGAAAAGCTGCCAAGTCCATAAATAATGTCCACGCCCGAGGCGGAGCTTGCATTCTACATGGGGCCACTTACGAACTGCATTGGTTTTTGGAAATGTCTATTTATATAACCTAGATGAGTTGAGCGTGTACATAGGCTGGGAAACTATTATGTATGAGATGTTTTATACACAAATAATGAGGTGAAGAACACTTGTGTGACTAAAATTTTCAGATTTACCTTTTAAATTGTCTTGGTTACTAAATAAATAAACTATGCAATGACACAAAACAAAGAATGCATACAAATTAAGAACATCGTATATTGCAGGAACGGATGAACAAAAAGCTCTGTAACCCATTTGAGAACAAAAATGAAATATTTTCTATATTAAAACCTTTCCCATTATTTAAATTTATGCTTAACGTGACTCGTATATACTTTCAGTTCTGATGTTTACAATTTCAATTATTGTCCATATCCAAAAGTGATCAAGTGTATATAAAACTTTGTTAGTTGGAAATTGACTCAAGTGTTAATAATATTTATTTATTTAATAAAATCACATTTTACATAAAGAATATTTCTATTTAAGTTGTCTGTATAATTGGTAACGCTACACGTTTATTTGCCTTATGTCCCGTATGAGACGATCACCTCATTGGATTTATCTAGTTGAAGCAGTGCGCCTTCAATGTTTGGGATACTATGTAAGCGGAGCTAGCATGCGTTTGCCACCCTCGTCGTTCGGGCACTTTAAAAATTACTGCCGCCCTAGGCTAAGCCGAACTATCCACGTTATCAACCTGTAGAGCGTCGCTTATCGGAGCGCCATCATTAGTGTTTTGACATGCCTGCATTCCACGGAACTTTCGAGAAGCTTGTGCGGCCTGCTTGAGTAGATGATTTAGTGGACTTGATGCCAGTACCTCATTGTGGAAGCACCCTCAGCTCACCAATCTTTGGTGGATTATGGATTTTCGTACTGATGAAAACTTCTGAGGTAAGCAGGGAGAAATTTATTCAACGTAAAGTCTGATTTAAATTGAGAACTAATTTAAACTGGAAAAATAATTAACATTCTAAAAGTTTATAACTTGAACAAATATGTTGATTGGCCGTTCGTAAAACCTGTCCTGGAAATTATTTTATAAGGTCAAAACTTAAATTAAGGCAAGCTAATAAGTATATGGTATTATTTATAATTGAATACCATGTTAAATGGAACTATATTTTGTAATTTTAAGTAGCTGTATTTATTTTAAATGCCATAAATTTGTGACGGTACACAATGTCTTTCTTGTCTTTGCAAAACTGTTTCATGTAGACATAAAATTTTATAGAGATGTACATAAGATGTTTTGTTGCTAAAATTTGGCTAAAAATAAATACAATTTTTAGTTTTAGGGTACATAAAATGGTTTCAACAAAGTTAATTTGTATTTTATGTTTGGTGGCAATGAATAAACTGGAAGGAAATATTTAAAACGTAATTAAATCATGTTTTCTACCTACTGCTAACTAAATTTCGTATCCTTTATGTAATGTTTGTTTTAACTGTGAAACATTAAATTGTATTTTTAACCATTAAGTAAATAAGTAACCTTTAGATATAAATGCTTAAAAAAATAGATCTTTATATTGCTGTGTCCTAACAAGAAAATATATTCGCTTAAAAGATGCCACAGAATAATCGTTAGGATTTAAAAATGTTTATCAGTGTATACAAAATGAATAACCATTATTAATTAATTATGTTATGTCATTATAAATTTGTATTAGTGTTTCGAAATCTACCTTTAAATGTTGTATTTTACCAATTTTTTGTAGTTTACTGTGGTTATTAATTGAAAGTGTGATATATGATAGGTCCATACAATCAACTGATTATTTTTCCAGATAATAATTTTGCTCAAATTAAGCTAGTGATTTTGTAAGACTCGAAATTATAGTTGCTTTCGTTGAAAATACCTTGTAGCATATGTTTAACCAGGTACTTTAGTAATTTGATACAATCTGATGATGTTTAATACACTTTGAAAAATAACTGTACATTGTTTTTGCCATCCAATTGTATAATGTAGGCTATACTACTGTAATTGCCTGACTACTACTAACAAATTCTAGAAAAAAGGCAAAATAAAACTTAGGAAAAACATGTTGTTTTATAAAAAAAAAACAAATATTTCATTTAGCTTCTATTTCAAAGGTAGTTTAACCAAATAATACCACTTTTGAGAAAGCAATGCATTGTTAGTACTTGTAAACTTTTAAGAAATAGCCAGTGATTTGACTATTTTCATTTACTTGTGAATAAAAGCAAACTGTTGACTTTGAAGTTAAATAAATTAAATAATTTATTTTGTTGAGTAAATTATAATACAGTGGATTAGTGTCGATCTTTACTTGTCTTATAAACACAATTTTATAATGTATTAAAATGTATATATATATTATGCACATAATAATTCTGAATTACCTCAATGTAATTAAATCTTTATTAGGAGTTTAATAGGAATTATAAGGCATCAGGCTATACAATGATTTTGTACATACAGGGTTTTTTTGACACCCCTTGCCTGGATCGCCGCTACTTTTGGATTTGACTGGCGGACCCTGGATGCCAGACCGACCCCTGGGCCTGGTGGACTTTTGTTGCTGCCGATATCGACCTACTACTGATCTACCGACTACCGCCCGTATCTCTCGCACGATCGACTTGCGGTCGCCGCTAACTCGCTCGGTTCAGACCGGATATCTTTTGTCGAGCGTGATTCGTGATTTGGGCCCGTTTTGGTGAGTGACTAAAATTATCTACCCATACTCACGTGACTATTTTGGAATTCCTGGGACTGCCATCTCAACGCAGCGCACATCAGGAGTGTCCTACTTGAACTCTTGTGATCACATTCTATTGTATCTTTAGTTAAATATTCTTGTATGTCATTATGTTTCTGTTTAGGTGTTCCGGTGGCCACCGCCAATGCATTTATTTGTAGATATTTGTGTGTGTAATTTGTAGAAATAAGTTTTGAGTGTCAACATATTTCTGGGGTATAACTTTTCTAAAATATTTCTTGATTTAATTGAAACATATTAAAACAAATAATTCTCTTGTGCTCCTTAATTTTGAGATTTAATTCTAGCAAAGCTGGAGTTTTGGTGTTGAGTTTATTGAGAAAGCTATTGTTGCTCTTGTTGAGATTTAATTAATTGCCCTGAGCAAAATGGTTATTTCCACTTAATTCACTTTAGCAGCTTGAGACTTGTGTATTTTGTGAGTAAGAATACTATAATAAATATTGTCTCAGCTAACTTGAGTTCTTTTGTTGCTGATCCTGATAGTCAATCAGATTAGTATAGTTGGAATTTGAGTTATCATTTTTTGTTTGATGGGAAATGGCTGATAGTCACTTAGTAACATAATTTCTGGTAGCTGGCAATAGATAAATCAAAATAAATACTCAAATTTAACTTTATTTATATTGGTTGAATTCTGGTAGTTGATTGTTTGATAATAAATGCCTAGTTTAAGATGAATTTGTTTGACTTGTTGTGAATGCGGCCCATTGACATAAGAGGTAAATTTGATTTTTTTGGTTTTTCAAATCCCTGCTTACTAAAAGAAGTCACACCTGCTGGGAAGGATTGGTTCCTTGTTACATCCTGGTCAAGAAACCCAAAACAAGGTGGCGCCCTTAAATATATCATTGAGAAATATCTTCAGTGTGACTAACTGGCCTGTGTTAAGGACACCTTACCCCGCCCAACTGAGCTAACCCGGTATCGCCTGTGGCAGTATGTAAAGTTGGTTTATACTGTTTCAATTTTATAGTGAAAATTACAATTCTATATCGTTACGTACAAAAACAGTTTCAAATACGACTAATATATCCGGTTCAACAAGTTTGTAAATGTTTGACATAGATATGGTTTTTTTGCACACATGATGAAAAAGCAATCCACACATATTTGTCGGTGTAATACTCCGACTAACAAAATATCCTACAAATAGCCTACTACTTGTCGGCTACAAATCAAACCATTGGATGAGTTTGCTATTTAATTTGGTTTTTAGAAGGAAGGTAATAAATAACCAATTGTATTGAATTTTATACTAACGGACTAACAATACTGATTAATGTTTTTATAAGTTTATAATAATAATAAATTGTTTATAGCTGTAATAGAATGTTTAAAAGTCTTAAGAAAATTTGAGATCATTATGATATTAAGGTTGACAAATGTTAAAGGTTATTTATAGCCGCGGTTTGAATTTTTTAAACACGTTTTCTCAAAAGACTATATTAAAACAATATATTATACGTAAGACAACTAAATACTGCTTCATTACACTGTTGGGACACATATTGCTGAGTTAGTTAAAGCTGAGTACTCTCCATTTAGAATCCAAAAAACAAACTTCGAAGTAATACATATATTTATCGAAATGAGGCAGTTGGACAATATTGAAGCAGGAATGTTCACCTTTTATTCTTTTACAATACAATAGATTATTTAATTTCTAGCAATCAATTCTGTTAATACAATGAAATCCGTGTATATCTTCAAGTCTTCAATGAGTTGTATATATTTGTCCATTCATGCCCTTTCTAAGTACACCCGAAAATAGCTTTCATAGAACTGAACCAGACTCCAACAAATAACAGCACGATCTGTTTTTTTGTGCACTTCGCTGGTAGTATTAAGATTAGGAATTATATTGACGTCAGCAATTGAAAAACACCTCAAAATTCTTTTGAAAATAGATTAGTTATTTTCTTATTTATTATTGATTTGTCATGTCTCACATGTTTTTTATTATTGAATGATAAGGTTTATATAAAGGGTCAAGGTTATACTAAATGTGTGTTACCAAATCATTTAAGATGTTTTGAGTAAAGTCTAATACATAATGCATCATTATACCATTATTTATTCACATTTCAAGAACAGATTAAATATGTGTTTTAATGATCAATAACATAATGATATTATAAGAAGAGTTGGATTTTTAGTTCATGAAATGTTTTAGTTTTAGATTCAGTACGTTGTTTCACAAGTCAGCGCCCTACTCTCGCCACTAGCGGTAGCTTAATTCAACATCCGAGAAATCAAAATTCTATCTGACCAATTTAATATGTCTAATCATTTATTTATTTTCAATGCTGTTTTAAAAAGAACCTAGAGTAGGTTTCGATGAAATATATTTATATATGTAATATATCAAAATCAATGTTTGTCCGTATGTTCGTCTGTTAGTCTGTCCGTTCGTATTTTATGCGCTTCCATACCGTCATCCGATTGATTTGAAATGTTGCATAGTAACACAGGTGGGAAGGTTATAGGCCATTAACCGAGATCCGAGGACATTAGGGCTGTGCCCCACTGGACTTTATGTTAATCTTATGGAGGAAAGATTTCTTTTGATTTTATCAGATTATCTATAACTTAAAATATTGTAAACAGCTGTTTATCATTATGGAAATAAAAAACTTACTAGAATGGCAACTCAAACTATTCAAACTATTGAACTCGAGCTCATATTGAAAATGGACGAGTATTTGACATGAAACAAATTAAATGACTCTTTTGTGGCATCAACGCTCCGGGTACCAGCTAGTACCCAATAGAAATACATAATTTTACTTGCCTAACTGATTATATTTTTGTCATCAAATATTGAACCCTAACAATTTGTTCATTCGGCTTCCTATTGAGGATCTAGTAATATTACTGCCTAAGAGTAACTACGTCTCGAATACTGTTTTAATTTGTCATTGTTGCTGTATTATTTTAGGATAAGCAAATTCATGAAGCGCTGGGTATTTTAATAAATCTTGGAATGGTTTTCCATTGTACATAACTAACTAGTTTGAAAGCATTTATTTCCAAGACCAAATGTTAAAGGAAAATAGGTAAATAGATCTTATATTAATTAATAATCCGTAAGCTAGTTCCTTGTAACCAATTAATAAAAGATTATGAAGTTTTATTAAACAAGCAAATCATTTCGAAAATTATAATCCAATTAAATACATTAATCCTAATACATATAAATAATAACTATCCTTGGATTATATTAAAGTTTTCATTATTTGATTTGAACGATTTCAACAGCTCATTCCGTGTAATTGGGTTAATTTTAGGAAATTATTGTGAAATACTAAATCGCCGTTTATTCGGCTGGAATGAACTGTTTGATTCAGCGATTAATGCGTCGCGATAAGCTGTGGGGATTAACGTAATCGGTGCGAGGGTGAAACATTTTAACTAATTATTGTTTCAAACTGTGACACTTCATTGGTTTCTGAAACAAGGAAAAATAGTTTTGCCAGTTGAATAAAATATATATGTTTAGTGCAAAACACATTATCATGTACTGGATGAACTAATATTTGACAACGTTTTAAATATATATATTTAATTACAGTATATGACATTTTCCATTATTAAAAGTACAAGAAAACATAAATATGTTTTGAACATTCTACTAAAACTGATGATAGTTTGGCAATTCAAATTCCTCTCCCAGTAAAATATATACATATTGAGAGTGTACAGTGTTCACATTATGTTGTTGGCTATGTTCCGTTCGTCAGTCTATTTATTTGTGGGTACTTGTTGGTTTAAGACTTTTTGATGACCTCATCGGAGTGAAATTATACGCCTCAGCAATAATAACCCACCACCGAAACCGGTCGCCCACATATAGCGACGTTTAGATCACTCTATATTTATAAGGTAATATGTTGATTAACTTATTGATTTATTTATATAAAAATAGAATTATATGAACCTCGCTTGTATTGTAATTGGAAGTATTTGTTTTATAAACTTGATTTAATTAAAATACATCCGATTGCAATACAAGCGAGATTAATTGTGTCTTCATTGTATACTGCCCATCTGAACTAACTTAAATTATACTTATTTTTATATTACAAATAAAAAATTACTAAAGATATACTAATATTCATGTAAGTAATTACGGGACCATTAGAAAATTTGTGCCAAACCAACCGACTAGAATAGAAGTGAGTATTTAACACTAAATGGATTTAGTTGGTTTTCAAGACTACAATAAACCTATTTAATAATAAAACATGTATTGTTAATTTCTTTGAAGTAGCTACACTGATACATTAAATCAAATAAAAAATGTCGTATGGTAAAAATAATTTTACACGGTATGACAGCTCAAACTGTTTAAATTCTGATGATTCCCAGCTATTGCAGTATAATATAATGCTGTGTAACTAAATAAGGGGGATTTAGTGGCACTGTATGAAGGAAGAAAAGAGATTGATATAATTTATAGACTTATAGTATGTGTATGTGGACGCACTTGTTGTATGAGGAATGGGCCAGTGATTGTGTAAGGGTGGCTATAAGTGTGTGTGTGTGTGTGTGTGTGTGTGTGTGTGTGTGTGTGTGTGTGTGTGTGTGTGTGTGTGTGTGTGTGTGTGTGTGTGTGTGTGTGTGTGTGTGTGTGTGTGTGTGTGTGTGTGTGTGTGTGTGTGTGTGTGTGTGTGTGTGTGTGTGTGTGTGTGTGTGTGTGTGTGTGTGTGTGTGTGTGTGTGTGTGTGTGTGTGTGTGTGTGTGTGTGTGTGTGTGTGTGTGTGTGTGTGTGTGTGTGTGTGTGTGTGTGTGTGTGTGTGTGTGTGTGTGTGTGTGTGTGTGTGTGTGTGTGTGTGTGTGTGTGTGTGTGTGTGTGTGTGTGTGTGTGTGTGTGTGTGTGTGTGTGTGTGTGTGTGTGTGTGTGTGTGTGTGTGTGTGTGTGTGTGTGTGTGTGTGTGTGTGTGTGTGTGTGTGTGTGTGTGTGTGTGTGTGTGTGTGTGTGTGTGTGTGTGTGTGTGTGTGTGTGTGTGTGTGTGTGTGTGTGTGTGTGTGTGTGTGTGTGTGTGTGTGTGTGTGTGTGTGTGTGTGTGTGTGTGTGTGTGTGTGTGTGTGTGTGTGTGTGTGTGTGTGTGTGTGTGTGTGTGTGTGTGTGTGTGTGTGTGTGTGTGTGTGTGTGTGTGTGTGTGTGTGTGTGTGTGTGTGTGTGTGTGTGTGTGTGTGTGTGTGTGTGTGTGTGTGTGTGTGTGTGTGTGTGTGTGTGTGTGTGTGTGTGTGTGTGTGTGTGTGTGTGTGTGTGTGTGTGTGTGTGTGTGTGTGTGTGTGTGTGTGTGTGTGTGTGTGTGTGTGTGTGTGTGTGTGTGTGTGTGTGTGTGTGTGTGTGTGTGTGTGTGTGTGTGTGTGTGTGTGTGTGTGTGTGTGTGTGTGTGTGTGTGTGTGTGTGTGTGTGTGTGTGTGTGTGTGTGTGTGTGTGTGTGTGTGTGTGTGTGTGTGTGTGTGTGTGTGTGTGTGTGTGTGTGTGTGTGTGTGTGTGTGTGTGTGTGTGTGTGTGTGTGTGTGTGTGTGTGTGTGTGTGTGTGTGTGTGTGTGTGTGTGTGTGTGTGTGTGTGTGTGTGTGTGTGTGTGTGTGTGTGTGTGTGTGTGTGTGTGTGTGTGTGTGTGTGTGTGTGTGTGTGTGTGTGTGTGTGTGTGTGTGTGTGTGTGTGTGTGTGTGTGTGTGTGTGTGTGTGTGTGTGTGTGTGTGTGTGTGTGTGTGTGTGTGTGTGTGTGTGTGTGTGTGTGTGTGTGTGTGTGTGTGTGTGTGTGTGTGTGTGTGTGTGTGTGTGTGTGTGTGTGTGTGTGTGTGTGTGTGTGTGTGTGTGTGTGTGTGTGTGTGTGTGTGTGTGTGTGTGTGTGTGTGTGTGTGTGTGTGTGTGTGTGTGTGTGTGTGTGTGTGTGTGTGTGTGTGTGTGTGTGTGTGTGTGTGTGTGTGTGTGTGTGTGTGTGTGTGTGTGTGTGTGTGTGTGTGTGTGTGTGTGTGTGTGTGTGTGTGTGTGTGTGTGTGTGTGTGTGTGTGTGTGTGTGTGTGTGTGTGTGTGTGTGTGTGTGTGTGTGTGTGTGTGTGTGTGTGTGTGTGTGTGTGTGTGTGTGTGTGTGTGTGTGTGTGTGTGTGTGTGTGTGTGTGTGTGTGTGTGTGTGTGTGTGTGTGTGTGTGTGTGTGTGTGTGTGTGTGTGTGTGTGTGTGTATGGACTCATCTTGCTAGGGGGCCCTGTATGTGCATTTCATCAGACTCGGGGGTCCGCACGAATTGTGGGGCATTACACAGGGCCCCCGAGTTAATATCGTACTATTGGGTTTCTGGCTCAACAACAATCATTTTTCGTAAATTTTGTGAAGACCCCACATTCTGGTTCTATGCATGTGTTCTTACGGGGCCCTACGTAAGCTAGCGCTCTGTTGCGCTGCGCGCCGTGGCGTCTACGGGAACTACTCCCACCGCCGCTCGCCCTCCACTCCCCTCTCCATGGCATTGTGAATTCCCGGAAGCGCTTCCGTTCCCTCGCAATATTTTTATTTTGTCGAGAACTCTGGCTGTAGTTTCGATAATTCGGACTTCAGAGCTGTCCCTACAGTCTTTAACCTTACTCTAGACTCTAGGAGCTGTGAGCTATGAGGGTTTGAGTCCGCATCTAGTCTAAAGTAACTTCTTGCTGAGTGTTGTTATTTAAACCTTGGTGGTACGTAAACTCTTGTACGTAAACTCTTATCGTCTGTTTTCCAGTGGTAGATAACATGGAATATAGGAGGCAAACATGGCGTATCAATTATTTTATACTAGTATTAAATACTTACGTCCTACATTATTATCAAATCGGGGCCTACGGTAAAAATAGGATAAGTAACTGGCCTCTACTCATTTTTGGTCTTGTCACTGGTCATTTTGAAGCTGTAAATCACTTTGTATGTTTTATAAAAGTAGATTTTATTGTTTTTCTCATCTTTCACATACAAATAAACAGCTGAATATACAAGTTAAGTATATTTTAATCTATGAAACGCCCAAGAAACCTTTGCTGCAGTATTTTTTTAACTGTTCTAACTATTTTGACTACAATGAGGTATTTTATGTATTAATGCAGAGTTGAAACGCTGATATCTCAGTGGCTATCGAAACGATTTTCAAGGTTGATGTATCAAATTAAAAAGTATAACGCAAAGGTTTGCCGAATTTCTTTCGAAATTTTCGTTCGTCCATTGGTAAATCCTACAAACCTTTAAGTTTCAATCAATACAATTCTAATGGAAGAATATAATTCAATTCAATTCAATTAACACTGTTGATGCAACAACAAAACATAGGATGGTATCAAGAACAGTTTAGTCAACATTTTTAAATAATGTCAATGGGATTGTAAGCGAAGCTGCAACAGTAATCTAGTAAACACAATTAATACCCTGTTTCGTACTATAATTTTGTTTATTATTTTGCTATCTTAACATTTTATAGAGAGCTGTACGTCATCAAAGTTTACTTTTCAAGGTCGATGATAGTCCATACTTAAATAAAAGTTAGAAAACATCAGATCACCTTCTGTCAACGTTTATCATACTAAACAATAAAGTACCTGACAAATTCTAACAACGATTACAATTTTATTTTAATGCTCAACGATCCGAGATAGAAAAAATCGAAAAGGGTCTTGATTTTCAAATGTTCCCCAAGAGTTGTTTCCTTTACCAGAATCTGTTATAGTAAATTGTAAATATGTAAATTTATAGTTGTTAAAAGTAGTTTATTCACAAACGAATACATGTCGAGGCTTTATATTTCCATAAATATACATAATGGCTATGGATAAAACCATTTTTAGGTTAATTTTCCGTCATTCGGCTTTTAATTCGCTATCAAATAAACACAGATTACGGGTAATTTTTGGATGATATTAAAACATCTCTAATAATCTAAATTTAACCCAGTAACTCGTTAAACTCGTCTTGTGGTACTGAGAAACGTTACTTGTTACTTTACAATCATTGTCTGAATGTGATGGTACCCAATGATTCAATGATACACTGGGTACGCCGGCGGGCGCGGGCGCAGGCGCCTCGGTTGAGGTGGGGTGACGCTCGCACGCCCGCGAACATTGCATGCTTTACGATAACAAACCAACTAACAAACTACTGATGCATTTAATTTCTTGTCAGTTCTGTTTCGTACTAATATATTCATTATGTTACAAAACCAATACCAATTAATCTACACTTAACGCTAGTAGGGGTCTTTTGAAGTTTTTAGGGGTCGCTTACATCTTCAAATCAGAAATTAAATATTTGGGCAGAGGTTGATATCACCCCAAATTCGTTTTGTTTGTTGTTTCAGGGCCCAAAGATGAAAAAATTTGAACGGTTACTGGGTTTAAATTTTTTTATATTACTGTACAATGTAAAAAATAAGATTAAAACTCGACTTCAGTAAGAATAATTCAAGGACGAATCAAACGATATCTTGATCAATATAAACAGATAATAAACAGCCAAGTTATTAAGAATTATTATAGTCTATTAGCTGTTGTACCCGTTCTTCGCACGGATTTAGGTAAATAACCGGGAAAATGACAATGGTTCCTATGTCAACCAAATAAAAATCAATAAAACACAATAAATTAGTATAAGATATGAACGAAAGAAGCTCAAAGGACCAAGTAGCCCAAAAAGAACGGGAGTGCACAAACCTTCCCAGGCATATATAGAACCATTTCCCAAAGTTTCACGGCGGCGGAGATCGGATGAACGGTTTAGTAATGAATAAAGGACAAACAGACAGACAGACAAGAATTCGTTTAAAAATGTAAATAGATTTTTGACCAATTACCATGCTTGACGATGGTATTATGTTGCTATGGAACGAAAAATGTTACAGAAAATAAGGAAAACTAATTACAATACAAATACGCACAGGCCGAGACGCTATACTAAGCAAGATAGAGGAACTTTGCTTATTTTTACCTAAAAAACTAAATTATTAAGTTTGGTACCGGACTTAACAGACGAGACGTCCTCCCAGTATATTAGAATGGAAAACCGAGCTCCCGATTGAAAGGGAAGAGCAAAAACTACTTTTGTTTCGTTGATAAAATAACTTTACTTTTTCCGAATAGTTATGCAAGCCTACTGTACACTATAACTCCTTTGTTATCATTCTTTTAAATTGAACATTCAGTGTGATTTCTGGACCAAAACAAGCAACATGTTTTCTGTTTAATTACATGTTTTATTTGGAATGTTGTCTGGTTTTTAACTTTTCATCACAACATTTGTATTTTTTATTAATTTTTATTTTGTTAACCCCGATGAAAGCAACAAATATAACTTTGAAATAAAGTTTTACTCGATCATACCTTAGACCCCTGCCTTGATTGCCCATGAAACTATTGGATGTCATTTCTGCTGTCGACAAAGGCGCTCTTATCTCCAGGAGAGGTTCAAGGACAGATAGTGATAGTGATAATGGGCGGTCCTAGCTCTACCTACCTCCTCCTCTCACTCCGCCAAGTGACTCGTGCCTTTTCCACTATCGCCGTTTTCTCAGACCCTCACCTCCCCCCGTCCACCAGTCTATTTACGCGCCCTTTCGCTAAGAACTCCCAGTCTGTACAGCAACCCGCCCGTACATAAACTTTGATAAATTGTCATGAGGCCGATTATTTTCTATTTCCGTTATTCTGGTATAAAAATGTAATTTATCAAGACCCGTTTCTAAATAAAGTTCATAATCCGTCGTATATGACGGCATAATGAAAAAAAAACGATTCAAGGAAATGTTCTGAACCGATTCCACATTTTTACTTTCTTTATAAAAAAAATGCGCCCCATATCTTACAACAGCTCTGACTACTGAACAAAACTATGTTTACTTAGCATTAAAGAGATTTTTTTAAACCGGTTATTGTTGCTGCCTCGGCGCGCGGCGCGGCGGGGTATTATGCCGAAGCCGCCGCGGCGGCTCGTCCCTCATTATTGCCGCTTGGCCGAAAACGACGAATAGAGCAGTATCGAACCCAATAACATAAAGTCATTTTCTAAATAGTTAAGAATCATTGAAATTCATTGATATATTGAGATTCACCTTGAAATTTGATGTAAAATCCTGTACTCTTATACGAGCAATGTTTGTATGCTTGCACAATTATCTCAAAAAGGGCTCCGAGGATTTCCTTCAAATGCTGGAAATAACTCGTTTCTAGTATAAAAACATGTTATATATCGGTCACGTTGTCAGCAAAAATCTAATTACTTAAATAAATGAATTTGAAAGTTTATAAATTGTACCATTGGGCCTTATGGGTTGCTATGTTGGAAACGAAATGACAACAAAAAACGTAAACATAAAAAAGTATTGTTGGAGCTTGTTGGAGCTGCCCAGTCATATGTTTTAGCTAAGTGTTGACTGTTGAGTAAAGATAGAGATCAGCTGGTAACAATAATATACACCGAGTAATACTCATTCCACCAGGTACTTCGACGTAAATCGGCCAATTTTGAGATACAGTATTATTTCTTCTCAATGTACTTCACGTAAATATAAGACTAATAATCTACATCTTTAATTTTTTTAAGGCAAATCCGTTACTTCAAGATTTCAAGCGCTACACTTTACCAGCAGCCTTCGGTAAAGGCTCATTTTAAGGCTCTGATATTGTAAATGGCGGAAAAAATAAAACTATTTCCAAAAAGTTACTAGAAAACAAGAAATAATTAAACATATGTAACATTTAAAGACGTTGATGAAACCCCGGGCCGTTTTGAGGATCCTCGAGGCCCCGGACGAACTTCTTAACGGCCCCCCAGGGCTTAGTTTCTAAACTAAAAAGTACCAGAGCAGTGGCACACCGGGGGGCCTGGGGAGTATGCGATCTTTCAGAGGAGGGGAGGCCGGGAATTTTTTTCTAAATTTCACTACGTAAAATTGGTGCGTTTTTAGCGTACCTGAGCAAGCCTTTTGCAACATTATTTACTGTGTCACTCTAAAATACAAAATAACAGGCTGAATAAATCAGTAAAGGTTTTTTGGATGTATCTATTTTCTACTGACACGTTTCAACAACGGTAACTTACATATAAAATTTAAATAGGCCTTCGGGTTTCGGGTTTATTTTAAAATGACCAGGTATAGAACGTCGAGGTCAAAATTTAGCCTAATAATAAGGAATACAGAACGTTAAAACATGCAGAATAGATTTAATCTTTTTGTTTCTAAACCACATGTTAAAAATGCCTATAAGCATAAAACTCATTCGCCAAAATAAGTGGCGACCTTCAATACTTAAGAGCTGGCCCCTTTACACTTAAGAAATTTCACCCGGAGGCTGGTTTTTGCCGGCGCCCTTTTATGCTTAAGGCAAGACAAGAGTGTTTGCCTAAAGACCCTGTTATCCCAGTACTTCTTTTCACATGGGGGGCCCTTTTCGCCAGGGGTTTTTGTTCATCTGGGGGGCCTTTTTGTCCGGGGCCCTTTTTGCCTGGGGTTTCGATTTGCCTGGGGGCTCATTTACGTCCGGGGATTTCCATCTTCCCGGATGGCTCTGTTATCCCGGGGAGCCTTTTAGCTTGAGGTTTTAGATTCGCCTGGGGAAACCTTATTTCCTGGGGCCCCTTTTTGCTTGGGATTTTCTGTTCATCCGGGAGGCCCTTTTCACCCGGGCCCCTTTTTACTGGGGGCCCATTATATGGGAAACCGTTTTGATTCGCCTGGCAGCCCCTTTCGTCCGAGGATTTCCATCTTCCCGTGGGGCCCTTTTATTCCGGGCTCGTTTTACCTGGGACGCCTTATTTCCTGAGGACTCCTTTACACTTGAGTTTCTGTTCACCCCGAGGATCTCTTTTTCTGGGGGCCCCATATTTCCTGAGGGCCCCTTATTTCTTGAGGCCCCTTTATTTCCTGGGGGCCTATTGTTTACTGGGGGCTCCGTTTCGCTTGGGGGTTTCAATTCACCCAGGGGGCCCTTTTTCGACCGGGGCCCCGGGCCGAGAAAAGCGCCGAAGTGGCCTCCTCGGGCTCAAAGCTTGTCCCCGTGCGCCCATAGGTAAAAATGGCCCTGAACCCCCATGTAATGTTTTAAAACACATTTGTGTAAGTCCCCTTGATTTGGTTTGAGGAACACGTGTTAAGCCCCCCAGTATTGTCTGATGCACAGTGTGTATAGCCCCATAATTTGGGACGTGTGTTAAGCCCCCCAGTATTGTCTGATGCACAGTGTGTATAACCCCATAATTTGGGATAGTGCAGAGATGTGTTTGGCCCCGAAATTTGGTTTCATGCAAGGTTGTGTTATTAAAGTGGTGTGTTTAGAGAAACTAATCACGTACTAAAACTTCTCTCCATCTATACGTTAATAAACCGTATATAACTCTTAGGACCCCACAACTGGGTTTAAGGACAGGACCCCATAGCAAGTTAGGAACATGTATGTGTGTGTGTGTGTGTGTGTGTGTGTGTGTGTGTGTGTGTGTGTGTGTGTGTGTGTGTGTGTGTGTGTGTATGGACTCATCTTGCTAGGGGGCCCTGTATGTGCATTTCATCAGACTCGGGGGTCCGCACGAATTGTGGGGCATTACACAGGGCCCCCGAGTTAATATCGTACTATTGGGTTTCTGGCTCAACAACAATCATTTTTCGTAAATTTTGTGAAGACCCCACATTCTGGTTCTATGCATGTGTTCTTACGGGGCCCTACGTAAGCTAGCGCTCTGTTGCGCTGCGCGCCGTGGCGTCTACGGGAACTACTCCCACCGCCGCTCGCCCTCCACTCCCCTCTCCATGGCATTGTGAATTCCCGGAAGCGCTTCCGTTCCCTCGCAATATTTTTATTTTGTCGAGAACTCTGGCTGTAGTTTCGATAATTCGGACTTCAGAGCTGTCCCTACAGTCTTTAACCTTACTCTAGTCTAGTCTAAAGTAACTTCTTGCTGAGTGTTGTTATTTAAACCTTGGTGGTACGTAAACTCTTATCGTCTGTTTTCCAGTGGTAGATAACATGGAATATAGGAGGCAAACATGGCGTATCAATTATTTTATACTAGTATTAAATACTTACGTCCTACATTATTATCAAATCGGGGCCTACGGTAAAAATAGGATAAGTAACTGGCCTCTACTCATTTTTGGTCTTGTCACTGGTCATTTTGAAGCTGTAAATCACTTTGTATGTTTTATAAAAGTAGATTTTATTGTTTTTCTCATCTTTCACATACAAATAAACAGCTGAATATACAAGTTAAGTATATTTTAATCTATGAAACGCCCAAGAAACCTTTGCTGCAGTATTTTTTTAACTGTTCTAACTATTTTGACTACAATGAGGTATTTTATGTATTAATGCAGAGTTGAAACGCTGATATCTCAGTGGCTATCGAAACGATTTTCAAGGTTGATGTATCAAATTAAAAAGTATAACGCAAAGGTTTGCCGAATTTCTTTCGAAATTTTCGTTCGTCCATTGGTAAATCCTACAAACCTTTAAGTTTCAATCAATACAATTCTAATGGAAGAATATAATTCAATTCAATTCAATTAACACTGTTGATGCAACAACAAAACATAGGATGGTATCAAGAACAGTTTAGTCAACATTTTTAAATAATGTCAATGGGATTGTAAGCGAAGCTGCAACAGTAATCTAGTAAACACAATTAATACCCTGTTTCGTACTATAATTTTGTTTATTATTTTGCTATCTTAACATTTTATAGAGAGCTGTACGTCATCAAAGTTTACTTTTCAAGGTCGATGATAGTCCATACTTAAATAAAAGTTAGAAAACATCAGATCACCTTCTGTCAACGTTTATCATACTAAACAATAAAGTACCTGACAAATTCTAACAACGATTACAATTTTATTTTAATGCTCAACGATCCGAGATAGAAAAAATCGAAAAGGGTCTTGATTTTCAAATGTTCCCCAAGAGTTGTTTCCTTTACCAGAATCTGTTATAGTAAATTGTAAATATGTAAATTTATAGTTGTTAAAAGTAGTTTATTCACAAACGAATACATGTCGAGGCTTTATATTTCCATAAATATACATAATGGCTATGGATAAAACCATTTTTAGGTTAATTTTCCGTCATTCGGCTTTTAATTCGCTATCAAATAAACACAGATTACGGGTAATTTTTGGATGATATTAAAACATCTCTAATAATCTAAATTTAACCCAGTAACTCGTTAAACTCGTCTTGTGGTACTGAGAAACGTTACTTGTTACTTTACAATCATTGTCTGAATGTGATGGTACCCAATGATTCAATGATACACTGGGTACGCCGGCGGGCGCGGGCGCAGGCGCCTCGGTTGAGGTGGGGTGACGCTCGCACGCCCGCGAACATTGCATGCTTTACGATAACAAACCAACTAACAAACTACTGATGCATTTAATTTCTTGTCAGTTCTGTTTCGTACTAATATATTCATTATGTTACAAAACCAATACCAATTAATCTACACTTAACGCTAGTAGGGGTCTTTTGAAGTTTTTAGGGGTCGCTTACATCTTCAAATCAGAAATTAAATATTTGGGCAGAGGTTGATATCACCCCAAATTCGTTTTGTTTGTTGTTTCAGGGCCCAAAGATGAAAAAATTTGAACGGTTACTGGGTTTAAATTTTTTTATATTACTGTACAATGTAAAAAATAAGATTAAAACTCGACTTCAGTAAGAATAATTCAAGGACGAATCAAACGATATCTTGATCAATATAAACAGATAATAAACAGCCAAGTTATTAAGAATTATTATAGTCTATTAGCTGTTGTACCCGTTCTTCGCACGGATTTAGGTAAATAACCGGGAAAATGACAATGGTTCCTATGTCAACCAAATAAAAATCAATAAAACACAATAAATTAGTATAAGATATGAACGAAAGAAGCTCAAAGGACCAAGTAGCCCAAAAAGAACGGGAGTGCACAAACCTTCCCAGGCATATATAGAACCATTTCCCAAAGTTTCACGGCGGCGGAGATCGGATGAACGGTTTAGTAATGAATAAAGGACAAACAGACAGACAGACAAGAATTCGTTTAAAAATGTAAATAGATTTTTGACCAATTACCATGCTTGACGATGGTATTATGTTGCTATGGAACGAAAAATGTTACAGAAAATAAGGAAAACTAATTACAATACAAATACGCACAGGCCGAGACGCTATACTAAGCAAGATAGAGGAACTTTGCTTATTTTTACCTAAAAAACTAAATTATTAAGTTTGGTACCGGACTTAACAGACGAGACGTCCTCCCAGTATATTAGAATGGAAAACCGAGCTCCCGATTGAAAGGGAAGAGCAAAAACTACTTTTGTTTCGTTGATAAAATAACTTTACTTTTTCCGAATAGTTATGCAAGCCTACTGTACACTATAACTCCTTTGTTATCATTCTTTTAAATTGAACATTCAGTGTGATTTCTGGACCAAAACAAGCAACATGTTTTCTGTTTAATTACATGTTTTATTTGGAATGTTGTCTGGTTTTTAACTTTTCATCACAACATTTGTATTTTTTATTAATTTTTATTTTGTTAACCCCGATGAAAGCAACAAATATAACTTTGAAATAAAGTTTTACTCGATCATACCTTAGACCCCTGCCTTGATTGCCCATGAAACTATTGGATGTCATTTCTGCTGTCGACAAAGGCGCTCTTATCTCCAGGAGAGGTTCAAGGACAGATAGTGATAGTGATAATGGGCGGTCCTAGCTCTACCTACCTCCTCCTCTCACTCCGCCAAGTGACTCGTGCCTTTTCCACTATCGCCGTTTTCTCAGACCCTCACCTCCCCCCGTCCACCAGTCTATTTACGCGCCCTTTCGCTAAGAACTCCCAGTCTGTACAGCAACCCGCCCGTACATAAACTTTGATAAATTGTCATGAGGCCGATTATTTTCTATTTCCGTTATTCTGGTATAAAAATGTAATTTATCAAGACCCGTTTCTAAATAAAGTTCATAATCCGTCGTATATGACGGCATAATGAAAAAAAAACGATTCAAGGAAATGTTCTGAACCGATTCCACATTTTTACTTTCTTTATAAAAAAAATGCGCCCCATATCTTACAACAGCTCTGACTACTGAACAAAACTATGTTTACTTAGCATTAAAGAGATTTTTTTAAACCGGTTATTGTTGCTGCCTCGGCGCGCGGCGCGGCGGGGTATTATGCCGAAGCCGCCGCGGCGGCTCGTCCCTCATTATTGCCGCTTGGCCGAAAACGACGAATAGAGCAGTATCGAACCCAATAACATAAAGTCATTTTCTAAATAGTTAAGAATCATTGAAATTCATTGATATATTGAGATTCACCTTGAAATTTGATGTAAAATCCTGTACTCTTATACGAGCAATGTTTGTATGCTTGCACAATTATCTCAAAAAGGGCTCCGAGGATTTCCTTCAAATGCTGGAAATAACTCGTTTCTAGTATAAAAACATGTTATATATCGGTCACGTTGTCAGCAAAAATCTAATTACTTAAATAAATGAATTTGAAAGTTTATAAATTGTACCATTGGGCCTTATGGGTTGCTATGTTGGAAACGAAATGACAACAAAAAACGTAAACATAAAAAAGTATTGTTGGAGCTTGTTGGAGCTGCCCAGTCATATGTTTTAGCTAAGTGTTGACTGTTGAGTAAAGATAGAGATCAGCTGGTAACAATAATATACACCGAGTAATACTCATTCCACCAGGTACTTCGACGTAAATCGGCCAATTTTGAGATACAGTATTATTTCTTCTCAATGTACTTCACGTAAATATAAGACTAATAATCTACATCTTTAATTTTTTTAAGGCAAATCCGTTACTTCAAGATTTCAAGCGCTACACTTTACCAGCAGCCTTCGGTAAAGGCTCATTTTAAGGCTCTGATATTGTAAATGGCGGAAAAAATAAAACTATTTCCAAAAAGTTACTAGAAAACAAGAAATAATTAAACATATGTAACATTTAAAGACGTTGATGAAACCCCGGGCCGTTTTGAGGATCCTCGAGGCCCCGGACGAACTTCTTAACGGCCCCCCAGGGCTTAGTTTCTAAACTAAAAAGTACCAGAGCAGTGGCACACCGGGGGGCCTGGGGAGTATGCGATCTTTCAGAGGAGGGGAGGCCGGGAATTTTTTTCTAAATTTCACTACGTAAAATTGGTGCGTTTTTAGCGTACCTGAGCAAGCCTTTTGCAACATTATTTACTGTGTCACTCTAAAATACAAAATAACAGGCTGAATAAATCAGTAAAGGTTTTTTGGATGTATCTATTTTCTACTGACACGTTTCAACAACGGTAACTTACATATAAAATTTAAATAGGCCTTCGGGTTTCGGGTTTATTTTAAAATGACCAGGTATAGAACGTCGAGGTCAAAATTTAGCCTAATAATAAGGAATACAGAACGTTAAAACATGCAGAATAGATTTAATCTTTTTGTTTCTAAACCACATGTTAAAAATGCCTATAAGCATAAAACTCATTCGCCAAAATAAGTGGCGACCTTCAATACTTAAGAGCTGGCCCCTTTACACTTAAGAAATTTCACCCGGAGGCTGGTTTTTGCCGGCGCCCTTTTATGCTTAAGGCAAGACAAGAGTGTTTGCCTAAAGACCCTGTTATCCCAGTACTTCTTTTCACATGGGGGGCCCTTTTCGCCAGGGGTTTTTGTTCATCTGGGGGGCCTTTTTGTCCGGGGCCCTTTTTGCCTGGGGTTTCGATTTGCCTGGGGGCTCATTTACGTCCGGGGATTTCCATCTTCCCGGATGGCTCTGTTATCCCGGGGAGCCTTTTAGCTTGAGGTTTTAGATTCGCCTGGGGAAACCTTATTTCCTGGGGCCCCTTTTTGCTTGGGATTTTCTGTTCATCCGGGAGGCCCTTTTCACCCGGGCCCCTTTTTACTGGGGGCCCATTATATGGGAAACCGTTTTGATTCGCCTGGCAGCCCCTTTCGTCCGAGGATTTCCATCTTCCCGTGGGGCCCTTTTATTCCGGGCTCGTTTTACCTGGGACGCCTTATTTCCTGAGGACTCCTTTACACTTGAGTTTCTGTTCACCCCGAGGATCTCTTTTTCTGGGGGCCCCATATTTCCTGAGGGCCCCTTATTTCTTGAGGCCCCTTTATTTCCTGGGGGCCTATTGTTTACTGGGGGCTCCGTTTCGCTTGGGGGTTTCAATTCACCCAGGGGGCCCTTTTTCGACCGGGGCCCCGGGCCGAGAAAAGCGCCGAAGTGGCCTCCTCGGGCTCAAAGCTTGTCCCCGTGCGCCCATAGGTAAAAATGGCCCTGAACCCCCATGTAATGTTTTAAAACACATTTGTGTAAGTCCCCTTGATTTGGTTTGAGGAACACGTGTTAAGCCCCCCAGTATTGTCTGATGCACAGTGTGTATAGCCCCATAATTTGGGACGTGTGTTAAGCCCCCCAGTATTGTCTGATGCACAGTGTGTATAACCCCATAATTTGGGATAGTGCAGAGATGTGTTTGGCCCCGAAATTTGGTTTCATGCAAGGTTGTGTTATTAAAGTGGTGTGTTTAGAGAAACTAATCACGTACTAAAACTTCTCTCCATCTATACGTTAATAAACCGTATATAACTCTTAGGACCCCACAACTGGGTTTAAGGACAGGACCCCATAGCAAGTTAGGAACATGTATGTGTGTGTGTGTGTGTGTGTGTGTGTGTGTGTGTGTGTGTGTGTGTGTGTGTGTGTGTGTGTGTGTGTGTGTGTGTGTGTGTGTGTGTGTGTGTGTGTGTGTGTGTGTGTGTGTGTGTGTGTGTGTGTGTGTGTGTGTGTGTGTGTGTGTGTGTGTGTGTGTGTGTGTGTGTGTGTGTGTGTGTGTGTGTGTGTGTGTGTGTGTGTGTGTGTGTGTGTGTGTGTGTGTGTGTGTGTGTGTGTGTGTGTGTGTGTGTGTGTGTGTGTGTGTGTGTGTGTGTGTGTGTGTGTGTGTGTGTGTGTGTGTGTGTGTGTGTGTGTGTGTGTGTGTGTGTGTGTGTGTGTGTGTGTGTGTGTGTGTGTGTGTGTGTGTGTGTGTGTGTGTGTGTGTGTGTGTGTGTGTGTGTGTGTGTGTGTGTGTGTGTGTGTGTGTGTGTGTGTGTGTGTGTGTGTGTGTGTGTGTGTGTGTGTGTGTGTGTGTGTGTGTGTGTGTGTGTGTGTGTGTGTGTGTGTGTGTGTGTGTGTGTGTGTGTGTGTGTGTGTGTGTGTGTGTGTGTGTGTGTGTGTGTGTGTGTGTGTGTGTGTGTGTGTGTGTGTGTGTGTGTGTGTGTGTGTGTGTGTGTGTGTGTGTGTGTGTGTGTGTGTGTGTGTGTGTGTGTGTGTGTGTGTGTGTGTGTGTGTGTGTGTGTGTGTGTGTGTGTGTGTGTGTGTGTGTGTGTGTGTGTGTGTGTGTGTGTGTGTGTGTGTGTGTGTGTGTGTGTTCAAGTTCAAGTTCAAGCAATTTTATTCATGAAAAATTATTGTTTATTACAAAATCCCATGTGTCACATAGGACACGCGCGGGACAGAAAAATATACATTTTTCTTTAATACATTATTTCTTTACTGACAGCTGTACAGTTCTTTTACACTTCCGTCAAATTCTCAGGAACAGTTCATGCATGATGATGACAAATTTCAGAATTTTTTTAAATCACAGACAACAGCCACCACTTTCATTAATCATGCTCCGGTAACAAAATTCACCAGTATAAATATGTTACGTATATTCAATAATTTAAAACAAAAACACTAAACTCTAAAACAAATTCATAACAAGAAATAGACTATATTAGATACAACATTATCAGGCTTCCATAACAATTCATGCAAACTTATAATGCTAGCAAGTGAAAGATGAAATGACTAGATTCATTAAGTAATCAAATATTCAGGCAGAAAACTAAATTAACAACAACAAAATAAACTAAAACATTTTTTAAAAATATTGACAACTTCACTCAATATGATACTGCATTGAATATTGCATGGCTTTAGATTTAACTACAGACAGAGTTTTATACTGAATTTCATTTCCAAAATATTTTACAAAATCATTAAAACATTTAGGGCCAAGACAGCAAAATTGGTGTTTACTCATTTCTTTCCTAAAAAAGCCTTCTTCAATCAATGTATATTGGGCAGATCGTGTCATTCTGTTTACAGGTTTTATTCTAAACAAACTCTTGTATTTATAAATAAACATTATCATACAATAAACATGCAACTGATCAAACGTAAGAATTTTATTCTCTGCAAAAAGGTAAGAAACTCTATCATTTCTTTTTAAATTAAATATTGTACGGAGGGCATTTCTTTGACACACAACTACCGGTTTTAGAACAGTGGAATATGTTCCTCCATAATGTACGATTCCATATCTCAAAACACTCTCAAACCAAGAAATGTACACTTTTTGTAAATACTGACTCTTAACATTATCTCTCAAATGATACAGTGCATAATTTATTGTTCTTAGCTTACTCGATAAGTGATTGACTTGCTGCTCCCATTTCAAGAATTGATCCACATAACATCCAAGATACTTTACACTTTCTACTACATCTATGTAACTACATGAGCACTTATACAGACAACAATGTTTATGACACAATAACTTGAACTCATTCTTTAATTCCTCTTTCTGTTTGCTGCAATCGAAAAACATCAAACATTTGGACTTTGAACAATTGATTAATAATTTATTAATGATCAGCCAATTTGATATTTTATCTAAATCTCTACTTATTTTTAATTGTAATGATTCTCTATTATAAGCTGAGCAGACTAGAGCAGTGTCATCGGCATAGGCAAATATATCAGAATTCAATCTAAGTTCAAGTAAATCATTAATATAAATCAAAAATACGATAGGGCCCAACACCCCTCCTTGTGGTGTGCCATAGTGCACTTCCAGAACCTCACTCAAAACATTATTAACTTTGACTGCTTGCTTTCTTTCTTTACAAAAAGATTGCAACCACTCCAATGCCTTACCACCAATACCATATTTTCTAAACTTTGAAAAAAGGACATCGTGATCCAACACATCAAAGGCTTTTTGGAAATCTAAGTATAAAGACAAAGTATATTTACGTTTATCAACAGCATTAGTAATTGTAGTGACGTGTCTTTCTAGAGCCAAATCTGTACCTTTGCCTGGTAAAAAACCATATTGATTCCTTGAAAACAATGACCTTCCATCAAAATACTCCAGCAATTTTTTTTTAACTAAAGACTCAAATATTTTGGCTACTGTATTAATAACTGAGATGGGTCGATATGATGATATTTCTGACACACTACCTGACTTATAAATTGGCACTACTGAGGCTATCTTAAAAACATCTGGATAAACACCTTGATCTAGAGAAATTTTAAATATTTTACATAGTAAGGGAACAAAAACTTCTAAATTTTCCTTAAAAACAAAAATACTAAAACCATCTACTCCAGCACTACGTTTATTTTTCATTGCCTTAATAATATCTGCTACTTCTGAGTTATCAAAAACAAAATCCCTAAAAAATACCTGATATTCATTATTATCCTCAACAAACAAGTCACAACCAAAGTGTTCCTGCTTTAATTCAGGGATAATATTTGTAAAACATTTATTAAAAGTGTTAGCAATAATTTTCTCATTGCCTGCACTCTCAAGTAAAACATCGTTAATCTTAATACTAGACAGATAATTTTTACGTTTTTTAATTATTTTCTTTATAACATTCCAGTAAGCTTTTGAGTCGCCGTATGACTTTTCAATGAGTCCAGAGTAATAATTTACTTTAGCTAGTCTAATCTGCTTTGTTACTAACTTAGAAATATTCTTGTATTGCAACTTTAACCTTATATTATTTGTATCTCTTGAATATAATCTATACAACTTATTTTTATTATTTATCAAAGTAACAAGGTAATTGTTTATCCATTCTTTCCTCCTTGTGTGTGTGTGTGTGTGTGTGTGTGTGTGTGTGTGTGTGTGAGTGTGTGTGTGTGTGTGTGTGTGTGTGTGTGTGTGTGTGTGTGTGTGTGTGTGTGTGTGTGTGTGTGTGTGTGTGTGTGTGTGTGTGTGTGTGTGTGTGTGTGTGTGTGTGTGTGTGTGTGTGTGTGTGTGTGTGTGTGTGTGTGTGTGTGTGTGTGTGTGTGTGTGTGTGTGTGTGTGTGTGTGTGTGTGTGTGTGTGTGTGTGTGTGTGTGTGTGTGTGTGTGTGTGTGTGTGTGTGTGTGTGTGTGTGTGTGTGTGTGTGTGTGTGTGTGTGTGTGTGTGTGTGTGTGTGTGTGTGTGTGTGTGTGTGTGTGTGTGTGTGTGTGTGTGTGTGTGTGTGTGTGTGTGTGTGTGTGTGTGTGTGTGTGTGTGTGTGTGTGTGTGTGTGTGTGTGTGTGTGTGTGTGTGTGTGTGTGTGTGTGTGTGTGTGTGTGTGTGTGTGTGTGTGTGTGTGTGTGTGTGTGTTCAAGTTCAAGTTCAAGCAATTTTATTCATGAAAAATTATTGTTTATTACAAAATCCCATGTGTCACATAGGACACGCGCGGGACAGAAAAATATACATTTTTCTTTAATACATTATTTCTTTACTGACAGCTGTACAGTTCTTTTACACTTCCGTCAAATTCTCAGGAACAGTTCATGCATGATGATGACAAATTTCAGAATTTTTTTAAATCACAGACAACAGCCACCACTTTCATTAATCATGCTCCGGTAACAAAATTCACCAGTATAAATATGTTACGTATATTCAATAATTTAAAACAAAAACACTAAACTCTAAAACAAATTCATAACAAGAAATAGACTATATTAGATACAACATTATCAGGCTTCCATAACAATTCATGCAAACTTATAATGCTAGCAAGTGAAAGATGAAATGACTAGATTCATTAAGTAATCAAATATTCAGGCAGAAAACTAAATTAACAACAACAAAATAAACTAAAACATTTTTTAAAAATATTGACAACTTCACTCAATATGATACTGCATTGAATATTGCATGGCTTTAGATTTAACTACAGACAGAGTTTTATACTGAATTTCATTTCCAAAATATTTTACAAAATCATTAAAACATTTAGGGCCAAGACAGCAAAATTGGTGTTTACTCATTTCTTTCCTAAAAAAGCCTTCTTCAATCAATGTATATTGGGCAGATCGTGTCATTCTGTTTACAGGTTTTATTCTAAACAAACTCTTGTATTTATAAATAAACATTATCATACAATAAACATGCAACTGATCAAACGTAAGAATTTTATTCTCTGCAAAAAGGTAAGAAACTCTATCATTTCTTTTTAAATTAAATATTGTACGGAGGGCATTTCTTTGACACACAACTACCGGTTTTAGAACAGTGGAATATGTTCCTCCATAATGTACGATTCCATATCTCAAAACACTCTCAAACCAAGAAATGTACACTTTTTGTAAATACTGACTCTTAACATTATCTCTCAAATGATACAGTGCATAATTTATTGTTCTTAGCTTACTCGATAAGTGATTGACTTGCTGCTCCCATTTCAAGAATTGATCCACATAACATCCAAGATACTTTACACTTTCTACTACATCTATGTAACTACATGAGCACTTATACAGACAACAATGTTTATGACACAATAACTTGAACTCATTCTTTAATTCCTCTTTCTGTTTGCTGCAATCGAAAAACATCAAACATTTGGACTTTGAACAATTGATTAATAATTTATTAATGATCAGCCAATTTGATATTTTATCTAAATCTCTACTTATTTTTAATTGTAATGATTCTCTATTATAAGCTGAGCAGACTAGAGCAGTGTCATCGGCATAGGCAAATATATCAGAATTCAATCTAAGTTCAAGTAAATCATTAATATAAATCAAAAATACGATAGGGCCCAACACCCCTCCTTGTGGTGTGCCATAGTGCACTTCCAGAACCTCACTCAAAACATTATTAACTTTGACTGCTTGCTTTCTTTCTTTACAAAAAGATTGCAACCACTCCAATGCCTTACCACCAATACCATATTTTCTAAACTTTGAAAAAAGGACATCGTGATCCAACACATCAAAGGCTTTTTGGAAATCTAAGTATAAAGACAAAGTATATTTACGTTTATCAACAGCATTAGTAATTGTAGTGACGTGTCTTTCTAGAGCCAAATCTGTACCTTTGCCTGGTAAAAAACCATATTGATTCCTTGAAAACAATGACCTTCCATCAAAATACTCCAGCAATTTTTTTTTAACTAAAGACTCAAATATTTTGGCTACTGTATTAATAACTGAGATGGGTCGATATGATGATATTTCTGACACACTACCTGACTTATAAATTGGCACTACTGAGGCTATCTTAAAAACATCTGGATAAACACCTTGATCTAGAGAAATTTATAAACACCTTGATCTAGAGAAATTTTAAATATTTTACATAGTAAGGGAACAAAAACTTCTAAATTTTCCTTAAAAACAAAAATACTAAAACCATCTACTCCAGCACTACGTTTATTTTTCATTGCCTTAATAATATCTGCTACTTCTGAGTTATCAAAAACAAAATCCCTAAAAAATACCTGATATTCATTATTATCCTCAACAAACAAGTCACAACCAAAGTGTTCCTGCTTTAATTCAGGGATAATATTTGTAAAACATTTATTAAAAGTGTTAGCAATAATTTTCTCATTGCCTGCACTCTCAAGTAAAACATCGTTAATCTTAATACTAGACAGATAATTTTTACGTTTTTTAATTATTTTCTTTATAACATTCCAGTAAGCTTTTGAGTCGCCGTATGACTTTTCAATGAGTCCAGAGTAATAATTTACTTTAGCTAGTCTAATCTGCTTTGTTACTAACTTAGAAATATTCTTGTATTGCAACTTTAACCTTATATTATTTGTATCTCTTGAATATAATCTATACAACTTATTTTTATTATTTATCAAAGTAACAAGGTAATTGTTTATCCATTCTTTCCTCCTTGTGTGTGTGTGTGTGTGTGTGTGTGTGTGTGTGTGTGTGTGTGTGTGTGTGTGTGTGTGTGTGTGTGTGTGTGTGTGTGTGTGTGTGTGTGTGTGTGTGTGTGTGTGTGTGTGTGTGTGTGTGTGTGTGTGTGTGTGTGTGTGTGTGTGTGTGTGTGTGTGTGTGTGTGTGTGTGTGTGTGTGTGTGTGTGTGTGTGTGTGTGTGTGTGTGTGTGTGTGTGTGTGTGTGTGTGTGTGTGTGTGTGTGTGTGTGTGTGTGTGTGTGTGTGTGTGTGTGTGTGTGTGTGTGTGTGTGTGTGTGTGTGTGTTTGTGTGTGTGTGTGTGTGCGTGCTGGTGATCTAATGATTACGCATGGGTTCCTGTGAGTGTGTGTGTTGAGTTGGGGTTTGGCAGGCCTGATACCCAGAAGTCGCCTGCATCATCAATCACAGAAAGATACCCATTTATCTTGCCTCCAAATATCAAGTTTTTTCACCGTATCTCTCTCAGTGTCTATAAAGATGCCTTAACAACCTTCACCTTTAAAGTAAAGTTGGTATTGTGCTTTACTTTAATAGTTTCTTTAATGGTTCATAAAATAAAATTATATAATATTTATAAAATAGTGCAGCGTATAGCAGCACTTGAGAGGTAAGTTTTCCTAAGTGATATTTTACTATGTTAATGTAGTAGAATCACGGTATACAAATGGAATCTTTCATATTTAAAAACTTTTTTAAAAAGACATATTTAAAATATATCTTGAGGAACATAAAATCTTCAAAACTTAATGCAAGCATAGCCTAGTTCTGGAGAAGAATCATAATTCCTAAACATTTTCAATGGTTAAAATATAGCAAAGGAAGTAAGTCAAATTACTCTTGGATCGTATTTGATAATTTTATTAACTTGAGAGATATTCACATCAAAAGATAATGAAGGTTGACCTAAACTCGTCAATTTATATTTTACATTTCTACCTTCGATAAGCCTGTAATAACGATCGGGAAAAATACTCGACCATTAATTGGCCATTTTAACAGTACATGTAAACATTCCCTTGTATATTCATATAACAAATTCAAAATAAACGATACGTTCAAAATGTTGCTAGCAAACGTTAAAACTCATAGTATACATTTTCTTAAAACGATGCCTAAAGTATGTCTTTACGATCGAAAAACACACCGTAAAACATATGTTTTCTGTTTAGCGCGTGAACAGTATTTCTGAGCTTTGCTTTTCCGCTCCCTGATAGCTAATAAACAGATGATTGTTTGTTGTTTTGGACCAAGCCAACTAACTCGGTGTTTATAACTTCAAACACGTGAGTTCAGCCAAAATGGATGAAAGTGAATTTTCATTTGTTTGTTGTGTCCAAAAAATTAGTTGTAAGAAAAATTGAGTTTGTAATTCGAGTAAAAAATGCCTTCGTCTCTCGGAAAACTACCACTACGCGTTGCGTGGCAATAGTTTTTTCTCAACCGACAAAAAACCACTTACGCTATTATACATAAATAACTATTTGTGACTGTAGGCAACTTATATAATTGTCAGAACAGAACAAGCAAAATAATCAACATAAATGACATAATAATAAAAAATATACTATGTTATGATATTTTTAACACATTTTTAAAAATGCTGCTTTTTTCACCCACTTCCTGAGGTTAATAATCAACCAATTTTGATAATTCTGTTTTACTTAAAAGAAAATTTCAAGTCCTAAGTCACTATCGAGCCAGAGTTTCGATTTAGGCCCCAGAGCTCTGCCCACGGGACTTATTAATGCCCATCTTATTCATATGGAGGAGAGTTTTATTTGGATTCAAGATTCAAGTTTCAAGATTCAAGATGTTTATTTACATAAGATACATTTTTTCGTAAATTGGAAATTGTCAGAAATTGTTTTTATGTTACATTTGTTTTTATGTAAATTGGTTTATGTTACATGTGTTTTTCATGATTCAATTAACAGCGGTTGTAAGGATTATATCTGCAAAATATTGCGTGGGAGCTGGGGGAGCAGATCGTTTTATATTAATAATATACCGAAAGTAAAAGTAAAAATAAAAGCCAAAAGCCAAAAGTAAAAGGTTTAAAATGTAAATGCAATTCAGTCTCCTTCTAATAATAAATCATGCGTAAAAACAAAAGAAGCCTCTTAAATTAAGAGCCAGCCCGATCTGTGTATAATTGATGGGCTGCACGTAAACAGCACCACGTGATTTGGATTTAAAAAAATTTCATTTCCATACATAATAAGACCCGAAAGAGAAAAATTATGAAAAAGCGTTGAAAGCAGACAAACGTTCTCCGTGCTTGAGAGTAAGAGTGATATCACAGTAGAGCCGCCTTGTATCGCAGGTTTCAAATACCTATCAACTGCTGTATTTCAGAGAGGCACTGGACCGAATGGAATCGCTTATTGCTTTGTCTTGTATACACTTTGATCCGCCAATCTATTTACATGCGACTTATATTTTTACTCGCACATCATTCCGCCAATAAAGATTAAAGCCTTGGTTTTACCTATAACTATATGTATACTTTGCGTATCCATATTTCACTTATTTAAAATAATAAAAAAGTACGCAATAACACATGTAATGAATACGTGGTTTTTAACAAGAGTTGAATTTAACAATTGACACTGTTATTATTGCTCAATGTTGACAAATATATGTGTACTGGCTGTTGCCGGCAGGCTTCGCGCCGCAAATTACTTATAACAACTACACCAGCTGTGTGTGCTGCATTCCGTGGTTACCCCGGGGAACTACTACGCATCATTTTCAGCTGCTAGTATTTTTATCAGCTAAAACAAAAATGAATGTCCATAAGAAATCCATGGAAACATTGTCGGGGTCTCTGGTGGAGCCCTAAGGTCAGATAAGGATGAAAACCATTTATTTTTCTTATTTTATGCCTAAATAATGACCGTATAAAATGTCAACTCTCCAGGTAAATGGGAAGTAGGAGAATTCCTGATGAGTGAGTGAGTGAGGGATTTGCCTTTTATAGGTATAGATAAACTAATAATATTGTTTACCCACAAAAAAACCTATTCAAAATTATTCATGACTTCAGTAAAAATGTAAGTAATTAATGTTTAGGTTAAATAAAAAAATACTAAAAATGTAGGTAAAAGTTTTTATTAAAATTATTTAAGCAAGGAAATGCTTTATAAAACGTTAAATTGTCCGTACTAATTGTATAGATTAGGTTTCATTACAATATGTAAGATTATGTTAAGTTCCTACATATTTAACGAATAAATATAATTTACTTTTGAGCTACCATATTTCTCGTTGATAACGCTAATAGTTATTATCATTCCATTGTTTGATGATTAACAACATTATTTTCACAATCAATACAACCAAAACCGCTACGATATTTTACTTAATATTCGGTACCTTCTCATGTCAATCTTTGAGTAAGTAACAGTAAATATTCTTTAGGATACACTAAAAAGAAAATAAGGATTGGGAAAAATGTAACACATATTTAAACGTACGCAACGATTTTCTAGTTTACATATAATATGTACATAACTCTAATATGTATTGGTTTAAAAATGCACGTTGAAATGCACGTTATCAATCAGGCTTCAATTTCAATATTGTAAACGGATGAACGGCTTCCCTCTGATAGCGGCTTACAATGAGGAAAACTGCATAATTATTGTTCCCCCCACCAGCCAGGTATTAAAGTATAAATAAATATAGTATATTAACAAAACATCATAAATGGTTCTTAGGCTCAAAACTGGAAATTGAGCATAATCTTAAAACGACTAATAATGTTTAAGTTTAACACTTTTATTCAATAAAGCGTTTTTTATGACTAAAACGTGTGATTTTTACTGTGAGTAATAAGGTTTAACTCCAAAATACGTTACGAAAATGTCCTTCTTCTATTGAGAGTGTTGTATACTGGTGCAAATCCGCGTTCTGCCTCTGCTCAACCGATCATCTTTATGTTACGGGCCTAATTAATACCTGAGAACCAGGACTTAATCAAAACCAGGTTATTCAAAATCTGAAAAAAGTTTATTTTCTAGGATTAATTAGTTCAATTTGCCAAACCATTATTTTTATTGTGTTCTACAGAAATCCTTGTTTAGTTAAATGTTCAATGTTTGCTTAAGATAATTGCAATTTCCTTCTGTGAGTATCTTGTGATACAAGTAGCCTGGGGTTCTTATTTTTTTTATTTTTGTCTCTTGGCCCACAACCGGTCGTAAGAAACCTGTCGCGGTCCACAATAATTAAAACATTGCCAATACTTCTTAAATTTGACCGAGCTTGACCATAAGCTCCATAGACTCAGGAACTCAGGTGTATACGGTATCATATATTTTCCCTTGTCTGTAAAGGTGCAAAATGGCTTAAAGTTAATATCAAAATAACACACGAAAAATTAAGCTCTACAAATTATTTTACTAAAAAATTTTTCAAACAATGATGAAGAAATTTTACAGTGAATGAAAATGTAATTTTAACTATTACAAAACAAATTAATATATGACACCAGTTACGGAGGCCGGGAGTCGCACAATTGGCTGAATTACCATACGTCAAAGTCTAATTTCTATACTTCGATCAGCATTGGAGCTCGTGATTTCAATACTCGATTGTTCCAAGTCTTCATTTTATAAGATTTTGAATTTCTAATTTTGCGTCTCACCGTCATATTATCACGTTTGTTGATCTTTCAAACACGAAAACATGTCGTGGAAAAATAAAAGTTTCCTTTTTGAGGGAAAATAGTGAGTGATATTTTATCACACAGGTAAATTTTTAGCCTATTCTGTAACAAACTTTGAATTAAATAAATAAAGTATTCCCTTACGTCATTCTTGTGTTTTATCCTCTGATTTTAGTACAATAATATAGGCCAATAAACATAATTGCAAAACTATCTTCACGCGCCTTATATTATTGTGTCGACACCAACAGACCTCTATTGTTACCTTATATACCTTATGTATTACCTTATATATGTACCTTACACCTTATATATTAAAAGGTTTAAATTATAAACCTTATATTATAATCAATCGTAATATAATAATAACATTTCAAATCTGTAATCAATGTACTATCGTAATACGTTAGTTTTTCTAGTATTAGTCAATCAGTTAATCATATCCAAAGGCTATAAGGAACACCTTAGATTGATATATGAAAGCACAAACAGATAAAAGGCCGTTGTCCAACTTAAAACTGGTCCGAAGCCAAAAATCCCTGTAAATTCAATAATACCGAATTCACAAATTCAAGCAGGGATAATCTTTTTGTTTACGATCTGTACTGCCAGAGCATGTTTCTGTCGTCTTTATTTCCTAATATCCTATGATAAACTACACTTAGGTATACTACTACCCTAATTGAAATTGGAAATATAAGTTGTATCCTATATATTTTTTCTAGTTTGTTTTGGAAAGTACCTGTTAATGAAGTAGACTAGTTAACTACTTAAGAAATTTAATATTTTTTTAATTCAATTCTGTAGCTAAAAAAAACATCTAACCAAATATAGAAGTCATTAGAATAACATTTTTAACTCTGGTCTCGCACAAGAGTATTTTGTTTGTTGAGATTCTTTGATTTTGTGCCATTGTGTTAGCTTATTTATTGACAACAATTGTATTTTTAAACTGAGAATATTTATATTTAGACTTGCAAAACGGTACGTGTTTTACTTTTGTTTTCTCATTAGGCTCATAATAGTAGTGAAGTATTGAATTACGATAGTAAAAAATATGATTCGTATTGTTCCGAATAACTAAATTTTACTTTAAAATCATCTCTTATACATAATTATAAAAAAATACCAATTAATTGACTAAAACGATTGTAATCTATATAGAGACAAATAAACACAATAAATAAATATTTCCCAGTGTCCATGCAAATGATGAACACTAATTCGCTATAGACCACTTGCTAACTCTGCAAATGATGAACACTAATTCGCTGTAGACCACTTGCTAACTCTGCAAATGATGAACACTAATTCGCTATAGACCACTTGCTAACTCTGCAAATGATGAACACTAATTCGCTGTAGACCACTTGCTAACTCTGCAAAAGATGAACACTAATTCGCTATAGACCACTTGCTAACTCTGCAAATGATGAACACTAATTCGCTATAGACCACTTGCTAACTCTGCAAATGATGAACACTAATTCGCTGTAGACCACTTGCTAACTCTGCAAATAATTAACACTAATTCGCTATAGACCACTTGCTAACTCTGCAAATAATGAACACTAATTCGCTATAGACCACTTGCTAACTCTGCAAATGATGAACACTAATTCGCTGTAGACCACTTGCTAACTCTGCAAATGATGAACACTAATTCGCTATAGACCACTTGCTAACTCTGCAAATGATGAACACTAATTCGCTATAGACCACTTGCTAACTCTGCAAATGATGAACACTAATTCGCTGTAGACCACTTGCTAACTCTGCAAATGATGAACACTAATTCGCTATAGACCACTTGCTAACCCTGCAAATGATGAACACTAATTCGCTATAGACCACTTGCTAACTCTGCAAATGATGAACACTAATTCGCTGTAGACCACTTGCTAACTCTGCAAATGATGAACACTAATTCGCTATAGACCACTTGCTAACTCTGCAAATGATGAACACTAATTCGCTATAGACCACTTGCTAACTCTGCAAATGATGAACACTAATTCGCTATAAACCACTTGCTAACTCTACAAATGATGAACACTAATTCGCTGTAGACCACTTGCTAACTCTGCAAATGATGAACACTAATTCGCTATAGACCACTTGCTAACTCTGCAAATGATGAACACTAATTCGCTATAGACCACTTGCTAACTCTGCAAATGATGAACACTAATTCGCTGTAGACCACTTGCTAACTCGTATTTTACCTGCCACCGGGAATAGATGAATTTTTAAGTACTTTAGGAAAATAGATAAACCAAGGAGCATTTAGTGATTGTACTCAAGGCTGCTCACCTGTCAATGATGCGAAAAAATATAGCCTTCCTCTCTTCGTTGCAACAGTTTCTTCTGCCACTGTCCACCGAAAGGCTAACAATAGTATTTATAACAAGAAAGGCCTGTCGACACAATAAAAGCTGCAGACGCCAGCAGCTTGTCGTTAACCATAAAGGGCACAACCGATCTACTTCATAAACTATACAAAAGATGGCTCCGCCTTTACAAACAGCTTGTTTTTAATGTCGTGTAGCCAGTGTAGACGCAAGGCTAGTTTAAAATTAAACGGTATGAGAAAAATGAAACATATTTTTTCCCTTTTAACCCTCTTTTAAATAATAAGCAGTTTTAAATCCAAATATATTTGTTCCTTAATGTACAAAAGTCACTGAATAAAGCACAGTAGATTGTATAGCAAGTCTTCTAGGATAAAAATTTTATTTATTTTTATTTTTTATTATCTACTAAAATAAATTTATAATCTTTAAACCCGTTTTTGAGAGGTTTGGATAATTTATGATTTTTGTGTGATGATTAGCTTTAAATAAATGTTTAAAAATTAAATCAAAGTGCCTGGAGATATCGTGGATTAGTACCTATTAACCGATTATTTTATTCAAATTGGTGTAATTTATTGACCTTTACAAACATCCTTACATAAAGAAATAACGTAAAAAGTAACTTAGTAGGTTTTAGGAGTACGAAAACCAATATTTCCTTTAATACCTGAAATGTCAAAACTCTTTCGAAATCAATTCTTTCACCATATACTATGACAAACATAATAAATATTAATGGATTACGAAACTGTAATATATTAAATGTATATCTCACAAAAGTTATGGTTGTTGTGGACGAACAGGAGCTTGCGTTTTACAAAAGAGTTTTGGGTTTATTAATTTGTCGGTAAATTAATTTTAGTTGGTTTGAATTAAAACCTTTTTTGGATTTTTAGGACCTCAATTATGGTATCTTATAAAATAAACTGCTCAAAATTAAAACGCTATGATGGTAAAATAGCTGCAAGTTATGATATGCAATAAACAAGTCCCTTAATAGTTGACTCACCTTGGAAGACGCCAGTAGCAGCCAAACACTCACATTGTATCTATTTACATATTCACAGCCTCATTATCAGACCTACCGTGCTCTGAGATAAAGCGTTACTTTTTAACATCCAAAAGAGAAAATAGTCAAAAAAATAACTTTAAAACACTATGAAACACGTCTGATGATTACTGATGTGGTCTTAAATTTTTTTTTACAGATTCGTATCGTAGATTAATATACTCCTTTACTTGTTTGAGTAAGTACAAGTTTCATTTTAAGTATAACTTTTTTTAAGAATGCATTAAATAGTATCCCATTTAGTCAAGACAGTGTATCAATGCTGTTTACCTGAAATATAACATTCAATTATAAACCAAGACCCTGGAATTTGGGGTGACATTCCTGAATACTGAGCCATTTAGACCCCCAACTAAGACACTTAACGAAGTCATTGACTGGGAAAAACCTACAAAGACCAAATGTTAATAAATCTTCGAGTGTTTTTCTTTTAGCAATATCTTAAAACTGTGACAAACTATTGCAAAATCAACTTACCTAGGCTTAAAATGAGGTTGGTGCTTACGAACCTGAAAGAAAATAATTAGCCGTTTAATTCGTAAATAAAAGAATTGAATGCGTTCACGTGGTCTTAGTAGCGTGGGAGTGCGCTTAGTAGTTTTTGGTCAGCTCTGGCATGGGAAGTTGTATACAAGGTTTTAGTAACTAAAATGGACTGTCCAAAGAAGAACCATTAATTTATTTTATCAGTGTGTACAACGTATTGATCTGCAAGGATGTCTAAGGAAAAAATTAAATATTCTATTCTATTACATACTATACACCTGTTCAGGGGCTTTACACGTAATTAGGAATGAAGGAATAACTTGACCCAGTTCAGGAGTGGAAGGGAACGATAGAGTTGTCATGAGCCACCTGTCAGAACCCGACCTGGTCATTAGCCGTAATAGATTGATTACCTTCTATCATTACACCCGTGCTAAGATCTGGCATCATGGTTTTAGCGAATTTCCCCCATAGGGAAGAAGCTATTACCGTAGTCGGCATGGTAAGACCTAGGCCCGGGACCATGATAACTTTTCGTTTTGAGGTCCCCAGACCCCAAAAACACCATTCGTTCGAAACTGTATATATATATATATATATATGTGTGTGTGTCCGTGAGCACGATAACTCTCGTAAAAATTATCCGATTTTGATGAAATTTGGTATAAACGTTTAAAGCAACATTTATGACTTTAAGTTCGAAAACCAGCCAGATCGCTTTATCAGAAGGGGTATTTTGGGGGGTTTTGTACCCCAAAAATGGTTTTTTTGAATTTTTTACATATAATTTTGGAAAAAGTCAAACTTTAGTTTTTTTCATTGGATTCAGCTTAAAAAAACACACAATTTGGTATTTTGATCATTTCTCTACGTCTATTGGTTACCGAGATATTGAAAGTGCTAAACACAGTACGTTGTCTAATGTTATTCTTATGGAGGAAAAGAAATATTTTATATCTCGCTTATTTATGAACGTATACTGACAAAACTTGGTATACGGCTTCATCTGGTTGTGGACCATTGATATTTGCTCAAAAAACAATTTGTTGCCAAAGTCTCCCGTAGCAGCAAACCTGCGTACTCAGCCCCATGTTATTCTTATGGAGAATAAGTAACGTGTTATCTCCCTTAATTATGAAAATAAATTAATGAAATTTGGTATGTGGCTTTACCTAAATGAGTTATATTGATATTTGTATAAAACCCCATTTTTTGTTTTCCTTCCTTCAGCAAACCTGCATACTCAGCCGCCATGTTATTCTTATGGAGAATAATTAAATATGTCACAAATCGTTTATTTATGAATGTATATTGATGAAACATGGTATGTGGCTTTATGTGGTATTAAGATACATATATATGCATTGGAAATTCGCTGAGTACGCAGGTTTGCTGCTACGGGGGTATTATAGGTATAAGTACAAGTTATAAAATCGTTATTCCACTTTCAAATATAAGTATATGGATGATTGTTTTGTTAGTGCGTATTATTTCATAGAGAATCATCGTCACACCCTTTATATTTAATATTCCATTGAGAATTAAACAGGATATTTCATTGTCTGTGGTATAAAACTTCGCTGACGAAAATGTATTTATACGTTATACATATTATTTTATTAAATCTTTAGTATACATATTTTAAACACTGGTACATATTTTAATCAAATGGAAAATCCTCCGTGAAAAATGTCCTGGGGGCAAAACTCCAAAACAATGTATTTTAAAATGTTTATTAGGATTCTTAAATTTATGAACACCTATACAATGACCAAAGTCAGTGTTTAACCTTAATTTATTTTGTCAGGTAATTAATTTAAAAAACGTGTTTGCTAGTAGTAAATGTTCATCGGATTCACTATACAGTTCAGTACAAACAAAAACTCCACTGCTCTTCATAAACCTTCACGTTGTAACTGGGTTAGTCAGGTCTAGTTTGCCTAAATTTACTGGTACTGGTATTGTCTTACACTTGACTTTATACTCCATCGTTGTTCTACAGGGGATAAGGTTGTTTTGAATTATTATAGTTACGGACATTATTTTTTCCCTGCGTAAAATTGCAATTTTTGTCTGCGTGGTTTTGTTTTTGAATATATTTCGAGGCCACAATACATAATCAAAATACACATTAAGATAACACTTTTTTATCAAGGTTAAAATTTAGGGATGTCATTACGATGCATTAAAATATATTACATATATTAACTGTGTATAATGGCAGTGTAACATTCCACAGTTTCTCTTATATTTTTATACAAGAAATAAAAAACCACTTAGATGAAAGTTGATAGTTTTATGGTAATTAAACTCAAAGAATTTATCCTAAAAGATAAGTTTTGTTGTTTTACTTAAACGCTGTAACGGGGATTCATGGGTAGAACATCGTATCAAGTAAAAGATAAGGCCTTTCGAAGCCACCAGGATGTAAAGAATAAATAAAATTCCCTCCATAAAATATGTTAAAAGTTAGTTTGTGACACTTAAAACGTCTATTAGGTCGTTGTAATATTGATTCTTTCAACAACCTGAGGCAACGTTAGTAGGGGGCATTAGTTCCTTCAGAACCAGCAAAGGCGCGGTGTGGACGCGTGGACGCGAGGACCCCCCCCCCCATGACGTCACCCCCAATTTCAATTTTTAAACGCGTTTTCCTTATGGGATCTCAGCTGTTTACCGACCGATTTTGATGAAACTTCACCACATGCCGGGTGCCCTCCTAAGTAAACCATCCCTTAAAGAAAATTGAAAATCCGCCTATAAACGGGCCCGCTATTAATTTTTAAACGTGTTTTCCTTATGGGATCTCGGCTGTTTACCGACCGATTTTGACGAAATTTCACCACATGCCGGGCGGCGGCCTAAGTAAACCATCCCTTAAAGAAAATTGAGAATCCACCCTTAAACGGGCCCACTATTAATTTTTAAACGCGTTTTCCTCATAGGATCTTAGCTGTTTTCCAGACCCCTCACAATGGTTCAAAACCAGCAAAGGCGCGGTGAGGATGCAAGCCCCCCCCCCCCCGTGAGCGACTCCGCGGAGTCACGTGTCAAGGCGCGTGCTAGGGCCTACGTGACCGCCCGGGGTTGTTTACTCATTAGCGACTTTCCCTCACTCCTCCGGCAAGTGCGCGCCGCATGAGGCCTCCTCCCGACCAGAGTGTTATTTATAAGCGAGTCCTTGAGGGTTTCGCCAGTTTGTCTTTGGAGCTCTTACTGCGCGGACGAAGTATTGCCGTCTCCGAGATACACTTTACAACCTGTGCTTGTGCGACTGTGTGGAGTTTTCTCTTTGAATATCTTAAAATGTAAGTAACATTTAATATATCTTTTCATCAGCCGATTTGCCAATGATCTAAATCCCAATTAGCTAAAATTAATATTTAATATTTTACATATCCCAGTGCAAAATAAAATTTGGTTTTGCTTTTAAATCGAAATTTCAAGTGGCTAGTAGAATTATAGACGAGAGTAAAATCGCCATGTGCGACTAAAACAAAGATAAAGACGTGTAACAGTGTTAGGAATGTCATAGGAGCCATTCTTGTAATTTATTTCTGTCTACTATTAGAAGGGTACTGCTACAGATACCCGATGTTGTAGATGGCTGTTCCTCGTATGTGTGAGGTCTGCGGTCGCGTCTTCGCTGGAAACCTGGCTCGTCACATGGCAGCTGCTCACAGGGACCGCCATTTCGACTGCAACGTCTGCGGGAGACGCTTCGGGCGAAGCGACAGCCTGCGACGCCACCTCACAGCAGTTCATCCTCCCACTCCTCACGACCAAGCGCCAGGTACGGTTTTTACATTAAACAAGAAACCGTCAGTACTAATGACTTGTTTTCGAGAGAGAGTAAACGGCTTTAGCTGAGTAAACAGATTCAAGTAGTAAACAAGGGGCTGCCAGCCTCTGTTCAGTTCCTCACCCTTGTATTACTGGGCTCAAACTGGCGTTCGAGATGAGGAAGAGGTCGTCAGGCCTCTATGCAATTCCTCACCCTTGTATTACTGGGCTCAAACTGGCGATTGAGATGAGGAAGAGGTCGCCAGTCCTCTATGCAGTTCCTCACGATCAAGCGTTAGGCACGGTTTTTACATTAAACAAGAAACCAGTACTAATGACTTGTTTTCGAGAGAGTCAACGGCTTTAGCCGAGTAAACAGATTTAAGTAGTAAACAAGGGGCTGTCAGCCTCCGTTCAGTTCCTCACCTTGTATTACTGGGCTCAAACTGGCGATTGAGATGAGGAAGAGGTCACTAGGCCTCTGTGCAATTCCTCACCCTTGTATATATTGGGCTCAAACTGACGAACGAGATGAGGAAGAGGTCGCCAGTTCCTCACCTTCATGTATATTGAGGTAACTAATAGGACTTGTTTTTCCTGTTCACAGGCCGTCCGTGCCCGTTGTGCTCCGTCGCCCTGGCGAGCCCCGAGGATCTTCACCACCACATGGAAGCGGTCCACGGTGCGATCCCGTCAGCTTCGACCTCCTCCTCCGCAACGCCACCTGTCAGAGACCCACGGCCCGAGTGCGACGCGTGCGGGCGGCGATTCGACCGCGAGGACCTGCTCCGGCGCCACGTGCAGCTGGTGCACGCCAACGGGGTCCGCTGTCCCGAGTGCGGCGCCCTTTTCCGCAGGGCCGCGTACCTCCAGCGGCACATGGAGAGCGTCCACCGCAGCATGAGGTTCGCGTGCGCCTACTGCGACCGAGGCTTCACCCGGCGCTACAACCGGGACCAGCACGAGGCCCACAACTGCCCCATCGTGAGGAACCTCGTTGTGGACGAGATGCCATGCCTACCCGTCCTGTCACCCGAGCCTCAGCCCGGCCGCGAGCCCCAGCCTGGACCCAGCCGCGAGCCCCAGCCTGGACCCAGCCGCGAGCCCCAGCCTGGACCCAGCCGCGAGCCCCGACCCAGCCGCGAGCCCCAGCCCGGACCAAGCACGGCACCTGATGGGATGGTGGGTGGCGGCGGACTACCCGCGTTCCGCACCATCCAACGAGGGTTCCGCGGACGCCTCCTGACCTTCGGTCTGTCCCGGCCCATGGAGGACTTCTTGTCCGTGGAGGACGCGCTGGTGCTGCTGTTCGACAGCGTCCTGGAACTGCTGGCTGACGTCAGGACCCGACACCCAAACATCAAGGTCAACATGTTCCTGGAGTGCGAATTCTCCAACGTTCACGGAGCCACCTGTCTGCGGGCCTTCAAGACGAAGAACGTGCCTCTCACCGCCGCGTCCAACTTGGAGGACTTCCTATCGGCTTCCTTCCACAAGCTGGAGGAAGAGAAGGAGCAGTGCCTGCTAGTGGGCAGCGGGTGGAGCTATCTCCGGATACGGGACCTGGAGATCCGCGTCAACCTCTACACCCCGTTGGGAGAACGCGGAGCCCGGTTCATCCTGCTTCCCAGGACCATCTGCGACACGCATGCCGTTATCAACGTGCACAACCTCGATGACATGTGCTTCGCGTATGCCATCCTAGCCAAGTTCGTCGCGCAACACCCGGAGAGGCCCACATCGTACACACCGGACGTCATGGCACGCTACGACTGGGTCGGCCTACGCTTCCCCGTAGCCGTGAAGGACATCAAAGTCTTTGAGAGGAGGAACCCCATCAGCGTCAATGTGTATGGGATCGAGCGTGTCATGGTGGGGAGACGCCCCGACGGATCGCCAAAGTTCCAGGACCGCGTGTTCCCGCTGAAGATCTGCAAGCGGGAGTTGGAGGATCACCGGGACCTGCTGTACGTGACCACCGGCGGGGACAGTCACTACGCCTACATTGCAAACATGAGTAGGCTAGTGCGTCCTCAGCTGACGTCCCACCGCGGCACCATCCACGTGTGTAAGCGATGCTGCGCTTACTTTGACAACCAGCCCAACAAGCTGCAACTGTCCGGTGCCGAGCGCCTGGAGGAGCATATGCGATACTGCACCGCCAAGGCTCCCCTTCGCCTGGACTTGTCGAAGAAGCAGCAGATCCGCTTCGCCCACCCCGAGTACACTAGGCGGGAGAGGTTCTGCATCTACGCGGACTTTGAGTGTGCTCTGCAGCCCGTCGCTGCTGACCCTGCGGAAGCACCGCCCGGCACGAGGCCCCTGCAACTGCACGTCCCGTACGCCTTCGCCTACCAGATCGTGGACTCGCTCGGCCTGGAGGAGTTTGAGCCCCGCGTCTACTTCGGGGCTGACGCGTCCAAGGTCTTCATGGAGAGGCTCAAGATGGACGTGCTGGCGCTGTGGGAGTTCCTATTCAGCATGAGAGCTCTGCACCCTTCTCTGACCCGGCAGGAGATGGACGAGTACCTGGCAGCGACTCACTGCTACCTCTGCGGGAAGGAGTTCACGGACCAGGACGTCAAGGTGCGGGACCACAATCACGCCCCGCCCTACGAGTTCCGAGGAGCCGCTCATCGCTCGTGCAACCTCAGGTACCGGGAGCAGCGACACATCAACTGCTACTTCCACAACCTGTCCAACTACGACGCCCACTTCGTAGTGCGCGAGCTGGCCATCGACCCCGGCGACGTGGACGTGTTGGCCCACACGGAGGAGCGGTACATCGCTTTTACCAAGCGATTTCACTTTGGTCAGCCCGGGGACAACCAACGACAGAGCAGTTTCGCGGTGCGCTTCCTGGACACCTACAGGTTCCTGTCCATGAGCCTGGCCAACCTGGCGGCGGGACTTCCCACGGACAGGATGCGCGAGACGAGGAAGCGCTTCCCCGACGACCGGCTGTTCGACCTGGTGCGTAGGAAGGGCGTGTTCCCCTACGACTTTGTCACATCGTACGACACGTTGTACAGGACCAGGGAGCTTCCGCCCAAGGAGGCGTTCAGGAACTCCATGACCCTGGAGGACATCAAGGACGAGGAGTACGAGCACGCCCTCAACGTGTGGCGAGCCTTTGAGTGTCACAACCTCAAGGACTATGCCGACAAGTACCTGCGGTGCGACATCGCCCTGCTCACCGATGTCTTTGAGCAGTTCCGCGACACCTCGCTAGCAGAGTACGGGCTGGACCCCGCCCACTATTACACCCTACCGTCCTACGCCTGGGACGTAATGCTCAAGACCTGCGGTGTGGAGCTGGACACGCTGCAGGACTTTGACATGTACCTGTTCGTGGAGCAGGGGATCCGGGGAGGCATCTCTCAGGCCATCACCCGCTACGCCAAGGCCAACCACGACAGGTGCCCGGACTACCGCCCGGACGAGCCCACGCGCTTCCTCCTGTACCTGGACGCAAACAACCTGTACGGCTGGGCCATGTCCCAGTGCCTGCCGACCGGAGACTTCGAGTGGCTCAGCCGTGAAGAAATACAGGCGTTGGACATTGAGGCGCTGGACGCAGAGGCTGATCGAGGCTACATCTTGGAGGTGGACCTCCACTACCCCGCGCGCCTACACGACCTGCACAAGGACCTTCCCTACTGCTGCGAGACGAAGCGTCCGCCAACAGGGAAGTTCCCCAAACTGTTGACGACCCTGGACGACAAGACGCACTACATCTGTCACTACAGGGTCTTGCAGCAGGCGCTGCAAAACGGATTGGAGCTGGTCGCGGTGCATCGGGCGATCTCGTTTCGCCAGTCGCGGTGGTTGGAACCGTACATCCTGATGAACACGGAGCTGCGGAAGGGGGCCAAGACCAAGTTCGAACAGGACTTCTTCAAGCTCATGAATAACGCGGTCTTCGGCAAAACCATCGAGAATGTACGGAAGCGCCTCAACGTGAAGCTGGTGTGCACCCCGGAGAGGTTTTCCAAGTACGTCGCCAGATCCAACTTCCTGGACCGGACGTACTACACGGAGGACGTGGCCCTGGTGCATCTGTCCAAGGTCAACATCGTGTTGGACAAGCCCGTCTACGTAGGCATGACAGTCCTGGAGCTGAGCAAGTGGCTCATGTACGAGTTCCTGCGCAAGATGAAGGAGCGCTACGGTGACCGCCTCACCGTGGACTACATGGACACGGACAGCTACGTCTTTGACATCGTGTCCCAGGACGTCTACGCCGAGATGAAGGAACACCTGGACGACTTCGACACCAGCGGCTATCCGAGGTCCCACCCCTGCTACAGCCCCGTCAACGCCAAGGTCATTGGAAAGTTTAAGGACGAGTGTAACGGCCTGTCCTTATTCGAGTACCTCGGCCTGCGGTCCAAGCTGTACTTTATGGACATCGAGGACGCAGCGACAGGCGGCAGCAAGGCTCTCAAGCGGGCCAAGGGGGTGGCGAAGGGCGTTGTCAAGAACGTCCTCACCCCCGACGACTACAGAGAGTGCCTGTTTGAGGGGGTCCAAAAGCGCACCACCAACGTCCGCTTCCAGTCCCACTTACACCGGGTCTACACCGTGGAAGTGGACAAGCTGAGCCTCAGCCCGACTGATGACAAGCGGTGTGTCCTCCCCGACGGCGTCCATACTCTGCCGTGGGGACACAAAGACGTCCCGCCGCTACCAGCCAGGAGAGGAGATCGACGGATGGAGGTGGATGGTGAGGAGGAGGAGGGGCAGCCCCAGGATGAAGACGAGGAAGAGGAATTCCCAGTTTAGTTTTAATATTAATTTTAAGAAAAATTTGTAAATAGTATTTGTAAGAAAATATAATAGCTTTATGTACAGCACGAACCTGAGTTGTTTATTTCCTCCCCTTTGCTCACTCAAAAGCCGGTAGGCTCAGAAAAACTAAAGTGAAAGGCGTTATGGACCGTTTGGCCCGAGCCGTGCAGCTTAAAAAGCCCCCGCCAACCGGGAGCGATTGGCGGCGCGTGTCGGGGGACGGTCCTGAAGGAGTTGCCCAGGAAGGAATTACTCAGCGGTTTGCTGACGCTCAAGGTTGCACCCTCGAATTGCTCAGCGGTTTGCTGATGTCCGAGGGGTCTCGTGACGCGCCCTCTTTGGCGACCTTCACTGCCGCTTGGCGGGGGCTCAGCCAGTGACACGCGCCGCTGGTATATAAACCTGAGGTCCAGCCCCGCTGCCTCAGTTTTGCTAATTTTTATAAATTTAGTAAGGAGAAAGGAGAAATGAAAACACAAGCTTTATCATTATGAGGCATGTATTGTATAGTAATAAGGTTACATACACATACTACAAAAACCTTACAAATTAGTTTTAAGCGAATATGGAGTGGAAGAGTCTGCGGACGAGAGCGTCGTTGGCGGCGGGAGCGGCAGGGTCGAAGAGCTGGACGTAGTCGCTGAGTGACGTGCGGAGAACAGCCCGGCAGTACAGGTAAGTGAGGCAGTAGTAGCCGCAAACAGAAGTATCGTAGCCCTGGAGCCGATACCTGTTGTAGACGTAGTGGCGGTGATGAGGATTGCGCCTCAGGAACATTTGAAAGTCGGCCTGGTATGGCGGCCTTCCGTAGCTGTCCAGGTACTCGAGTCTGTCCTCTTCCGAGCAGTAAAACGCCACCCAGTGTTCGCCTCCCTCGGTGTGTGCTACCGTGTTGGACACGATGGCGGTGAGAGGCTTGACCGGCACGTCCGGTAGTTGGTCAGAGGCGTAGACCGCAACGTTCCTCAGTCCGGGGATCTTCGCCAGGCATTCTCTGATCTGGACGGTATTCATCGTGGGCGGAAGCAACACAGGCAGCTCGAGGTGGATGGGTCTGGACTGTCGTTAGCCACGAGCCAGTCCCGCAATACTATGCAGTTATGAAGGGCGCAACGGTTGTGGGAGCTCTTATGGTGGCGACAGCGCAGGGTCCGGTAGGTGGGCACACCGTTGAGCGACCCGCAGCCCAGATCCTCCATGTCCTGAGCGGTGGTGGCGGCGGGCTCGGTTATGAGGTGGCGTTGTACAAAGTCCCTCTTCTGCGATCCTTTGACGTATACCAGGGGACGGTGGATGAGGCAGGAGCGCAGCTTGTCCAGCAGGGCGACGTACGCGATGTCCCCCTGGTCCCACTCCAAGCCGTGGCAGTGGCGAGTGACCCAGACGCTCTCGCGCTGTTTCTCGGAAGTCAGGAGGTCCTTACTGAAGGGCGGGCGGGCGATGTGATGTAGGAGCAGCGTGCCAGTAGTCACGTCCACCACACAAACCTCTTTCAGTAGAAAGTCATTATCACTGTCTTTAAAACACTGCATATCCATCACCACGCTTCCGTGATGACAGCGCGCTGGCGGCGGCTCGATGTAGATCGGTGGCGGCACGTCCATCCCGTACGGCTGACTGAACTCGACTGAGCGCTGGCGGGAGCGCGCCTAGCGGGTTAACCTTAGGTGCGCGCGCCGCCATCACGGTTCACGGTGACCTTGAGCGCGCGCGGCAACTCGTTTACCCGCCAAAGTCGACTGTGACGTTGCGATGACGGTCCACCTCCACGACGTTGTCCAACTCGGCGTACACTATGCAGTTGAACGCCTCCGCCAAGGCTTCGGAGAACCCAATCTCTATGCGCAGGTTACCGTTGCGCACCAGGTTCCAGTGGCTGGATTGAGAGGCCGCCATATCGGGCGTCAGATCAAACGCCATCAGGCAGTATCCGTAGGGGTATTCGTTGCGACTGACTTCGTTACCGCAGTCTGAGAAATTGATGCCGGTGCCGGTGTACAACGTGTGGTAGGCGAGCACGCACAACTCCTGACCGAACGTGTAATCCGGTTGAAGCGGCTTACATGGCACTTGCTCACCATCTATGTACAGCGCGAAGAAGTTCACGTGGCTGTGGGTGAAGTTGAACGGATTCTTCTTGTAGTCCCCGTTGAACGCCTGATTGCTGACCAGGCCAACTATAATGCGTTTCGGCAGTTGACCCAGAAACACACTGTCCAGAGTCTTGCTGCTGATACCGGAGGGTAGCGTGAAGGATTTCACTTCCACGCGCGTAATGGGATATTTGGCTGTGCCCGACTCCAGCGTCCTGCTGTGAGCCAACAGCACGCTCGGGTTGATCTTACAGCGGCGCATGAACAGGTTGACTTCGGCGATGTCCACTTTGTAGTCTGTCACGGTTTTGGACATGATGGAGAATGAGTTCTTTGACCTGATCAGGCGAAAGCGCATCTCCACGCCGTTTAACATGAACTTCTCCTGGTTGCACAGGTCGACGTGCAGATGTCCGACCATGTCCGCGTACCGGCTGCCCTTGACAAACTCCCTCCGGTTCTTGAGCCCGGCATTATCCTCCTCAGTATTGTCCATGTACCCGGCATAGTCCTCGTAGAACAACTCCGCGGTGAGGTGCGATGTCTTGGCATCACCGCCATAGGACAACAGGTTCTCCAGGTAGGCGCGATAGGCGTACGTGTTGTTCTGAGGAGACACCAGTTTGTTGTTCAGGTACAGATCCACTTGACTGAACAGCGAGTGCAGCCAGTTGTTAATCGGACCCACCTCTTTTATCGCTTGATCACCCGTTACAGCGCCTCCGCTAGCCGTTCTAATGGTAGCCTTCACATGCAGTAGCGTCTGTGACAGATCCGTGTACTCGTCCCCGTGACCCGGAACTATGAACTCCACGGGCGAGTCGTCTGTCAGGGAGGAGATGGGCTTGTACTGCACCCATTTACCACTCTCTATACTGGTCTGCGTGGGCGGTAGCGAGAACAGGTCCAACTCGGTCTTGACACACTCGCACGACTTCTGATGTAGAAACGCCATTATCCAAAAATGTCCTTCACGGTACTCTTGCTCTTCTTGATTCTCCTCTTCTTAGCGACACGTTTTGCGGGCTTCCTCTTGGGCGCAGCGCTCTTCTTCCTCGCTCCGAGGAGTTTCGCCAGAGACTGAGGAGTAACCCGCTGTACACGCCTCTTCTTATAGGCGCCACCACCGCTCAGCACGCGATCCAGTTTTTCATCGGCCTTACGTTTCAGCGACCCGGTAAACTGTCTGAGCCGGGCGTTGGCTGCGACTCGGGGGTTGGCTGTGCCCGCCGCCACGTCGCCCAAGAAGCCCACACCGGACCTCAGCGCCTCCTTGCCCAGCGCCGATGCGCCGGATCTGATCAAAGGGACCACTGTACGCATCAGCCCGCCTAGGAAACTGCCGATGCCGTGTCCGCGTTGGAAAGCGGCTCCTCTGAATACGGAGGATACGCCATGGCCCGCCTGCTGGTGGCGGTAATACGCCAGATAGGGATCGCTCGGATTCATTGCCGCTGCCTCTCTTTCCTGAAATGAAGCTTCATGCACGTAGTCCCGAAGTGGAATGGCAAGTGTCGTCCTTGGTTGTCCCTTAAATCGATTTCCACGCTCTCAAATGAGGTTTTAATCACCGGCACGTAGTGCGGGTCTATTATATACACTGTCGTGTTGGCACCGTACGTGTAATTCCTGATGTCGATGTTGAGGATCTTCAGTAGTGGCGCCACAGCGTCGCCCACCAGTTGGGGTTCCACCAGGTCGCAATACACGTACATGTGTGATGGCAGACCGGCGAAGAGGTTAGCCGGCCTCACGGACCTGTGACGCTTGACGATATCCGTATCCACCTCGTAGCCAAACTGTAGCGCCAAACTGGGGCTCAGTTTGAGGCTCTGAACGGCTGAAGACGTCGACATCAATTCCACCCTGGAGGACCTCTCGTCATACGAGAAGGCGCACAGGTTACTCTTCATTTGAGGGTGGTTGTTGATTGCGTGCACGAGTTCCTCGGTACTACTGTAATTGCCCGGCTCCACTTTGATTAACAACTTGTCCACCACGGCCAACCCGCCTTTCGAGTCCCTCATTCCCAGCACTAGTTTGATGTAGGTTCCCTCACCGACGGTCAGAAAAGAGAAGGGGTAGTGCGCCTCCGCCAGAGCGACCTCCCACTCGCCGTCTGACAGATCAACGGTCGAGGGTAGATGGGTCGTGTAGTTTGTCACCATGTTGTTGGGATAGTAATTCATTGAACTGTTACTGGGCAACGTCAGGTAAAACTGGTCGTGCCTCGTCATCGCAGCTGTTGCACTTCAGATGCAGGTACCCACGAGTTGAAGTCCTCTCCGTAACCGGCCCACTTGACTAGGTAGCGCTTACTGGAGCCTCGCCCTTTAGTGTCCAGTATTTTATCTATTTGATACAGGCGATCCGGGGCGATCGTTACCTTTTGCATCTCGTGCTCGTAGAAGCGCCCTTCCAGCGGCGTCCCGTTCAGGTCTCGCAGCACGTACAATGGTAAAGGATGCGACCCGTATACGTGGTCCACCACAAACAGCTCCTTACTCCAGTTGGTCTCGTAACCTTTGGCGAACGTGCCCTTCTCCTTGGCTATGCGCACCGTGGCACCAGGCTCGAACCTGGGCTTGCGTCGCGGGATCGCCTTTCCATACATGTGACGCCACACCTTATACACCGTTTTTCCATCGCCGCTGTCCACGTCCACGGGTCGTAGGCCACCCAGGCTCTTGTGCGGGCTGCGGTTGTAGGCGTCCACAAGCCTGTCCAACACGTCCACGTAGCGATACGTGTTCTTGTAGGTCAGGTAGCGCCACATGCGGGTCTTGAGCGTGCGGTTGACTCGCTCCACCACCGCCGCCTTCACATCGGGGTTCTGCGTGGTGACGTATGTGACACCGTGACTCTTGAACACTCGCTTGGTCGCGGCCCCGGTGAACTCCGTCCCCTTGTCGGTCTGTAGGCAGCGAGGAGTCGCCTCGGAGAATATCCTCTCGAACGCAGCAGCCACCTCTTGCCCGCTTTTCCTCTTCAGCGGTACCGCAAACAACCGCTTACTGAATACATCGATCACAGTCAGCAGGTAGTTGACCCCGTCGTTGTGCTGGCTGAGACCGCGCATGTCGTTCAGGTCCGCCTGCCACAGCTCCTGAGGCCCAAAAACGGCGTAGCGGTTGCGGGGAAACCGCTTGCGCGCAGGCTTGTGCAGCGTGTAGGTGTCCTGGGCGCGCAGCCAGTCGGCTACCCGACGTTTCGGTAGGCGCGCGGCTCTGGCCAGGGCGGTCACCCCGCCGAGGGAACCGGGCTGGCTCGGGTCGTAGTACAGCTTCTCCATTACGGTGAGAACTGCTCCCAGTTGTCCAATGACGATTCCCGGTCAGGTTTCTCGGTTATTATTCTTCTCCTGGCCGCTGGGGGCCGCGGTCTCAAGCGGTCCAGTATCGGTGTCAACCTCGGTGAGAGGGGTGTCGACGAGGCCGTTGTGTCTCCCCAGGGGCTCGATGCCGAGTCCAGTCCCACGCCTAAGTAACGCAACGCCGTGGGATTGCTCACGTATTCTTTGGGCACGTTCATGTCCTTCAAGGCGGCCATCACTTGATGCCAGCCGGTAGGCAATCGGTCCGCCCTTCGCGCTCTCACTATGCTGTGCGCGATGTCCACTATATTGGAATCGGGGATCTTCACCTTGTCCACGTACACCGCCCCACTGGCGTCCCAGGAGATGGGGCTGCCTTGACGGGTCATGAATCGCAACAAGTTGCGCGCCACCGACCTGTAAATTTTTGAGAACGATTCCACAATGTCCTCCTCCGCCGAGGCGCTAGACTCACGCTTCATCTGACTCGGACCTCCCGTCGCTTCCTCCTCCCTCTCCTCACCCTCGATGATTGACAGACCTATGGGTTGACGTTTAGCCGCGGAAAAGTGCAGGAACCGCTGTAACACCTGCTGATATTGTTTCCATTTCTCCGTATCGTCCAGCCGCTTGTCGCTCAATATGCGATGCATCTCAGCATCTAGGCTGGCTGGCTTATTGGCGCTACCTGCTCCTCTTGGTCCTGGTCCCGGTCCTTCTCGCAATCTCTCGATGAGCTCCTGCGGTACAACCACCATTTTCCTAGCGTACTCCATGTCCGATTAGCTTCTGCGCTAGAATGGGCAGAACAGCGTTCAACAGCAGAGGTAGGAAGATCCCTCCGCCCCGTTGGACGAGGTAGTGTCGTTTCTTGGTCCAACCCTCGCCGCGTTTCACCAGCCGTCTGAGCGCCTGTTTGTGTTTGCTCAATTTGCGTTTGAGGCAGGGAGAAAGCGGTACGTTTCCGCGTAGCACGTTATACGCGCACTCGCACAATGACTTGATGCGACTCTTGTCGCACGCTTTTAACAGGGCCTTGCGTTCTTTGGGCGTAGCGTGTATTAGGGCCCTCAGCAGCGCCGCGTCCTTCTTCACGCGGTGTGACATGATGACTGACGCTGGCGCGCGCTCGGCCTATTTATCACTTCTTCTTGGGCAGGTACACGTAGTTCACCGGGTCGTCTGGGAAAATGGCTGAACGTATGCGCATCTCCTCGGGCGTGGACTGTTTCAAGTCTATGAGTAGATAGGCGTGCGGATCACGCGTAGCGTCCGCGTAAGCCTCCTCCACAAATTTGGGGTTCTCCGGGTATACTTGACGGGCGAGGTGTTTGATCTGAGCGCGGTCCCTGGGATTCTTGAAACACACTATGTAGTGGGCGTTCAGCGATATGTCGCGCTGGCCCCTGCCCTGGTGAAAAAGGTTTTGCGTGATGAAGAACACGCTCAGGTTGCGGTGGTGTGAGCCCTTGGTGAACAGGTCCACTACGCCGGGGCCAGCCTCGCGCATCATGTCATCTACGATGACTAGGGCGGGCTTGCTACCGTCATAGTCGTCCAGGTCTGGCAGGCCGGCTACGTAGCGCACGGCAGAGTCCGCACGGCTCTTGCCACCGCCACTGCCATAGTGCCAAGTGATACGGGCGAACCGCGTATCGCACATGTGGTCGGCGTGCTCAATGAAGCGAGCCACGAAGTGCGACTTGCCGCTGCCCGAAGGCCCGGCCACGATGGCGGTGAATGGGTGTTTCCACCTCAAGTCCATGGCGTCTACTGACTGCCATGCACCGCCACCTCGGCTCTTAAAACTAAATTCTTTTCTCGCTTTTTTTTTTTATTTGATTTTTTTTTTATTGAAGGAAATAAGGGAATAAGGAATACCATTTATTTATACAAATTCTAGGAGAGGACTTTTACTGCCTGGAGAGCTGCTCCTCTTCACAAGGCTCATCCTCGGCCTCACGCCAACGTTATACTGCGTGATGGTGTTATCGTCCAGGACTGCAAGGTACCGCCGGGGCATGTATATCCGGATCGGGTCGTCACCAACAAGACCCTCCAAGGTGGCCATCACCGCCTCGCCGTATGGTGTATCCACCCTCTCAAACGAGCGGATCGGGTAGACCACGTTGTCCTGCAGGTCTACGATGCGGGTATAACCCGCGGCCTTGCAGCTGTTGAGGGCTGTCCTGAGGTCCATCTTCTGGTCCGTGTTGAGCATGACACAGCGGCTGGATGCAGAATGACTGGCTCTCACTACCGAGTCGCCTTTTGTAGGCAACCGCGGAGGAGGTGCAGTGATGAAAACACCAACTGGCGGAGTGGAGGAGGAGTGGAGGAGGAGTGGAGGAGTGGAGGAGGAGTGGAGGAGGAGTGGAGGAGGAGTGGAGGAGTGGAGGAGGAGTGGAGGAGGAGTGGAGGAGGAGTGGAGGAGGAGTGGAGGAGGAGTGGAGGAGGAGTGAAGGAGGAGTGGAGGGATGGTGGAGTGGAGGAGTGGTGAGGCTGGATATGTATCTCGAGGAACACGCTCATTCGCTTTATTACGTTATTTATTTATTTTATTTTTTATAATAGTGTACATTAAGGAAAAGTAGGAAAGGGAAGGATCGAATTACTTAGTTTATTTCATTTATTTTTTCGTCTTTTTCCGCTTTTCGGGGATGGCGACAGCGGCGGTGGAAACGCACCGATCCGCGATCTTCCTCCAGGTGGGCAGCGGACTGACGGTCCTGACGATTCCGTCGAATCTAGGCTCTCCCGTCTCGCTGTTGGTCAACCATAGGTTCTGCAGCCTAGTCAGCAGATCTGTCAGAATCATGCAGATCTCGTCGTCCCGCTGCTCGTCCAAATACAGGCCGCAGGCCCAAGTCGAGCGACCTCCTTGGAAAACGTTCATCTTCAGAAGGACGTTGCCATTGTTGGTAGGGTTCTTCACCATATACTGGCGCTCGCCCGCGGTCCAACTCAGTGTAGGGGAATCGCCAGGCACTTCTTTATTCGCGGTCCACCCGCCATTGGACTTCCTCTTTTTAGCTGTCGTCCGTTGTTGCTGCGGTGGTATGGGGGTGGCGGCGTTGGCGTTCTCTTCGTTGATCGCGTTCCACTCCTCCATAAAACAGCGGATCGTTCGATCCACTTCGGCCGCGTTGCTCATGCCGCTGCTGTGACCGCTCGTGAAGAAGTCTCGGACGAAACTGAGACCGTGCGCCACCGGACCTAGGGTCTATTATACTCCTCCAGAGGCACCCTCTCAAACCAGGTGATGTCGGGGGGGGGGGGAGGATCCTCACGCCAGGCTATGTCGCGAGGCAGGTATATCCTCACACCAGTTGATGTCGGGGGGGGGGGGGCCTGATCTGTTTTGAGGAAATTTCCGACTGTTGTTGTTTATCTAGGGAAAATTCCGACTGTTGTTGTTTATCTAGGGAAAATTCCTACTGTTTATTTGTGCAATCGTCCCGCCGCCACCGTCGTCAGTCTCTCCGCAACCGCCCGACACTATGTACCCCTGCCCCTACTGTTCAACACGCTGCAGCCGCACAGACAACCTGCTCCGACACGCGCGGAGATTTCACGGTCATGCGCCGCTGTATGACTGTTCCGTCTGCGGATCGGCCTTTCAAAGTCTGGCTGAGGCGAGGAGACACACACGAACGCACGAGGCGGCTGAGGTACGGGCGATTCTACCCACCTCGACTCCGCCCGAGCCGCAGCGACCCCCGCCGCCGCCTTACCCCTTTGCGGACGCCGCTCCCGTTGAGGACGCCACCGCCCTTCCCCGGTACCCTGAGGAGGACCTCTTGACGTTGCTCCAGGACGTGGAGGACATGTCTGGGATGTCGGACGTCACTCCCGTCGTGGACACCGCCGCTCCCGTTGGGGACACCGCCGCAGCCGCGCAGATGGATGAGGAAATGCGGAGGCTGGAGGAGCAAAGCGAACTCCTACTAGCGCAATTAGAAAATGTAATTGCGGAAAAATTCGATAATAAATAAATATACCTTTAAACCCTTTCCTTAATTACCTCTTCTATGGTAAAATACACATAGGGGGGGGGGTCCGAGCTTGGCTATGGGGAAGGTCGGGGGGGGGGTCCGAGCTTGGCTATGGGGAAGGTCGGGGGGGGATGACGTCATGGGGGGGGGGGCTTGCATCCTCACCGCGCCTTTGCTGGTTTTGAACCATTGTGAGGGGTCTGGAAAACAGCTAAGATCCTATGAGGAAAACGCGTTTAAAAATTAATAGTGGGCCCGTTTAAGGGTGGATTCTCAATTTTCTTTAAGGGATGGTTTACTTAGGCCGCCGCCCGGCATGTGGTGAAATTTCGTCAAAATCGGTCGGTAAACAGCCGAGATCCCATAAGGAAAACACGTTTAAAAATTAATAGCGGGCCCGTTTATAGGCGGATTTTCAATTTTCTTTAAGGGATGGTTTACTTAGGAGGGCACCCGGCATGTGGTGAAGTTTCATCAAAATCGGTCGGTAAACAGCTGAGATCCCATAAGGAAAACGCGTTTAAAAATTAATAGCGGCCTTGTTTGATGGCGGATCTATGGGGTTCTTACGTCATTCGCTTCCTCTGGGATAGGCCTACATTCTGGAAAAAGTCCCGTGGGAATCGGTGAGTAAATAGGCTAGTTATTAATTTTCAAAAGTTTTTTCCTCATCATGAAAAATGTTGCAAACGGGGGGGGGGGCGGCTTGCATCCTCACCGCGACTTTGCTGGTCATGGGGGGGGGATGACGTCGGGGGGGGGGGGGTCCGAGCTTGGCTATGGGGAAGGTCGGGGGGGGGGGTGACGTCATGGGGGGGGGTGACGTCATGGGGGGGGTGACGTCATGGGGGGGGGTGACGTCATGGGGGGGGGGTCCTCGCGTCCACGCGTCCACACCGCGCCTTTGCTGGTTCTGAAGGAACTAATGCCCCCTACTAACGTTTAGAGCGATATAAAAGTAAGGAGACAATCGCCGTGTATTTATTGAACATATGAAAACTGTAGTACACTCCGCAACACCCCCTACACAGGATAGAACGGTTTGGTTACTTTATATGCAACACCTTTTAACAAAATCACAAAATGGAAGAAACGTTTTTGTAAATTGGAGGTTTTTCGTTTCTCACCATCAAAAAATTTTACAAAATTAATATATAAATATTTTGGTATACTAAATTTAAAGACAAAAATGATATCATACCTAGGCAAATTTATCCCTATCTCTATTGGTATACATTTAATTAAATGAAATATACTATTGTCAAATGTATATTGTTATGATTTTAATATCTTGAGAAAAATGTCCTTCAAATTTGATTTTAAATACTCAAAGGTTCAATATTTAACTTGTTAATTATTTTATTTATTTTTTATTACTTTCTTGAAATGTTAGAATATTTCAAATGAAAAGTGGAAATACCCCCCGTCGCAGCAAACCTGCGTACTCAGCGAATTTCCAATGCATTGATATGTTTCTCACTAGTACATAAAGCCACTCACCAAGTTTGACAAAAATACATTCATAAATAAGTGATTTATTAAATTTTATTTATTCCCCATAAGAATAACATTAGGACTGAGTACGCAGGTTTGCTGCAACGAGGAAGATAAGAAATGAGTTTTTATGCAATTATCAATATAACTGAACCAGGTGAGGCTACTTACCATGTTTTATTAATTTATGTTCATAATTAAGGGAGATATAAAACTTTACTTATTCTCCATAAGAATAACATTAGGGATGAGTATGCAGGTTAGCTGCTACGGGGACAACCAACAAAACATTTATTTTTGGTACAATTATCAATATACTAGTACAACATAAAGCCAGATATCAAATTTCATCAATATACATTCATAAATAATCAAGATATCAAATTTTATTTATTCTCCATAAGGATAACATTGGACAACGTACTGTGTTTAGCACTTTGAATATCTCTGCAACGGTTTGACGTAGAATCACAATTTAAACACCAAAATGATTGTTTTGTGGAGCTGAAGTGATTGATAAAAGAAAATGTGAAGTTTAAAGTAAAATTAACTGAGGAAAAGCCAAAAACCTTTTTCCCATAAGATTAACATGGGAGATTTTATGAGCATGTTTTTTGGATTTTTTCCGCAACCACTTAACCTAGGTTAATAATTCAAAATACCATATTATTTGTTTTTTTAAGCTCTATAACATGGTCAAAACCAAAATTAAGTGTTTTAAAAATTTTAGGGTAAAAAATGCAAAAAACTGATTTTTGGAAAATTTAAAACCCCCGTAAACCCCCCTTCTTATGGTCCGATTTTTCTGGTTTTCGAACTTAAAGTCATGAATGTCATTTTACACATTTGAGCCAAATTTCATCGAAATCGGACGTTTTTTACTCAAGTTATCGCATTCACGGACACATATATAGATATATATATATATATAGATATATATATATATATATAAATCCCACTATGTATTCAGCTGCCGTACGAATTTAGGTTAAGAAGCTGCCACCTCAAAGGTTAGAGTATATTTAAGTTTTAACGTGTATCTCTACTCAAAATTACGTTATTAATATAACTATTAACTTATTTTCATAATTTTTTTATTATAACTATGTGTATTAAAACTCATGTAATTTGACTGCCCTAAGTTTACATTTTATTCGGCGCACCATGTATGTCTAGCAGCTAAATGACTGCCAGCAATAATACTTCATAAATATTTCGTGTTATTTGGCTGCCACCACTGTTGCCAATTCGTCTTGACGATTTTCTTTGAACAGTTATTAAGATAGTGGTCATAATTAGCTCTCCTCTCACTGTTTTAACGTGTATTAATGTAATAATCATGGATGATGCGTAAAATGATGTTAAAATATGTAATTATAAAGAAATACAAAATAAGGCATAATTTAGATCATGAATGGTATGACCAACACAGTTTATTTGATTATTGACACGGTATAAAATGAAAAACATCTGTAATAAATATATAATTTGATATTGTCCGTTTAATTCACACTTGTGGATTAATTTGTACGTAGTATTCACCAATTAATGTTAATGTATTATTTCATTTCTTAAATCTCCGAACTGTTAGCTTTGTCAGAAGCTCTGGAATTGCAGCACAAAACGTCTGTCGTTATCGAAGTAGTAAGTCACTGACACATTTCATTGCATCATGAACAATCACAGATCCAATGATAATATAAAACATTTTATTTGTCATTTTATATTGTCGTGTTTAAAATTTTGAATGATATACATCATAACAACAAAGTGAGTTGCGTGAGTGGCTTGTTTACGTCAAACACCGATAACGGCACGGTCGGTATGCGAGAAGTCGGACCATCCAAAGTAGGATTAGTGTAGTTCTACTATAATTATATACTCTTCTTATAAAACCAATCTAGGTACAAATAATGTATAACGGTAAAAAAATTATGTTTTTAACTTATCAAAATCACAATTGCTCAGTTATTTATAATTCTAGAGCTAATATATTCATATCAATGTTTTTAGGACAACATGCCACAGCTTTTTAATCCTTACAGTTGTTTCATAAATATTGCCGTTTTAAAGATATAGCTTTGAAAAAACAAAAATGGCCGCTATTTTGAAATGGTACTAAGTAGGAACTTGATATTGCATTCAAAAATGGGTCGTATTAGATGTAATAAATGTGTACCAAGTTTGAATTTGGGATCTTCAGATGAAAGTTTTTTTCTGACACGTATATTTTCAACAGATAAGTCAAATATATGGTCTCACCTCAATTAAGGCAGAATAGTGAGACTAGTGAGAGTGGTACAAATTAGCTCGTGCATATTTGTAATGCTGGGAAAGGTATTCAGAAATAACTTAATTTATGCCAATTTTTCACCTTGGTTTATCATGGTCTGATTCGCCCAGGGATTCACATGTGTATACACTTGTTAAACATTTGATATAAAAAATAGCCGATATTCGCGCCAAAAATGTGAAAAATTTTAGTTTTAACGTTCGACATTTAATATAGATCTTAAATTGTAATTATATTTAATGATGTATGTACTTTAATGTAAATGTAACTTACTCGTTCTACAATTTATCCGTGGTCCATCTACTGGTCTAGTTAATTTATCACAAGCAGGGTATATAGGAAAAATATAGTTATTTCATTTTTTATTCGGATGTAGTTTTTCCTCTAACGTTTTAATTTAAATCACCCGGTGTTTTAACAATCTGTAATGTTCTTGTTTGTATAAAAATAATTTAATAAGAAATCCAAATACATATCTACCAGATTTTACGAATATTTACCGAAAGTTACCTAATTACCGAATCCGCCAGTCAATTATCTAATTGTAGTAACAAAATTACAGTTCAGACATCTAATATCTGTAAATCATTATAATCAATACCTTATATTTAGTAAAAGTGAATCATTGCACGTATGTTCTCCCATTATTTATATATTAAATTTCCTCGGGAGTTTTTTTCATTGCTATATGTCCATTTTTTTCCAATTTTGAAAAAATTAACGGTCAGGCATGGCCTGAACCTTGGTTCCCTCAGCTCGCCTACCCCCTGCCACACCCCCACTCGTTTGCTCTATCACTGTAGCTGTAGTCAATCCCTCCATGACGACTCGCTGCTCAACCCCTGCCCCCTCCCCATCACTACTACCATTCAATATCAAACACTCTTTTCCCTCCTCCCCCGTTGTAGTCCAGTCAATAAAGGTAAGTAAATATGCTTTGTCGCAACCAATTAGGGTAAAGCTGAATTTTTGCAGGATGTTAGTAAACAAAGTATAACATAAAAATACATAAATCCCCGACCCCCACCCTTCTTGATCAACCCCCCCCCCCCCACCTCAACCTTACTAGAGCAATACTCTGCGGTTAAATCCTTATAGCTCAAAAACTAATGAAGTTATGGACGTGTTTTTTGTCTCATTATTTTACGCTTAACAATGTTCTAAGCAAATTATGTTACATACACTTTTTATGTAGACAGCTCACCGTAATTTATCTATAATATTATAAAGAAGAGGTGGTTTCTGTCTGACTGTCTGTCTGTCTGTCTGATGTTCCGGGCAAACGCAAAAAATACTGAACCGACTGTGCTGAAATTTTACACAAAGGTAGATCTTGAACCCACGTAACACATAGGCCTATTCACTTCCTTAAAATCCCCTCGGACTACGCCCCGTGAACGTCCTAAGTTTAATGTTTACATTTGAGAAGAAAGTTAACATTCAGAAACTGTAATACGAACGGCTGAGGTCACTTACATTTGACGGCTTAAAGAGCAGAAGCAAGCACAGCTGTTTCAAGCTAACTTACCTTTCTAACCCGTGCGAAGAACGGGTACATTCTACTAGTACTCAATATATACAAAAAAAACCGCCACTGCTAAAACAAAATGTAATAGCTTCAACTAATTTTACATTTTTATCTTTGCGTCATGGGATGAAACGTTTTCAACAAAACTTATAGATAATTTAATTAGCTTTAAAATTATAGGTATAGTAAGGATATTTGTTAACATGATGGCTTCTTAGAGAGCGGACAACGCACCGCCGCGCCGGGCCTAGCATCGCCGCGTATTGCGTGGTGACCATAGAGTAGGTGTAGGTGTATTAATAAGAGTTCTATGATGGTGACTCAGGTGCTTGTTTGTCTGCATGACTGCATGAGTCGGACTGCACATTTCTACTTGTTTGTTTAATGCCCCTCTACGTTGTTTGTTTAATACTGTCTCTGTTCATTAATAATGTGTATCATCTTATAAGGTTTGTATTCATCGTTAATCGTGGGCCTTGTCAATTTAGTGTTCAGTTGGCATTGAGCAGTTCGTTGGCATTTTGTGTTTCGTTATAACGTTTTATTTTTTGCACATAAATTCGGCTGTGTTGTGCCAAGTGCAGTTAAATGCTGATAGTGTGTTATTGTCATGGATTGTTGAACGAGGGGAAGTAGAAATTCTTCAGCCTGTTTCCCACGGTAAAGAGTAAACATAGACAGACACAGGTGGTATTATAAGTAAGGAGCCAACACATTGCCATTTCCTTAAACCAGTCTATACTAGGTTACGTGCGCAACACTGTGCAAAGACACTGTCTCGAGTGTCGCGTATGTACCCCGTATTTTTTTTTGTTTTCACTGGAACACTGAGCGGACACTTTCTAAAGACACCTCCACACCTCGCAATTAATCAGTCCTCATAAGAAAATCTGGTTTTTAAACTTATTTACCAGTATATATAAATAAAGATAGTTTATTCATAATATAAATAAATTAACAATCTTCTTACAAATGTAGGTTGCGCTAGCACAAAGAATACCAAACAAATTATTTTAACTGTTGCTGTAAAGATGACTTCTTAGTGTTATTAGGGAGTGTTTAATAGCCGTTATTGCGACCATTTATAATTTTGATTGATCTAGTTCTAATTATTTCCAAAAATCGTGAACAAAACTTGGGATTGTTCCTCTTGAACCGATGAGCAATCAAGTTACTTCAAATTTTTCAAACTAGGCATTATCTGGTAAAGTTTTCAGCACCTAAGCTAAACAGTCTTATCGACAATCTATATAAATGAAGCAGAGTTCTTGTCTGTGTGTGGATCGCCGTACGGCTAAATTATAAGGAGTTCTGGCATGACATTTTCATGGTAGGTTCCTTTAGGTTACAGCTATTGTACCTGACTCTCAGATTCTTCTAAATCCTCTAGGGCTACTCCCCGTGGGACATCCAAAATTCCAGTGTTAACAAATGAGACCATACGGTTATAGTTTTCTTAATCTATCCTTTCCTTCTTAAATCTAAGACCTTAAAACTTAATCTTCTAAGGAGTATGTTTAATCAATGGTGGAATGTAGGCGAAGACGTCTGTCAGGTCCCAGGTCTCAGTAGCACATGCAACCTCAGTGGCACATGCCCCCTCCGTTTACAATCGGGCACCTAATTGAGTCGGGTCGGCCGCGTTTGTCACACTTCAGTGGTTTCTTTTAAGACCATAAATTTCTCTCTCATCGTTTATACTCGCGGGTGGTTTATGGTGGTGGTGATGGCGACTACATCTCTGCCAATTGCCTTGTCCGGAAACTCGCCTTTTCTCACTGCACTGGCTAACGATTTGCAGCAGTGATATGTAAATACAAAACGTACTGATTAGTACATCATTAACTCGAATGAAAACCATAACAATTATTGTTTAGTTAGTGAAATGTAAACAAACATTAGGAGAAAATAAAATAAAATACATCGTAGTAGCAGTACTTGATGCTCAAGCATAACGTGAATAGCGGTTGCAGAAAATATTGAAAGTATCAGTCTCCATTATTAGTTATACAACTTCGTAAGCCATATAGGGAAACAAAGCATTATAGGGAAAATAATAAAAAAACTAAAACATATTATTTTAGAGTCATGAGTACAACTATACTAAATATGTATGTACTATAAATTTATTTTGAAGTTTAACCATTAAGTTTAAGTCATTTAACAGATTGTTCAATAACTGTTTACTCTTGGGTCTTGGGTCCTATTTTATTAGTATGTTTTGATAAATAACGCTACAAAAATTGCAGATATGGATTTAGACGTTAAAACCATTATTGTTTACCATATTATTACAATTAAAACGACGTTCTATCCGGTGGTATATCTCATACAGTTACCGAGATAGTGAGGGTTTTCCTACACGGCACTGTCCGACCCTGACGCTGTGGTTAACTTGAGCGGACGGCTGTTCAAAGACTTGTTTGACATATCTTGATAAACTTTTCATATATTAACACTCTAAAATGTACCAACTAACTCGTGTTTTAAGTTATTTTCATTGAAACGGGAAAAACTCACATACTGATTACATTTTCCATTTTATGACGTTTTATTATGTAGCTCTTTTATTAATCGAGATACGGGTTCAGACCTAATAATAGTTATTGTTGTACATATTGTTATGAGTATAACAATGCTTAAACCAATGTTATATCTCATACTTTACCCAAGATATCATAATATTTACGAGTAGCGGCCGCCGCCATCTTTACCCCCCTCCATCATGTTGTCGACCACATAGGAAACTGACGACATGCATTTTCACTATTACCTAGATCCATATAACATAGAACAGTAATCAGCAAAAATATTGCGTTACCCTTTTATGTATGCTCAAATCCCCCTAGATCCTGTACTATTAAACTTATAACTTGGATATTAACATATTTCAACAGGCCATAGTCAATGAAATAATCAAACTGCTCGAGTTGTTTTAAGTCCCACTATGTGATCAATAAGAACACGCAGATGTATGATTTACTCCCAAATCATTGAGTGGTCTAACCTCTAGGTGTGAAATTACAGTAAAGCGGGCGCAATACGTTAAACTTATAACGTAGACGTTAACATACTGCAACAGGCATAGTCAAGGAAAATAATCAAACTGCTCGAACTGCTTGTTTTAAGTCCAACTATGTGAGAAATAAGAACATGCAAATGTATGATTTACTCCCAAATCATTGAGTGGTCTAACCTCTAGGTGTGAAATTACAGTAAAGCGGGCGCAATACGTTAAACTTATAACGTAGACTCAACATACTGCAACAGGCCATAGTCAAGGAAAATAATCAAACTGCTCAAACTGCTTGTTTTAAGTCCAACTATGTGAGAAATAAGAACATGCAAATGTATGATTTATTCCGTAAGCGTCGAGTAGGCCTAGTCTAACCGACCTCTTGGTGTTATGTCATAGTGAAGCGGGCAGGAAAGTATTTAGGCTCGGAAATATCGCGGGCCTCGAGTGAGTACAGGAAATGATGATGGAAGATAACAATATTTGAACATCTGACGGTGAGTCAGGCCAGATGTGTTTTGGCTGCCACATCCGCGGCAAAAATTTATAATCGGAATGCACATTCAACTTGACAGTGTTGCCACTTATGGGCTGCCGAGTCCACGGCATTTATTTATAGGAACATACTTCTGGTGTATCTTTTAAAAACACCAGCGTTCCATGTGGTAGAATGGCAAACTACATTTTGTCATACACCTATCAAAAATACGTTAATTGGCTGCCACTTCAAATGCTCAAAATATGTTCCTGCCGGCTTCCTCAGTTGATATAACGTGTGATGTGCAATTGGCGGCCGGATACGGCAGTCAAGTGCACCGGCCGCCACATTAAATGCAGTTTTCACCATGAAAGGCAGCCGAATGCTGTACGAGATTTATATATATATAGATATATATATATATATATATATATATATATATATATATATATATATATATATAGATATATATATACATATATATAAATTTGAACGAATAGTGTTTTGGACATCTGGGGAACTCAAAACAAAAAGTTATCATGGTCTCGGGCTTAAGTCTTACCATGAGACCTACGGTAATAGCTTCTTCCCTATAGGGAAATTCGCTAAAATCAAGTTAAAAATATCCAAAGATAAAATCTTTTGTAATTTGTCATTGTGGAGATAAGGGACACAATACCGTGGGGCTCTACAACATCGATCATTACGAGATTACTACTTTTTAAGCTAACTAGTAGCCTGTCGCGGCTTCGCTCGCAATCACAACGTAATATTATACTGACACTTCCGTATAAATATTGTGTTACCGTTCCAAAGCCAACATGGCCTACTGTGTTTACTCTATCCAGCTGATTGCTTAAAACATAGTTATTTCCCAATGTTAATAGCTTATGGGAAAAAACTCAAATTTAAGGGGCCTCAGGGCCTCACTCAAATTATTTCTCTATAAAAAAAGTTTCCTGCACAACTTAACGTTAGGCTCTTTCCAATGACACCAGAAACATGAAAATCGGTTCAGTAGTATAGGAGGAGTGAGTGTCACAAAAAACCTGCTCGCCTATTAAATAAGTATAGATTTACTTTGTATTAATCTAGGTGTCTGATAAAACTCCTTTGTGCTATAACTATAAACAAATATATTTGCTTTGTTTTTGGATGTGTGCGTTTATCTATCGTAGTTACTATATGTTGTTGACTAAAACAGTTATATTTTGTTACTAATCTGCATATAAAATATTCGACACTAAGACTTATTATGTGTTACAAACATTTAGATGAGGATTGTTTATAGTATTTATTATGTAGCTTGTGCTTCTCAGTTGTTTTTATTTGAGGATTAACATATGAACTCTATTTTGTTTGCATTTGGTAAAAAAGCTTGCAAACGTTAGTGAAATTAACAAAAATACTTTGAATGCTTACATATACAACTATATTTTATAAAGTCATTAATCTACTTGAAAGCTTACAGCCTAAACATATCAGAATTGCATGATTGAATCCATTCATAATATTTAAAAATGTAGACGCAGAATGTATCCGAATATCAACCACAAGTTTAGTTTTTTAATTCGTTAAGCAGAACTACACAAAATTACTTTGTTGTACTCTGTATAGTTGCGATCAAAGGACAAAATGAATCACGAACTTAATTTTTTTGTGTTTGTGATTTAAGAAAATAGAATTACACAGCAATGTCGGTAGTAAAATATACAAGTATGATTTAAAGTAGTTAAGTTAGATATGTTTCGTATCAATCCAGTACCATCCACAAAGCTGCAGTACAAAATATTGTATCCCATAATTGTAAGAGGGTACTTTATATGTGACCATTGGAGGATATATGTAGGCCTAGCTTGAATTATATTCCTTGCTTTCTAGGTGAGAATAAATCAATAAATCGTAAATCAATAAATGTCTTAAAATATACACTCGTAAGGGTAATTGGGTTTATACATTCAATAGATTACTTAACTTTACGACAATTATTGTAAACTGTTTCTGATGAACTAGTTTTAGATGAAGCGCCATAAAGAATTTCACAATCATAAGTTAAATAGTTTTTAATGAGAGGTTTGATATTTGTTTACATATTTTTTTAATCAAGAGAATTACAGCAACAATGTCATAATTTCTGGCACTATTTTCTATAGTAGAAACAGATCTTGTTAACGATCACAGCATGAAAACACTTTCGAGTTTTTTTTTTTTATAAAATACATCCCGCGTTATTTTTGCGTGTGTCATTTGCGTTATGTTCATTTGAATGCTATGCTAGACGTACATTTTCAAAGAATTAATCACATTATAATAGTAGGGTGTACTTTTATACTGGCTTGCTATGAATTTAGTTAATGTTTATATTAAGAAGTAATTATTATGAAGTAAAATATTAAGGTATTGACATTTGATTATGATTACCATTTTAATTTTACAAAGCATTGAGGTATTTTTATTTTGAAATTAAAAAAACTTGTATTCCTGAATATTTGGGTAGTATCATTGAATGTATCCCATCATTCATCATGCATATAAAATATATACATTATATGCATCATGCTAGTATTTGTGATAATACTTACAAGACTTTTAATATATATAGTGATTTATTAAATCATTATCAAAATTTGTTTAATATTACTTAAAATAACACTGCAAAAGAAAGTTATTTACCAAGCTTTTGAAGCTTCGAAGTATTTATTTCAAGTGAAGCTCTTTACAAGTGGATATATTCTTTAAATTTCCTTGACTGACCACAATTTGCAATACAAACTGGTTGAGATATTAAGAAAATGTTAGTTATTATTTAAATTATTTTCTACTTCACATGAACGTGTTGTTCACTGTTGTCAGTATCGTTCAAGCAATATGACGCGCTTTTAAAATATAATGCGTAATACACTTTAAGGCGTACCATGATTACTAGCACTTTGATTTTATATCAGTAAAATTACTTAGATGACATAAACTTAATAATATATTCTAAATCTTGTATTTCCTTGCGTTCATAACAGAATACACTTGCATGTTTGTTTAATTATAAGAGAATATAATTGTAACTTTTTGAGTTGTTATATAAAGTTATATAATTGGATTATTACTACCTCAAGCTAAACTAATAAGAAAACCGCACGAGTTTCAGAAAATTTTCAGCAAAGGCTTTGGTTTTCCTCAGGTCTCGGCTTTATAAAAGATATTCCATTCTCTATATTTCCTTAGTTTTACTTTCGAAAAATAATTTTCTTACTTACTGCAAGCTTTTTTCAATTTGCAATAAACATTTTATATCAAACTGTATTGATTTGTTTTTATTTTTTAGTTGAGCCACTTTAAGCGATAAACACATCTTGTATTTCCAAACACTACTGGATGTTTAAGTGTCATTTTTAAGTTCGACCACAACATATAATCAGCATTAACATTATAGTTATAAATAACTAGGTATATCAATAAATAAAATACATACAAGAATACATATACGAATATTCAAATACATCAAATTACGGTGCGCCATAGCCCACTTGCTGGTACATTTTGTGTACATACAACATGATTTGTATATCCTTCACTATTCATCGGTCCATGTGCAATATCCTGATATCGCAATGCTGGTTTTTCATCAAACCAGTTTTAGAAGTGTAATTGCTATTGGTTTATCCGTGAATTGATAAACAGCAACAGAATGGATAAGTGATATTAATATTGTGTTAAATATGTGGCTGAATGTTAAAATGTTTTCTTTTATTATAAGAACGAAACAAACACTCTTCATTTATATAACATAACAGTGGTTTTACAAAAAAATGACACTCATATAAATATAAAAATATAATTAATGAAAACCTTGTCAGTAACAAATATACAACACGAAACACATAACTGTATTCAACACAAAAAAGGAATGTGTTTTCCTTGGAAATACTATAAAGTAAATACAACTTACAAAATAGTTTTTCCATATTGTATATCTATGAAAATTGTTGTACCTTTAATTTTGCATCCTGTATTGACATTTTTAGTATTTTAATGGGACTAATTGATATACATGATTGGTAATCAGTGAGTAAGATTTTCAATTTTTTGCTTCTTTAGTTTGATTTATTAAAAACTTGTTATAACTTTTATATATTTTAAAAAATATTTGTATTATTCTTTTAAAGGTGTATTACTAGATATACTACCAAATAAATACTCGTAAGTAATAAAAATAGTAATAGTAATAGTATAATAGAAGTAATTTAAAACTTGTTTTATGTTAAATACAAAAATCAAATATAGGTATCTAATGGTCAGATCAGTTTGACATTTATTCGACAGTGACGTCATTCAAAGCCAATGTTATTTTATTTTTCTATGAAGAATACAAATTTTGGCTGCATGAGATAAATTATGAAATATTACATAATTGCAAGTTGTGTACAGATTGCTATCAAACAATAGTCACAGTATTACGCTAAACACTATAAGCCAACTATTTACTTATAACTTTGTTTTATTTTACTAATGCATAATAGGAAGAAAGCAGAATCAAGTAATTTATTATGAAATTATTTCATGTTCGATTACACTTGTTCTTACATTCAGTTAAATAAACAATAAAAGAACAATACTCTGTAAACCTAATATTTCTATAAACTTTATTTGGACAAAGGAAGAGAACATTTTTCGTAAATAATAGTTATTATTTAACAAGCCAAATGTTATTAATCGAGTTACTCTTTTTCCATTGCATTTAATTTTTTACTCCACCTGATAAAACAGAGCTAAAATAATCTGTCACTGATTGCTTGCAATTTCAATAATGTGATTAATATTTCCGATATGTTATAATTTTACTATGCCTAATCATGCACAGCCTAAAAACGACTGAGATTAGTGTCTGAATAATTATAAATAGTTTTGTTTTTATTATATAATTCCATTTACGATAAATACTTAAATATTACCTTTACCAAAAAGTCTAATAACAATTTACATCCGGGCAATTATACGCTCTACACTACTAATAATAAATATACTTAATACGTACAAATACTGATCTTGATTGAATATCACTTTTATTAAAACCTATAATATACAGAATATTTAATTAGAAAATAGTGATTAAATTCAAATTTGTTTACAATATGTAAAAGACAAGGAAACAAGAATATTTACAAATGCAATTTTTAAAACGAATGTTTTAAGTGTTTATTTTGTTTATTGTAAGTAAATAATTAATTGTTTATTTTGTTTAATTGTAAAATAAATAACTTTTAGAAATGTTCTATAAGCAATCAGAACTTATTAAAATAATAATACACAGGAACAATCATTTAAAGGTAAACGTATTCATTAACAAGAGTAATCAGAAGAAATGTCTCAATCGATATTCACAAAAACAGCATTTATTGTTAACTTGAATGTAATTGCATTCATTAATTTAAATGTTCCGTGTGACTTAATCACTTTAATTGGTTTGATATCAATAAATCTTCTTGAACACTCGATCATTGAACTAATCGGTAAACCAAACTGTAATGTATAATTCAACAATAATGTGTAGCGACAAGCTTTTCAGGATTGAGGCAATCGTTTCACGGGTGAATCGTTTATGCAAATTAATCCCCGCAGAGTAAAAACTGTTTCACAATGTGTCATTCTATTGGCGTATGGATCAGGTCAAATCATATTGGTTTAACCGTAATTCAGAAAGTAATATAAACACTTTTTATCGTGCTGAAAGCTATATTATATTATGTGTTAATGTATTACTTTTCGCCTTATTGAAACCAAAACATCATATTTTAGTTGAATTTTTGTTTTAGTTTCTATATTAAAATATTTAAAAAGTTGTTGTGTTAACTTAAGACGTAGTTAAAGGTAAACCTATAGTTCGAATGACTAAAGCCTTTCCATATAATAAAATTAAAAGTTTGTTTCTCTAATGAAAACAATAGCTCAACAATAATAGCTAGGACTGAATTTGTCTGAATTCAATTAGGTACATAAGTAATTCTTCTCATCTTCTCATGCCAACTGTCCTGATTGTCTTGATTTCCTTGGGTAACAAATTAAGGAAACAGGATGAAAATCTCAGTAGCTGTTAACTTTTGGCAACTCTCATCAATCGGAGTAGTCTGACATACAGAATGTAACTAAAACAGGTTGATTTAGCTGTAATTCTAACAAAAGAAAAATTATTAACGAAATCAGAAATCTTCATGGTTTTGCCATAAATCTTGTTTATGGTGGCATTCTATTTTATTAGGAGACGTAAGCTGCAATACTCACACAAAGTTTGGAATTTGCTCCTTAGTTTAGGTATAATAAGAGGGGAGGGGGTAAAATCATTCATTCATCTGTTGAGTACCTAGAATAACTTTCCCCCAAATAGACGTTATAATTGTTAAACATTACAAAATAATATAAAAAGTTAGATTTTTTTATATTTTGTAATATAGAAAAATGTATATAGACAAAGAAAATGGGTCGTTGAATTACTTTTCAGCCAGAAGAGAAATCTATTGAAGTACCTTAAACCTTTTCGCCTCAGGGGCTCTACGTGACGTGTCCAATCTTTTTACAAAAACCCGGTGAAAGCTAGCAGAAACGTTTATGGTTTTGATTTACTTTATCTTACTTACCTTTACTTTAATTTATCATTTCTTACTTTTTTTACCTTATTTGAAATCACTCCGCAAGCTTTTATGCTGAATCCCTCACGTTTTATTTACAAATTAACTCTAACTTTGGGTATGTAAAAGATTCTTGTTGAACTTGCCTAAAAGGTTAACAACTTTTATTATAGATTTTTGTATGTACAATATATTTATTAAATATATAATTAACACTAAGACACCTAAATTAAACTAAAAAAAATATTGTACTTGTGTATTTTTTCGGTTTAAAAAAATATTTATTTTACTCAGATTTGTTTAAATTTGATATTTAAGTTCACATATTGAAAAGAAGTGGTTGTAATGTGCATCTGTATTTATTCTAAATTTTGGGCTCGTCAGTGAGTTGAATACCTATTAAATAACTATTCACAAATTTCATGTAAAAGACTTATAAAAAAAATATTATTTAGATTCACAAAATAAAATCTTAACGAAAAGAAAAATTTGATATTAAACCACCAATTATATTACATATATAATGTTCATTGAAAGTAATTTGTGTTGTTCTTACAAATAGTTTATTTTAACGTATCAGCTATATGTTTAGAGTTATATATTTATAAATAAGTAAAGAGTGAAATTAATAAATTAGGTATCTGAGCCTATACAAATTTCTCTGTTAAATTAAACTTTCACGGATAAAAACTATAAACAAAATAACTTTAGTGGATAAATAATTTTAGTTAAATAACTAAGGTTTAAAAGTCAGAAAAGTTGTGGTTTTAGCAATAAAATTACTGCAACAAATCATAATTTATTGTTCATATTCCAAAGTATATTTGTGTGGTTCTTAATAACCCGTTTAAAAAATACCTATATATTTCATCGACAACTCTTGTGGAATGTCACGTAAAAAGAATTCAGTTTGGTATCTACCTCCAACTTATATTATCGTACAGTAATATCATGGTTCTTGCAGTTATTCAAAATGTTACATTGTAATTATTCTCACTGTGCCACCATTTTAGTTTGATATTTTGGAAGCAACTACAAAAACCTCTAATGAGGTACTCAATTTAGGTTTTGGTCTCTCTAAAAAATTAAATTAAACTCGTTTAACTCACAAATTTTTACATCCAGTACCAACAGCAGAAAAAATAGCATAAGTTTGCAAAATATGCTTTTGATTATAATCAGAAAAAATGCAACGATTAATTTTAAATGTGCGTACATTTTATTTTTATTATAAATAAATAGTAAATACTACTTTTTACATGACCGAGTTCTCTTTCTTTATTAAATTAGCAACTTAATGGGTGAGGTGAATAAAGCTTAGAAAAAGCACTCAATGCTAATCAAATGGGAAAAGTAAATGCTATTTTTGTATTCAAATTACCCAATATGTAATTTTTGATTGGGTTTGAAATTACAGGGAATAATAGTTTAAGAATTATTCAACAAATTTTTTAAAAAAAAAGCTTCTACAAAAATCTCGAGGTTACAAGTGAATGTAATCGGACTACTGCAGAACCGCCTCGCCCTTTGTCAAAGGCTTCAAATATTTGTGAGCCGTCGCTCAGAGGGCGCTGGACCAAATAGGAATCGTTTATTGCTTTGTCTTACGTAAATTTAATCCACCCATCCTCCAGGGCCTTACGTCACTGTGCAGACACAGCTTCCGCTCAACTTTCACCTTATGTGCGAAAATTGCAAACTACATTTAAAAATATTTAAAGAGAATTTGTATGCATTTTTTCCCCAAAAAATAATACGTCAAACTGAAAATTACGTTCAACTTTCACTAATCCTTTTAAATATTTTTGTAATTGTAATCCATGCACTTTGTATTGGTACGAGTTAACTGACTGATATTACTTACTCAAATAATGTTTACTAAAAGTACTAATTTTATAATCATTTTATTTTTACTGAAGAACAAATATTGTCTGAATGAATTTACTCTTTTCTAAATTCCTTTAATGTATGTAAGTAATTAAAAGACATAAATGCATATTTATTTACAGGCTAGTTTAAACAATATTGATTACAATGTTTTTTAAAACCTAATTGATTTTGTATGACAATTTCAACACTCAATTTCATATTAAAAGTATTATTTAGTTAAATCAACAGTTAAATGTATTTACTATAACATTGTGGAGAACGAGTGTGAGTAATTTGTGTATTGAATCGTGTTGAAAAGTTAAAGAATTTTCCTTCCTCCCCCTTATACATAGTATATGGAGAAAGTATTGTTTTCGTAAAAATTTTCAAATTTGACCTATTAGTGGAAATATTCATTTTAATGGTCTCTGATTCTAAAAAAATGGTTTTCGGAGTAATTTCTGTGTGTCTGTCTGTCTGTGTGTATGTCTGGATGTGTACAGAGGTGGAGACCATACCCGTGGTCCGATTTTGATGAAATTTGGCATGTAGGTACTAATCAAGGATATCTCCAGGATTTTCCTTTTTTTTGAATTTTTGATTTTAATGGTAGTTATACCCCAAAAACCTATAAAAACTGAAACAAAAAATCAAATTTATCAAAAATGGCTTTAATTGTTTTGATTACAATTAATATTGTAGTTTTTAGAGCTTTAGGTTTCCAACAAAATGACTCAACCCGTATTTCTGTAAAAATTCCGGTTCTGATGTTACAGGGATAAAATTTCCAAGATTCAGTTTTTTTTGTTTTTTTATAAAAATTGTAAGTACTAAATACAATTTTATTATCACTATTAAGGAAAGCCCCAAAAAACTAAACAATTTAGTATTTTGAATTATTATTTTACGATTACTGGTTTGCAAAGAAAATTGAAACTTTCAACTGTACGTTTTCCAAAGTTATTCTTAAGGAGAATACAAAAATACAATATCTCTCTTATTTAATTATCAATTTAATTTAAATTTGAATTTGTTGGTTATGCAAGTCAAACTAGCGTAACCAACAGAGGATATTCAAAATAAAAATCTCCCTATCCCTGGGGGGGATAAGGGGGCGATTCCCCTCTTAAAACCACAGTGTGTAGCAAAGGATTTTGTAGTGACTCACAGAGAAGTAAAAAATGGGTTTTGGGTGAACATTTCTGAAAAAAAGTTTATTTAGAAGATTTTTGTGCATTACACCATACGTTATATTCTATAGTTAGTCAATAAAAAATTATTTATTATTAAAGTTGAGCTTGAAGGGTGAAAGTATGTGTCAGTTTCCTGCTACCGTTTATTTTGTTGTCTAAACAAAAATCACTTCTTAACGGGGTATTTAACAAAACTTTATTAAGGTCGAATCAACAATTCAAATTTAACATATAAGTAAATAATAAACACATAGGTATTTAATGGAAAATAATTAAAATAAAATTGTCTTTAGAACATGAGATTTGTATGCGAAACAGATCGTAAATAACAGATATCATACATAGTTTTGTCACGTACAAAGTGGATACAGCAAGGGTTTATATTAGTTACTCGACCTACTTGTTGCAGGACGAAGCCTAATTATGGCACAGAAGCGAGTGAATGTTTCTTATCCTGAGTTATTACTTACCTGGAAGTCAATATTTATATTTTCACTTTGTTTCGTAGTTTAAATTGTCTTAAAAAAATTGTTATTTTCTTAAGTAATTTCTCTTGTTTAATTATTTATTTTAAAAACATACAAATTCAATTTTGTACGGGATGGAATAAAAGACGTCTTACAACACTTAATAATATATTTATGTAATATTATAATGTTTTGAACACTGTACTGTTAATTAGTTATATTTTCTATGTCACATTTTTGTATATGACGTTTGTCAATGCTTGTAATTTCGGATGAAAATAAAGACCTGATTTCTGATTTATATAACAGATGGTACAAGGCTATCGATTTTGACCAGTCACACCGGTCATCATCAGGCCAGTGAGAGAAATGACACAACCAAAATGGCGTTCCTGCTTGTATCAAATTGGTAACCGGAGGTTACAGATACAAGTTCCTAAATATGCCACTAGAGTCGAAGTTAACTTGTTTTATCATTTACAGCTATCTTTAAATTTGTCATTAAATATAAACAATTCTTTCAATGAATCATTCATTTCATTCCCTTTTAGCGAATTTCCCCTATAGAGAAGAAGCTATTACCGTAGTCGGCATGGTAAGACCTAGGCCCGGGACCATGATAACTTTTCGTTTTGAGGTCCCCAGACCCCAAAAACACCATTCGTTCGAAACTGTATATATATATATATATATATATATATATATATGTGTGTGTGTGTGTGTGTGTGTGTGTGTGTGTCCGTGGGTGCGAGAACTCTCGTAAAAATGATCCGATTTAGATAAAATTTGGTACAAACGTGTAAGGCATTAATTATGACTAAGTTCGAAAACTAGACAGATCGACCTATCCGAAGTGGTATTTTTGGAGGGTTTTGTACCCGAAAATGGGTTTTTTGAAGTTTTTACATGTAATATTTTAAAAGTCAAATTTTAGTTTTGACCATTGGATTAAGCTTAAAAAAACGCACGATTTGGTTTTTTGATCATTTCTCTACGTCTATTGGTTACAGAGATATTGAAAGTGCTAAACACAGTACGTTGTCCAATGCAATTCTTATGGAGAATCAGAACAAAATTATAGCTCGCTTATTTATGAACGTATACTAACGAAACTTGGTATAAGGCTTCATGTGGTTGTGGTCTATTGTTATTTTCACCAAAAAACACAATTTTTACTGATAATTCCTGTAGCAGCAAACCTGCGTCCTCAGCTCCATGTTATTCTTATGGAGAATAAGTAAAATGTAATGTATCCATTAATTATGAGCATAAATTAATAAAATTGGTATGTTGGTTCAGCTAGTTGAGTTATATTTATATTTGCATAAAAACCCATTATTTGTGTTCCTTGTTACAGCAAACCTGGATACTCATCCCCAATGTTATTCTCATGGATAATAAATTCAAATCTGATATATCGCTTATTTGTAAATATATTTTTATGAAACTTGGTATGCGGCTTTATGTGGTATTAAGACATATATTTTGCATTGGAAATTCGCTGAGTACGCAGGTTAGCTGCGACGGGGTATTTTACAATTCTTGATGATGCTAAGGTTTTCTTATATTTCCCTTATGGTGTGGCCATTTTCCAAAAGATTTTTCGCTACGTTTGATCTTTCTAGTTTCCTGTTCTTCCAAGCTGATAGGTGGTTTTTAAATCTTTTATCAAAATTAACAAATTGACCAATATAAAAGTGATCACAGTTGTAACAATTTATTTTGTAAACGCCGGGCTTTTCGAATTAGTTACAATCTAATATCTTTGGATTTAGTTTTTTGTTTATGGCGTTTTTTGTTCTGAAGACTATATTAACTCCATACATTTATTGAATCGATTAGCGACCTTTTGTATCTTAGTTCCTGTGAAGCTGGACGTTGCAAAATTTTTTGATTGTGACCGGTGTGATGGTCAAGATCTTAAGTGTAAATATATTATTAATTGTTGTGAGACGTATTTTATTACATCCCATAAGTAATAACAACACTCAATATGCTAATCAAAGAGTTGTTTAAACATTGTTAATTTATTTTGTATTGTAAATTATTATATGAGACAGCGTTAACGGTTTGGTTTTAAATTACCACATTGTGTACAGCTTTTCAATTTTTGGATGTCGTTCTTTATTCAAACTTTAAAATGGTTCTTTTGTTTGAATATTGTTAAGCAAACTTATCTTCGATATTTGTCATTTTTCGAATCCTCTGAGTGATGGATATCCCACTACCACTACTTAAGCTTTTGGGATGTGAATAATCAAAGAAAATAAAATCTAAGTTACAAATTTAACGAAGGTATACCAACAATTTCACAATGTATAATTTATTTCAATTTAACATATTTGTTTTTGTTCACGCCATGCCAGTAGTAGCCTGAATGTTACTTAACGTTGTTCCAGGACAACGGTCCAGACCTCTCAAAGGTATGATGGATGTGGTCATCCGGGGAACCAAATCAGTTACCTCTCGGACCGGAATCCAACATTTTAAATTACTGTCAGTCATTTAACTTTTCACATGTGGTTACCACATTGTACTAAATCTAAAGTATTTACAATTACAGATAATAAGTAGTGTGCGAACCTAACGAGTGACACTTTTAGATTTGGTAAAATTGTAGAATAGGTTGAGTTTGACCACACTACGCAATATTGCTTTCCTTTATTATATAGTACATATTTAATCCAGCAAACTAAGTAACAACATGCAGAATTACACGTTTGTTTGTTGATTTACATTCAAACCCAACGTCTACAGTTCTTTACAAAATATATTGCTCCCTTGAATACAAAATAAGGCAACACGTATGCTCCCATCAGTGTCATAGACAAACTACGAGTATTTACTATATTCCGTGTATTGCATAAAACAATATCGTGTAAAAGTGTTCAAAATATTGGAGTTTCAAAGACAAACAAGTAGTCTGCCTTAAAAGATATCGTATGGCTTTTAGATTCTTTAGATGAGCATGATGATTGTACAGATACGCCGATAACGCATTGTACAAAGACTCAGATATAAATCTGTAATTCCTGCAAAAAACGTCTCATTTCCTATATAAGGTTTTAATGAATTCCAGTACTAATAACAGTCGTGAGCAAAAAATAAAAATATATACACATAAAAGAAAATCACTAAAACTGTCAAAACTTCAGTTTAAAATTTAATATTGAATTTTATTTAACCTATAATGAAAACCTTGGATTGAATAAGAGAGCAGCATAAACGGGTGAACAACCCTTGTCCAACTGAAACTGGTCATAAGCCAAAACCCTCTGTAAATTCGTTATCACTAATGCGAGCGGAGATAACCTTCTTATTTATGAACTAGGAGAACACGGCCAGGGTACGGTTAACCCGTCTACTACATATAACCCGATTAACCCAAACTTGTATGATACAGCTTATTGTTCCACATTCGATCTGATATTCATATTTCAGAATAATAAAATCCACCCGTTGTGAAAATAGATTGTTCAAGCTGAGGCGCGTTAGTTTTTTTTGAAGTTATACAATTGAACCTATTTTGAATAAGTTTAAATGAGTTAATTTATATTTTGGCATGAACATTATTACTTTTACCAACAATTCGTTTTTAAAAACAGTATTTCCATGATTAACAACGTTAAAGATAACATATAAAATTTATTCATTATTTGAACACATACAAATTATTTAATAAGATATACAGACATCATACATGTTTTTATATTGTACAGTTAATAAATTTAATATTAACTATTATTCTAAACTCGGTGATTCAGAAAAGGTAATGAGAATAAATAATAAAAAAAAAACAATTCAATGTGTGTAGTGGTTAAAATCAAGGATGGTGATAGCAGGCTATACTTCAAATTATTTTGAGTTGCTAAATAAATATGGAATTTATTCCTATTTTTAAGGATATACGGTAAAATGGTTGTATATGTAATAATAATAATCGTATTATTATCAACTAAGTTGAACAATCGGGCTTAGCAAATTACCTTATAGGGTATGAATATAGCTTTATGTGAGGTGAGTATACCATAACTGTATTACTTTGTTATCATTACGTTCACAGTGTCAGTTTTAAATGAGTCCCCCCCTACATTTTTCTTTATTTCTTTATATATCGAGTCTGGACCACCGCAGATCATTGTTTAATCAAGAACTTGTACTTCATTTTGACTTAGTTCATATTATTGGCCGCCATCTTAGATCCGCAATATATATTCAATCCGCCATATTCAATTATTTTGTTTCTAATGTAAGTTTGGGGTTGTAACCCATCATATACAACTTTTTTACTGTTAAAATAATTCTGTAATCCGTTTTTGAAAAACACTATTTTTTCTCAAGATAAGTCTATTAGTGATTTTTTTAATTGATAAAAAAAATTTAAATGCCCCAACCTTAAAACGTGCTCATATTCTCTTCATTATGTCAAATAACTGCCATAAACTGCTCCCGATCATTGTTGAGGAGCATTTGCTTCATTTTGAACAAATTCCAATGTTTAGCCGCCATCTTGGATCCGCCATTTTGGAATAAGATGTTGTTTGTTTTTTTATGTAAAGGTGGGGTTGTGACCCATCATTTAAACGCTAAAACCAATGCCGTAATCCGTTTTAAAGTATCTCTTTTTGTTCTCATGATATTGACTGATTTTTGTTTTAACATTAAAAAAGGGGGTCAATATCATGAAACCGGAAAGAGGTATTTAAAAACGGAATGCAGTACTTGTTTCAGCGTCTAAAATAAATTGGAGATAATGGGTCACAACCCCACCTTTTCATTTGAAAACAATGTATCTCATTCCAAAATGGCGGATCCAAGATGGCTTCCAAAGATTTAAATTCGTTCAAATAAAGCAAATACCCCTCAATAATGATCGGGAGCAGTTTATGATCGTTATTTTACGTATTGAAGAGAATATGGCCACGTTTTAAGGTTGGGGCATTTAATATTCTCTTTAAAATTATTTTTTTAAATCGCCAAAGTCTTGAGAACGATTAGTGATTTCAAAAACGGATTGCGGGATTATTTTCATTATAAAAAGTAGTTATATATGATGGGTCAAACCCCCACCTTTACAATTGAACAAAATATTGGATTGCAATATGGCGAATCCAAGATGGTGGCCAAAAATATGAAGTCAAAATTAACTACAAGTTGATCAACAATGATCGCCGGAGGTCCGGAGTCGATATATCAAGAAATAAAGAAAAAAGTTCGGGGGGGAATCATTCTCACTCTGTATGCCTGTGGATGGCTCACAAAAGAATTACATAATATCCATACATTTTCCAATTTCTGAGAGAACGGTACTCTGTTAAATCGAATTCGATCATAACGTGCCAGAAGCCAAACAAGCGTAGTGGAATATCCTTAAAATAGAAGTGTAAATGAAAAACATATTTTGTCAACAGAACTGATTGGTTAAAAACCAAAGCATTCTCTTCCAACGTGTTTTGGAGACAATGACTGAACCATTCCAAACAAAATATAAACTAAGCACAATCTTCACAAAGCTTGTCTTCTAGTGATGCTGTGAAATATAAAGGAAGTATTTCTTTCTCTTTGGTGGCTACAGTATATCTTCTCACTGTCCAACCCAAAGCTAACAATTCTTTAACAAAAGAAGCCTGTCGACACTATAAAAGCTTTAGGCACTTGCGGCATGTTGTCAACAATAAGAGGGAGGCTTATAAAAAGTATATGTCATACAGTTTATAGCACGTTGTCTCAAATCGGACATAAACTCGTGTTTCAAATTGTAAAAGTTATCAGAAGCATTAGTTTCGTATTGTTGTTTACTTAAAACATAATAAATTCAAATTGGCAGCGTAAATCTTTGTGTTTTACACTATAATTCCCTATTTAGGCTATTATAATTTTTATTATTGTAAAACTTATACGGTTGGGTTATTGGCTGCTGTGGAGGTGACCTTCCTCGTGCACGGTCCATAATTTATCCAATTTATTGTAAAAATTCATCCATTTCATTATATGTGATATTCGCTGTTAATTGCCCTTATATTGCCGTTGTTACTTTTGATTCAAGTATTTGTTCATGAATTCAAATTCTCTTTTAGAATAACTAAGTGTTTACTGCAGTTGTAATATATTATTTATATTGTATATATTATTTATTGCTCTTGTTTTTGTTAGATCTTAATGGCTCAGTATTGGGTGAGTTCAACCCAGTTGTTACTGCCCAAGTTTTGAATATTATTTATTGTTTTATTCTGTTATTGTTTTATTGTTTGTTAAAGGCCATCCAACTGTAAACGTACAATTTTTGTATATTGGTTTCAACCATGTAAATTAATACATAATGTATTATTTAAATAAGACCTAGCTTAAACTAGAACCTTCATCTAATAATCTACTAGACTAGTCCACTACTAGTCTACTAGACTAGTTTGGTTTGAGGTTTTCAGGGTTCCTGGGTCTTTTGGGGCATACCCAGGCCAGGGAATTATGATATATTTCACCACAAACCACACAACATTTACTAAACTCCTTTGAGAATAAAACAATTTTGAAATATATAAAGAATAAAAAAAAAATTATAAACTAATTGATGGGTAAAATACTCGTATGTACTAAACTTCACCTGTTCTTAGGAGAGTCACGTCACATTCAAAATACTCACAGTGCCTCCGTTTACATTTTAATATCCTCATCATCAAAAATACAGTATTCTAAAATATCGAGTTACCTTTCCTATTCTAATGATAAGGGGTGTATTTGTTTTATAATATCCATAAAAATACTGAATAACACGAATGGTGATTATCGATGACATCTCTTGGTTTTATTCAATAACTTACGTTAAATTATCTTATATTAGCCGTCTTGGATGTGAGTTAAGAAAGAATAATTTTCTCGACTTTTGAAAGAGATATTTTAAAATCATACTTAACATAACCTGTTCCAGCGGTAGGAGTTAGTTCTACACAAATGTGTTGAAGTAAATACATATAAACTGATATTCCGGATTATTGTGTAATACTTCTGAACGAAGTTACGATATTGTGTCCATAACATCAAATAATAATTATAAACGACGAATAAAGAAAATTTCATGATTTAAGTATTTCCTTATTTATTATGTAAGTGAAAATATTTTAACAGATAATACTTTCATTAAATTGATAAAAAAACTTCGAGACCTGTAATGATTTCAACAAAAAAACAATTACATAGATTTTAATTCAGATATTTTTAAAGATATGCAATCTAAACTAATTTAAATTTGAATTACCCAAAACGTTACATTAAAATTATCAAAACTTGTTTTATTTATTAACATATTAAATATTTATCTAGATTTAAAAGAGCCAGATCGTGAAACATAAGTATATTTTCATCTAAAATATGTTGCTCTTCTTGTGAAAAATTTGTAAAGTATAAAGAATGTTTCGAATTTAAATATAAATTAGCTGGGATTGCTAATATAAGGGTGGGAAAGACAACTTACCTAGCCTAATCTTGGTGACATCACTTAAACACTCCTGAAACAAAGAAAACACTTGTTTTAAAATTCGCCAGTTTAAACAATTCACAGTGTATTAATTTAATCAAATAACTTAATAGTATGACCTCGTAAATTATACATGTGTGACCAATTATTGTGTGTATATATTCCAATGGTATTTTATATTTTGTTGAGAGAGCAGCCAAAACGTGTATATCGTACCACTAAGAATCCTCAATATAACAGTGACACATTGAACATGAGTCTTATTAGGGAGCCCGATTCTATAATTTAAAATCTTGATTAATCATCTTAACATCTACCAAAAATATACGGGCTCCTTGTGTTTATATATTTTGAGTAATAGATATATATATATAGTGGCATATCGCATGCAGAGTTGATGATTTTGTGGACTTATTAACATGCAGGCAAGACTTCTCAATGAATAATTTACAGTGAGAAGCGTAAACAACAGCTCGTGATCTGGCCGAGAGACGAAGCTTGGAGTAAATGAGATACATTTCAAACAACATTACACATGAAGAAGATTATATATAAGAATTTATTGTTTTCCAGACAATAACCTGTCTTATAAATCTTCTTGGAAATAACAGTAAACGCCTGGTAATACACGCTTTGTACGAGATGGTAAAAATGAATTCTTTCAGTAATGAAAATCAAGTGAAAAAGTGTTTTATTTTGAAACAAACGGTTTAGTAAGTACATAATTTAAAAAATATATAAATAAAACACTTCAAATGAATGGTTATAAGATAACATTGTGTCTGTTGAAAACTGCACGTTCTACTGAAAATAATACCTTCCCTACGGCAAAACAAAATATGCATACAATTATACTAATTGTTTTCCTAATCACATAATTACACTATTGTTGACTAAGGTGAAAACAAATAAAGGTAAAATTTACAGTTCCAGGAATAGCTTTCTAGTTAAAGAACTCATGTAAAGTTAATTATATATTTTTTTACTCTCCTCAACCCATATCATGGTAGGACTACTTTGAAGGCTAAGAAAATGGATGGCCGGATAAGTTTACTAAACATACATTTTAAAATGAGCTTAACATTAAGCGTAACAGCCAGATCCAATGGACAGAGTAGTTGAATTTAAGTTTTAAATGGTTTTAAATATTCAAGATTATTCATGCTTTACTGTACTATACCAAAACAATTATCTACAATACTAGAATGTTTTGAGTATTGACAATTATTATAACGTTAAATGAATATGATAAAAAACAATTTCGCACGCAGCACGCTGACGTGAGGGAAGTAAATTTCCACATAAAAACTTTTAAAACTCAAAATCAATGTAAAAACATACATTTGTCCAATCTTTATTGAAATCTGAAAACACTGATTTTTGGCTATTCTGATACTCCTGGTTTCCTTGCATATCTGGAAATATAATTTTGCGCATTATAAGGTTAGGAGAAGGTCCAGACAAGCTTGAAAGCAGACGTGAGGTTGCTGGGGATGGTAAAAGTACTCTAACAAAGGAATAACAGGCTTTTCAATTGTAAAACCCCCATAAGACAACGTACTGTGTTTGGTCGATACACATTTTATTTAATAACTCGGTAAATATTTATGCTATAATGACGAGAGAGGGCTTAAGCCTTTTGCCTCTCTAATTCCCATATTTTTCCATGCTTTGATTTTACATCTGGGGCTTTTCTGACCCTTTTTGGGCCCAAAAACTCGAAATTTGAAAGATTAATCCCCAAAAAAGGGGTTTAAAGTTTTCCGATTGTTTTGCCCAACAAACTTGTCCAACTGATTACAGAAAGGAACCTCCCTACCAATTTTGAAGTAAATTGGACAAAAATGCGACCGCTAGAGTGCAAACACACACACACATATATATATATATATATATATATATATATATATATATATATATATATATATATATATATATATATATATATATATACATATATATGTATAAAACTTTGAATGATCCCCCAAAACGTGTTCAGGGGGTCACGTTAGGAACTTCTATGGGGGTCCCGGGCTTAAGTTTCACCGTGCGGGTCATGCTAATAATTCACTTTCCAAAGGAAATTCACTAACAAGCAAATTTAAATGCACAGAAAAATCCACAAATGTAAAATACATGTGTAGCCACTGGCGTAGTCAAGACGACGGACGGACTCATGTACCAAGGCAGCGTCACGTTTGTCGGTTAGAATTCTTATTCTCGGTAGTATATTTGATAAATACTCTTTAGCTTGTACTGGAGTGGCTCACTTGATAGGTTCCAGGCGCAAGCCCCAGAGCCATGTGAACAGGCAAATGAAGAGGAAAGAGAAGGCCAACTTCTTTACAACAAAAATGAATATCGTAAAATAGTTCATTGGCACATTGGAAGCTAAGCTTAAAAAAGGTGAGATATGTTTTAAATATGTTTTTCGAGCATTTATAATTATTTTTATCGTAAAACATGTACCTATGTACCTATGTAAAACATGTACATGAAACCTATGCTTAAAGGTACATTTGTTTATATCTTCAACAATTCAAACAGTAACTATTGTCTTACTGAAACAAAGTTTAAATCATATTTAGTTTAGTTAAACAGACTGCTTGGTTATGTTCACGTATTATCAGTAATGAACGGGGTAACTTGACCTAATTCTAGGCAAGAGAGGAGGAAAGATCAAGTTATCCCATCTCAGCTCACTGACACCCGACACTGCTAATTAGGTGCAATAGATTGATTACCTGCCAATAAATCTCCTGTCTTAAGAACTGGTACTATTTTTTTTACTCAAAAATAAATGTGATGTTGATTAATCGCTTACATTTATATTAAGGTATTTTGATGTATATTTATGGTTTTAACGTTAAATAATCACCAGAAACAAATATGCACAGACAAGAATAAGCGAAATTTGTTAACTTTTAAAAGGGATACAAATTCACCCTCTGTCTAGTCTGTTCTGGAATCGGTGCCGATAACAACTGACTCAGGGCATTTTTATCTTAAATCATTAATTTTGAATCCTGAATCTTTAGGTTTGTTACCCCAGGTTTTCAGGGACCTTTGAAATTTATATATATATATATAAACTCAGGATCACATACACACTTTATATTTATATTTTCCCGGTAAGAAATTTAACCTTTTCTTAAGGTTTTTAACGACAAAGTTTGAGACTTAAAAAACCTAGTCAAGGAAAATGGAAAACCTTACGAAAATGATGGTGACATTTTTGTAAAAATAATGCTGGTTGACCGGTGACAAGATGTACACTAAGGTTGTAAGCCAAGACTTATTGGAACTAGCTTGTCATTGTAAACCTTGTGAAAACTTTGGTTAGAATTGTATTTCCATTGTAAAGTTGTGTCCATAACCTTGCATCAGGTTAAATCGGTAAAACCTTCCGAAAATGGATTGAATATCATGATGGAAACCGTTTTACAATCTTACGTGCTAACTGGGATCAATGCAACAAATTTGAAGGAAGTTAAAAACCACCCACTGATTTTATTTCATGATTTTTTTAAACTTTAGTTACAGGTAAATGCCGGACATTTGTATTCCATTATTCAACAATACCAGAAGCAAAGAAGATGGACAATTGGAAGATAAAAATATATTTTTCTGAAGACAGAAATCTTCTCTGAAGTTATTATTTAAGACATAAAATGTAAATACGTTTGTTGCTCAAGCGTAAAATGTATGAAAGAATATGTAACTTTTATGTAGCAGAAAAATATCACCTGATAACGTAACAAATGTTCTCGAATACACTTTTGACTGTCATCTATAATATTATAAAAGTGATGTGGTGTCTTATCCGTTGACATATATGTTCCGTTTCAACGCAACTGTGTGGCAATTTTGCATTAAGGAACTTAATATATATTGGTTTTGGATAGGCCTAGTTTTGTTTTTAAAATCCCTTAGGGCTCCACCCCACGGGGTTTTGAAGTACAAATGTTATTTTTATGGATATATAGTATGGATTTTTCCATGGTAAAATTAAGTAACATCTTTTACACCTACTGGATTCTCTTGGTTGGCAGATCCCCTTGCAAAGAATGATATACTAGCTAGTAATACAAGATATAATAGAACTTTATTTACCTAAAAAATCAGGAAATCAGATACAGTTTTTAAACTACATATTTGAATAATAATTGATAATAGATCATGTCAAACCGAACAATTATAAGTAAAGGTTATAGCCCTTTATTCTAAAATAACACTTTAGCTATTCAAAACGTATCCACTCAAGAAAAATAACAACTATATTTATAACGAGAGAAACCATGACATTTTATTTTATGTTTTTCATTATCGCTGAACTTCTGCAAAACGCTTCTAAAAATAGAAGTGGCACATTTGCACAGGTGGTTAATTGTAACAGGCATTTACAAAAAGAGTATATTTCCACAGGTGATCAACCTATCCTCATTGTATATATTGTTCCATGATGTCATAATCAAAAGCAAGGCTAGAGAAGGAGCAATGGAACGTTATTTCAAGTAAAAGTTAGGATGGCTGTAAGCTGTTCGGACGTAGAGATATAAACAAAATTTCCTCCGTAATATGAAGGTTGCGCTGAAAGTTTCTTTACAGTCTTCCAAATGTTTAATATTTAACAATCTGAGGCAAACTTTACAGCTATCGCCCTAAAACTAAAATGGAGGCACTCTAAACGTTTATTAAGTGAGAGATATTTAAAACCATTTACTGTTTAAGGGAAACCTAAACTGGGAAAATTATTACATCATTTACAGCCATGGATAATAACAATATCCATGTCTTGTTAACTTAAACTTATTATACTTGTATTAGTTATAATTTGTTACAATTTGCATCGCTTATACGAATGAAGGGTAGTAAATTGAATGCGAATAAAAGCCTTATAATATACTATTCTTTTACAAAGTTGCATCGTATTAACGTTTATGCTGTGGTTTTAGAGTGGTTTCTTACCCCACTCACCGTGGGACCTTAAGGGGGTGATTCCCAACTCTTTCACCCTCCCGGAGATGGATATATGATTAATATATAACGCAAAATTTCATTTGATTAATAAATACCTTATAAAGAGTAACTTTTTTCATGTGATAATATCACTACACCACATACTGGGCTTCCCATTAAAATAATAAACAATTATTATTCATGCATTTATAACCTTCATTACATACTAATAAATTTATAACAATTCAACCGTTAAAACACTTAACGATTTCATATTATAACATTAAAAATAAACAATAGTTTGGAACATTATACTTAATCTAATATACATTTTTAATTATATTTAATTGTCCTAAAATGAGCAAAAATAAAATGACATTGACACCAATTGCTTTGATTTATGTATAAAACAAATTTCACAGACTTTATAAACCACTTACTATGATATTTTGAATTGGTATTTTTTTCTTTTGATTAAGTTGTTGTTAAAAAACAGTCGATTAAAAATTATTAGTTTTTCATTAAAGAGTAAGAAATTTGCTAACAAAATTGAATGACTAGTCGTTATAAAGAAGGGACGTCTTACTGGCATTTTCACAACTTGGAACGGTCCGATCCCAAGGGACAAAATAACATAAATAGTTCTACTTCACACTGGTTGTTCCCAAATGTATCTCTGTACAGTTTCTCTGCTGAAGTTTTTAATTCATTGTTCATAACTTTGAATATTAAATATACTATGCCTTCGATAGCGGTTAATGCAGTATTTTTACTAGAATAAGATTAAGAAAATACTGCATATATAGGTGAAAGAATAGTAGCGATTGCAATAAATAGTTAACAATTTAAGTGTTTTAAGGTACAAAGGGACGAACAAACATACTAAAACTAAACTGATGAAATATTTAGATTTGGTACTAAGAGCTTAAATGTAAGATTTAGATTTATTTTTATTCCACTGCATTTTATATTAATTCCACTGTCTGACTACATTAATCTCAACATATATAGAACTCCTAACATATTGTCGCGTCAAATTCATAAATTTAGTTTATAGGTTTAAATGTTATTGTAAAATATTCTTGTGTGTTATTTTAAAGGACTTAAGAAATGTAAATTTTATGAACAAATTTATTTTAGATAGTTTTGTAAATTATGTTATTGCTTGGAATCCGACAGTCATAATTTATAATACGGTCATTTAATGTGTGGGTAAATTAATAAATAAACAAAATCTCCTGTTATTTTGAACATTTACATGTGTGTATACAAGTTCAGTTTTGATTTAATGCTAAATAAATCAAAAGACTTGAAAACCCCATAACTAACATGTATTAACAAAACAATTATATTTAACCTGTATAATTCTGTAAGCGAAATTTTTACGTCAAAATTGTGGGAGTTGGGCAAATCGCAGGATGATGGGAGACGGCTCAAATTAAAGGTCTTGATCCCAGGGACTCGGGAAAAGTAGCAGTATTTCTGAAAAGTTACCAGCAAACAAGAAATAACGTAAAACATAAGAAACGCGGGGATTTAAAAACGTCTGGATTTGTTTACATTAAGATATGTTATTAAGTTTCTACTTTGTTTACGAACTGACATATGTTCCTTCTTAAAAAATCAGGTAAGGCAGAGTATTGGAGCAAGGTTATTAGGGGCTATAGGTCTTCAAGCCACTAGTACTACATAAACATACAATTACACCTTAATATTTTCAATGTTTACGTTAGTTCATTTAGAAGGTATTTTGATTAACCAGCCCATTTCATAATCGCCCATCATTGGACGATACAGATTACATGCACTTAAAGGCAAAGTAGAAAAACAATAAGACTTGAGGAGCACATGAGAATATCATCCTGCTTTTTGAATCAACCCAGCAAATCAGACCGGGCTCTTAGTCTCTCTCTTGCCTTAGTCCCTTTTTTAGAAATTTTGAAGCGAGACAAAAAGTGGAGGGAAATAATAAGTCAGCAATAGGCAATAATTGCAATTATAACCAGCCTCCAAACTACGTAGTAAGTATACATAACGTATTTCACCAGTTTTAGGCTAAAGAGACCATCGTTAGGCAGAAAATGTGTATTTATAAATTCATAAAGCTGGTATAACATTTTAAAAAGTAAGTAAATGTATAGACAGAAACGCCTGCACTACTTAAAACGAATACATAAAAACAACATCAAGTACACAATTATGACTATCTAAAAAGTATAGAAAATAAAAGAACAAATTTTATTTTTTTTATAAAACAAATTAATGTTTTTTAAGCTGATACCAAAATCGTTTAAAAAATCTTATCTGTTTATGAAATATAAAATATAATGTTAATGAATTATAAATGATAGACCTTATTGGTATTTTAGTTCTGTATTATAAAATACCTCTAAATAACAGCAACTAATTGAAATATTATTACTGTTGTATTCCATTATTGTTGTAAGATATAAAATATTGCACAGTAGTGTGTTTACGACAGTTACTCGCAGACCTTTTAAGCTATTGCTACCGAATGATGCAATGAGAATCTTATTATCTCGGCCTAAACGAACGAAAAACCGCCCAAGTTTAAGATGATTTCCACACAGCCTTTGGTTTCCCTTGGAACTCGGTTTCATAAACAGGATCCCTTCAACTTTCCATTGTTTAACTTTAAGCTACGTATATTTTCCTCTTCGATGCAATATTTGCTTGTATTCTTTTTTAAATATCTTCTACTCTAATCGTAGTGGTATGTTTTCAAATTATGCGTAAATTTGGGTCAGTTATAGTATATTTTATGTAGATCCAAAAGATACTGACAGATGTTACGTTTAATTTTAATGTTTGTATAAAGCGTGCACTGTACAATCAAAATTAATTAAAATTCAACCATCTCTTACTATTTCCTCTCATTTATTCATTTCCCTTCCTGCAGAAACTCTTAAAGACAGACACTCATTTTTTACCAATAAATGCATTATCTAGCAGATGGTCTAAGATTTTCACTAATAAAGCTTAATTTATCGAATGTATCTAGTTCGCTGATAAGTTATTTTTTAGATCTCTATTTATTTACCGTGATTTATAACTATTGTAAAAATAGTTATTAAATTAGATTTGATATTTCCTGTATAGGTAGTTAAATTTAGTTTAAACCCTTTAAATTAAAACAACAAGCCATATATGAGAGGTATTTTATAAATTAATAGAATACAATAACCTTTGCGAATCTTCAATGATTTTCTGCTAAGTATTTATCCTTCAATAAACGGTGTAAAGATGACAAATACATTATTAAATTATATGTAAACTTAGTTTGATTTGTTCAAAAGAGCTGTGCTGGAAGAGTAGCGTAGTAAATAATGGTTCTTACTCCTGTTTTAAATCGCAAACCAATATCTTCAGAAAAAGTGTCCTGAAGGAAGTATAGAAAACGGAAATTCAAATATGGCTAAATTCACTAATAATAGTGTCTCTCGCAAGAGAGGGGGCGTCCATTATCCATGAAGGTTCCATGAAGTACAGGAGGAAATCGTGGTCAAAAAATGTCGCTCGAATATTTGTTTAGAGAAACATATTTGTTTCTTCACATTTTCTTTCTCCATTCTGATTCTTCTCATATTCTTCATATATTGAACACAACATTTTTATTGAGATTCATGAGTTTTAAAAGTTGTTTTATATGACAGGATGAATACGCTCGGTTGTGTATTTCTGAAAATGTCTAGATATAAATACCAATCTTGTTAAATTTTATTGGGTTTAGGGGTTAGTCGACTTTTTGTTTCTCTGTTTTAATAAACTCACTTTGATTAATTTAAGAATGTAATGTAATCATTTTTGTTCGTTTATTGTTAAGTAAATAAATGTATTCTACATTTAACTATAAAAAATCATGCATTAGCATAGTTTCCATCAAAAACGTGGTTTATGTTCACCATAAAATAAATATTATTATATTTAAACAAGTTATAAATTTTACAATTCTTTTAATTTTCAATTAGCTGTTGTTTTTCTACGCAGTTGCTTTGCATTTTAAGATAATAACAAAACAATTTTTAAATTGTTATCTAAAGCCTGACACTTATTGTTTTTTCCACGTAATAATATAAATTTTAAAATTCATACCCACAAAGCAATGTTATTTTAACCTAATCACGATTCAAATAAAAAACAATTACCACATTTTTAAGATATTAGAATATTTTTTAGGAAATAAATTTTGCATTTAAAGGGTGTGGTTAGATTATTATACAAGAATGTGTTCCGCCTGATTCTCGTTCCTCGATGTATTTACTAATCTGACGTTCTAGGTTATCAGACATAACAGGCACAACTAAAACAGATAACACAGCAAAATCAATAAGACTGAGGTGTAAAGAAAATGTGAAACGTAAACCCAAGCGTTAAAAAACAAGGTGGGCTTCGGATTTTACAGTGTAACAATATTAGAGTTGAAATATTTACTTTTTGACCCAGCTTCACTGAAGTAATTGTGTATCGAATTAGTAAGATTATGGTTTTGTTACGTTTCAATTACTTATATTAATTACACTTATACTTATATCTGCCTAGAAAATTTTATATATGAAATTAACGTAATTAAACATATTTATTCAACGTTTATATAAATATATTCACAATATTATATGTTTGAAACTACTCATCACATATTGCAGTAATTAGCAGTAGTTTGAATTAAATTAAATTAGCACCACATAAGTATTTTTGTCCAAACCTAAACAAACATTAGCACAAATATATATTATAAAATATGTATATGATTATCTAGTGTATAGTAAAGGACAAAATTGTAAGTTCTATAAAAATAGACCTAAATAATTTTATCTCGTTGATCAAACATTTTCTCAGTGTTCGTAACATTAGATTTTGTTAAAAAGATTAGTATCCAACAATGAAATAAATATACAGATATTCGGAGCAATTATTTGGCAACTAAATCTTTAATTTTAAATTCCCAAGAACGCTTTTTTAAACCGGTTTGTTTTCTTCATACCCGTCTTCCACCTTAAGGTACCATATTAGTCTGATTAAAGAATACGGAAATAGAAATCAAAATGAAATATTTTGACTAATACATAACCACCATACATTAACCACCAAAATATATTTTTCCTATTTGGCATCTACATGTGTGAGAATCACACTCTCGAGTTTGGCTTATGTATTATTTAGAAATATGGTAAACTAACATTTTCTTATTTTACGTTTATTTTTAGTTGTTTTACGTGTCGAGACCAACATTACATTTTACAACGTAATCAGACCTCTAATAATTTTTTTAAATATTAAATTATTTATTAAATTACAGATTGTTTCACAATTAACGTCTGAAAATAAATCTAAATAACATAAAAATACATTTAGCACAAAATAATCTTTTGTTTTAGAAAGACAAAACAAATTAAATTCAAATCATATTTAAATAAAAAAGAATCTATTCAACCTTTGGCTCAAAAATAAGAAAGTAATCAGAAATAATATGATGTCTAACTTAATTAAATTTATTGTTCTGAGGTTAAAACATACCGCATCCCTAATAATAAAATCTTCAAAAAAGGGCACTAAGTTACTTATTTATTACATTTGTTGAGCCACTAATATTTTATATTGGAAAATATAATATTTGCGCAATACAATAAATACTAATACTGTAATGGTAATTATTTGATAATGTTTGTAATTTAGTTTTGTAGTAGATGATAAATTTTTATACTCAGTTTCACGTAAAAAATTCTTCCTATGTTAAATAAACAACAAGTTAACAAAGGACTGTGTATTCTCCAATACTTCCATGTTGGGTATTTGCGTATAAATTGGAAAACATTTCGTAAATAACAAATATGACAGGGGTTTTGCAATTAACCTGTTGAATTCATTGGTTCCTATTAAATTATTCATTCAAGCTAATATCATTAGGGTGGAATAATCCGCCCTTGATTGCTTGAAATTTTAATACAATATTTAAATATGCAAATTGCCGGTTTTGATTTGCTTTACGAGGTAAAAGACTCAGGCTGTTGCCTAAATCGTTTTACCCTTTTATATATGAATAATTTTGGAATACCCTTATTTAATATACTTTCGGTTTTGCACTTAGTATGTGATCTTACTTCCAAGCTCCATCCCAAAGATAATAAGTGTTTAATCTTATATATTTATATATCGTTGGGTTAATTAATATCGTTGGGATTGATTAATGTAATATTCTAAAAACTATTAAAAATATGTATTTACTGTAAATAACTATCTGTGTACCAATCCATTTAACTGTGTATTGAATACTACACTGTATTCTATCTTCTCTACTTTACATCATCTTAGAGGATCTAAGAAAATTATAAAAAATTTTAAATTAACTTAAAATGTATTTGTAATTACTACAATTAGAATTTTCTTACTATCGCCGATTGTTTTGATTATAGTTAATATACGAGTATTATGTTATTTTATGATGAAGCACCTTACCCTCGTTAAATTTTTGCATTTCACAAAACATAAAAATAAATACTGCCAAGCCAATATGTTAGCATTAACGCCCACCTAATTAACTTGTCATCCATAGTTTGTTTTCAATCGCAATTTTATTTTCGAGATATCCTAAATTAGATTTGTTTTCATCAATCTATACAGAGTGTCCAAAAAGTCCCGGGTCGGTTAAATATTTTTCGAAATATTTAAAATAGAGCTTCAAAATTTTGCACAAAGTTACTGGACATAAAAATCTATTTTAACACATATTCAGTGATCCGCTACTTCCTCAGGGGGACGGCCCGCTAGGAGTCAGAAGAAAATCTTAAATGTAAGCATAGGTTGATATGCATATCAAATAAAAGGTCTTTATTAGTAGAATATACAGAGCCGCAAACCCGACCTCAAACGGAGAAACGAGTCAAAAATGACAGCCGTTCAAAGATGGCTTGAGTTTGCAACTTAGGTAAATGTAATCAAGTTCATGGAACACACTATCAGTCACAAATAACTTTCTCTTTTAGGTTTATCATGGCTCATTCATTTTCCTTGTTTGTTTTATATTCGATCCCTCTCAGAAATAACGAAACTTATAATTCTACAACAGTATTAATTGTAAACAGGGTTAGTAATTTTAAAATCAAAATCTCGTCAGTTTATTTTCTACATTAACCTAAGTTGCAAACTTAAGCCATCTTTGAACGGCTGTCATTTTTGACTCGTTTCTCCATTTGAGGTCGGGTTTGCGGCTCTGTACTCTACTAATAAAGACCTTTTATTTGATATGTATATCAACCTATGCTTACATTTAAGATTTTCTTCTGACTCCTAGCGGGCCGTCCCCCTGAGGAAGTAGCGGATCAGTGAATATGTGTTAAAATAGATTTTTATGTCCAGTAACTTTGTGCAAAGTTTTGTAGCTCTATTTTAAATATTTCTACAAATATTTAACCGACCCGGGACTTTTTGGACACCCGGTATATATAAAACAAAACAAAAAAATATATATATAGTAAAATGTCTTATTGTTATAGCTGTAACAAGTATTTATCTGAAAAATATATATAATATGTAATAATTATGCATATTTTTCAGATAAATACTTGTTAAAGCTATAAAAATAAGACATTTTACTCAAAAATCTAATACAGACGATTAGTTTTCCATTAAAATATGCAAACCAAATAATGATACTTTATTTCCATATTTAACTGTAACTAATATTTTATAATAAATACTTTACCAAGCACTTACGTAAGATTTATATTTGCTGTAAATATTTGACTGTAACGTTACATACTACTTTATAAAATAAATAGTAAACTGAAAATTAAATAAATCTGTTTGATAAAATTATAAGTAAAATATTTTAGATTTAATAATTAGTTGAAAAGTATATCCCATACTATCTTAAAATAATTTGTAACTACATATTTTTATTTTTATTCTGCATTGATATGTTTATTTACCTTATTTGATATAGCTATGTTTATCGAAATATGATTATATAATATTTGTTCATAGTTTGAATACGTGTTATCGCAATTATTTAATTGACGCTTTGTCAAACCTATTCACTTTAATTGGATCAATTTAAGAGAACATTCAATAAAAACTCGACCACAACTCAGAGCGAAAAATAAACTGTGTAGTTCAGCTTTTAATTTGAGTCATTCGTTTGGGTAATAAATTAATCACTTAACTTTTCAGACTTTTAAATTAATGATTACCTACAAAATAAAACTTGCTTCATTGAGTCAATTGTGTTTGTATAAAAATAAAACACAAAAGTCTTGTTTAGTGTGTTTGTTTTAAAAAATAAATGCTGCCAAACAGGAAATTTCCAGTCCATTATACAGTAGTGTAAATTAAAATGTCTTACGTTGGGAAAGTTGGATTTTGTTTCCTTTTCTAAAACCTCAGTTCCAATGACATAATACCTTACGCTTTATTGCTTGGAGCTATGTAAATGGCAGTAAAGATTTCACTGTTTTATATATTGAGTGTATAAGAGATAACTACAATATCTAATTTATTTTTAAATCGGTTTACCCGAAAAAAATAAATTTGTTTGGGTTTAAACCAGGTTAACAATCAAACATTCGCCAAACTGCAGTTATGTTTATATAATGCTACTTTCCTCAAGTAATTTTAATTTTAATGATGTGACTTTTATGCCACATATAAAGGAACTTTGTACACCTCTGACCCCAAACAATTGTTTGTCAAGGTCTTGAAGTAGGATACAAAATGTTTCTAGTTAGCTTGTTCCATAAAATATTGATTTTTATCTTGTTACCAACAAAGAAACACCGGTGACTTTAGTATTATGGTAAAAATATGTTTTTATAACATACATTTAAACTAGGGGCCCATGTATAAGTTACCGAATAACGCACTTTAGGAGAGAGTGCTATAAACATTTTAAACAAACTCAAAGTTTTCTTTTATTATTTCGGAAGTCAAATCCGGACAATATAAAGCGCCGATTGAAATATTTCTCCTGCAGAAGGGTGAATGATCCCACCCAACACCCTAAACCTCCTTCGCCTCAAAGGCTTTACTCACCTCTCACTCTATTCCCCTCTGAAACGCAGTGAACCATGTTAGAAGCGTTTATTGTTTCACCTCACTTTGAATTCACCTCCTACATATTTAAAGTTATACAATTTAACTACTTGTGTTTTATCGTTTTTACTTACACTTTATATAGGAACTTATTTTAAACGTGTCAGTATCATTATTGCTCGAAAATAAAATGTGCGGATCTTTTATTTTTCATTGATATGTGCGTTACAGTTATGTGGTATATGGTTTTACTACACTCAACATTAGCATGACATATTTTGTTACAAGTAAACAAGATTAAATACAACAAATTTGTAACAACACTGCAGTTGTTTAACTACCGTAAGAATTATTTTTATTTACTATTACGCATTTATAATATGGTTTACGTTGTGTATATTCAGTATATGTTTTTCTAATATATTATTAGTATTTATTGTCATTACACGTAAACAAACAATGTAAAAATAACCACGCAACTATTATATTTATGAAAATAATAAGCTATTTTAGATATCGTTTTACAGCTAATCATTACATTCAATAAATTCAACTACTCGAAAACTATAAAACGTAAATATCTTAAGTTGGCGGCACTATTCATTAAATCTTTCTCTTGAACTCAGTGACTTTAATATAATATAACTTTTGTATGCGTAAAGGTCTCTGTGTGCGTTGTTGAGTAGGTTTTTAGCAGGGTTGATGGTCAAAAGTCTTTTGCACCATCAATCTCTTTGAAGGAAATCCATTTATCTTGCCTCAAAATGTAGAGTCGCATCCACCGTATTGCCTCGGATACTGTAAAGCTGCTTTAACAACTTTCACGAGATTTTGCCAAATTACTTTACAGTTTACCTTATCGCTTTACATTTTACCTATTGTTTTCTACAAAAATATCCCAAATCGGTAGACTATAGCGTATATATATAGGACGTATAGCTCTTGAGTCTCAAAGTGACTTTATTTAGTGGAGAACGGATGTTACTCACGTTACGACACAATAATGGCTATGATTTTAATTAATTTTTAATACTTACAAATGGTAAAGGCACATTAGAAGAGGTAGATATTTCTTTGAGGTTGGGAGCGAATTACTCTTTTGAAGGAATGTATTTTTTCAAAGTCTTTAAATATCTATTGGCTGATATCTATTTTAGAAAAGTGCTAGACCAATTGTGAAGCAGTTATTGGTTTGCCCCTGCAAACTTTCATTTACCTCTTGGCACTTTTTTCATTATTCATCAAAAATTATTATTTAGGCAAAATCGTTCAAACTCCAGCTTTCTCCGAAGTTGGTTGTAGTAAGTAAAATTGGAATTTGTTTTGGTTTAAAGAAGACATTGTAAATTGTACCAAATTCATTTTAAAATATCAACCTAACAACTGCATGGAGATTTTCCTGAACCTTTTTAAACATGTGAATAATGTAAAACGGAAGGATTTAGTTCTCTATAACCAGATGAATTATATAAGATAAACAATAATGCAGGTGGCTTAGTACTAACAGTTTGTTGGAAATCAGAATTTAAAATGTTCTCTCAATGGATTAAAACTGTCTTAAATTGGTTATCTTACCTCCGTCAATAGTTACAATGCGTCAAACAAAATTATGCTGACATGTTTCGTTGCAAGCGCAACATTATCAAAGGTTGCAATTCGTCAAAACATAAAATTAAAAAAACTGTCACCAGTGCCGTGTCCGTCATGTCGATAGCACTATCGGAAATGTTTTTATTGGTGTTTTTGTATCGGTGTTCGTGTTTCTGTGCTGAGACAGTTTTTTATTTTATTTTATGTTTTGACAAATTTCAAGCTTTGATAATGTTGCGCTCGCAACGAAACATGTCAGCATAATTTTTTTACACATTGTTACTATTGACAGAGGTAAGATAACCTACTTATGTCTTGAATATACCAGTGGCCAAAACATGAATTTTAAATTTTGAGGAATTTATCGTCTCATAACAATCTCAGCACGTACTCGTTGCAGGTTGGAGCTAAATCGCAATGCAGCAAGTAGGATCTGTTTGTTATACTGGTTAACAAGATAGCTGAGAGTCAGTTAGGAAACGTATTTTTGTTACTACAAACAACAATTATTTTGATGAAGTCGTTATTTGTTAACATATCGTAAATACCCAAAACCATATCAACCACTATCACATTACAACTTACATACTGTTAGTTTTTATAACTGACATTAAGTATCAAGAAATATATTTTACCTACTGCCGTTATAACAACTATCACATAAATATCCTGATAATTGTCAGGTTAGCCTATTGAGTATAAACTATTTCTCCATAGTTTGTGAAACATTTTTATCCTCTAAAAATTTTAGTTAAAGTGTGGTTAAATGATTATATACAGTAACTATGTATAGAATAAAACATATTACTGTAAATCTCATACACTAATTTAACCACACCCTGGATTCTGTTTATTGATTAAAATGAGATAATAAATATTTTTTGTTCATAATATTATATTTTGGAATTCTAAAGATCGTAGCGCTGAACTAAATAATAAACTCAAGGATACTCACATAGTGCACTGAAAAACCCGTTATATGGCATATTTAGGAGATTTCGTTATTATGAAAAAATCTAAACTTAAGTGCAACGATCTCAATAAATTACACTAAAGAACAGTCTCTCGCATTACTAAACACAATTTAGATTTTTGCCTGATAAAAAAATGCTGATAAATGAGTAAAATGTGTAATCCTTCAATTGTATGTCTAAAATAAAGTATGATTATTTTAGACATATTTTAAGTCAATAATGAAAATCTTAGATCCAAACACGGGGCAATGAACATATGAAAGACCCTTGTCCAAGAGGAAACTGGTCGAACGCCAAAACCCCCTGTAAATTCGTTAGTGGTAATGCAAGCAGAGATAACCTCCCCATTTATGAGCTACATAGCCTGGGCACAGTTTACCCTTCTTTACTATACCAATAACCATATTGAACTGAGCAAACTTATTTTAAAATTCAGTTTAAATCTCACAGTCCAATATTTTATCTAGCTTGTTTTTAAGAAACATATTGTGAACCAAAAAATAAATACAACGCTGGTATGCGTACCAAATATTTGTATAGACATTTTTTAATTTAAGTAACAGTGTAAATATGGATAACTATATAATTTTTGTAAATTTGTAACTGAGTTCATACTATTTTTACTTGTGAGAGGATTTCGATCCCTCAGAGTTATTTTACCTTTTAATAATTTACATAAATAATGTCGTAGCAGTTGACACAATCAGATTGAGCTTTTAGCCACCAACAACAGTAAAACTCTTTATTGAAACAGTCTCGCCTGAGCATATGCGCCGTGTGCTTTTGTGTACTCGTGTTGTCTCTTTTGTGTGTTGGATTTTTTAGCATTGACTTATTTGTTTACTGTAGTTTATTTTGTATTGACTGCTCTTACAGCTCTTTGTTTTAGCTTTTCAGTGTTTTTTCCACCATGCCTGGATTGTGCCACTGATTTTGTTGTGTTCTAGGTATTATTTCAACCTAATGGCAAGAACAGATTCCAGATCCCGAAACGTCATGAAACTTTGTTCTTAATAATAAGTGATGCAAAATGTCTGCGAAAATTCATTAAATATAAAACGATTTTAAGATAGTATAGTTAAAGGAAAAGCTTACGGGTAGGTGAATAGAAATATGTTTAAATCGTGAAAGTGAAAATATCAGTCTCTTTATTGCTTAAAGTGTATACAAACAAAGAAAATCACGTAGGTTCCATTTGATCAAATCAACTGGTCGTGGGTCAATGGTATTCCTATTTTTAGGCCTCACAACAAAATCCTGAACTTCGAAAAATTAACATTCAGTCTAATGAATAAACTATACTAACGAGTGAATATAGCTCTAACTAAAGGGAAGAGACTAAATAATTATTTTACAATTTATGCGAAAAACTTACAAATTTCAATTGTCATATCCTTAAAGAATTAACGTAATAAAATACTTTGTCTTAAAGTAAGCCAAAATACAACAATTGATTCGCTTATTTTGTAGTAGGTATCAAAGTAACCTTTACGGTTATGTACAACAACAACAAAATCGAGGCAACAAGATGAACTATGAGCCGTTCCAACAAAGCTTGCCCCCTGGCATTGTGGTGAAAAATAAACTCTTGGTGGCCTCAGTGATTTTTCACCGGCCACCTCAACGCTAACAATGGTTGTTCTTACAAAAGGCGGCTGCTGACGACACAATAACAGCTATAGGCCCTAGCAACATGTCGGTGACAATAAAGAACAGTTTGGGGTGGTTGTAAGGGCTTGGTCTGCAGTTACAATTTTTATAGATTGTGGCCCAAGCTCGGAAACCGATACAAAGCTTTTCATGTATTTTCTCCTGTAAACAATATGTTTGGTATACAGACATATTTATTTTAACTGTCAATTATATTTCAATCAAATTTACTAAGGAAACAAATTTTAAAACATATAGTTTAATAAATAATTATTTTAATAAGCTACGTCATTTAATTTTAATTTTAACTCTTCTGTGGTTGAAATCACTAATATCACCATTACGCTTAAGCCTTGAGGCCTTAAGACGATTACCACCTGTCAAAGGCCTGGAAAACCAGTCTGCTTCTGTCTGAGAGAAATGCAGTCCTGTGTTTGAAGGATGAGTTTATCATTTGTCCTTATACAATGTGGTTTTAACTAACCTTACATTTGGTACTTGTTTTATTTTGTAGTTCGGTTAAGTAGAGTTTAATTTAATTACGGTTCACAATAAGGGTATTAGTAATTCTACAAAACATATTTTGTTGAGGCACACTTTGTTAAATAATAGTTTGGTTTAAATTTACTGAATCTGAAGATAATCGTTTTACAGATTAAAATAGAGTGTGTTTTACTATCTTGAAGTTTGATAATTACGTTTGAAAAGACAGTCAGGTCAATAAACATATCAATATAGAGTTTTTTTCTTGGGTAAACAAGGTAAAATATATATGAATATTGAGGGTTTATATTATATCAAGTGCTTGAATTATAATTAGTATTCAGTTTTATAGGGATGCAAAATGTAATGCTGTCAAAGTCTTAAAGTTTCGCATTGTGCGAAACTAGGCAACAGCTTGTCGCTAATTACTGTTACCTTCTAAGGAGTAGTGAAAGAAATTACAATGTTTCTTCGGTAACATTTATTATATCTATTTATAATTCATAACAAAGTAGTTTTACAGATTTTCAGTCTTATTTATAAATAGTTTAATTCAACAAAATATTACCAAAAAAGTATTTATGACACATATGCAAATATTTTATATTTGTTTTCTTCTTGGTGATCCTTAATATTTCAGTTATATTTAATTTTTAATAGTTGGTGGCACACAGTAGCATAAGGCATGGGTATAAATTAATGATATAGTAGCCTCATTTACATTCAGGCCACAGACTTCTCATTAAATAATTCAGTCTGTGCGTAAATACCAGCTCGAGATCTAGTCGGGTAATGAGCCTAAGTAAAGTAATGGCACTGGTAATCTCATGTTAAACCACGAGACAACCGTGCCTAGCATAACATTGTGACAGCATGCCTATCATAATATTGTGACAACATGTGTGGGATAATATTGTGACAACATGCGTGGAATAACATTGTGCCAACGTGTGTGGGATAATATCGTGACAACATGCGTGGAATAACATTGAGCCAACGTGTGTGGGATAATATCGTGACAACATGCGTGGAATAACATTGAGCCAACGTGTGTGGGATAATATTGTAACAACATGCGTAGAATAACATTATGACAGCATGCGTAGGAATAACATTGTGACAACGTGTGTGGGATAATATTGTGACAGCATGCGTAGGAATAACATTGTGACAACGTGTGTGGAATAATATTGTGACAACATGCGTGGAATAACATTGTGCCAACGTGTGTTGGATAATATTGTAAAAACATGCGTAGGATAGCATTATGACAACATGCTTGGGATAATATTGTGACAACATGCATAGGATAACATTGTGACAACATGCGTAGAATATCATTGAGACAACATACGTAGGGTAATAGTGAGACAACTCACGTAAGATAACATCGTGACAACGTGTGTGGGATAACACTGTGACAGCATGCGTAAGGTAATATTGTGTCAACATCCGTGGAATAACATTGTACGAACGTGTGTAGGATAATATTGTGACAACATGCGTAGAGTAACATTGTGACAACATGCGAGTGTAACATTGTGACAACATGCGTAGGTTAACATTGTGACAATATGTATAGAAATATTTCTCGTTTCTAGAATACTGATGCCTGGTGGTTCGTGCGTAACTGATCTCTTGGGTGCCGCTTTGTGGGTTCGTTCGTTGGGTTAAGTCATGTTAAAACACATTTTAACATGAGTATAAAATGGATGTTTCGGCAAAAGTAGTTTTTTAATACATATTGTTGTAACTCACAAAATTAGTTGCAATCTTTAAATCCGGTATAAATGTGTGTCTTAGTATGCTAAACGAAGGCATGACACTTTGTTTATTTACGTAAAGCTGTTACAAGTTGGTGACCAATTTAAACTTAAATTTACACTTATTTTATAATAGTAAATACAAAATATCAAAATTCTTGATTTTATGAAAATAGAAGAATACCTGTATTCGGTGTCAGTAAATAGTTAAGTACAAAATAATATATATATATATATATATATATATATATATGTATTCCTTTGTGAGAATAATAAATATAGGTACATATAAATACTAGAAGAAATATCGCTATATAATTATAAAAATATTGAAAGATATTATATTTTAATTATAATTAATCTAGTACAATGTTGGTAATTGAAGCATAAATTAATCTAACAAATTTTATTAAATACAAACTGTTCAGCAATGTACTTGCTGCAGCAAACCTTACAGAAGATTAGATAATGTTTATGTAAAAAATATTTTGAAAAAATACGTATTATCGGATTAGCCCTCATTCAATGTTGGCAATTAAAATAATTTGTTTTATAAAGACAGCCATTTTTCTAACGGTTGCATATTCCCAAATAGCTTTCCCAAAATCGTTCTACCAATACAACAATACAACTGAATTGTGATTATAAAACATGAACATCATTATTATATTTGTTTTGGTAATGAACGGCTTAACCCTTTATCCTCAGAATTTCTTGTATACCTCAAGAATTGAAATAAGAATATCAAGTAAAAGTTACGAACATTTTTAAGTGCTGGAATGTAGATAAATAAACTAAGTTTATTCTAGATGATTTCTTCAGTAGCTGTAAATTTTACCGATTAATTTAAAAAGCGATTTGTAGTTTCTTAACATTCTTCAAAAAGTCGAATATTTAAAAAACTAAAAATCAAGACAATAATAATAATTATTTTAAGGTTCTGAATTACTTTAATACAGGGATTATTTAATTTTCCAGTATTCTAAAAATGATATTTACGAGATTATGAGTAACGAGGTGATACATTATGTTAAACAAATAAATGTTAAATTGTTTTAATAAGTTAAATTATAGACGGCATACAAACATATTGTGAGTCGCGTTACAATTTATGATTTCGAATTTTGTTGATTCTACTAACCTGAGTGACTCATAACATTGGAAACTATCGTTTATAAAACATGAAACTGTAAATAAAATGGGGTCCTGGAATGGACAAGAGCGAAAGTGCCAGGAAAACCGGGATTCTGCACTATAATTCACGTTACTGTTTCCGGTTGCGCAGTTGGATGGGTAGCATAAGACAAGTTATTTGCGAAACTGAAAATTAAGAATATCGTGGCGGTACGGCACAGTTTCTACCTCAGCGACGAATTAATGAATGGGCAAGTTATAAGTACATATGAATTGCTCTGTAGATAAAAGATAAAAGAGACCCATATCCATACCATAGGGGAGGCCCTTTGTAAGGTTTCCAGTTTTTAGGACAATATTTATGTTAATATGTGCATACAATATCAATGTTGTTATGGGTGTGTCTATAACATATTCAATGACAAACCTTTTCTTAAATAATGTACAATAATTTAACATACAATTTTTAGTTTTTTTTGTTTCAGTTTCTCTCAGCATACAAACTGTATTATTATGAGTTCGCAACAACATGACTTTAATTGTAAATTCATTTACGCAATTGATCTTTTAGATTTCCCGTTTTTTCAGTATATAAAAAACCATGAATTTATAAGAATAAAAAACGAGATTCACTTTAAACTGCTATTCATTAACTTTGTACATTCATTGAATAAGAGGTCGTTGAGTAGAAAACACGATTCAACCGGCAGTCAGGTCAATGATCAAAAGCAAATTCACATGAGTGAATACTCAAGTCCGACATTTTTTTATCTCAGGACGTTTTCATGGAATAAAACTATCATTATGTACTGCAAGGTAAAATTTGTTTTACTAACTAAAAATGACACGTTTAAATATATACCGCAAAAGTTTAACAAATCCCAATTATTTCTTACTCTTCTTCATTTTACAAACTGTGCTTGAAGTCTGATGATTAATTTATCAAATTACAGAAAATATATTAACATTACACTTTTTATCAGTAGTTCGTATACTTTTTGCTTGACATATTGTTTAGTCAGTTTTAAGTAACAATATTTCAGACTCAAAATGCTACACAATTTGTGAAGCAATATGTCTTACGAAAATTTATTTAACCTTGTCAAAACAAATACTTAGAATAAACCAGGGTTTTGTTTTAAAACGTGGAAATACTTTTGGTAGAAAACCAATTATAAATATGAACGCTAAAACAATCCTTGACCCTCTGTCTTTATTGCATAATTGTAACTCTCCTCTTAATGTGTGACCAGTCTTTTTAGTGCATCAAATTGTCAGAGAATTTTGATTATTTAAATCTGTAAATCTTATCCATTTCCAAATATATATCAAGTTTCTCAATTTACTGATAAGTTACACAATTTAAAATTAAATCGAACACTTTCATATCATATATAAATGTACATTCAAACAAATAAAGAATGACACAACGACTTATATATTTATGAAACACTTACAAAGAGATCTATGAGTTGAAATTACCATTCAGAAATCATAACACTTACTTTTAACTAAGCTATTTATTCTAACATGCCTCTAAGCCATTTTAGCACGAAATGGATCTCTTAAACACATCTGTACAGCTTAGTGTAATGCTGATCCTGCTCCTTCTACATGAAAATACTATTATTACCCAAGAAGAATTATTACATCAAAAAATATTTTTTATACTTAACATTTTACTAAATTACAAGAAGGTGATAATTTAGTAACGCCATTATACTTTATGAGGTCCAATTACTATTAATATTTAAGTAATCCCATGAAGTATTTAGTAGCAAGCAGGACTTTTTTATTGAAAGGGTTTTCAATGGGCGAAAAAATAGTAAAATGGAATATACAAGCTAGTTTTTAATATCTAGAAAAATAAATATTTGTATAAACGTTAATTAATGTTATTTGTTTGGTCCAATTACTAAATGCGTGTTTTAATAAAAACAAAATATTGAAGGAGTAAATAACACAAGCAATTTTTGGAAGTTAAACTTAGGAACCAAATTTGTATATATCTATCAAATTGATGTTAAACATTTGCGTGTAGGAGGTTTTATGAGATCTAGGAATCCCTCTATATTTATTTATGAAATAATCTGTTTGAGAGGGAAGCGGTAGTAATTTGAGAAACAAATTATTAAGTAACAAAATTAAACTTATGTTCAAACATGTTTTTAGCGAATTCCCCTATAGGGAAGAAGCTATTACCGTAGGTCTCATAGTAAGGCTTAAGCCCGAGACCATGATAACTTTTAATTTTGAGGTCCCCTGATGCCAAAAACACCATTCGTTCAAATTTGTATATATGTATATATATATATATATATATATATATATATATATATATATATATATATATATATATATATATATATATATATACATATATATGTATATATATACAAATATGTATGTGTGTGTGTGTGTGTGTGTGTGTGTGTGTGTGTGTGTGTGTCTCCCCGTAAGCACGATAACTCTCGTAAAAAAGGTCCGATCTTAATTAAATTTGGTACAAATGTGTAAAGTACTATTTATTTGAACGAGTTCGAAAACCAGACGAATCACATCATCCAAAGGGGTTTTTTTACCCAAAAAAATGTGTTTTTTTTGGGTTTCCAGATGTAATTTTTATTTAAATCAAATTGTTATTTTTACAATTTAATTCAGCTTAAAAACAAACACTTTGGTACTTTGATCATTTCTCTACGTCATTTGGTTACTGAGATATTGAAAGTGCTAAACACAGTACATTGTCTAATGTTATTCTTATGGAGAAGAAGACAAATTTTACATCTCGCTTATTTATGGTTATAAACTGACGAATTTTGGTATATAGCTTCATCTGGTTGTCGTTTATTGTTGTTTGCACACAAAAAAAATTGTTTGCCTATGGTTCCCGTAGCAGCAAACCTAGGTTCTTGGTCCCCATGTTATTCTTATGGAAAATAATTAAAATGTTATATCGCTTATTTATGAATGGATATGGATGAAACGTGGTATGTCACTTCACTAAGATGAGTTCTATTGATATTTGCATAAAAACCCATTATATTTGTTCCTTGTTGCAGCAAACCCGCGTACTTATTCCCAATGTTATTCTTATGGAGAATAATTAATATTTTAAGTATCGCTAGTTGATGAATATGTTTCTTATGAATCCTGTTAAGTGTTTTAATGTGTTATGTTATATATATATTCATTGGAAATTCGCTGAGTACGCAGCTTTGCTGCAACGTGGTATTTTATTTTTCTTAGACTACTTACTTTTTAAATACATAATGCAACTCATATAATGGTAATATAAATAAAATATAATAGCTAAAACAGTTGCAAGAATAATTAATAGAATAGTAATATACAGAATTAAAGTATCACTAAGGGCTTTTTACCATATTGAAAGCCAACCTTGTGGCATTACAATATCTTGTAAAATTTCTCTACTCTTCACCCAATAAAACAGCTTTGTATATTTAGTGGAAACCACTTTGAAGAGTTGAAAAGAACCTCTTAGATATTTAAAAGCGGTAAGTGAAGTACATTAAATCCTGTTTATAATTAACATGAAATTTCAGTTTGAGCAATTGTTTTCAGAAATTTAATATCGCTAATAAAATGTATTAATTCAAATTATAAGTATAACATATTATTAAGAATCGTTTCACATTAATCTCAAATCAGTTAAAATTTGGAGAAGCTCCAACGCAATGTTGTATATTCTAATACATTTACATTCCGAATCTTTGTTTACCAATCATTAAGGTGGCAATGCGATTTTTAAAATAATTTGTGGAACTCTAGGGAGATATAAAACTTGTATTATTTGGCTCTACAATAATTAAGATGCAACCAATGGATTGTAAATACGCAAAAATTTAAAAGTAACAAATAGTCGAACAAATCTAACCTGGAAACGAAACAAAATCAGCATTCAGTGTTCTAACCTTTAACCTAACTCAGTCAAATCTACCCAATAGTATAGTCTACTAAGAGTTCTGGTAGAAAATATCTGCTTATTAACGAAAAAACAGACGTATATTTGGTTTTAATCAAAATAATTCATTCTATTTTATTGTAATTTCATTATAATGAATTGTGGGAAATATTTCCTTTATAAACAGGTTTGGCATTACAATGTCTGACAATCGAATACCCAACGGAGTTGTTTACAACCAAATCAAATTGAGTGATCTTTTTATGCGGCGATTTTCAACACTATTAACGTGTAAGCTTTTACGGAATTCACTAACAGAGTATTTAGTGTTTTTCTGGGGCACTTTATCAATAATTGTAAGGGCAAATTAAAGTTTCAAGCTAAGCGCTCCAGTTAGAAAAAAACCTTTAAAGTCATATCGCTTATACTAGTTGATGCTTCTTATTTCGGATAAGAACTTCCACATACAAATTTAACTTGATAGATTTAATTCAGATTTGTATTTATTTTCATGATCGATAGTCAAAATTATATTTAGAAAGTACTGATATTACATACCAGTATTGTATAAGCATAATAATCTTGTCAAGACTCTTTATAGTCAGTTCTCTCATTGGCCTTATAATGACTGGTGTGACTGGTCGAAATCGATAGCCTAGTACCATCTTTTACATATGTTTACCGTCTGTATGTGAATCAGTATGAGTGTAAATATATCTTAAGTGTTGTAAGACGTCTTTTATTACATCCCGTAAGTATTGATAACTTAAGTTTTCCTAAGTACGTATAGTATACGAACAACGTTATAGCAAGCAGAGCGTAAAAGCTCTGCTTTTATATTTCCAGAGACGGTTTTACTGACAATAAAACCCTTTTGTTCGAACAATTTATCAAACACTCTAAGAGAAGGAGGTCGGTCAAGTGGTAGCGGTGGAGGGGGTAGTAGATCTATATCAATAGGGCATTGTATTCAACCCCCTGTTGATGAAAGTTAATATTATATAGTTTTAAACTAAAAATATTGCACATACTCAAATCATCCTGATAACTAATCTAATAGTAGGGCCTAGGTCAGTTTATTTGTCTTCACACTATAATTATTAATACTTGATAATACAGATATAATAAATCTGAATTGATACAAATTATTTTAAACAAGCTGATGCAACCAAACACACAAAGACTTTTTACAGTTTGAAACCTTTATGGCCTCTACCAATTGATCTTTAAATATCAGTATTTATCTCATGGACACACACTATCGTTGGATCACATAATTACCTACACACTATCGTTGGATCACATAATTGCCTGCACGCTGTCATTGGATCACATAATTGCCTGCACACTATGGTTGTATCACATAATCACCTCACCATAATTTTATCAGTTCACAAGTGTTACCATGTCCTATATCACACATATACCATATCCATGCTGAAACCATTTATTACAGATACTATTGTAATTCTGGGTTTTAAACTGTATTCAAGTTATGCAAAATATTTCCTCTGATATAAATAACACTTTTATGAAATTACGAAAATTTATATTTTTCATTTACTCTCTCTGTGTAATAAAAATATAAACTTATTAATCAACAAGTTAAATGTTTAACTGTATAGTATGATGAGAAGTTTGACACTTATCACCTAAAAGTAAACAAGTATTGATTCTGTCTAGTTGTATGTCATGGAGAATGATAAGTTGTGTTTTACTAGACTGTTAAGATAATAATAGTTAGTACGATTAAAATGTTTATATCTTACATAGGTCTACCGGGAAAAATTATAACTAGTTAAAATTTGCCAGGAGCTAAAATTTAATCAATGAGGGTATGGTCTTAACTAACTTGTTGGTTCGGAGGTAAGTATAACCGCCCTGTAATGGCAACCAGGTTAAACTGGCCGTCCACCGCTCCACCACCCTAGCCACAACCTGATTGGCTGATGAGCACCTTGACTGTTTTACATTCCAAATGAAACTCATGGCTGTCTTCTTATACTTTATGTATATTCGTTCTTAAAGTTATTTAAACTTAAAAAATATGTTTAAATGTTGTATTTAATTCAATAATATTTGTCTGGTTATAGGGTGTTGGTACCCATAAATCATTAAAATTAACACAACCATGGATAGGGTCCAACTGGTCATAGGTACATGCTAGGATGAGATTAAAAAGTATATAATATCGTTTCAAACTGCTTTGATATTAAATGTAAACGTGTTTCTACCTACTTTAACGAAATGCAAGGTACGTCTCATGTTTATTCGAAAGAAAAACTAAAAATATTTTATTTTTGGTGACTTTTCCTGAAGGGTACCATTGAATACTCAACCTTAACATTGTATCCGTCAAATTTTGACGGGGCCCAACTAGTTTAGTGGAAATACAAAATAAATTGATATTATTAGAAGCTTCATTCTATTATTAAGTCCTATAGTTCCTTGTATATTCATTTCCAGAACAGAAAATACGGTAAGATAAAAATAATGTTTGATTTGTTTAAGCGGTTGGCAGCCTCTTTTAGCGAATTTCCCCTAGAGGGAAGACTTAGGCCCGGGACCATGGTACTTTTCGTTTTGAGGTTCCCAGGTGCCAAAACACCTTTCGTTCAAAACTCTATATATATATCTATGTATGTGTCCGATAACTCTCGTAAAAATGGTCCGATTTTGATGACAAAATTGTACAAACTTGTAAAGCAACATTTATAATTTTAAGTTCGAAAACCAGCCATATCACAAAATCTAACGGGGTTTTTCGGGGGTTTTTAGAGTTTTTTTTTAATATAATATTTAAGTAAATCCGATTTTAGTTTTCACCATTAAATTCAACGTAATTTGGTTGTTTGATTATTGCTCTACGTCAATTGGTTACAGAGATATTGAAAGTGCTAAACACAGTACTTTGTCCGATGTTATCATTATAGAGAATAAGAAAAATTGTGTGTCTTGCCTATTTATAAACTTATCCTGACGAAACTTGGTATATTGCTTCATACCGTTGTGATCTATTGATATTAGCACGAAAAACAATTTTTCCCGATAGTTCCCGTAGTAGCAAACCTGCGTACTCAGCCCCCATGTTATTCTTATGGATAATAAGTCAAATGTAATCTCCCTTAGTTATGAACATAAAGTAATAAAATTTTGTATGTGGCTTCACCTAGTTGAGTTACAAAAAGATTTACATAAAAAAACATTTGTTCAACAAACTTGCATCCTCAGACGCCAAGTTATTGTTATGGAGAAAATTAAAATCTCATTACTCATTTATTTATGAAACTTGGTATATGGGTATTAAGATACATATATGTATATATATGTATATTTATGCATTGGAAATTCGCTGAGTACGAAGTTGTGCTGCTACCCTGTAAGGGTATTTTTTCCTTACTTTGTCCATCCACATAGACTATATATCTGGGCGTGGAAATTATCCAGCAAAGGAAAGGGTGAACCTTTACAGTACGATTTGTTCAGTGCTAATACCATTTACATTCCAGGACTGACATTTGATCCCACGACAGGACCATTGCCATTGATCCGGAGTCCGTCGCCTTGACAACCACGCCAACGACTCAACACGACTCAACGACTCACACCGACTCACCATGATACAACCAGTGGTACTTCAGAACAACAACATGATAGAGACATAGTAGGACAGCCTTGTAGCTGCAGTTGAAGTGGTTGCTGGACTGATGTCTTTATACCGCCGACACTCTATGATATTGTCGATATCAGCTCTTTATCGATCTAGTTCTTGAAACTCCTGATTTATGGCGGGCTTTAAGGAGTTTAGAACCTTTCACGATATCAGTAGGATATCACTCTAATTCAAGAAAATTAATTTTTAGATTCCTGTATTTTCCTCTTTTAAAAAAATACTTTTATTGGTTAGAAAATTTGTTAGACTATTAATATTATTCCTACAGTTTTTAATGACTAAACCCTTACATAATTTTATTTGCGGTTACGAATTCATACAATTTACTTCTGCATCTCATATTACGAATATCATTCATCAAACAGAAAAAAGTGATATTGCAAATTAATATTTGTTATCGAACAGTTGTTTCCTATATTATTTCGAATAACTTGGACGGATTTCCCGACCTTTATTTAAAGTAAACATTCCATATTTTAATTTATAGGACTTTCATGAAGCATAATAAATTATTGAGTTTTGTGTACAATATGTGAATAAAGGATAATTAATATTTCCCTGAAAGCATGGACAATATTTAGTGCAAGGCAGATATTAAAGGTGAAGTGTGTACCGCAGGCCTGGTTCGAAGCCTTTGGGCCGGGTCAAGTAGTTGAGAGTGGCTTTAGATCTTCAGAGATCGGTTATTTTATATTGGGAGGCCCAAATATAAAATATTGGAAGTAGACAATTTTTTATTCATCACTTACTTTGTAAATTAATATAATAATTACTTACTTTATCATTGTATAAACCAGCTATAAAATGAATATGTTTTATTGACAAATATAGGTTAAAAATGTTTACAAAATAACCGCTCTTAGTAGAAGAAAATTATTACATAAAGATCATTATATGCACTTTTAAAGTAAAAGAGGGCTGAGCCAGACTATTGATTTTGTATGTAAACTCTATTAAGATATATCATACAGAATAAGACGCCATAGAAATCCTTATCGACTGGACATTTTTATCTGTCAGTTGATTTCCTTATAACCCTTTACTGTAAACTGAAAAACTTGTATTCAAGTTAATAAGTGTTGCTCAGAATCCCCATTAGAAAATTATTATGTCTTTATGTGACCAGATCATTCCTAATAAACTTAACAAAACAAACTATTCTGGTAATTTTTATCATTAACATAATGTTTAAAAACCCGTTTAATGTGTGAGGTGTTTAAAACTAGGTTCTTGAAATGAAAATGTTATATATAGGTGTTAGGTATGTAGTGATATTGATTGTAATAATGTAAATATATTTAAATTTGAAATATTACCGCCCTGATCCAGCTGACAGGTATGACGCCTTCCCCTATTGGAGGACACTTTACCACGTGACAGTGTTTCTCTCTCCTCTCGGAAAAGCGTTATTTTTAAAGGAAAAAAGATTACGGTCTCTTGTAAGCCTCCATGGGCATCGGACATTGCGTCCTTCTTCTGTAGATTCTCTTAATTACTCTCAAAGTTTTAACTCTCTATATCTTTTTCCCACATGGTTGGGTTGTTTCTCTCATCAGTTTGTTAATTGTAAACACCTTTTAATTTACTGTTTTGTGATAGTGCTAAGAGTCAGTGTTTGTGCCTCAAGATTCCGGGCAACATAACGGGCTACCGCGTACCTCATCAAAACCTCATAAACTGTGAACTGTGAACAGAATTGTGAACTGTGAAGTGCGAGTGTTGCGATCGCTAATCGGGCTTCCGCGCTAAGAATCGTCTTCCGCGGCTCTGGTCACCCCTGGGAAAACGCCGACGCCGCCGCGCCATCTTCCTTGAGTAACACCTCCCAAGGCGTTAAGTGGACTAAGGCGATTTGGTGAGTGAACAATGCATAGCTTTTTATTCACTTGTGTGATAATTAGTGAACTCTAATACTCTATAAACTTTCAATTTCAAACGGTGAACCCAATATTTCCGGCAGCTAATTAGTCACTCAATTTTATCAGTCTCTCAATTATTTTATTTTATATTATTTAATCCCCAAACAATTTACAAAGAAAAAAAAAAATTGTGCATTAGTTATGAAATAGTTAATTCAGACATAAACACTTTTTAAATAAACACCTACCCGCATAGTCCCGCCTACGCCTCTAGTGATGGAAATTCAAAGTGAAATGTTTTAAATTAATAAATTGTACCTCTACTCAAACATGCCCGTGGTTATATCTCATGGATCATCTATAATGGACCATTACGAATGCAGAAAATAACAGTAGCTTGTCAAGTGAATTATCATCAGATTTAAATTATGAAAACAGTTGGTATCTACTTATTTTAGGAAGGTAAAACTCAATAAAATTACGGTTAAAAACATTAAAATTCCAAGAGTATTCATGGAGATATTAAGTTTAAATATTTATAAACTGTTAGTTATAAGTAAAAGCAAAATAGGTGAGTGGTTAATAAAAATAGATATATTATTTAGCCCACACACTGATACCTTTAAACAATGTTAAGATCTTCTGACCCACCTACTCCGTACTTCATCAGTACTCTGCCTACTTCTGTCACTTGTGTAACTTTGAATAGAAAGTTGAACACTCAGTACAAACTTAACGTCTTTTGGCAGTCAGCGAATTTGATCGAAGTATATGAACTCGTATAAAATAAATCAAATTAGTTTTAGTGTTTTTATTATAAATTAAATATGTTATTTCTTAAAGATGATAAATAGTTGTCTTGATTTGTTTGACACTCATCTTAAAATAAAATAACATTTCAAATTTAAAAATTAAAGCGAGTTTATTTCAAATGAGTTTTAGATGATTTTTTTTACTAAGATGAGTTAAGGGTTTAATATTACTTAACAAATTTCTGTATTGTAGACTTCGATATTTTAACTAAACTTCGAGGAAAATACTGTTCCATAAACAGTTTAAAATCACCAATAAAATACGGTGTAGATAAAGTAATTTTTTGGGGAACTATTAACACCATAACCATATTGAACATTACTTATATATTTTCTGTGATAACTGAAATGTATTTTATTCAGTTCAAGTTTTGCTTATTTAGGTTTTCTTGCAGTTTGAGGTATTTATATTTATTTATATTTCAGTTTGGTTTACAATATTGTTTTTTACGCAACGAGTTATTTAGGAAAAATGCAATATTTATCTAGAGTAAGTATCTAGAGATTGTAAATGAATCAATCAGTGTTAAACGATTAACAATAGGTTCGACTAGTTGTAGTGCAATCAGCTAAGTCTACAGTAGAGTTACAATTAACCGTGAACCGTTTGATTGCATAAGCTAATGCCCTTTGTCAACCCATTGATATATTGTTTGATTGTCACATTATTCTGAGACCACATTGTTCTATTATCTATTGTTGACACTGTTTGGCGCATATAGTCAAACATATAAATCTTGTAATTTCCCATTTTATGAATTGAATTATATAATTTGGAAAAAGTTTCAAAAATAAAAATCAAAGTCAATAAACAAAATTATCTTACCCATAAAACGTTATTCAAACTTATCCTGTATTCGCATATAAAAACTTAAATACACATAAATATGGCACAGGTAAAATACCCCCATCGCAGTAAACCTGCGTACTCAGCGAATTTCAAATGCATAATATATGTCTTGATACCATATAAACCCGCATACCAAGTTTCATAAAAATATATTCACATATAAGCGATTTTAATTATTCTCCATAAGAATAACATTGGTAATGAGTAGGGTCTACATAGGATTTCTGAAACAAGGAACACAAAGAATTTGTTTTTATGCAAATATAAATAGAATTTAACTAGGCGAAGCCACATACCAAGTTCCATCAATATTCAATCATAAATAAGCGCTTTATAACATTCTAGTTATTCTCCATAAGAATAACATGGGGGCTGAGAATGCAGTTTTGCTGCAACAAGGAACAAAATAATGGGTTTTTATATAATTATAAATATAACTAAACCAAGTGAAGCTACATACCAAGTTTTATTAATTTATGTTCATAATTAAGGGAGTCTTTACATTTTACTTATTCTCCGTAAGAATAACATGGGGGCTGAGTACGAAGGTTTGCTGCTACGGGAATAATCAACACAAATTGTTGTGCAAATATCAATATACCAGTATTGCGTGAAGCCACATACCAAATTTCATCAACATACATTCATAAATAATCAAGATATCAAATTTTATTTATTCTAAATATAACATTGGACAACGTACTGTGTTTAGCACTTTGAATATCTCTGCAACGGTTGGGCGTAGAATCACAATTTAAACACCAAAATTTTTTTGTGGAACTGAACAGATTGGTAAAAGCAAATGTGAAGTTTACATTAAAATAAACTGAGGAAAAGCCAAAAAACATTTTTCCCATAAGATTAACGTGGGAGATTTTAGGAGTAGGTTTTTTGGATTTTCTCCGAAACCACTTAACCTAGGTTAATAATTCAAAATCCTATATTATTTGTTTTTTTAAGCTCTATAACACAGTCAAAACCTTGATCCGATTTTTTTGGTATTCGAACTTAAAGTCATGAATGTCATTCTATACGTTTGAGCCAAATGTCATTATAATCGGACGTTTTTTACTCAAGTTATCGTGTTAACGGACACACATATATATATATATATATGTATATATAGATGTATATATATATATATATATATTATATATATATATATACAGTTTTGAACGACTGGTGTTTTTGGCATCTGGGGACCTCAAAACTAAAAGTCATCATGGTCCCGGGCCTAGGTCTTACCATGCCGACTACGGTAATAGCTTTTTCCATATAGCGGAAATTCGCTAAAATATAATGCACTCCATTATAAGGATGATTACGTTTTATAACCCGCACTGGCTGAATAAAAATATTACACTTGTTTCCTAATTATGTGAATTGATAGTTTTAAATATGTTGTTTATCGAATTATGTGGACACTTCATAAACACCATCCTAATCCATATTGATCCTATTTCAACGAAAGTTCTTAAAACCCTTAATACATTAGTACTTTAATTACGGAAATTAGTTTTTTTTAAGTAGCTATTTGTATAAGAAGCTATTCTCTATATCAGCTGTGAGTACTGAAAGTAGTACTTTTCCATCTTGGTGCGGTAAAAACAGCTGTGATTTTTTCCATACTGTTATTCTGACACAAGTAGCGCTAGTAGCTTGCTGCGTCTACCAATAGCAGTGCTGCATTTGAAATCAGCTGTTCTTATTCATTTGGTTATCAGTATAAATTTAAATGCAATGTGTGCATTCGAAATCAGCTGTTTATTTTATCGGCTGTAATTTATCTAATTACTAGATTAATGAAAACACAATGTAAACACTATTTTCATTATGTTGTGAGAAGTATTACTCAGAAAACCCGATAAAAATGTCTGAAAAAGATGTTTCATTATTTTACAGAGTGATGTAAAACATCGTTCATAACTCGTACCTAAAGGGCACTTAATCGAATTTCGGTCGCGTGCCGGAAATTACTACTTTCGGCACTTGTGATGTAATATACTCTTAACGAGTTCAGCTAATAGATTTTTTTATTGAACACCCAGTAAATATAACGTCTAAAAACATGTCCGCATGCACTACGCTACAGGGGCTCTTACCCCCTCCTACTGCCCCCCAGCCAAGTCTTTCAGTCGAGAACTAGATAAAATGTAAGAACAAAGGAATTATATTCATAGTGATATTCTGATAATTAGCATTTTTGTAACCAACCATACATTTCTGAAATAATTCTACTTTGAAAAATATACGGACAGCTAATTTTTAATTTATATTCTGTAAACAAGTGGTAAAATAATTACAATTAATAACTGGATTATTCCATTTCAAAAGGGGGTGCAGGACATTTGTTAGTGACGACAATCAGTTGGTTCTTGAGAATACGTATTATAGTTTTCTGGAAATATACGTGGGTTAGTTAAGCATTTTAGATATGCATTTTAGTGAAAGCTCTGTGTTTCCTAAGTCCTTTTCCAAATTCAGGGAATCAGGTAACATGATATATGAATTAGTGTCCTTTAAAAATATTACAAATTTTAATATCATATTTTATACAAGTGTTTGACTACTACCAGTTTGCTTCATCTTGCTCAGATGTTTATCATTGTAAGTAATAAGTAATATTTTAGCCGTTAAGTCCGTAAATGGTACTTTGTTAATATGCATACCAAAATGATTCTTCTATTAATAACAAAATTGAATATTTTATAAAATAATATAATCATTGTCTCTATTTGTGTATTGCAACTGTTTTGTACCTACCCGGAACGTTAAACTGTTAAACCAACTATTTCAAATACTACACGCTTAATACTGGAGGGACTATAAATCCCTCATCTAAATGATAATCCATCGTTTATAACATTACAGCTGCTTTTACTCTGTGGATTTTTCCTGCGACATTAACCAGCTTTTTTACTCTATATCCAGATTATCGTTCATATCTGCTGCATCACAGTAAGCACCGATTATAAAGCTAGTATTTTCAATTGAATGTTATTTTACCAAAGTGTGAAAAGTAATGTAATTATTAACTTATATGCATAAGCCATTATTTACATTTGTTAACATCGAATTAATTTTAAATAGTAATAGGATTAACACCGTATTTCATCCACTATTTAAATCAATGAAGGCTTAGTAATAATTACCTTAACACAAACCAAAAATATACGTTTCAACTCAATAACGTGATAAAATGTCACCATAAATAAACTTCTAAAATACCATTTACTTTTTATTGTATAAAATATATTGGGCTGTAGAAAATTTTTAGTACAAAATTAAAATTAGTAAAACACATCTAAAGCTATTTGCAACACAAGGATCTCTCTAAATAGCTCATTATCGTCCTGTCTCACTGTTGCCAACGAAAGGTAAAGGAACAGTGCTACCGCCTTTTGGAAAGGTTTTCTGTGTTGAAAATCAGCCTGTGATGTATTTTGGTAAATTAGTTTATCATCACAAAAATGTATTTTTGAATAAAATATAAAAATGTTTGTATCAAGAAAACATTACATGGTGAAATATACGTCACTTACCTTAAAATATAATCAGAGAAGTCAATTATAAAATATATAGTGAATTATTCCCCAACATATAAAAGTTCTTATAAAGTGGCTGTCCTCAACATATATATTTAATCATAAAACTCTAAATAGCAAACTACAATTAAGATTTGTAACAACATTAGATTAATTGGAACCGAGATCATTAAATTAATTAACAGATGTTTATGTCGGATTATAATGTTTATAGTAGCCAACTTCCTTAACTATGATATCCTACATCAACTTTAATAATAATTGTCCCCTAGGATTTACTTCGTTCATTCGTACCTGAAATGCATTATAATAATTGTTTTTTGAAGATAATTGGTATATGATAAGACTTAATTAGTAGTTGGTAATATAATTAGTGTATCTAGTTAATATAACACGGAATATTAAACAGTGTTGTAAGATGAGCGCCCATACTACTCCATCATTGTATTACAATATATAAATGTATTTATTTTACTTCGGTAATCTGCATATTATTACGATGCTTACTAAACATGAAAACAAAACAAAACAAATGGACAGGATCTAACCACTAATCCAGTTATTAGTCATAAGTAAGAGTCATCTTGGAATCAATCAAAAGTTGTCAACCGAGATGAGGGCTCTGGTTGAAGTTGCACTCGATATTGCTGAGGAAGACAAACTCAGTTATATTTATAGTCAAAATGATGATTTCCGATCGTGCATATTGCCTTTTTACCTTTTTCTGAAGTCAATGACTGTGCTAGTATTTGAACTTAAATTTCAGTAATCGTAACCACCTTCACAGATCTAGTGTAAAATGAGTTTAAATTTAGGTCAGGATAACCTATATCACATACATATTGGTCCAATTTTCGGATCCGATAACAAAACATCGATAAAAACCAGGTGACTATTACTCACAACTTTGTGTATTGGTACTAAATTGTGAATGGGCGGTATTGGGATATCCTCGAGTTACGAAGCACGCACAATTGCAGTCTACAATTCATAAGCTATTTAATTAACTTACGTCGTCGTCCAAATCAAATAAAGTCCTAGTTTTGCTGCCTAGGTTTCACTACATCGTGTTGGTACTATCATCGAGTTTCAGCACGGACACATAGACCAGTCCATGGACGTCGTTTGAATTAGTGATGAACAACACGGTTCACTGAAGATAAATCTGCAATCAATCCCCAATGGACTGATATACGATACTGTGGTACTATGATGAGAGGGACAGTGTGATGTACTGAAATCATATCGCCAAACTACGACTTGACTTGGTTCAGACGACGACAGGTAACTAAACTCCTTATTTTGTCATACCCAGTTTAGATGCGTACCGCATCCTTAAAATGTCAAAACTAGTCTGAAATAAATTTACGGTGTCAATGACAAGAAACTCTGTGAAAGTGAGGATTGACATCATAAAAAAATAAATATGACTCATAATTTGTAAATTCAAATCTTGTAAGTGCATTATACATTTATTGTTTTATATATCTATTTGGAATTCTGTCATGACGTGTGTTTCAACATAGAACATTGATTAGAACATAAATACATAGAAGAGATATTCAAGGTATTCCCAACCATGCCATGATTATTTATACATATGTTTTTTATTTAATTTTACTCTAATTTTATGTGTTTACATTTCATAATTTTTCTTTTATTGTATAACTTAACCAAACTATGCGAAATTTATCAACCTTGAAAATGGCCTTGAATGCCGAAACATGTTATTTTAAATATAAAACTCATAAGCTAGGGTACTCAGTTTTTATTTTATGAATTTTTAATATATATAGATTATATATAGATAGATAAATAAAGTTTTTAGTGACACCCCAAAACATGTTCAGGGGGCCACGTTAGGAACTTCTATGGTGGTCCCGGACTTATGTTTCAACGTGCGGGTCATAATATAGTCACACTGGTTAAATAATTAGTTGTTTAGTACAAATAAAAAAGTCCTTTAATATAGTTGTTGTTTTTATTGTATGGTTTACTTTCATACAACAATTAAATAGCACCTAACATTTTGTTTAAATAGTATATACTCCATCAACTTTTAGAATATCCTTACAAGTTATAGTTACTTCATATCACTTAATTAAAAAAATAAAAATTACCGAAGTTTAGGCTACTTATTTGTTGATTATAAGAAGGTTAGTTTATATAACATTTGTAAATTTAAGGTTATGACTGATTTACCTTTTTTATGACCAACTTAAAATATCCTGCTCGTGTGTAGAGGGTTAATTATTTATATAATATATAATTATTTATTATAATACGGGGTTTGCATGGTTATGGCACAAAAACAAATCATATAAGGTAGCTCTATTTTCAGAACGAATTTGTAATACAAAAAGTTCAAAAAGCTTCAATTTCAATGACTTTTAAATGCTTGCAATACTGTTGTTCATTTTATTTTATTTTCAAATAAACCTTTGAAAATAATAACAAACTAAATTTAGACAGTATTAATATTATTTGGCTATCATTCTTAGCCTCTTTTAATTAGTCTTCATGATAATTAAGTTCAATAGCGGAAATATGAAATACTGGTAACACAGTAGCTTATAGGTAAGCTTCCTGCAAAAGTTATAATGTTAAAAATATACTCCAAAAACATTGTTCTATTTATTTATTGATAAAAAAAGAAATTATTATTTTTGACAAAAACATGTTGTTTCATCTAGTTTTCCAAAACATTTGGTGTAGCATAAAGTCCTTTACATCTTCCGTCTAAATATAAGTTTATTTTGTGTCCGTTATGATATAATGGGTCGTAATTGATGATCTATTGTAAAATATTCCTATTATACATTTATGTAAGAGATATTGTTATCTATTCGTATAAATACTAATGTTAATAATATGCCCTATGTGTAGAGTATTTCTGGTCTTCCCTTATGTATAGCGATGCCCTATACTAAACTAAAATAATGCAGCTACGTTTAACCATCGGTATTTTGGTCAAGCATTTTATTTTTAAACATTATATGCTTGGATAGCACTGCAAGAGTAATCAGATTTCCCCTTAAGTGAACCTTATGGTAATACTAAACGTGTAGTAACCTTCAACTAGTTTTGAAATGTTACTGTATAAGCCGAATATAATATGATTTAACAATAATCAAAGCAAAATTAGTACACATACAAATTTAAAATACTGTGGTTTTTGTTCCATTCTAAGCATAATCACGTAATATATAATATTAAAAATTATTTTCTTAAAGCTCAATTTTCTGTGACCAACAGTTATTGTGAATCTCAGTTAACAGACACGTGAGTTTCCACTAAGAAGAGTTTAAGAGAAATATTGTAAGCCTTGGCCGTACGTGATGTTGACAAAATCGTACGGTTAAAATAGACTATTGCAACTAAGCCTGACACTTGGCTGCACTTAAGCTTGACTCTTAATGTACTCGTTCTGCTCTGTGAAATGGTGTACGTACGGACCTTCAAAGTTTTAATCGGCCCCATCAAAGATTAAAAGGATATAAATTGAAATAACAATAGTGAGGACACTATACTAGTCAAACGAATATGGTCTCTTCTTTAGAGTGGCGTTGGCCTAATATAAGCCAGCTGACCTCTGTGTGATCCAAAGTGACTCTAAAACTCCTTGACCCGGGCCAAATGCTTGACACCGTGCCTGTGGTTTTCATATCTGCCTTCCTTTATATCAAATATTGCTTTAAGTTTGAGAAAAACAATAATAATTTTGAAAATTATCATGCATTTCTGAGATAACACTTTTGAACAGTATCATTACATAGTATTTGAACGCATTAAGAACTGTCATTTAAGAAAAGGGAGGCTTTAAGAAGTATTATAGTTATTATAAATAGTATAATAGTAAATCATAGTATTATGTTTTTTAATATTATGTAATATTAAAATACATATACCTAACATATTTCTTGCAAGTTCATATATTTTATATGTTAAGATTAGTTTGTTGATAGTTGGAAACATAAATATTGGGGTTTTACAGACTATAAGAAGGTAAAAGGATATATATTATTATATAAATTAAAATTTATCCAAGACAAATGAGTCACAAAGCTTTTGATATACTACTTTATCACATTCATATTAATTAACTAGTCAGCAAACCTGTAACGTGCGGTTATTTAGTAATCTTATCAAGTTTTGGAGTTTAAAATGTTAATTAATGAACCAAGAAGAGTTAAGCGTAGTTAAACAAGTTGCAATGACTACTTACTTGTACGAATAAGAGAACGAACCCAATTTAAACTTGAACCTACCACTAATTAACTGGATATAACCGATCACAACATAGTCGCACCAACACTAACACGAATCTGCCTGCAAAAATCAGCTGATCGGTGGCGCGACGAACCAATAATGAACAGCTGATCGAGTTGCTCCGCACAGTCGACTGGCAACCTGTAGACTGGATACTCTCTCACTGTCTCTCTCTCACTCTCACTGATCTATCTTCCACTTACGATGCGTTTGTTTAAAAAATAAAGAAATGTCTAGAAATAATGAGTTTCTTTGATTCATCAAAATACGGTCGAAAAGTTAAAACCGTGGGTGATTCGAATGTCTGCTTCCAAATAAAACAACCCTAAGTTATTACTAAAAACCGCTAACATGGTGACAATTTTGTAAATTGCGTAAGGAATTTTAGGAACAGATTGACATCTGAGGAGCTAAACAAAAATGAAATAAAGACAAATCAGGACGATGGAGACACTAAATTCTAAAAGGCTTTATATCAAATGTAATTATATATAATTTGGTTTAGTAATTAGCAAATATATGACAAGTAAATAAGTGTCTTTGATATTTATTAGTGTTGAACATTTAACAAAAAATAAATAACACAAAAGGGGTTTTCGAGTAAAATATTTAGTTTTCGTTCGTTCAAAACAAACGAGTGTGTTGCTTGGTGTTTCAATAAAACATAATGGGAAATATCTGTACATAAGACCTTAAGACTTATTATTGTAGTTCCAGAAAACAATTTAGGTTGTATTTACATCACGGGATTCCACTATAACGTATTGTTTTTATTTCTAAAATCACCAATCAAGAAAACAGTAAACAGTATCTAAATCAATTTTATCAAGTGTTTTTTAAATTTAAAAGCAATCTAAATATTTTTTAAAAGTAAAATACTAACTTCTTAAAAGCGCTTTCAAAATGTTACGCACCGGCTAACACTAAGTGATACTTTGGCTACAGATTGACAAATATGCTGTTTACAAAATGAGTTCAGGTGAAGAAGGAGAAATTTTTTCATAAATTGATTTATATTTGCTTATCTCAAATTGTTAATTGTGTTTACCTACTGAATATTCATTAAATTTTAAGCAAATAACGTACAGTTAAGATGTACATAATGTATATTTAAGAGTATAGGAAAAGTATATTCAATTATATTTTGTTACTACTACTGTTATTTGTTTTTGTGTGGATACATTTAATCGTCATCAAAATATAAAATGGAAATTGTTGTATTATTGAAGTTTGTTTGTGAAAATAATATAAAAAATTTGATAAAAAAGGAGAAAGTAGATATTAGGTGGATATATACAGAACACAACACCTATGATAAAATATCATAACAAGAAACTGCTGGCTCCTGAAAGGTGGACTATCATGTAGAAGAATGGCTCATGTAACGAGCGGGAAATGCCCTGTGGGTTATTGGATCATTAGTGTTAATGGTTAAGAGGGTGGTGATATAACCCTCATATCTGGATCACATGTACCGGTAAATGTGACATATGAGACTTATGTAACATATGCACAAATAAATAATAAAATAATATTTACGGGATGTAATAAAAGACGTCTTACAACACTTAAGAATATATTTACACTTATACTGATTCACATACAGACGGTAAACACATATAACAGATGGACAAGGCTATCGATTTCGACCAGTCACACCGTTCATCATCAGGCCAATGAGAGAAATGACGCCTTGTACTATCTTTTATATATGTTTACCGTCTGTATGTGAATCAGTATAAGTGTAAATAAATTCTTAAGTAATGTAAGACGTCTTTTATTACATCCCGTAAGTAATAACAACACGTAATATGCTAATCATAAAGTTGTTTAAAAATAATATCTTCATATTATCTGAAATGAAACGAAAAAGTGCTTTGATGTAAAAATATTGTTGATTATTATTATTTATCCCTTTGGAAAAAAGAGTATCTAAATAATTTAAAATCTATGTTTTACTTACTAAATTATGATTTTGTCATATTTTGAGCACAGTCATAGATTTTTCAGCTTAAATTATCCATGGAAATTATGGTAAACGAAATAAATCTATAGATACAAATTCCCATTTGAATAAACATTTTAGGAATTTTAGAAATTTAAACAGATAAACTATTCATGTAAGATTTATTAGATTTCCAATCACAAATCAAATAATAAAAACATAATACATTCCATTGTAAGGATAATTACTTTTTTATATTCCGCACTGGCTAAACACAAATATTACACTTTTTTCCTAACTTTATGAATTGATAGCTTAAAATATGTTCTATGTCGAATTATGTGGAGACTTCGTAAACATTATCCTAATCCATATTAATCCTATTTCAACGAAAGTTCTTAAAACCCTTAATACATTAGTACAATAATTACGGAAATTAGTTAAAAACTAATTTGGCTATTTGTATAAGAAGCTATTCTCTATATCAGCTGTGAGTACTGAAAGTAGTGCTTTTCCATCATAGTGCCTTAAAAACAGATGTGATTTTTTCCACACCGTTATTCCGACACAAGTAGTACTAGTAGCTTGCTGCGTCTACCAATAGCAGTGTTGCATTTGAAATCAGCTGTTCTTATTCATTTAGTTAGCATTATATATTGAAATGCAATGTGTGCATTCGAAATCAGCTGTTTATTTTATCAACTGTAATTTATCTAATTACTAGATTAATGAAAACACAATGGAAACACTATTGTTGTCATTATTTTGTGAGAAATATTACTCAGCAAACCTGATAAAAATGTCTGAAAAAGATGTTTCATTAATATTATTATTTACAGAGTGATGTAAAATATCGTTCTTAACTCGTACTTTAAGTGTTTTTTCCGGCACTTAATCAAATCACGGTTTCGTGTCGGAAATAGCCACTTTCGGCACTTGTGATGTATTACACTATTAACGAGTTCAGCTAATAGCTTTTGTTATTGAAAAACAAGTAAATATTACGTCTACAAACATATCCGCGTGTGCACTACGCTACAGGGGCTCCTACCCCCTCCTACTGCCCCTCATCCAATAGTCTTTCAGTCGAAAACTAGATAAAATGTAAGAACGAAGGAATTATATTACTAGTGATATTCTGATAATTAGCATTTTTGTAACCAACCATACATTTCTGAAATAATTCTACTTTGGAAAATATACGGACAGCTAATTTTGAATTTATATTCTGTAAATATGTGGTAAAACAACTACAATTAATAACTGGATTATTCCATTTCAAAAGGGGGTGCAGGAGATTTGCAAGTAGACGACAATAATTAGTTGGTTATTGAGCGTAAATATGACAGTATTGTCTGGAAAGATACGTGTGTTAATTAAGCATTTTGTGTTATATTTTTTTAGATACGGTATGTATTTTTAAAAAAAGTGTTGTGTTTCCAAAGTCCAAAAAGTGCTTTTAAAAATGATTTGTTTTTAAAATCAGGTAATTTAATATGTTAATGAGTGTTCTTTAAAAACATTAAACATGTCAATGTCATATTTTATACAAGTGATTCACTACTACCAGTTTGCTTAATCTTGCTCAGTTGCTTAGCATTTTAAGTAATAAGTAATATGATACCCGTTTATTCCGTATTTCCGTACTTTGTTCATATGCATACCAAAATTTGTCTTCTATTGATAACAAACTTTTATTTTTTATAAAATAACACAATAACTATCTCGTTATGCGAATTGCAACTGTTTTGTATTTGCTCGGAACGTTAAACTGTTACAACCAACTATTACAAATACTACACACTTAATACTGGAGAGAGATAATAAATTCTTCATCTAAATGATAATCCATTCCTTACAAAATTACAGCTGCTTTAAGTTAGATAGTCCAAAAATCTTAATATCTATTTCGTATGAATATTATAAAGATAATAAATTCACCTTCAATTTATTGTTTTTAAGGAAGATTTTTCTGATTAAAATTAATTCAACATATTATGTCCTTTCTTCAGTTTAACAACGAGTTAAAATGTACTTGAATTTAATTTACATTTGTTGGTGCATAGTGCTTATAATTTTTTCCACGTTAGTATTTTCAGTCTTATAGATAGGCCTAAATGAGTGCTTCTTTGTCAACTTAACAGAAATATGTTTAAAGCAAGGTATAAAATTACGACAAAGTACTAACTTGAAAGAACCCCTAAAATAATATTGTGTTATAGATGTAATGTTAATATGATTGACTGTATATACTAAACACTCATGGTCCATTGATGTACAATGGGACCCCAGAACAACGTCACCGTAGAACAATAGAACAACAACTTACAACGGACATTAGTTTATGTAATCGAATAGTTTACCTTGAGTAATGCTACAACAGCTGGTTAGAAAGCTTCCCTATTTGTAAGATTCGTTAGACAAAACTATATGGGATTATGTAAATTATTTTTATAAAACTCTTTTAAAAGGAAATTTAGAATGATGCTTAAGTTCAAATACTTGACATGGTTTCTTATTTAATTTGTTCGTAAAATATTCATAATGAGGTAAAACTGTGTAGTTTTTAGTGTAGTAAGAACCACTAAATAGCTGTATATATACTGATTCACTCTTTTAGGAAACCTTGAGATTCAATTCTTTAGGTTAGTAAAATGTATTAGTTTAAAATTGTAAAAAAACACCAGTAACGAATTTTAAAACAATTACGTATAAAAATGGATTGTATATACACAGTATATTATGATAATTATTATAATGCAATGCAATACAATATGCAATTCACTCTGAGAGCCTAGAAAATTCGCACGACACTACGAGCTATCAGATTCACTTATAAAAGTTACTGAAGAGAGGAAAGTAGGATGAAGTTAGAATCAGGTGGCATGGTAAAAGGAAAGGTAATTCTCTCTTTGAAAGCATTATCACTAGTGCAGGGGAAACCTATTTACTTTAATTAAATATACCGTACTACATATGAACCTACTTATTTCCTTGGTTGGATTGTGATTATTTAATAACAATTAACATGATTTAATAAGTGCACTTTATTTAGTGTAAACATATTTTATAAACATATTTTATTTAAATTAAGGCTTTAGGATATGCTTCCTATACATTCATATTAAACCCTAATCATATAACGAATAATAAGTGAAATTAGTGTTTAGCATGACATATGTTTACATATAAAAGATTTAAAGAAGTTTCAATATAATTGAATATAGGTTATTCATATAGGAATTCAAACGAATAGCGTTTTGACATCTAGGGATATCAAAACAAAAATTTGTCACCGTCTTACCGCGCGCTGACTAAGATAAGACGTATTCCCTGTTGGGGATCAGCTCACAATATAAATAATAAACTTCAATGAGATGTATCGAACCACTTAAGTGAAAGAATTTATGTTTAATACATTATTTTTAAACTTCTGAAGATTAATTTTATGTCAACGGTTCTTTAGGTCTGATATACGGGTGGTATATTATTATACTTTCGATATAAGTAGTCCTTGGTCGTCCACGCTTACCGTATTAAATGTTTGTTTGATTTGTATTCGTGTCCCCGTACGTGTGTTTGTGGCATGTGTAACTTTTTAAACTTTTACAACGACTAAGTTTTTTACAACTAGATTTTGACGTGTAGATTTGAAAATGGGGAAGCAGTCCTGAAACTAGTCATCTACTAGTGATTTAGGTTTAACGACGGTTAAGGTACGTTAACCTATTACTGCAATTCTTGTAAGTCAAATTGAATAAATTTAACATATTTTAATAGCAAATGCTAAAATATTATAATACTATATTAATTGGGCGTAAAAGCTTTTAAAGGGTTTGTTTTCTCCATACTGAAACATTGGGCTATTTGGAGTGGAAAGGGTTGTTGTTTCGCTGACCCTAGAAGTGACCTGCTTGAAACTAAATCCCAATGAAAATGTTTCTAATTTAAATTAATATTAGGTTCGAGAAGTTAGTTCTAGTATAACGACAATATTCTACGATTCTAAAAGAACCCTTAAAATCATATTGCACATGAATGCATGTAAGCGATACATCCTTTTTGGTAATACATTTGCAGTACATAAAACTCTAGCTCTATGAAAATTACAAAACAAAATAAGTTTTTTTGAAAATAAGATTAATAACAATCATAAAACATTTTTCTAAACCTGTAACAAACAAATCAAAATTCCGGAACTAAACCAATATATATTTTAAGCAATAAATGAAACTGAGCGTCTTATTGTAGGGACAATGTTTTTTTGCAATTTAAATTGTAAATTAAACTGCCTTCACCAGTCAGACTTGAAAAATTACAATATACTAGTGGCTTGAAGGGGCAATAGCCCCTAACCTTGCTCCAAATAGGAATACATGTCAGTTCATAAACAATGCAGACGTTTTTTAATTCCCATGTTTTTTCTTATGGGGGATGTTTTACGTTATTTCCCGTTTGTTGGTAACATGTTGGAAATGCTGCTATTTTCCCGATGCCCTGGGATTAATACCTTTAGTTTGAGCCGTCTCCCATCATCCTGCGATTAGCCTCCCACAGTTTTGACTTAAAAATTTTGCTTACAGAATTATAAATAAAGATTGCTTTTGTGTTTTGGAAGTTTATTATGTATATTTCCATACAGCTTTCTTTTGTATAGTATTTAGAACTATCTAAGGTTTTAATATTTAAATACTACTATCCTTATGGTTTTTAAAGGTGGGTTCCATATACTTCACACCACTTTCTAATTTACCTTAATTTTAAATTTAGACCGGGATATTAATTATGCCAAACCTTCAGTTGAAGAAATCCTCGTCTCTTACGTCATGACAACGTTATTTTTCTTTGAGGATATACAACTTTCATAAAGTCGAGATTCATACTAAACCATAACAAAACTGTCATGTTAGGCAGAACATATAGTATTGATTCAAATAAAAATAAAGTATATTGATTATGCTTTTACTGTTGTGAAAATGTTTAGATAGGTTCACTAGAATTGAACACTTACAAGGAAATTTTCAAAGAGCGCAATCAGTTGTTTCTATTGTTTCGTGTTTGTCAAGCAGTCAATTAAAAGCTCTCAACCTTCTTTCAGGAACAGCTTTATCTTCAGAGAGGTGTTTTACAGAGAATAGCCTAGCACAACATAGGGTTAGGAAACGGATTTGCATTTGCCATATTACATATTATTATTATTAATATTATTATTATTTTTATTATTTATATTTTTTTATCTTTATAGGTTATTTTAACCTTTTAGTTGTTTAAATATGTTATAAACATGTTAAAATAATTTTAGTATTGAAAATAAACGATGTTTCTCTAGTGTGATTTTTTGATATAACACAAATGTGAATTTTCTGGAAATATATGTTTTAAAAATTGACATTAACCACAAAATTGACATTAATTTTCAATCAAACATAATATATATCTAAAAAACAGGCCAATTGCTCGGGAGTTGTTGTCGATTACCCACTTGAATGGTGCAAGAGGTCTCGGGGGCGTTTCTGGGGCTCCCACGTGACTTTGAGAGGTTTGGACTTTTGTCTTCTAACAACGCAGTCAAACAAACAAACCAAGATCGTATTGTGTTATAATCTTCCCCTTTCATATATTTTGTATCAAGCTCGTTCAACATGTTACATGTTTAAAACTTAAACTCCAATCCAGTTGTTAATTTACTTACGTAACTAGTCGTATGTTCTTAATGTGTGTAAATATTAGTTTTTTAACAACCATGACGCAGTTTGCTACTAGACCTACGCAACACAGACCTCATCAATGATCTAGGGTACAGTGGATGCTGATGATAGCCTAGCACCGAAACGTGTCCATCACGAACGAAATTGGATTGACAACGTAAGTAAAATAACAACTAGTTTGTCATATCAATCCGTGCTACAAACCGCACTTAAACTCCAATCCTCGTGAGTAAAATACCCCCGTCGCAGCAAACCTGTGTACTCAGCGAATTTCCAATGCAAATATGTGGGTATCACTACTACCTAGAGCCACTTACCAAGTTTCACAAAAATACATTCATTAATAAGTGATATATAGTATTTTATTTATTCTCCATAAGAATAACATTATAAATGAGTACGCAGGTTTGCTGCAACAAGGAAGATAAGATATGTTTTTTTGTAATTATCAATATAACTCAACCAGGTGAAGCTACATACCAAGTTTTAATTATTTAGGTGCATAACTAAGGGAGATATAAAACTTTACTTATTCTCCATATGAATAACATGGGGGCCGAGTATGCAGGTTTGCTGCTAAGGTGAAAAATCAACAAAAACTTTTGGGCTATTATCAATATACCACTACTAGTTGAAGCAACAAGCCAAGTTTCATCAATATACATACATAAATAATCAAAATATAACATTTTATTTATTCTCCATAAGGATAACATTGGACAACGTACTGTACTGTGTTTAGCACTTTGAATATCACTGCAACGGTTGGACGTAAAACAACAATTAAATCGCCAAAATGATTGTTTTGTAGAGCTAAACTGATTGGTAGAAAGAAATGTGGAGTTTTTAATGAAATTATCTGAGGAAAATCTAAAAACCGTATTCCAATAAGATTAACATGGGAAATTTTATGGACATATTTTTTGACTTTTATCCACAACCACTAAACCTAGCTCAATAATTCAAAATACTAAATTGTTTGTTTTTTAAGCTCTACAAAATGGCGATAACCAAAATCTAGTGATTTTAAAATTTTAGGGTAAAAAGTTCAAAAACTGTTTTTTGGAAAATTTTAAACCCCCATAAAACCCCCTTCCCATAAACCGATCGATCTGGTTTTCGAACTTAAAGTCATAAATGTTACTCACCCCATTTGTGCCAAATTTCATAAAAATCGGGCGGTTCTTTCAAAAGTTATCGCGGTAACGGACACACACATCTATATATATATATTATATATTATATATGTTATATATATTATATATATTATTATATATATATATGTATATATATATATATATATATATATATAATTTGAAATAATAGTGTTTTTGGCATCTGGGGACCTCAAAACAAAAAGTTATCATGGTCTCGGGCTTAAGTCTTACCATGCCACCTACGGTAATAGCTTCTTCCCTATAGGGGAAATTCGCTAAAATGTACAAATAACATTGCCTAGCATACTGATAATTAAAGATGCTCTAGGATTGTAATGAATAATATATTTGTTAGTTGCTTACTTCATGTAATTAAAATAATTAAGAATATACTGGAACACACGTGTTTACTACGATAATAATTAATTTGACCTTTATTATCAAGTAAAGAAATAACACCCTTTATCGCTTTCGCGTTTGGTGGACTAACTAAACCACTTTAGCTCAGTGAAGGAGGAAAGAAACAATCTGACCGATGCTCAGCAGACATTCTGGGTAAAACGATGGTGGAACGTTGAAGCTGGTTAATGCCACAGGATATATTACTTGAGACAAAGAAACTGCAACGCCATTCACATTGCATCACCATTCTGGGGAAGGATGCGTCTTACTTTTTACTTAGTAAAATGTTGGAATTGAATTATGGAAATATTTATTATTATTTTGTTATAAATCAAGATTTGTCTTACTATTATTATGTAAAATGGCAATGCATGGTTAAAGTCTAATACAATTGAATTAAATTTGTAGTAATGTTATAACACAAGTTTTGAAGATATTATAATTTACTTTTAAGAAAATTTAAAATCTTATTACTTACTAATATGTATTACTACACTTATTAACTAGGATACTTTAACTTTATGGAACGTCGATCCAGTATTGTTTAAAGTGTCCAAAATGTAATGTAACAAAAACTTAGGATTATTATATGGATAATCACAAATGTTTCATTGGTACGAATATACAAAATTAGGTGTTGATTCCTCTATTTATAAGTACCATGACACTTTCATGATATAACTCTAAACCATACGATGATTTTACGTATTTCCATTTAACATTACTAGATTTGTTATCTTTAATGAATAATACTGAGCATTCAAAAATATTATTAAAACAGTATGTCGAATTGGTATAATAACAAAATAAGATGAGTTTTATACAAACAAACTATAAAAAATACGGACTGAAACCTTTGTTATTACTTATGAGAAGAAGGTAAATGTTCTGGTTACCTAAAATATAAAACAATAAAATGTTGGAATTTATGACTTAAGTAGTTTCCAAAATAAAGACTCAGCGGGGCTATTCACATGCGGGGCCGAACCTTCCCTTGAATAACTAATGGTGGAGCATGTAAACAACGGCTTTGGTCTCGCCCCGGGCGCGATTGAGACAAAACTGCTTCCAGAATATTTAAAACAATCGCTCACACATAGGAAAGTAATGCTTGTTTGTTGCATTGTATGATTTACCTAATTTCCATTTCAGAATATTTCAATGCTGGCTTTTAATCGTTGGTATGATAAATTATTCAAATATCAAATGAGTTTTTAGGAAGCCCACCAATCACGCAGTTATGACGTGAAAATAAGTTACAACACACTTGGTTCAACCACAACATTAATTTTTCCCCTAAAGTTGATTTTGCTTTTTGCATTCTAGTATATTATAATTTTTTTTTAAATATAGTTTTGACGACGTCGATATTTATCTTCAGGATGGATTCCGTAATCACAGAGGTACATATAAAACCCAAGATAATAGAGTACCAACCTTATTATATAAAACCTTATTTCGTATATAAGCTCAAATGTTAGTTACATTCTTATAAATAAAATACAAATGAACTTTTGAACAGTTCTAACATGGTGGATCCAATAGTTTATTTGATAATCTCTCCTGAAATATAAGTTGGTGAACAAAAGAATACTTTAGGGAAATTGCTAGTTCTATAATGGATTATTGGGTTAGAAAACAAGCAACAAAGCTATAAAATTCTGTTTTAACGGGAGTTTAAAACCATGACATTTCATTTGTGTATTAAGCTTTTATGACTTCCTTGATTGTGGGTTGGATTTTAAAACCAGTTACTAATGGCTGTAACATGAAGTTAAAATTGTAATCAATAATACTAGTTTTTTATATTTAAAAACGTATGTATAATAGCTATATTATATGATGATTTGTATAAAGAGATGAAGGGGTATTTGGTCTGGAATAACATTTAAGATTGTATATATTCAATAATTGGGTAAACTAGAAGTCATAATAACGATCTTAAAATTGTTAAAATCAAGTAACCTATGGTTCTTGAAAGATCGATTACGCTTAAAAGATAATAAGCTTCTTAATACTTCAATTAAAATACATATCCGTCTTCCTAATTAACTAATGAATCTTCAGTGAGGTTGGACACATCGTTATTTGTATATTGTGACCAATTGTAATTATTGAAGTCAAATTAAGGGGATTCCTCAAGATAAATTACAATTTTAGGAGTCATAGAATTTAATTTGATTTGCTATGGGATCCGAGGGACGTTATCTTGACATTGAAAGTTGCTTGCATGTATGTCAGTCCTCTGCTATAAAGCATTATTGATTGATAGATCAAATACAGTTTATAATTGAGTTTAAAAGGTTTCTGAAGAGATAGAAGGAAAGGAAGGGGAAAGGCTGAACTCTGTTTGAAGGATTCATAAATCTTGTGGATTCATACTTGTCTCCCTACTCTTAATACACAACAAATATATCTTCCCTCTTACTTCATCCTATCACGATTGCCTGGTATTTAAATTAATCTTCAGTTGCTTATAATGGTTAAAGGTGTTTCAATGTAGCTCGGGACATTCGTTTGTCGTCACTAAGTATTTTCTAGAGGTTGGCAGCTTCTTTTTCCCTTACTTTGCCCGTCAACATAGACTTTTTACATACAAAGACAAATCGTTTAACACGATTATTAATTATCAGGTGCCCAAATACTATAATTAATGTGTACAAACTCAAAGTACCAAGGCGGTTTATTATACTAGGCACTTATATAGACACTTAAAACACAAAACAATCGCACACTTGCAACCGATCAACAATTAGTCAAAGGTTTTCAAATATTCTCATCCATTAAAAATTAAGATTTTTAAATACACAAATTAAGATATAAAAAGTAAATGTAATCGAAGTTTCTTATATAAATATATGTTGGGTGGGTACAACTTGATTCAGTATCTGGACTAACTATCTGATACAATACTAATCCACGGACAACAGGGGCATTGATTAGGTTTGATCAAACGTCAGGAGCGTGATGGATCTTAGAGCACGAGATTGATCAACGTGTCATTGATTAGGTTTGATCAAACGTCAGAAGCGTGATGGATCTTAGAGCACGAGATTGATCAACGTGTCATTGATTAGGTTTGATCAAACGTCAGGAGCGTGATGGATCTTAGAGCACGAGATTGATCAACGTGTCATTGATTAGGTTTGATCAAACGTCAGGAGCGTGATGGATCTTAGAGCACGAGATTGATCAACGTGTCATTGATTAGGTTTGATCAAACGTCAGGAGCGTGATGGATCTTAGAGCACGATATTGATCATCGTGTCATTTATTAGGATATACGACTAATAAAACTTATTTTGCTTGTACTTACCGAAACAAATCATGAAATTCGAATGTGTAGCATACCTGGAACAATACGAAGATATTTAACTAATGTCTAGGTACAAGATGAAATAAAAGGTATTAGGAAACTGACACATATTTTCTCCTTTTTAATGACGATTGAATCAATTTCTACTTTATATTTACAAAATAGGGTATATAAAGCATGGTAGTCTGTTTAAAAAATCTTCTAATGAACTTGTTTCAGAAATCTATACTAAAATCCATTTCCAGAGGCACTACATACAATTTTCCACACACAGTGGTTTTAAGAGGGGAAATGCCCCATCCTCCCCCAGGTTTATGTTTAATATATTCCGAATATTATCTGGCGGTCAATGATTAATTTCCTATATATCTTTTTTATTGAAATGTATCAGTAAACAAGAGAGATATGGTATTTATTGTGTTCCCTATAACAAAAACTTTGGACACCATAAAACAGGTTTACAGCTGAATGAAAATGTCAAATTCATCTCCAGCCAATTTTCGAGGAATAATAATTCAAAATCCTAAACTATTTAGTTTTCCAAGCTTGTTTTATTGGTATTGGGGTGAATGTTATTGTAAGAGTATAGGTTTTTGATAAATCTAAATCTTTATGAAAATTAATTTCGGAACCATTTAAGTCATATAATTTCTGAAACTGAATTGCTAAATAAACGTACAGTGTATTATTATTTTAGATACCTACATTACAATGAACCACACATATTGAATTTATATCGTTGAAGCCAATTTTGAGAAACATGGACTTCTAATGTTGTATGGAGGATTTAGGGAACAATTTTATTAAAAAGTATATATAAAACTTATGGGCACACCTTGAATAAGTACCTACATAACAAATTTTATAAAAATTGGCTCATTGGTGTGGTCCTCTAGGTCTGTATATAACCATACAAAAAGACAATCAGTGATTACTTTAAAAACAATTTTTTTTTATTCAAGGAGAATCGGAACGAATATTAAAAAAATATAATATGTTTTTTTTGTTGTAAAGAGCATAACCACCACTGATACTAACAAACAATTTATTTCAAAATATTGTAAAGTTGCAAAATTTAAGTAGTAATATTATAAATTACTACATAAGTTGAACCCTACAACAAGAAGAAAGGAAGACTAACAAATGTTGCTTAAGAAGTTAACATGTTGATGTCTACTTATAGTTAATTAATTTGTAATGCTAGTGAAAGATTAGCAAGAGAAATGTAGTTATTTGTAGTAGTTCCTAATTGCTGTTCTTTCTTTGTTATTTTAAACGTATTTAATGTTTCCAAGCAACATAATTAATTATACTGATCAAATAAATAACAATAATAATCAATATTATTAAGGAATTTCAAAGGATTTTTTCGTAATAACGCAGAATCTTAAAGTCTAAAAACAGGCTAACCTATTTACAGTAACTTAATTTTAAAAATCTGTTACAATGTTATAATGTTAAATAAAAACCGATCAGAACCATTACAGGTCATAACTTGAAATACAATTTGCTCGAGTCGAATATTCTTGATAATTTAATAGCATTTCCTCTAATCATGTCCTAATATAGCATTTGAATTGGTAAAGCAAATAAACGTCGGCTGAATCCGTCCTGCTTCATTTAAATCCATATTTGCCTCTATAGTTTTTCCAACAATTTGTTCCGAATATTTATTTAAAGTTTAACATCAAGGTAAAGAATAAATATATCCTATAAATTCAACTAAATAATCAGATATTAGTTAAACTTACTGAAAATGTAATAACTTTTTAACTTGGATAAAGCAAAACCCTTTTCGCTTTACATTTTATAAAAGTACATATATGATATGTCAATTTTTTTTGTTTTCGATGATATTATTATATAGTTTATTACCGCTGGAATAGTTAAATTACGAATAATGAAATTAAAATTTACTCCTTTTACAGAAAAAGAAAAATACATAACACTCTTCACAAAACTACCTAGTTTTCAAGTAACTCAGATTATTTGGTTGTAATGTTTTATGTTGATTGTTGATATTGAATCTGACAGTCTACTGTTACTTAATATAAGTTTGTGTTACAAACAGATAAAACTAAATTGATTTGGAAATACCATAAAAATATACCAGCTTGGAATATTTATTTAATTAAAATTCGTCATAACTTTTGGGTTTTAAAAACTATTGTTTTAACGATGTAATCGTTATAAATCTTCTCTGAAACTAATTGAACAAGCAACAGAGAGAGTAGTGTTAAAAAAACTCAAAAGGCAATTAAGAACAACGCAAACCCAAAATTAAAACCTCTTCATCAACACTGCCTAACGAGACCCTATCGTTTTGACCCATAGATTAATAAACAATCCCGTTGGTAGTTATATTTAATTTGGGCAATAGCTGAGAGCCCTCCCCGATTACTGGAAAAATGCACATTTCTAATTAATTGTCAAATACATTATTAATATTCAAAGAACTATAGCAATGGTGGATGTAGTGTAATGTGGTTTGCTATCAATAAACCTTTATTCACACAACAACGGGCAGTAGAATGCAAAGAGCAAACCGTTAAATTAATAATGTTCCTGCATAAACTGGGAACTTAATAGCCCCATACTGTAAACTATGTGAAGCCAGACTAGTTATAACTTGGGAGTATGACAATGGTCGAGCACAAAGAATAAGTGACCACACGCTACGCATTATATGTTTTTTGTTTTTGTTGTGTTTGTTTATGTTGTGTTGATATGTTTGGTATTGCTTTTTGGTTACTTTTGTTTCGAAATGTAACCTAATCAATATTAGAGCGCAACAAAGAATGTCGGTTCGACCTACACTGACATCTCTCCAATGCAGCGTTGTCCATTTATTAGAGATCTGTGTTTCTGGCCAATCTCAATAATGTTATGCGAACGTCTTTTCTGTTTTTTTGTGTAGTGTAAACATTTTAAATTAAGACGAACTCATCTAGAGTGGTTCAGTTTTCATATAGGCCTGAAGATTAAGCTATAAAGCTTCTAAACCATTGGTACACAGTAGGATTACCACGTTAATATTTTGACCGAATGAAAAGAAAATTTAACCTTCCTTCATACTTTCTTTCGAAGGCTACCTTATATTTATTTTAAATACCCGTTTTGATACCCCTACTAAATTGTTTTTTTAATAAATCTTATTAGACCAAGATTTTGTAAATCCCTTAGTAAGATTATATATTCAATCATATTTACTGATCATTATGTTAATACTAGAGGCCAAGTCAATAGTTGTTTTGAATAATAATGTACATTTTACAAAACTAAACTTTACAGAGATTCAACAAGTTATTTCAAGCAAAACTACATTAACAACATTGCCTCTCTGCTTCTGGCACCTCCACACTCTCTAGTGACGCTTTGTTCTGTGATTATTGCTATGGAGTCGTGTGTTCTGGCTGTCCAATTATTGTTACAGCCCACCGAACTGCCGTCCTGACGATACTTTTACACAGGCAATGAGAGTGTAAACTAAACGAGGTGGCTGTTCTTGAAGGTTTGATACCCGCTGTGAGCATCCTGTGTGGTAATACTCTATCTCTAAATACCGGCAATTCTTTGTTTTTTTTTGTCTTTTTTATTCTTAATACTTGCTATCACTATAGATTATATATTTTTTTATAAGTTTAGGATATAGTGTTTAAACCTATAAGATTTAACATTTATACTTAAAATTTTACATAGTTTATACTCAACGTGTTAAGCGATAGAAAATTAGTAATAGGAAAACTATATTCCACTAAAACTATATTCCACTTATGATATTTAAGTTGTATCATGAATTTTATTAGGCTTAAGTATATTTAAATGAAATACAAGGTTTTAATTTCGCTTCATGAGTATTAAAATAGGTAGTAGATTATTTATCCATTATACATCATAACCATACCAACTCCGGCCAAAGACAGTTTTATTAGCCATTTAGATGAGTAATGATATCTTGATGGCCCTGAATAGTGAGATTAATGATGTAGGTGGACCTGTTACACTGGTTATATATAAGTTTTTCAGTACAAATAAAAAGTACTTTAATATATTTATTGTTTTATTCAATAGTTTAATTTAATAAAAAAATCAATAGCACTTAACATTTTGTTTATTATACACTCTTCGAATTTTTAGAATATTCTTCCAAAAATTTAAAGTTACTTCATATCACTTAATTATAAACATAAACATTACTGATTTAGTTATTTCTTCATTATATTTAGGTTACTTTATATAACGTTTGTAAAGTTATGTTTCTGACTGTTTTACATTATTTTTTAGAGCAAATGAAAATATCCTGCAAGGGTTTAGAGGGTTAATTATAATACAGATTTTGCATAGTTATGGCCCAAAAACAAATCATATGAGGTAGCTCAATTTTCAGAACAAATATTTAATAAAAAAGTTCAAAACGTTACAATTTAAATTACTTTTAAACGCTTGTAATACTCTTGTTAATTTTATTTCATTTTCATAGAAGCATCTTAAAACAATAACACACTAAATGTAGGCAGTATACCTATTATTAGGCTATCATTCTTAGCCTCTTTTATGTCTTTATCATAACTAAGTTCAATAGCGGAAATATAGAATACAAGGTACACAATAGCTTTAAGTATGCTCACTGTAATAGTTATTAATATGTTAAAAATATACTCCAAAAACATTGTTCTATTTATTAATTGATAAAAAATAACAAATAAATTATTATTTTTAACGAAAACATGTTGTTCGATCTAGTTTCCCAAAACATTTGGTGTAGCATTACATCCTGTACATCTTCCGTGGAAATATAAGTTTATTTTATGACCGTTATGATATAATGGATCATAATTGATGATCTATTGTAAACTATTCCTATTATACATTTATATAAGAGTTGTTGTTATCTATTTGTAACTAATGTTAATAATATGTCCTATGTGTAAACCATATCTGGTCTTCCCTTATGTATTACGGTGTAAACTAAAATACCACCGTCACAGCAAACCTGCGTACTCAGCGAATTTCCAATGCATATATATGTGACTCACTACTACATAGAGCTATTTACCAAGTTTCACAAAAATACATCCATAAATAAGTGATATATCACATTTTATTTATTCTCCATAAGAATAACATTAGGGTGGAGGACGCAGGTTTGCTGCAACGAGGAAGATAAGTGATGTGTTTTTTTTTGCAATTATCAATACAACTGAACCAGGTGAAGCTACATACCAAGTTCTCTTAATATAGGTTCATAATTAAGGGAGATATACAGCTTTACTTATTCTCCATATGAATAACATGGGGGCCGATTATGCAGGTTTGCTGCTATGAAGACTATCAACAAAAAACTTATTTGTTGTGCTAATATCAATATACACAACTAGTTGAAGCCATATACCAAGTTTCATTGATATACATTCATAAATAATCTAGATATAGAATTTTATTTATTCTCCATAAGGATAACATTGGAACATGTACTGTGTTTAGCACTTTGAATATCTCTGCAACGGTTGGACGTAGAACAACGATTAAAACACCAAAATGTTTGTTTTGTTGAGCTAAACACATTAATAAACATAAATGTGAAGTTTTTAGTAAAACTATCTGAGAAAAATCTAAAAACCTTTTTCCCATAAGATTAACATGGGACACGTTTTTTTGGAATTTCTCCGCAACCACTTAACCTAGGTTAATGATTCAAAATACTAAATTATTTCTTATTTTAAGCTCTATAAAATGGCTATAACCAAAAGTGAGTGGTTTTAACATTTTGGGGTCAAATTTGCAAAAAACCGATTTTTGGAAAATTGTAAACCCCCATAAAACCCCCTTCCCATAGTGTAATCGATCTGGTTTTCGAACTTAAAGTCATAAATGCTACTCTCCACATTTGTGCCAAATTTCATCAACATCGGGTGTTTCTTTCAAATGTTATCGCGGTAACGGACACACACACACACACACACATATATATATATATATATATATATATATATATAGATATATATATATATATATACATATATATAAATTTGAACGAATAGTGTTTTTGGCATCTGGGGGCCTCAAAACGAAAAGTTATCGTGGTCTCGGGCTTAAGTCTAACCACGCCATCTACGGTAATAGCTTCTTCCCTGTAGGGGAAATTCGCTAACAATGCAGTTACGTTTAACCATCGGTGTTTTGGTCAAGCATTTTATTTTTACATTATATGCATGAATAGTAAGAGTATATGCACTGCAATAGTAATCAGCATTCCCTTTAAACGAACCCTTTGGTAATATTAAACGTGTAGTAACCTTCAACTAGTTTAAAAATGTTACTGTATAAGCCAAATACAATATGATTTAACAATATTCAGAGCCAAAACTTGTAAATTTACAAACTAACAATACAGTTTGGTTTTTGTCACATTCTAAGCATAATCACTTAATATAAAATATATAAAAATATTCTTTTAAAGCTCGACTTACTGTGACTAACAGTTATTGTAAATTTCAGTTGACGGACACTTGAGTTTTCAGTGAGAAGAGTTTACGGTGAAATATTTCAATCCATGGCCATAAGTGATGTTGATATAATCATACGGTTAAAATGGACTATTCTTGGCTGCACTTAAGCTTGACTCTTAATGTACTCGTTGTTCTCTATGAAATTATGTACAGACGGACCTTCAAAGTTTTAATCGGCCCCATCAAAGATTAAAAGGATATAAATTGCAATAACAATAGTGAAGGACACTATATTAGTCAAAGGAATATGGTCTCTTCTTTAGAGTGGCGTTGGCCTAATATAAGCCAGCTGACCTCTGTGTGATCCAAAGCCACTCTAACACTCCTTGACCCGGGCCAAATGCTTAACACCGAACCTGTGGTTTTCATATCTGCCTTCCTTCATAACAAATATTGCTTTAAGTTTGAGAAGAACAATAATAATTTTGAAAATTATCATGCATCTCTGAGATAACACTTTTGAAATGTATCATTACATAGTTTTGAACGCATTAAGAACTGTCATTTAGAAAAGGGAGGGTTTCAGAATTATCATAGTTATTATAAATTGTATCATAGTAAATCGTAGTAGTAGTTTTTTAATATTATGTAATATTCAAATGTATACACATAACATATTTGTTGCAAGTTCATATATTTTATATGTTAAGATTATTTTGTTGATAGTTGGAAACATAAATATTGGTGTTTTACAGACTATAAGAAGGTAAAAGGATATATATTCTTATATAAATTAAAATTTATCCAAGACAAATGAGTCACACAGCTTTTGATATACTACTTTATAACATTCATATTAATTAACTAGTCAGCAAACCTGTAACGCACGGTTATTTAGTAATCTTATCAAGTTTATAATGCTAATTAATTAACCAACAAGAGTTAAGCTTAAGTAAATAAGTTGCAATGACTACTTACTTTTACGAATAAGAGAACGAACACAAATTAAACTTGAACCTATCACTAATTAACTGGATATAACTGATCACAACATAGTCGCACCAACAGTAACACGAATCTGCACGCAAAAATCAGCTGATCGGTGGTGCGACGAACCAACAATGAACAGCTGATCAAGTTGCTCCGTACAGTCGACTGGCAACCTGTCTCACTCTCTCTCTCTCTCTCTCTCTCACTGACCTATCTTCCACTATGCTTTTGTTTAAAAACTAAAGAAATGTCTAGAAGTAATGTGTTTATTTGATTCATCAATAGACGGTCAAAGAGTTAAAACCGTGGGTGATTCGAATGTCTGCTTCCAAATAAAACAACCCTAAGTTATTACTAAAAACCGCTAACATAGTGACAAGTTTGTAAATTACGTAAGGAATTTTAGGAACAGATTGACATCTGAGGAGCTAAACAAAAATGTAATAAAGACAAATTAGGTGGGGAGAGTAGAATATAAATTGATATTAGGACCATTCAGCAACACTATTCATTATGCATTTATATGTTGAGTATTTTAAACAATTAGGAATGTTTGATTTTAAATTGTGATATAATACAAAAAATGTCAATCCTTCAGTGATTATAGTTTCTAATAGTTTTTATTTTTTTTCTATTAAAAGTGATCCCCTAAAAACATTTATTAAGCAACATATATAAAACCTTGAAATAAAACAAACTTCTCAAAACACAGACCTACTGAAAGCAATAAATGTAACTTAGAGTCTTATTGAGAGGCGTTGTTTTGACATTCTCAAAGTTTGGAATTCAAATGAACTGTCTTCGCCTGCCAAACATTTCAAATAAGTTCACATCCCTTTGACGTTCAAGTAATGTTATTGTATTGTTTTTATAACGCCTAAATTTCTCTACGATCACTTGCATGTTCATTTCGTTATTTTTGTATGTATATACTTCATCCGAATGAAATGAGACTTGTCCCTTAATTAATTATGCCATTAGGAAATTACTGTCGTTTATAAAGTTATTTTGGCTCTAAAACCTAACCAGAAGAAACGGCAAGGAGACTATTATATCAATTTTAAGCAAGAGTCAGATATGTTAAGACCACATACAAGTTAATAAAAGGTTTAATAAAAAACACGTTTTACTATTCAAAACTCTTGTACAGGTTATCTAGTAAATAATGTAATTATCATCGAAATATGCTGTATTTTTCCCAGGCCCCTATTGTTAGACTACGCCGCCAGACCCTCTAGGGTCCAAATTATCTGTAACTAACAAGATATTACAGCTAACTAACACTCACTCGACTATAAATTGTACGCACGATTTTTTTCTTTTTTAAGCACATGCCAAGTATCACGTTTCGAGCTGGTCTACAAGTGTTGTTTTCTGTGCCAATCATTTTGTATTTTATGTATTTTTCCACGTGAAGACGTTATTAGATTCCAGATCCCGCACGAGACGTCAGTTAACTTGTTTTATCTAATCAGTGATGGGAAATCTCCAATATAATTTAACTAACATAATCTACAAGAAATTTATACTTTGTAACTTTAGATGACTGAGTGAGTTTCCCGTCTGTTACGTTAGATGTTGGAACAAAATCATTCAGTAAAAAATACACCGAGTGCCCTACACGACAGGACGGATCCCATCCCCCCTCCCCCTTGCCTTCCTTTGGTCCTTCAATTGAATCCGATATAATGTAGGGACTAAGGAGTTTTATTGCAGGGAAAGTCATATTACTATACCACCTTTCTTGCAGTTGTGGAACTTTTTCGAGTTTACTGTTCAACACAGTCGTTTTTTAAGTTTACTTTTTATTCCAGGAACATTCTTCGTAATCTCGTCTTTAAAACTTGTATTTATTTACAATAGTTTTGCTTATACATTGAAATATTTTACCGAGTAATGATAACTAAATATAAATATCTGCTCTTAATTTATTGATTATGTGTAAGACACGACAGGTTTATTCACTAACCAACCCCACTATCCAAAGATTTAGCAGCCATTTAAAAACGAATTAATAATCACGATATGTGCTTTTTTAATCGTTATCCCACCGTAGGCTTACATTGATCTTTGTATGCACCTAGTATATACGGCTGGATACTTTTAAGTGTAGTAATTAAAACAAACAGTGACCTTTTTTTAACTGAGGTGTTCAAATACATTTTGAAATAAAACCATAATAGCCCTAAGTGTAACCATCAGTGTGCCAAATTCACAGTGGTCTTCCAATGGATAAACATTCAAAGGTTTTAACTGGTCTGGCCTCGGAGATTTAATAGCTAGATATAACGAACTCATTTTTGTTATATGGGGATATTAATAACTTAACGGTTTCCAGTTTGCATTTTACTGACTCGTATAATATAAAATTCTTTTTGAACGTAAATGATGAATTTATTAATATTTTCGTACTAAAAACATTACATGACTTTATTTTACATAATACATTTTTTAACAGCGTAGTAAACTGCTAACAATTGGAAACGGTTATATTTTCCCAGTAAACGAGTAGGTCTCTTAGCCACTGTCCAATTAAAATATAATTACCTTCATAATGGTTTATTAATTTGTGTGTCATAATTACATGGTCTCGTTAGGCAGCGATTATGAAGAGTTTTAATATTGTGTTTGTGTTATTACAAAATGCTTCGTGAGTGGTAAAACTGTTCTCTCAGGTGCAATTTTACAAATAATATTTGACTACTTCCGGGTCAGTATGAATACTAAATAAATTTGAAATAATGGCGGAAAATACATTCTTCTTGCATAAATTATTATAATTACCTTGATCGAATGTATACCTTTATTTAAAGTGACTCTGTAAAATGGTTTACGAGTAAAATAACGGACTAAATATGATGAGTAAGAATCAGTTAACTTGGGCCCCTTATAAATAAATCGATTTTGTATATTGAATTGACAGGTGAAATAGTGAAATTGATTATATATTTTATGAACTCTTAAACTCGTTTACGTTAACCACAAAAGATAGCTAAAGCAGTCAGTAAGCACCGTGTATATGTTCCTGGAGGGTTAAGATAGGTAAAGCAGTCAGTAAGCACCGTGTATATGTTCCTGGAGGGTTAAGATAGGTAAAGCAGTCAGTAAGCACCGCGTATATGTACCTGGAGGGTTAAGATAGCTAAAACAGTAAGTAAGCACCAAGTATCTGTACCTGGAGAGATAAGATAGGTAAAACAGTCAGTAAGCACCGAGTATCTGTACCTGGAGGGTTAAGATAGCTAAAACAGTCAGTAAGCACCAAGTATCTGTACCTGGAGGGTTAAGATAGCTAAAGCAGTCAGTAAACACCGAGTATATGTACCTGGAGAGTTAAGATAGGTAAAGCGGTCAGTAAGCACCGAGTATCTGTACCTGGAGGGTAAAGATAGGTAAAGCGGTCAGTAAGCACCAAGTATCTGTACCTGGAGGGTTAAGATAGCTAAAACAGTCAGTAAGCACCAAGTATCTGTACCTGGAGAGATAAGATAGGTAAAACAGTCAGTAAGCACCGAGTATCTGTACCTGGAGGGTTAAGATAGCTAAAACAGTCAGTAAGCACCAAGTATCTGTACCTGGAGGGTTAAGATAGCTAAAGCAGTCAGTAAACACCGAGTATATGTACCTGGAGAGTTAAGATAGGTAAAGCAGTCAGTAAGCACCGTGTATATGTTCCTGGAGGGTTAAGATAGGTAAAGCAGTCAGTAAGCACCGAGTATATGTACCTGGAGGGTTAAGATAGCTAAAACAGTAAGTAAGCACCAAGTATCTGTACCTGGAGAGATAAGATAGGTAAAACAGTCAGTAAGCACCGAGTATCTGTACCTGGAGGGTTAAGATAGGTAAAGCAGTCAGTAAGCAACAATTATCTGTACCTGGAGGGTTAAGATAGCTAAAACAGCCAGTAAGCACCGAATATATGTACCTGTAGAGTTGAGATAGCTAAAACAGTCAGTAAGCACCGAGTATATGTACCTGGAGAGTTAAGATAGGCAAAACAGTCAGTAAGCACCGAGTATATGTACCTGGAGGGTTAAGATAGCTAAAACAGTCAGTAAGCACCAAGTATCTGTACCTGGAGGGTTAAGATAGCTAAAGCAGTCAGTAAACACCGAGTATATGTACCTGGAGAGTTAAGATAGGTAAAGCGGTCAGTAAGCACCGAGTATCTGTACCTGGAGGGTAAAGATAGGTAAAGCGGTCAGTAAGCACCGAGTATCTGTACCTGGAGGGTTAAGATAGCTAAAACAGTCAGTAAGCACCGAGTATCTGTACCTGGAGGGTTAAGATAGCTAAAACAGTCAGTAAACACCAAGTATCTGTACCTGGAGGGTTAAGATAGGCAAAACAGTCAGTAAGCACCTAGTACATGTACCTGGAGAGTTAAGATAGGCAAAACAGTCAGTAAGCACCAAGTATATGTACTTGGAGGGTTAAGATAGGCAAAACAGTCAGTAAGCACCGAGTATATGTACTTGGAGGGTTAAGATAGCTAAAACAGTCAGTAAGCCCTGAGTATATGTACCTGGAAGGTTAAGATAGCTAAAACAGTCAGTAAACACCGAGTATCTGTACCTGGAGGATTAAGATAGGCAAAACAGTAAGTAAGCACCGAGTATATGTACCTGGAGAGTTAAGATAGGCAAAACAGTCAGTAAGCACCGAGTATATGTACCTGGAGGGTTAATATAGGCAAAACAGTCAGTAAGCACCGATTATATGTACCTGGAGGGTTAAGATAGCTAAAACTGTCAGTGAGCACCGAGTATATGTACCTGGAGGGTTAAGATAGCTAAAACAGTCAGTAAGCACCGAGTATCTGTACCTGGAGGGTTAAGATAGCTAAAACAGTCAGTAAACACCAAGTATCTGTACCTGGAGGGTTAAGATAGGCAAAACAGTCAGTGAGCACCGAGTATATGTACCTGGAGGGTTAGATAGGTAAAGCAGTCAGTAAGCACCGAGTATCTGTACCTGGAGAGTTAAGATAGGTAAAGCAGTCAGTAAGCACCAAGTATATGTACCTGGGGGGTTAAGATAGCTAAAACAGTCAGTAACCACAGAATATCTGTACGTGGAGAGTTAAGATAGGTAAAACAGTCAGTAAGCACAGAGTATCTGTACCTGGAAGGTTAAGATAGGTGAAGCGGTCAGTAAGCACCGAGTATATGTACTTTAATGAGACAATTTGTCAAATCCGATTCTAAGAAGTTTATTATTAACACTTACTGTAACATTTTTCTATGATCAATTTACCATACAATTTTCAATACAATTCTATTTTTACATATCATTTCAAGGAATAATACGCTTTAGTAATTTTTTGTTAAGCCTTTAATGAAATTCGCAGAACCAATTATAAGATAAAATGAAAAGGCATATCAAATATTGGTTGCAGTGAAATGGAGTGGATTCAACAAACGTTTATTTGCATTCTTATTAGATATGAAACTCGTAACACATTATAATTTAAACTTATTTTTCTTTGTAAACTATAATTTAATTTCGGATTTCCTCAGATTATATTGGTATATGTTTAACTGTGTGTATTCTTGTGTTTATTTGTATGTATTATTTTTTATCCCCACTGCCACTAAATGATAATTACTCAATAAAACAATGGCAAGTACACATCAAAAATATACATGTTCTCGTGTGCTTATATTAACATAAGCTTTAGTCCACACAATGTACTGTATTAACAAACATTTTATTATTTTCGTCGTTCTGTTGAACGACGACAAAATATACAAACTAACTTATTGACTAATAGACCAGTCGTTTTAAGCATGTTTCAAAAGAATTGGTTATCCGGCAGAGACCTTTGTACGTATTTCATTCGATGCCTCCTCATTGATATCCTACAAGTTATTGACTAATAGACCAGTCGTTTTAAGCAGGTTTCAAAAGAATTGATTATCCGGCAGAGACCTTTGTACGTATTTCATTCGATGCCTTCTCATTGATATCCTACAAGTTTCCCAACAAGATTTTTGTTCCAGCCGCCACCTTAGAAGATAGTTCCCCTTAGACAATTTCAGTATTACATACAAATGCAAAGCAATATAGAACAACAGTGGATCAATAATATCCTGTAACATAAAAGCAACATGAACTTATTTGAAAAGTTTGAAAGACAAAGACAATTTAAATTCCAAACTTAGAATCGTACAATCAGATTTCGAGATGCATTTTCCTTTCAATTTTGTTCTTATAATCCAAAACATTTTACTCGAATGTTTATATAAAATGTATTACATAGTTTGTTTTATAACAAAATTTATTTAATAAAAGCTTATATCCTTAGTTTTATGGGTTTTTGGGCTGAATAAAATAAACCTAAGTGATTTAAATTCATTTTTAACAACTAATTATTTTTATGTAATTTTATGCTTATTTAATATAAGTATTTTAATTTTATCCTTAAGACAAAAACTGAATATAACGCATTTTACTTTACACCTGACTGCTTTGAAATATCTCATAACGAAAACAAGACCAACTAGACACCTAATTTGTACTCATCAGGAAATAACCACAGCTCCTAGAATTTATCTTATTCAAAATGAATAATCAGAAATAAATATTCCGCACTTATTTTGACGCTCACATTTAATCGAACCAAGCTATTTTAAATTCGATTCAATATTGCAATTATTGGGGCTATGCAGTTACAAAATTACATAAATGTCCGACAACGATAGTATTATGACTGTATAGAATATTTTAAAGACTAATTCTGAATTAAGTTAATGGACTGACCTTCGCTGACAAATTATTTGTATTGCTAACGTCTTTAATAAGGAAGGTATTTGCATTGTTATATATTTGTCTTCAGACTAGAACAAAGAGCACTGAGTGTGAGTATATATAATTTATAACCCGGAGATTTTAAGGAATCCAGACCTTCACAGATCTCATCTTCAAACATTGCAGAGACTTATTCACTCTTTTGTTTGGGAAATTCATTATAGATAAGCAAAATATGTTGATATAATGAGTACTGATTAGAGGTAAATATTTGTATAAACTTTTACATAAATAAAACGAAAATTATATCAAGCAGGTCCCTTCGATTCTGAAGGTAAGTATGTATATTTGTAAATATACATGTAATTTCCTTTAAATCAGCTTTACCTGATTCAACTTTCAGGTTAAAAAGTTTGCAATTCCAAAATATTCGTCATTAGAATTGTTTTACTTTTATTATAACAGTGTATACATTCCAAACGCAATAAATAAAATTTATTCACTACTTAACGTGTTGACATCTTATTTACCTTTCCCTCTAAGAACACAAGTTAAGTACACGTTATTAAGTTGAATAAGTTTGCACGGTATTCAAATTTGAACTTTTGCAACATAGAGTAGATTGCCATAAGTGTATTCAAAGTTGAAACATACCTATTACATAATCTTTTAAGTCTATCAGCCACTAAAGATAAACCTTTCAATAAAGAGAACAATTTTAATGGTGGCTCTCTCTTATTAATGGTGTGCACTCAACAAATCCTACTATTTACTGTAACTGTTTCATTACAGCTTTGTCAGGTCTGTCAGTTTTAGTTAAGAAATTGGTATATTTTGTAGTTATGAAGGGATATTTTTAAATTAAGATACCCTCGAACAACTAAGTACCTATTATAATGTACTTAAAAGTAAATTACAATATTAGAATATTTAAAGTACAGCACCAGTTTGATTTTTATGCACTTTTGCAACCATAAATTATTTTGCTGGATCGTAACATTATACTAATGATACTAATTGTAGCTATAGGTTATTTTAGTATGCAAGCATGCGTTTTGAATGTATTTTCGCTTGATACCAGTAATGAGAGTTTAAACTAAACGAGGTGACTGTTCTTGAAGGTTTGATACCCGCTGTGAGCATCCTGTGTGGTAATACTCTATCTCTAAATCCCGCCAATCAATATTGTTTGTGTTTTTATTCTTAATACTTGCTATCACTATAAATTATATCGTTTTTTATAAGTTTAGGATATATTTAAACCAAGTGGTAACCTATTTATACGTAGATTGAATCCGAAATAAATTAAATTACACAATATAGTCGTATTGTGTTATTAAATAAATTTTTTTAAATAGCCATATTAAAATAGAAATAGTATTTGTGGAACCAATTTTAGATAAAGTTCAGGACATTGGAAAGAAAACAGATTTAAACGGTGAACGAAAATATTGAATATCATACTAAATGTAATGGATATTACAGTATCAAATATACCGCAGCTAATGTAAACCACAAAAGAATTCAAGCATTAAGCCAAGCAAAAATCAAAGGTTAAAAGAGAACGTATAACCGGTTGTATTTCCAATGAATAAAACCGTACAAATTATTATTTTAAACAACCCGTTGTCAACATGATTCTATTAAAATAAATAAAACTGCAACCCTAGATTATCTGTTATGATTTATAAACAATGATAAGAGAACCTAATTAATTAGCTGAATCCAATCTTAGTTAAAAAAAAACTGTTTACTAATATATTTAACATAGGACTTTGAAGTATTTCAAGTATTCGAAAAAAAACAATTACTTTGGGACCTAAGTCCGCCCCTTTTGATGATGATGATGATGACCAATTACTTTAAATTTAAAGTTAACATTGAGTATTCGTCAATATTTTTACGAGTTCAAAAAAGAGTAATAATTTAACATTTACACTCAGAATATTACATAATTTTTGCTCAACGTGTTAAGCTATAGAAAATTAGTTTATGGATGATTGAATTTTGACTGGATGGTTACCTAAGAAACGGTAGTAATAGGAAAACTATATTCCAGTAATACTTTGCCTTTAAGTTGTATCATGAATTTTATTAGGCTTAAGTATATTTAAATGAAATACAAGGTTTTAATTTCGCTTCATGAGTATTAAAATAGGTAGTAGATTATTTATCCATTATACATCATAACCATACCAACTCCGGCCAAAGACAGTTTTATTAGCCATTTAGATGAGTAATGATATCTTGATGGTCCTGAATAGTGAGATTAATGATGCAGGTGGGCCTGCTACTCTGGTTATATAATAAGTTTTTCAGTACAAATAAAAAAAAGTACTTTAATATATTTAGTGTTTTATTGTATGGTTTAATTTAATAAAAAAATTCAATAGCACTTAACATTTATTTTATATTATACACTCTTTAAATTTTTAGAATATTCTTACGAAGTTAAAGTTACTTCATATCACATAATTATAAACATAAACATTACCGATTTAGTTATTTGTTTATTATATTAAGGTTAAATTATATAACATTTGTAAAGTTAAGGTTTTGACTGATTTACCTTTTTTTAGAGCAACTTAAAATACTTCCAGCCTGGGTTTAAAGGGTTTATTATAAAACAGGTTTTGAATGGTTATGGCACAAAAACAAATCATATAAGGTAGCTCAATTTTCAGAACGGAAATTCAATAAAAACGTTCAAACCCTACAATTTAAATTACTTTTAAATGCTTTCAATACTGTTGAACATTTTATTTTCATATAAGCGTCTTAAAATAAAAACCCACTAAATGTAGGCAGTATACCTATTATCAGGCTGTCATTCGTAGCCACTTTTAATTTATCTTTATGATAATTAAGTCCAATAGCGGAAATAAGGAATATTCGCTACACAATAGCTGTAGGTATGCTACTTTAATAGTTATCATGTTAAAATATTTTCCAAAAACATATTTATAATTTTATCTTGATTAAAACCAAATAAATTATAATTTATGACGAAAACAAGTTTTTAGTTCAGTTTCACAAATCATTTGGTGTAGCATAAAATCCTTTATCCTCCGTATAAAACTATTTTTTTTGTCCGTTATGATATAATAGGTCATAATTGATGCTATTATCTATGTAAATTATTGTATTATACATTTATATATTTATTATTGTTATATATTTGTATAACTACTAATGTTAATAATATGCCCTATGTGTAGACTATGTATAGACTCTTCCCTTCAGTATTGCGATTCCATATAACAGTGTAAACTAAAACAATGCAGTTACGTTTAACCATCGGTGTTTTGGTCAAGCATTTTATTTTTAAACATCATATGCATGGATAGCACTGCAAGAGTAATCAGCTTTCCCTTTAAGCTAACCCTTTGGTAATATTAAACGTGTAGTAACCTTCAACTAGTTTTAAAATGTTACTGTATAACCCGAATAAAATTTGATTTAACAATATTCAAAGCCAAAACTAGAACATTTACAAACTAAAATACTGTTTGGTTTTTGTTCCATTCTAAACATAATCAGCTAATATATGATATTAAAATGTATTTTCTTAAAGCTCGACTTTCTGTGACTAACAGTTATTGTGAATCTCAGTTAACGGACACGTGAGTTTTCTCTAAGAAGAGTTTACGGAGAAATATTACAAGCCTTGGCCATACGTGATGTTGATAAAATTATACGGTTAAAATAGACTATTGTAGTAACTAAGCCTGACACTTGACTGCACTTAAGCTTGACTCTTAATGTACTCGTTCTTCTCTGTGAAATGGTGTACATACGGACCTTCAAAGTTTTAAGTGTCCCCATCAATGATTAAAGCAAATAAATTCCAATAACATTAGTGAAGGACACTATATTAGTCAAAGGAATATGGTCTCTTCTTTAGAGTGGCGTTGGCCTAATATAAGCCAGCTGACCTCTGTGTGATCCAAAGCCACTCTAAAACTCCTTGACCCGGGCCAAATGCTTGACACCGAACCTGTGGTTTTCATATCTGCCTTCCTTCATAACAAATATTGCTTTAAGTTTGAGAAGAACAATGATAATGTTGATAATTACCATGCATCACTGAGATAACACTTTTGAACAGTATCATTACATAGTTATGGACGCATTAAGAACTGTCATTTTAGAAAAGGGAGGCTTTAAGAGTATCATAGGTATTATAAATAGTAAAATAGTAAATCATAGTATTGGTTTTTTTAATATTATGTAATATTCAAATGCATACCTAACATATTTGTTGCAAGTTCATATATTTTATATGTTAAGATTATTTTGTTGATAGTTGGAAACATAAATATTGGGGTTTTACAGACTATAAGAAGGTAAAAGGATATATATATTATTATATAAATTATAATTTATCCAAGACAAATGAGTCAAACAGCTTTTGATAAACTACTTTATAACATTCATATTAATTAACTAGTCAGCAAACCTGTAACGTGCGGTTATTTGGTAATTTTATTAAGTTTTGGAGTTTAAAATGCTAATTAATGAACCAACAAGAGTTAAGCTTAAGTAAAAAAGTTGCAATGACTACTTACTTGTACGAATAAGAGAACGAACCCAATTTAAACTTTAAACTATCACTAATTAACTGGATATAACCGATCACAACATAGTCGCACCAACAGTAACACGTATCTGCATGCAAAAATCAGCTGATCGGTGGCGCGACGAACCAACAATGAACAGCTGATCAAGTTGCTCGGCACAGTCGACTGGCAAACTGTATACTGGATAATCTCTCTCTCTATCTCTCTCTCTCTCTCTCTCTCTCTCTCTCTCTCTCTCTCTCTCTCTCTCTCTCTCTCTCTCTCTCTCTCTCTCTCTCTCTCTCTCTCTCTCTCTCTCTCTCTCTGACCTATCATCCACTTACGATGCGTTTGTTCAGAAACTAAAGGAATGTATAGATGTAATGAGTTTTTCTTTTGTTATCGAAATATGATCAACATTAAAACCGTGAATGGATTCGAATATCGGCTTCCAAAAAAAAACTTAATTCATCATTAAAATAATTAAAAAATCACCTTGATAGTGACTATAACTTTGTAAATTACATAAGGGATTTCAGGAACAGACTGACATCTGAGGAGCTACATAAAAATGTAATTACGGAAAGTTTGGACACTGGAGACATTAAATTCTAAAAGGCTTTTATATCAAATGTATTTATATATACTTTTTTAAGTTACTGGTAAATATATGACCAGTAAATAAGTTACTTTGACATCTCTTAGTGCACTACTTTAAAAATACACAATAAAGGTATTTGGGTGAAATATTTAGTTTCCGTTCGTTCAAAACCAGCGACTGAGTTGCTTGGCGTTTAAATAAAACATTGTGCGAAAATACCATACAGTTTGGCCAAGACTTAATATTGTAGTTCCAGAGAGAAATTAAGGTTGTGTTTACATCACAGGAACGCACTGTGACAACGTATTGTTATTATTTTTAAAACTACCAATTAAGAAAACAGGAAACAATTTCTGAATCAATTTAGTCATGTGTTTTTGAGATTTAAAAGCAATCTAAATATGTTATAAAATTTAAAGACTAACTTCTTAAAAGTGTTATCAAAATGTAACGTTGGGGCTAACATTAAGCAATAATTTGGCTACAGATTGACAAATATGCTGTTTACAAAAAATATTTCAGTTGAAGGAGACTTTTATAAGGTAATTTTAAAATTACGCATGAATAAATTTATATGTGCTTATCTCAAATGGTTAACTGTGTTTACCTACTGAATTTTCATTAAATTTGTAGCAAAAACCGAATAGTTAACATTTATATAATGTATATGTATGAGTATAGGAAAAGTATATTAAATAATATTTTGGTACTACTACGGTTATTTGTGATAGTGTGCATGCATTTAATCGTCATCAAAATATAAAATAGAAATTGTTGTATTATTGAAGTTTTTTGTGAAAATAAAATAAACAAAACTTTTTAAAGAAAGGAGAAAGTTAGAAAGGAGAAAATTAGGTGGATATATACAGACTACAACACCTATGATAAAATACCATTACAAGAAACTGCTGGCTTCTGAAAGGTGGACTATCATGTAGAAGAATGGCTCATGTAACGAGCGGGAAATGCCCTGTGGGTTATTGGATCGTTAGTGTTAATGGTTAAGAGGGTGGTGATATAGCCCTGATATCTGGTTAAATGTACTGGGTAAATGTGAAATATGAGACATATGTAACATATGCACAAATAAATAAAAAAATAATTTACATGTTCATATTATCTGAAATGATGTGAAAAAAGTGCTTTATTGTACAAATCTTGTTGATTGGTTTTGTTTAGCCCTTTGGAAAAGTGAGAATCTTAATGATTTAAACCATAGTTTTGCTTACTAAATCATGGTTTTGTTGTATGTTGAGCACAGTCATGGATGTTTCAGCTTAAAATATCCCTGAAAATTAGGGTAACGAAAATAAATCTACCGATGAAAGTTCCCATTTGAATAAACATTTTTGGAATTTTATAAGTTTAACCTGATAAACTATTTATATATGATTGATTAAATTTCCAATCACAAATCAAATAATAAAAATATAATGCATTCCATTGTAAGGATAATTACGTTTTATATTCCGCACTGGCTGAATCTAAATATTACACTTTTTTCCTAATCATATGATTTGATCGTTTAAAATATGTTCTATATCTAATTATGTGGCCACTTCATAAACATCATCCTAATCCATATTAATCCTATTTCAACGGAAGTTCTTAAAACCCTTAATACATTAGTACAATAATTACGGAAATTAGTTAAAAACAAATGTAGCTATTTGTATACGAAGCTATTCTCTATATCAGCTGTGAGTACTGAAAGTAGTACTTTTCCACCATGGTGCGGTAAAAACAGCTGGTGAATTTTACCACACTGTTATTCTGGCACAGGTAGCGCTAGTAGCTTGCTGCTTCTACCAATAGCAGTGTTGCATTTGAAATCAGCTGTTATTATTCATTTAGTTAGCAGTATAAATTGAAATGCAATGTGAGCATTCGAAATCAGCTGTTTATTGTATCAGCTGTAATTTATCTAATTACTAGATTAATGAAAACACAATGTAAACACAATTGGTGTCATTATGTTGTGAAAAATATTACTCAGAAAACCTGATGAAAATTTCTTAAAAAGATGTTTCATTATTTTACAGAGTGATGTGAAGACATTGTTCATAAATCGTACCCAAAGGGCACATAATCGAATTTCGGTTGCCTGCCGGAAATTGCTACTTTCGGCACTTGTGATGTAATATACTCTTAACGAGTTTAGCTAATAGATTTTTTTATTGAAAAAAACAGTAAATATTACGTATAAAACATATCCGCGTGCACTACGCTACAGGGGCTGTTACCCCTTCCTACTGCCCCCCAACGGTCTTTCAGTCTAGAACTAGATAAAAATGTAAGAACAAAGGAATTATATTTTAATAATTAGCATTTTTGTAACCAACCATACATTTCTGAAATAATTCTACTTTGGAAAATATACAGACAGCTAATTTTTAATTTATATTCTGTAAACATGTGGTAAAACATTTACAATTAATAACTGGATTATTCCATTTCAAAAGGGGGTGCAGGAGATTTGCAAGTAGAGGACAATCAGTTGGTTCTTGAGAAAACGTATTATAGTTTTCTGGAAACATATGTGGGTTAGTTAAGCATTTTGTGTTATAATTTTTTTATAAGTATTTTAGTAAAAGGTTTGTGTTTTCAAAGGTCTCAAAGTGCTTTTCAAAGTAATATAATATGATAATTAGTGTTCGTTAAAAACATTGAAAATGTCAATATCATATTTTATATAAGTGTTTGACTACTACCAGTTTGCTTAATCTTGCTCAGATTTTTATCATTTTAAGTAATAGGTAATAGTTTACCCATTAATTCCGTAAATGGTACTTTGTTAATATGCATACCAAAATGATTCTTCTATTGATAACAAAATTGAATATTTTATAAAATAATACAATAATTTCCTCAATGTGTGTATTGCAACTGTTTTGTGTTTTCCCGGAACATCAAACAGTTACAACCAACCATTTCAAATACTACAAGCTTAATACTGGGGAGAAACTATTTTATAGTTTCTTTCCTTTATCTAAATGATAATCCAATGTTTATAACATTACAGCTGCTTTTACTCTGTGGATTTGTCCTGCAACATTAAACAGCTTTTTTGTTCTATATCCAGACTATCATCAATATCTGCTGCATCATAGTAAGGAACGATTATAAAGCTAGTATTTTGAATTGAATGTCATTTCACCAAAGCGTGAAAAATAAAGTAGGTATTAACTTATATACATAAGCCATTGTTTACGTTTGTTACCATCGAATTCATTTTAAATAGTAACAAGATTAACACCGTATTTTATACCACTACTTAAATCAATGAAGGCTTAATAATATATGAATAGCTTAACACAAACCAAATATATATTTAAACTCAATAAATTGATAACTATCACTATAAGCAAACTTCTAAAATCCCGTTTACGATTTATTGTTAAAAATATATTGAGTTGTGGAAAATTGTTGATACAAAAATTAAAATGAGCTAAACACATCTTAAAGCTGTCCGCAACACAAGGATCTCTCTAAAGAGCTCATTATCGTCCTGTCTCATTGTTGCCAACACGTTGAAATGTAAAGGAGCAGTGCTACCGCCTTTTAGAAAGGTTTTCTGTGTTGAAAATCAGTCTGTGATGTATTTGGTATATATTTATTTCATAATACAAATTTATTTTTGAATACAGTATAAAAATGTTTGTATCAAGGAAACATTACATGGTTAAATATACGCCACTTACCTTAAAATATAATTAGAGAAGTCAATTATAAAATATATAGTGAATTCTTCCTCAACATATAAAAGTCCTTATAAAGTGGCTATCCTAAACATATAGATTTAATCATAAAACTCGAAATGGCAAACTACAATTAAGATTTGTATGAACATTACATGAATTGGAAGCGAGGTCATTAAATTAATTAACGTATGTTTATGTCATATTATAATGTTTATAGTAGCCAACATCCTTATAACATCCTACATCAACTTTTATGATAATTGTTGCCTAGGATTTAATTCGTGCATTAGTACCTAAAATGCATTATCCTAATTGTTTTTTGAAGATAATTGGAATATGATAAGATTTAATTAGTAGCTGGTAAGATAATTGGTGTATCTAGTTAAAATAACACGGAATATTAAACAGCGTTTTAAGATGTACGCCCATACTACATCCAGCATTGTTTTATAATATATAAATGTATTTCTTTTACTGCAGTAATTTCCATATTATTACAATGCTTGCTAAACGTGATAAACAAAACAAATGAACAGGATCCAAACCTCTAGTACAGTTATTAGTCATAAGTAAGAGTCATCTTGGAATCAATCAAAAGTTGTCAACCGAGATGAGGGCTCTGGTTGGAGTTGCACTCGATATTGCTGAGCAACAGAAACTCAGTTATATTTATAGTCAATGGTATAACATTGCTTGACACTGGTTGGAAAAATCAAAGTCGAAGAAATCGAGTCGAGATATGTTTTTTTGACCTGTGAAATGTGGTGACATAAGACCAGCTACGGACGACATTCCAGGGGATAACTGTTGCACTAAATGTGGTGACATAAGACCAGCTACGGACGACATTCCAGGGGATAACTGTTGCACCAAATGTGGTGACATAAGACCAGCTACGGACGACATTCCAGGGGATAACTGTTGCACCAAATGTGGCGACATAAGACCAGCTACGGACGACATTCCAGGGGATAACTGTTGCACCAAATGTGGTGACATAAGACCAGCTACGGACGACATTCCAGGGGATAACTGTTGCACCAAATGTGGTGACATAAGACCAGCTACGGACGACATTCCAGGGGATAACTGTTGCACCAAATGTGGTGACATAAGACCAGCTACGGATGACATTCCAGGGGATAACTGATGCACCAAATGTGGTGACATAAGACCAGCTACGGACGACATTCCAGGGGACAACTGTTGCACCAAATGTGGTGACATAAGACCAGCTACGGACGACATTCCAGGGGATATTTGTTGCACCAAATGTGGTGACATAAGACCAGCTACGGACGACATTCCAGGGAATAACTGTTGCACCAAATGTGGTGACATAAGACCAGCTACGGACGACATTCCAGGGGATAACTCTTGCACCAAATGTGGTGACATAAGACCAGCTACGGACGACATTCCAGGGAATAACTGTTGCACCAAATGTGGTGACATAAGACCAGCTACGGACGACATTCCAGGGGATAACTGTTGCACCAAATGTGGTGACATAAGACCAGCTACGGACGACATTCCAGGGGATAACTGTTGCACCAAATGTGGTGACATAAGACCAGCTACGGACGACATTCCAGTCGATAACTGTTGCACCAAATGTGGTGACATAAGACCAGCTACAGACGACATTCCAGGGGATAACTGTTGCACCAAATGTGGTGACATAAGACCAGCTACGGACGACATTCCAGGGGATAACTGTTGCACCAAATGTGGTGACATAAGACCAGCTACGGACGACATTCCAGGGGATAACTGTTGCACCAAATGTGGTGACATAAGACCAGCTACGGACGACATTCCAGGGGATAACTGTTGCACCAAATGTGGTGACATAAGACCAGCTACGGACGACATTCCAGGGGATAACTGTTGCACCAAATGTGGTGACATAAGACCAGCTACGGACGACATTCCAGGGGATAACTGTTGCACCAAATGTGGTGACATAAGACCAGCTACGGACGACAATCCAGGGGATAACTGTTGCACCAAATGCATTACTGGTGCACCACGGGTATGGCATTGGGGGTGTACGAATTCAAATTATTGTAGTGTCATAATTGGACGTGTACATTCTCTTGTAAAATATTAAAGATTCAGTGTTCAAGTGATTTGAAAAATTAATTGAATTTAACAGAACTAGGTCCATGTACCACTTCAAATTATTAATTAACTGCCCAATTTTGATTTGTCTCAACACAGGAGTTTATAGACATCCCGAATAAAGATTTGTAATTTAGATTTTTCACTTTCTATATTATTTCCATCAGTTATGTTTTTGTTTCTGACTTATAAACGTTGCAAAGATTTTATATATATATATATATATATATATATATATATATTTACTATGGCATGAAGTTTTGTTGATTGACGATAACATATTACTATTCTTATATCCAACGGAAAATATATTCACAACATGAAACAAGAGTTTAGATTGAATAACCTAGAAATATACTAGTTTTTTTAACATTATTCCACTAGAAATAACTAGTTGTAAGAAAAAAACAATCGATTGTCTCTGTCGATTGTTTTATTAGTATAATAGTATAAGCTTTAAATTTGGGTTTAATTATTTATTCAATACTTAAATTAAATCATAATAGAACTAGTGGTTTTAGTTAGGTTAGGCTAACCTCTACATTTGTATGAGTTATTATTGAGCAATACAATTGTCAAAGTCCTATAGATGTCAACTTGACCACAAAATTGTAATCAGTTCTAAAGCTTCCCTCAGAGAAAGAAGTAGGACAACGCACAACTGACAACGAACGGCAGTAGTGGAGAAACAGGAAAGAGGCCCCACAATCGGCGCCTTTTCCCCATGTTATTCTTATGGGGAGCCGTTTTTGCACCGACGCCAGCTCCCGCCCTACACAAGTTTCCTTGTTAGCCTATACTAACGTCCAACCCTTGCCTATATTAAATATATTTTCCCAATCCCCATCCCTCCTCTATATTTTTTAAAATTAATTTTCAAATTCAGGCTAAAAAACTATCTTTAGTGTTTATGGTCCGATTTGTCTGCAATTTGGATATGTTATTGTCCTAGGCAAGTGTTTTAATAAATTCCACTTACATTTCCCAAATTCACTATAACGGTCAAATTAAAAAATATTTTTGAAAAATACTATAGTGCCAATTGCCACCTTCTTTATTAACTGTCCGATTTGTCTTCAATTTGGATATGTTATTGTCCTAGGCAAGTGGTTTAATAAATTCCACTTACATATCCCAAATTCACTATTACGGTCAAATTAAAAAATATTTTTGAAAAATACTGCCAATTGCCAACTTCTTTATTTACTGCCCGATTTGTTTAAAATTTAGATATGTTATTGTCCTAGGCAAGTGTTTTAATAAATTCCACTTACATATCCCAAATTCACTATTACGGTCAAATAAAAAAATATTTTTGAAAAATACTGCCAATTGCCAACTTCTTTATTTACTGTCCGATTTGTTTAAAATTTAGATATGTTATTGTCCTAGGCAAGTGTTTTAATAAATTCCACTTACATATCCCAAATTCACTATTACGGTCAAATAAAAAAATATTTTTGAAAAATACTGCCAATTGCCAACTTCTTTATTTACTGTCCGATTTGTTTAAAATTTAGATATGTTATTGTCCTAGGCAAGTGTTTTAATAAATTCCACTTACATTTCCCAAATTCACTATTACGGTCAAATTAAAAAATATTTTTGAAAAATACTGCCAATTGCCAACTTCTTTATTTACTGTCCGATTTGTTTAAAATTTAGATATGTTATTGTTATAGGCAAGTGTTTTAATAAATTCCACCTACATTTCCAAAATTCACTATAACGGTCAAATTAAAAAATATTTTTGAAAAATACTGCCAATTGCCACCTTCTTTATTAACTGTCTGATTTGTCTTCAATTTGGATATGTTATTGTTGTAGGCTAGTGTATATGCACCATCCACATTTTACAAATATTACAGTCAAATTAAAAAATATTTTTGAAAAATACTGCCAATTGCCAACTTCTTTATTTACTGTCCGATTTATTTAAAATTTGGATATGTTATTGACCTAGGCAAGTGTTTTAATAAATTCCACTTACATTTCCCAAATTCACCATTACGGTCAAATTAAAAAATATTTTTGAAAAATACTGCCAATTGCCAACTTCTTTATTTACTGTCCGATTTGTTTAAAACTTGGATATGTTATTGTCGTAGGCAAGTGTTTTAATAAATTACACTCACATTTCCCAAACTCACTATTACAGTCAAATTAAAAAATATTTTTGAAAAATACTGCCAATTGCCAACTTCTTTATTAAATGTCCGATTTGTCTGCAATTTGGATATGTTATTGTCCTAGGCTAATGTATATGCACCATCCACATTTTACAAATATTGCGGTTAAATTTTAAAAAATTTGGAAAAATACTGCCAATTGCCAACTTCTTTATTTACTGTCCGATTTGTTTAAAATTTGGATATGTTATTGTTGTAGGCTAATGTATATGCACCATCCACATTTTACAAATATTGCGGTTAAATTTTAAAAAAATTGGAAAAATACTGCCAATTGGCAACTTCTTTATTTTCGGATATGTTATAGCTCCTATATAGGTAACAAAACCACACTACCACACGTTCCACTACCCCCCACAATACAGTATTTTGTCTGTTTGTTTATTTTGCTGTAATCCCAAAACTGACTTTGCTGTTTATTGTCCGATTTGCCTACACTTTGGATTTGCATTTATTGTCTGATTTATTTTTGTTATTGCCCCCAACTATTATATCTAAAATTACAATATTATTTCCACCTATAATACTGTTGTTTGTTTTGCCGCAACCTAAAAACTAACATTGGTATTTGTGTTTTTACAAAACTATATTTTGCGGTTGGATTAAAAAAAATAAATGCAAGCTTATTATATACATCCAGCTGATAAGTAATATATATCCACAATTATGGTCAGAACAAATTTTGGATATGTTTTAAGCCAATGCAAAAAATAAATTTTTAAAACCCAAAACACTAATCTTTCTTTGTGCTTGTTTGGAGTAGTCTTCATTTTATCCAACTTAATTTTGTAGTTAAAATCAAACTTCCCACATTCTAGCTCCCTTTCCAGCCAGTGGTTGGAGACATAAAGGTTACGAATATTTTCAAACTGTACAATATATCTTTTTCTATGTTGGACTTGTTTAATAGCGCACCATATTCCAAATCCTCCAGTCTACTACATTCTTTAAATTTAACATTGCCTTTAATATCTTGCATCTCTATGTCTTCTTGTCCATTGTTACGGAAACTTTCTATTTTTGGAATTGCCATAAAATGTTGCGGTTCCGTTAGTGTTAAAGCTTGCAAGTGGCTCGTTGGTAGGTAGATAAATAATGTCCAAATCACCACTGTATGGCAACACGCTATAACCTTGCCTATTCTTATTTATCTCTATAAATACAGTTTTACAGACACCTTTAACATAGTATACACCCCTCCATCCTTTTCTGCCAACACTCCCACAAACTTGTTGTTTACTACAAACGCATACACTATATAATGTCCATAATGCTTGCAGGAAGTAATCTTTTAATTTATCCTCTCTTTCCCTTCTTTCTTTAGCCAACTGTGCTTTGTATTCCTCTGCAACAGTATTTTCCACATATTCCAATGTCTTCTAATTCCAATTTCCTCTTTTTGGAACAACTCTCTAAGAAAGGCTTGGAAAGTGGCTCTATTTCTTTAATAGTGTATGGGTACAGTTTATTGGTCCGGCTTCTTAAAACGTAGGGAGTAAGGTTAGGACTTTCCACTAAGCCTAATTCTTCTAAATTGATGGAGAAAGGTGTATTTGATGTGCCCCCAGATTTGATGTAACACTTATGCTTTACACTTATGGCATCCTCCTCTATTACCTCTACATAGTTGGTAAACAGTTAAAGCTAAATGCAGATAGAGCATACTTTATTAACTTTTCCCTTTGTGTACTATCTTTTGGCAGTTTTAGTTGTACTCCAGTTATCTTCCCCCAATATGCATCGTTAAACACTAAACAACAACTGTTTTGTAATTGATTGGCAACTTTCACCCACATCTTATGCAGAGGTACAGCATAGAATGGAGCATTTTGAAAGTACCGTTTGTTGTCTTCTATTAGACTTAAACAATCTCTTAAAGGTTCAAACCCTTTACCAAAACCTCTACAATAGATTGTTGCCTCTAACCTTGCCATTCTCTCTAGCTAGTTTAGACGAGAACGTTTCTTTTAGGTTTACAAAGTTTATTATATGGTTTCCTATACTTTTAATTACTCCAGGGCTTGTAATCTGGCATATAAATTTATTATATATTTTTACCCTGCTATTTACATTAAACTATGTTAAACAGTCTTTACTAACATTATCTACAATAACATTATGGGGGTCCATTCGCCCCCCCCCCTGGTAGCAAAAGTTTTCTGTAAGATATTGGCACATTTCCTCTTTATTAAATATTCCAACCAAATCTAGTGTTATATCGAAATCCATAGTACATTTCTTTTTCCAGATCTTGCAGTATCTTTGGAAGGTCTTCCAACAAATCCTTAATTTTAACATTTGCAAGCTCTATTTTATAGGGAATTGCTATAGGATCATCATACTTTTGTTTAATTTGGTCAATATCTTTCTTTATTATTTGTAACACACCCTCGCTTTGGGAGAATGGTAGTTTGGCCACAACACCATGTCGAGCTAAAGAGAACTTTTTAAATATTCCTCACAAGTAGCTATTAAACGAGCCACATATTTCCTTCTTAACTTTAAATTTATTCCGAACGTCCCCATCACAATCCGTAACATTGGTTATCTTAACTAACATTATGTTATCACAAAACGCATCCGTTATAGATGTTAAGTTATTTAATTTTGGTTCACCCTCGCAATAGTTTATATTACCTATGTCTGTAAGAAGGTTATTATTACGTAGATTTTCTAATAAAAACCATATACCGAATCTTTCGTTAGTAGGTTTAATACAATTCCCCAATAAATGGCTAACAGAGTACATTTCTTTTATACAAAAGTAGCGGAAACATGTAAACAGGACAGATTACACCATAGGCATATAGAGGTTGTAAATATATATTGTATATAAACACAGGCGAGCGGTAAGTGTAACACGTAAGTGGACACCCACATGCAAATATGGAATACCCACAAATTCGACTAATTAAGTTTATAGTCTCAATATAATTAACATATTAACTAACGGCGCCATCCCGCATTAGTACCCAAATTGTCGAAATTCTATAATTCTATTCTTAGTCCTTGTATTAGGTTTTGTACTATTAAACCCAACACCCCGTGCAGTAGAGTAATATATGTATTTAATACAGATACGCACATTCTACAAGACCCATACATCTGTTGTATAAGCAGCAGAATAGACGTCTCATTGTGTTGTTGTAAAGTAAAACATAAATGTAAATTGTGCTGGATACAACCGGCCAGATATTAGACAGGAAATGTGTTGGAAGTGTATTGCCAAATAGTAAGACAAACACCACATAGTGCAGCATGTAATCAATCCATTACTATTTAGACAAAGGTCAGTATTGGTACAACATCCGATATATTAGCCAAACCCACAATCAAACTTGGAAAACAAACAGTAAAAGATAAATATTATAGTAACAGAAATAGTAAGAGTATAAGGACATAGTAATATTTAAAGTTTATAAAACAACACAAATGCAGAGACACAATAACACACTCCAACACATTTGGACACAGGCACAGATACTGGTTTACATCCATTTAACACAACTTTACACGTTCTGTCAACCGACACAAAAATAGTTTGTAAATTGTGTAAGAAATATATGTAATATAAACAAATTTAACACAATCATAACATTGTCCACAATGTTATGATTGTGTTAAATTTGTTTATATTACATATATTTCTTACACAATTTACAAACTATTTTTGTGTCGGTTGACAGAACGTGTAAAGTTGTGTTAAATGGATGTAAACCAGTATCTGTGCCTGTGTCCAAATGTGTTGGAGTGTGTTATTGTGTCTCTGCATTTGTGTTGTTTTATAAACTTTAAATATTACTATGTCCTTATACTCTTACTATTTCTGTTACTATAATATTTATCTTTTACTGTTTGTTTTCCAAGTTTGATTGTGGGTTTGGCTAATATATCGGATGTTGTACCAATACTGACCTTTGTCTAAATAGTAATGGATTGATTACATGCTGCACTATGTGGTGTTTGTCTTACTATTTGGCAATACACTTCCAACACATTTCCTGTCTAATATCTGGCCGGTTGTATCCAGCACAATTTACATTTATGTTTTACTTTACAACAACACAATGAGACGTCTATTCTGCTGCTTATACAACAGATGTATGGGTCTTGTAGAATGTGCGTATCTGTATTAAATACATATATTACTCTACTGCACGGGGTGTTGGGTTTAATAGTACAAAACCTAATACAAGGACTAAGAATAGAATTATAGAATTTCGACAATTTGGGTACTAATGCGGGATGGCGCCGTTAGTTAATATGTTAATTATATTGAGACTATAAACTTAATTAGTCGAATTTGTGGGTATTCCATATTTGCATGTGGGTGTCCACTTACGTGTTACACTTACCGCTCGCCTGTGTTTATATACAATATATATTTACAACCTCTATATGCCTATGGTGTAATCTGTCCTGTTTACATGTTTCCGCTACTTTTGTATAAAAGAAATGTACTCTGTTAGCCATTTATTGGGGAATTGTATTAAACCTACTAACGAAAGATTCGGTATATGGTTTTTATTAGAAAATCTACGTAATAATAACCTTCTTACAGACATAGGTAATATAAACTATTGCGAGGGTGAACCAAAATTAAATAACTTAACATCTATAACGGATGCGTTTTGTGATAACATAATGTTAGTTAAGATAACCAATGTTACGGATTGTGATGGGGACGTTCGGAATAAATTTAAAGTTAAGAAGGAAATATGTGGCTCGTTTAATAGCTACTTGTGAGGAATATTTAAAAAGTTCTCTTTAGCTCGACATGGTGTTGTGGCCAAACTACCATTCTCCCAAAGCGAGGGTGTGTTACAAATAATAAAGAAAGATATTGACCAAATTAAACAAAAGTATGATGATCCTATAGCAATTCCCTATAAAATAGAGCTTGCAAATGTTAAAATTAAGGATTTGTTGGAAGACCTTCCAAAGATACTGCAAGATCTGGAAAAAGAAATGTACTATGGATTTCGATATAACACTAGATTTGGTTGGAATATTTAATAAAGAGGAAATGTGCCAATATCTTACAGAAAACTTTTGCTACCAGGGGGGGGGCGAATGGACCCCCATAATGTTATTGTAGATAATGTTAGTAAAGACTGTTTAACATAGTTTAATGTAAATAGCAGGGTAAAAATATATAATAAATTTATATGCCAGATTACAAGCCCTGGAGTAATTAAAAGTATAGGAAACCATATAATAAACTTTGTAAACCTAAAAGAAACGTTCTCGTCTAAACTAGCTAGAGAGAATGGCAAGGTTAGAGGCAACAATCTATTGTAGAGGTTTTGGTAAAGGGTTTGAACCTTTAAGAGATTGTTTAAGTCTAATAGAAGACAACAAACGGTACTTTCAAAATGCTCCATTCTATGCTGTACCTCTGCATAAGATGTGGGTGAAAGTTGCCAATCAATTACAAAACAGTTGTTGTTTAGTGTTTAACGATGCATATTGGGGGAAGATAACTGGAGTACAACTAAAACTGCCAAAAGATAGTACACAAAGGGAAAAGTTAATAAAGTATGCTCTATCTGCATTTAGCTTTAACTGTTTACCAACTATGTAGAGGTAATAGAGGAGGATGCCATAAGTGTAAAGCATAAGTGTTACATCAAATCTGGGGGCACATCAAATACACCTTTCTCCATCAATTTAGAAGAATTAGGCTTAGTGGAAAGTCCTAACCTTACTCCCTACGTTTTAAGAAGCCGGACCAATAAACTGTACCCATACACTATTAAAGAAATAGAGCCACTTTCCAAGCCTTTCTTAGAGAGTTGTTCCAAAAAGAGGAAATTGGAATTAGAAGACATTGGAATATGTGGAAAATACTGTTGCAGAGGAATACAAAGCACAGTTGGCTAAAGAAAGAAGGGAAAGAGAGGATAAATTAAAAGATTACTTCCTGCAAGCATTATGGACATTATATAGTGTATGCGTTTGTAGTAAACAACAAGTTTGTGGGAGTGTTGGCAGAAAAGGATGGAGGGGTGTATACTATGTTAAAGGTGTCTGTAAAACTGTATTTATAGAGATAAATAAGAATAGGCAAGGTTATAGCGTGTTGCCATACAGTGGTGATTTGGACATTATTTATCTACCTACCAACGAGCCACTTGCAAGCTTTAACACTAACGGAACCGCAACATTTTATGGCAATTCCAAAAATAGAAAGTTTCCGTAACAATGGACAAGAAGACATAGAGATGCAAGATATTAAAGGCAATGTTAAATTTAAAGAATGTAGTAGACTGGAGGATTTGGAATATGGTGCGCTATTAAACAAGTCCAACATAGAAAAAGATATATTGTACAGTTTGAAAATATTCGTAACCTTTATGTCTCCAACCACTGGCTGGAAAGGGAGCTAGAATGTGGGAAGTTTGATTTTAACTACAAAATTAAGTTGGATAAAATGAAGACTACTCCAAACAAGCACAAAGAAAGATTAGTGTTTTGGGTTTTAAAAATTTATTTTTTGCATTGGCTTAAAACATATCCAAAATTTGTTCTGACCATAATTGTGGATATATATTACTTATCAGCTGGATGTATATAATAAGCTTGCATTTATTTTTTTTAATCCAACCGCAAAATATAGTTTTGTAAAAACACAAATACCAATGTTAGTTTTTAGGTTGCGGCAAAACAAACAACAGTATTATAGGTGGAAATAATATTGTAATTTTAGATATAATAGTTGGGGGCAATAACAAAAATAAATCAGACAATAAATGCAAATCCAAAGTGTAGGCAAATCGGACAATAAACAGCAAAGTCAGTTTTGGGATTACAGCAAAATAAACAAACAGACAAAATACTGTATTGTGGGGGGTAGTGGAACGTGTGGTAGTGTGGTTTTGTTACCTATATAGGAGCTATAACATATCCGAAAATAAAGAAGTTGCCAATTGGCAGTATTTTTCCAATTTTTTTAAAATTTAACCGCAATATTTGTAAAATGTGGATGGTGCATATACATTAGCCTACAACAATAACATATCCAAATTTTAAACAAATCGGACAGTAAATAAAGAAGTTGGCAATTGGCAGTATTTTTCCAAATTTTTTAAAATTTAACCGCAATATTTGTAAAATGTGGATGGTGCATATACATTAGCCTAGGACAATAACATATCCAAATTGCAGACAAATCGGACATTTAATAAAGAAGTTGGCAATTGGCAGTATTTTTCAAAAATATTTTTTAATTTGACTGTAATAGTGAGTTTGGGAAATGTGAGTGTAATTTATTAAAACACTTGCCTACGACAATAACATATCCAAGTTTTAAACAAATCGGACAGTAAATAAAGAAGTTGGCAATTGGCAGTATTTTTCAAAAATATTTTTTAATTTGACCGTAATGGTGAATTTGGGAAATGTAAGTGGAATTTATTAAAACACTTGCCTAGGTCAATAACATATCCAAATTTTAAATAAATCGGACAGTAAATAAAGAAGTTGGCAATTGGCAGTATTTTTCAAAAATATTTTTTAATTTGACTGTAATATTTGTAAAATGTGGATGGTGCATATACACTAGCCTACAACAATAACATATCCAAATTGAAGACAAATCAGACAGTTAATAAAGAAGGTGGCAATTGGCAGTATTTTTCAAAAATATTTTTTAATTTGACCGTTATAGTGAATTTTGGAAATGTAGGTGGAATTTATTAAAACACTTGCCTATAACAATAACATATCTAAATTTTAAACAAATCGGACAGTAAATAAAGAAGTTGGCAATTGGCAGTATTTTTCAAAAATATTTTTTAATTTGACCGTAATAGTGAATTTGGGAAATGTAAGTGGAATTTATTAAAACACTTGCCTAGGACAATAACATATCTAAATTTTAAACAAATCGGACAGTAAATAAAGAAGTTGGCAATTGGCAGTATTTTTCAAAAATATTTTTTTATTTGACCGTAATAGTGAATTTGGGATATGTAAGTGGAATTTATTAAAACACTTGCCTAGGACAATAACATATCTAAATTTTAAACAAATCGGACAGTAAATAAAGAAGTTGGCAATTGGCAGTATTTTTCAAAAATATTTTTTTATTTGACCGTAATAGTGAATTTGGGATATGTAAGTGGAATTTATTAAAACACTTGCCTAGGACAATAACATATCTAAATTTTAAACAAATCGGGCAGTAAATAAAGAAGTTGGCAATTGGCAGTATTTTTCAAAAATATTTTTTAATTTGACCGTAATAGTGAATTTGGGATATGTAAGTGGAATTTATTAAACCACTTGCCTAGGACAATAACATATCCAAATTGAAGACAAATCGGACAGTTAATAAAGAAGGTGGCAATTGGCACTATAGTATTTTTCAAAAATATTTTTTAATTTGACCGTTATAGTGAATTTGGGAAATGTAAGTGGAATTTATTAAAACACTTGCCTAGGACAATAACATATCCAAATTGCAGACAAATCGGACCATAAACACTAAAGATAGTTTTTTAGCCTGAATTTGAAAATTAATTTTAAAAAATATAGAGGAGGGATGGGGATTGGGAAAATATATTTAATATAGGCAAGGGTTGGACGTTAGTATAGGCTAACAAGGAAACTTGTGTAGGGCGGGAGCTGGCGTCGGTGCAAAAACGGCTCCCCATAAGAATAACATGGGGAAAAGGCGCCGATTGTGGGGCCTCTTTCCTGTTTCTCCACTACTAACGGCTAAACTGAGTTTAAGAGTTTCAGGACTCGTGTGGGTCGAACTCTTCTGCCTTACTCTTTCAAGTCAAAATGATGATTTTCGATCGTTTATATTGTCTTTTTACGTTTTTATGAAGTGAATTATTGTGCTATTATATAAACTTAAATTTCAGTAATTGTAACCATCTTCACAGATGTAGTGTAAAATTAGTTTAAATTTAGGTTACGATAACCTCTATCACATCCCTATTGATCCAAATTTCGGATCCGATAACAAAACATCGATAAAAGCCAGGTGACTATTACTCACAACTTTGTGTATTGGTACTAAATTGTGATTGGCGGTATTGGGATATCCTCGAGTTACGAAGCACGCACAATTGCAGTCTACAATTCATAAGCTATTTAATTAACTACATCGTCCAAATCAAATCAAGTCGTAGTTTGCTCCCTAGGTTTCACTACATCGTGTTGGCACTATCATCGAGTTTCAGCACGGACACGTAGACCAGTCCATGGACGACGTTTGAATTAGTGATGCACAACACAGTTCACTGAAGATAAATCTGCAATCAATTCCCAATGGACTGATATACGGTTTTGTGGTCCTATGATGAGGGGAAAGCATGATGTAATGCAACCATATCGCCAAACTACGACTTGACTTGGTTCAGACGACGATAGGTAACTAATCCCCTTATTTTGTGATACCCAGTTCAGGGGTGAACCGCATCTTTAAAATGGCAAAACTTGCCTGAAATAAATGTACGTTGTCAACGACAAGCAACTCTGAGAAAGTGAGGATTGACATCATACAAAAATAAATCCGACTTATATTTTGTATATATAATTCCTGTAAGTGCATCATTCGTTTATTGTTTTATATATCTATTTGAAATTCTGTCATTACATGTGTTTTAATGTAGAACATTGATTCGGTTTTATACCTTTAGAAGTCATTACCTATCTCTTTATCATCAACTGGACGGAAGGTTGACTAGTTTTTGAAACAAAACCAAAAATTAACTTTTTTAAACGATAGCTGGACTTACGTGTCCAGGATTATGTTCTTGTTTGCTTCAAAGACTTGTTTGCTTTATTATTTGAGAATATATGGAGACATAGCAATCAACCAGGCCTTTATTCTCTAGAGCTCCATTATCCCGTTAACCAACTAAATTGGTAAGCCTATGAAAGGAGAAAGTAAACATGATACAAATGTAATATCGTAAAAATTACATAACCCAAAATTAATTAAACATACACCTTTAAAGGTACACCTTTATTACTGTACCTTTACAATATAATGTATTTCACTATACCTATTATTATATTTTTTTCATTTAAGAAATTATAGTCTTCTAATTTTAAACAGAAAAATGTAGAGTAGAAAGACGACTGAGGTGGCCAATAAATTATAAAGGAGTTTACACAACTCTAACTTGATATAAATCTTCTTGACGGTGGCTTAACAAAGCCAGATGAAAGAGAGTGAAAATGTATGTGGTCGTGACGTGTAAAATGGGAAGTCACAGACCTGCCGTAGACGCCACACCAGGAATGCCTTGGACGTGGTTGTTACAGGAAAATAAGAAATTGACAACAGTCGCCAGACTGTGCAGATATATAAGTTAAAATGTCCTAGTTCCATAATCCTTTTACTTTTGTATTTTTTAACGCAATTAATGTAGGCAAATCATACCGACATTTTTACTCTGAAATATAAGGTAGGTGTGTAAGCCATACGATATATAAAGTTCCACAATGTTTTGAAATTATTGGTTTAATACCCACCCATAAATGCTTTTTTCCAAATTAGAATCTTTAAAAATCTCTAACGCAACGGTTTCTATTTTAAAATATACTCGATTTATGTTGCGTGCAATGTGAGTTTTACTGCAGTTTGGTTATGCTTTGTAACTGGGGTTATTATTGATAGTTATGAACTAACTAGGTAGTTAATATTGGTTAAATCCCTAGCGATAGAATAGTCGATTCTTCTAGCGTGATAGCAGGACGAGAGGCAAATTAAATCGGCTTATAAATTTAAAAATTATAAATAAATTGCAAAAAGGCAAACTTCCCTTCTCTGGTCAATGTTTGACCCCTTACATGTCACGGCAGCAACCCGACTCGGCATTGTGTACATGGTGGTCCGCCACCAAACAATAACTAACCTGTACCATTGATGTCGACCACGACTACTCAAGGGTGTTGGCTTATCTAGGTATTAGTAGTATATTAACACTGAATCAACTTCGAAAGTGTTAAAATTGATTTTAATTATGGTACCAACTGTTTTAATTGACTTTAATTGTTTGAGGTTTAAAGCGTCAATAAAGTACTCACTTAAATAAAGCAAATAATTCTGCAAACAATACTTGAAATGTTGTTTTTATACGCCTGTCAATTACTAATCACAACTAATCACTAGTGATTAACTACCAATTACTAGACCTAATTAATGTGCCAATTAAAGAAGAGCATTCTATTTGGTCAAGGGTGAAACGTTGTTTTTATACGCCTGCCAATTACTAATCACAACTAATCGCTACTGATTAACTACCAATTACTAGACCTAATTAATATGCCAATTAAAGAAGAGCATTCTATTTGGTCAAGGGTAAAACGTAAACAAGCTCAGTATTGCCTTAAATGTCCTTGAAGGCACCTGTCATTATTTAATTTGCCACTGTTAATCACATTTTTGTACATTATTTGTACATAATTTTATAGTTTTAAAATATACATATGTTCCTTATTAAAACTGTAAATAAATTGAATTTCTAATTTGTAAAATATGTATTGCAAACACTGTTTTCATACATTATTAAAAATTAAAATAAAAATCTCCTCCTTAAAATATAGACCAACTATCTTGTTCTATATTATGCCCAACATAAAATGTAAGCTTTAAAAAAACCTTATAATTAAAATCCCATTAGCCAAGCTGACAGTATGGAATGGCTTCTCAAATAGTAAATCTTTATTCTTAGACTATCAAGTTTTTACTATTCAACTTTAATACTAGTAAATCAACACATGCTATCAGACGAGCCTTCAAACACTTTATAGTTTTAAAATCATAATGCTTTAAAATAAATGTTGTATTAAACATATTTACAGTATATTTATGCCGAGCCATTTTGTTCAAAAACACAATAAAGTATAAATAATCGACCACATTAACATTTAAGTATCATGTGGAACTTGGAAAAATATGCTTTTGTAACGTAGTTTTTTATGTTTTTTTCGAAAAAGTTATGAACTGAGTTGTTTGTTAATCAGTGTCGTACAGTAAAATACGAATAAATCATAAAAAAATACCATAAAGTATAATTATTTGTCCACAAATAAGTGCCTAACCAACAACTATCAGTTTAGGATAAATTACAATATGGCTGTTTCATGCTAGATTATGTAATGGGGCTAATGATGGGCTATAACATTTTAAAATATCTTAATGTGGTATCACGGTTTGTAATGGTACTATACAATCAACAAGCAACACTCATAGGGTCATTAAGTTGATATCTGAGTATGAGTTTGGAAGGCCAAAAAAACAACTAAATTCGTTTAATTTGTATTGGTTTAATGGATATGATTTAAACAAGAATCATTAAAGAAGTGCTTTAAATTTTTATGTTAATCGGTCTAGCAGCTGATGCATATTTTGCATAGCATATTTTGTCATAGTTGCATAACAAACAGCTTAAAATCAAGATTTTTTACAATAGTTATTAATATTTTATATTCATAATTTCTCATTAAAATTTGTATCCTAATTTTACGTGATTTTTTTTGTTGAAAAAGACTAAATAGAATCCAAACAAATTGACTACGATTTACAATGAGAAGTACACAGTTAAATGTGTTTTCAACAATTATTGATTACTATTTCAAAAAGATTTGACATTGAAGTTAATACAACATTATTACTCATGTGAGCAATTTAAGCCCATATCTGCACTGTCCGTTGGCTTAACTAATTGCAATTGACGATATTTAAAATGGAACACTGTAATGAACACTGTTCATTTCGAATCCACTTTGTATGGGTCATGATAGTCTACTTGAACCCAACACGTGCTGATTAAATTTAGTATCATGGATTCTTCAATTTTGTTATCAATCATTTGTATATTACAGTTAAAGGGTCTCATCCGATATAAAAAGTCGTGTACGAAACTACATTCGAAGGAGTTTCAATTGTGGTAAGATTTAAACTAACTCTTATAATCTCAATACATACTGCATAATACATTTTAAGCGCTATAGTTTAGGTTTGCTACTATATACAAGCAACGCAAAAGAGGACAAGAATAGCGTTACAATTCCTGGCTATGAAGGTGTGTGAATGCCAGCTGATCTGTTGATTTGAACCCACAGGTCGCTTGGCAACCAGTTTTATAATTCATATTTTGTAATTAAACGATATTCTCTTAAGAAATTAATGTTCTTCATTGTATATGGAGGATCAACCTCCCCATAAACATTTTAACTATGCACACCCTGAGTTTTCTATAGTGATTTTATCAGTTTAGTCATAGAGAAATAAAAAACGTACACTAATAATTTTCTTCATTACGTATTGGTCGTCTAGTTTTCTATAATTATTTATAGTTTTATGGATATGAAACAGTTTCCGAAGTTTTTGCCACAGAAAATGAACGTTGGAAGGGTTTTACAGTAACTGTTAGCAGGCACAAGAGACTTAAGTGCCTCACATTTACAGTTGTGGTTGGCGGTTGAACTTAAAACACTTTATTTAAGCTAGTTTTACTTTGACTTTACATTTTATTCGTTTCTAAGCCGTACTCTTATTACACTCTTTGTTTTGTCAAATAGTTTTGTTGCTAAAAGTGCCCTATTACGCAAGATACAGAGTTTTTTGTATTGGTACTTTATTCTAAGTTGCCATATAATTAGCTCAGAAAATTGATCTATTTATAGCTAATCATGGGGAAAGATTTAGAGTCATTACAGGAGATTTATCCGCCGGTTAGCACAATATCTACGAATCCCCTACCCTTGAGACATTCTCCACTTTCGATTTTTTTAAACAATTTTGATGATAATATTCAAACCTTAGGTGTAGTGAAAGATTGTTTTAAATAGTATAACCACTACTAGTTATTGTTAAAGTTATATTAAAAATTGCTTTACAGAAGAAGGTAGTTGTGAGTTATTTAATGACAGAATGTATACGTAAATATTACAAAAATCCAATAAGCCTAGATCTGGATATACAGTTTTTTTTTCGTACCTCCACCATTAGTTTTTTTAAGGGAACGGTCCAAAGCCTACTTTTGTTGCTATCAAAGATCAACCTGTTCTTAGGAAACATCATTATTTAACAGCCTAATGAAAAATGGCAGCTGTGTTCAGTATAAACCTTCATATAATGTTCAGAGTTAGCTCACAAATGTTGTAGATGATCGATTCAGTGAACCTTGGATTACTAGGAGAGCTCTATAACCAATACGCTATCAAGAGATTTTGCTGCTTATAATCATATTCAAGATAGTGTTATGCACTTATTTATTGTTGGAATAACCGAAAGTGTTTTAAAATCACTACGTTTGAGATTTTTACTGGAGTTGAACGCCTTTGTAGCCGCAGTGGCTCCTGGATTGGTGGTCATGATAAAGACAGACCTGATCGTCGACTCTGCACGGTGCTGCGGTGCGATGCCCTTATATTGGCGATCCATTACCTTTGGTGATCCATTTATTGAAACCCCGTTTGGTAAGCAATCAACACTAAATATATAAAACATGCGATATTTACTTAAGAGAAGTTGCTAGACATCAACGTGTGTTGAAACAAAGTTTTGTCAAGTTTTAAAACAAGTTTATTAGAAATAAGAGATGAGATTACAGTAAAACAATAAAGTGACGTTATCGTGGGGTTTTAGAGTGCATAAAAGACGGTAGATAGATTGTGTGGATGGAAAGAATATCGCTTTATTACTCCACTCAAATTTATAATACAGATGCATCTTTTAGCTACAAGGAGTATAAACATTTGTCAATCAATCGGTTTTAGTATTTCACCTAATATTTAATCTTTCATTGGTAATTTTTATTAAAATTGATTTTATAAACGTATTGTAACGTCTTTAATTTGACTCAAATATCAAAACAGATTTTTAACAGCATGTAACAGTTGTTTTTAAATAATTCAAACGTTCTTATAATAACGAATAGGATTCTTTTCACATAAGAAATTATGAATAAATCAAGTTATTGGCGTCTGCAACACATTACATTGTTAACCTAAGTAAAATAACTACACAACTGATTGTTAATTGAAATGATTCAAGATTTTAAATAAACATCCAGTTTATGTGTAATCTTTTTTCAGATAACATTTAAATCTTAAATATAAAATAAATTAAAAGGAAAGTTATTAAAATGGTGACTTTTTAATATATGGGACTGCATATGCAAGACCGTATCAGGGTACATAATAGAACAATATGGTCCCAGAACAATGTCTCAATGGGACAATAGATTGATAAGCACACAAAGGACATTATCTTATGAAATCTAACAGTTTTCCGTGAACTATCCTTCAAGGTTTTTTTATAAAACTCCTTAACTAACTCTATACAGAAGGGGAGGGTCTTAACCTTGATTGAACAACTCCACACTGAAACTTCCCTTGGTTCCGTAATGAACCACAACAATTATCTCCATCATTTTGTGATCACCTTTGGACAGTTAAAACTCTTGAACAGTGCATCTACCATTTAGTGGACTATAGATATATGCATACAAGTTTTTAGAACACATGGATGTTCTATTGTTTTGTAACTGACATAGAACAATCATATTTAAATTTGATCGATTTAATCAAACCATCTAGATTACAAAATCTATTCCAATCCAAAAAATTTCGCAAGGCCTGAACTCACTTAAGACACGAAACACTCAAAATAAACACTCAACAACACTTTTCATATCAAAGGATTAAAATGTGCCTACATTTGTGTAATATTATAGTTTTAAAAATGGACTTAAAATACAACTAAATTAGTCTCTCTGTATTTTAAGCGCACAAATATTATAGATAATAATTAAAAATGTATCTATTTCTTTGACTTAGACCTACCTAATCTTGTGAGGGACCACCTTTGCAATCATACCTGAAACAACATTCAGTTTATTTTAAAACTTTCCAAAATATAATATATTAAATAGTTTGTTATGTATTAGAAACTCCAAACACAACACACGTTAGCACGGCAATATTACGAGTGTTTACAGTACTTCAAACATGGAAGGTAGCTATAACCAAGCACTCATAGCCAAAATGAGGATCATTAACTGTACTTTCTTTTTTTAAGAGTAAAAACTAAATATACAAATTATTTAAAAGTTATTTCTTAATGGTCGAATCTTCAATAGATAAAACTTCCACTCCTTAAATTCTCTTCCACATTTGTCAATTCTTCTTGCTTGACTTCACCGTTTCTTTATAACATTTATATTTTATCTTCCAAAATGTCATCAGCAATGTAAGCTGCCCAGTGGTCGTGGCAGCATACATTTCTGTCATACTAAGAGGATGTATGTACTTAACATACTCTTACGAGAATTATTAAACACGATTTCAGGCTAAAAACGAGTTTATACCTTGTCATTATTTTTCCGTCTACTTATAAAAAGTAATAAGCTAATGTATCATAATCATATTGACCATTAGGTGTGGAGAGAAGAATATAAAATGATATTAGGACCATTCAAAAAAAACTATTCATTATGCATTTATATGTTGAATGTTTTTAAACAATTAGGAATGTTTTATTTTAAATTGTGAGATAATACAACAAATGTCAATCCTTCAAGGATAATAGTTTCTAATAGTTTTTAGTTTTTCTATTAAAAGTGATCCCCTAAAATCACATATTAAGCAACATGCATAAAAGGGTGAAATAAAACAATCTTCTCTAAACACAGAACCTACTGAAAGCAATAAATGCAACTTAGAGTCTTATTGAGAGGCGTTGTTTTGACATGCTCAGAGTTTGGAATTCAAATTAATTTTCTTCGCCTGCCAAACATTTCAAATAAGTTCACATCCCTTTGACGTTCAAGTAATGCTATGGTATATATTTCTAGAGTTTTGAACGTTTTAACTTCTTATTTATTATAATTTATTAAAAGGTTCCACATTTTCATACACTCTATTCATCTACTCTTAACGTTGTAGAAAGCTTACAGAAGAGGCGAATGGTGTCAGGTAAAGCTAAACTTTAGAGGTTTATTAATATTTTTAAAATATTTTATTCCTAGAAATTCGATATAATTTGTATAATGCGATAAATTGTAATAAAAATAATGAAGGGGTGCTTACATCATAAGCGGGCCCGTATGCGGGTCCCAAAGCTGTCACAGATAAATCATATCAGGATATCCTTTTGTTTAGCACTATCTCTCTCCAGCTGTTTGACATTTGGCACGTGTTATTTGGTGAACCAGGAAGCTTACTGGCAATGGCCAAGCGATGGCAGTTTTCGATTACGCTTTTAAACATTTTAGAATAGATCATTTTTTTAAAGCAATTCCCCATATTTTACTGAACAATTATGACTGGTTTAGTAAATATCTTATATCAATATCAATATAATTATGTTGTATTCAGACAGTCTAGCAATTTAATGTTTTCCAGGTACTATAAACACAGTTATTTCACAAGTTGCAGATCATAATTCTATCGTTTCACCAAGCAGCGCAAACTCTCCATTATCTATTAGTTTTACAATTTAACTCGCCATTTTAAACCAATAGGTTTGTCTAGTCATTTAATCTTTGATTTGTTTGTATGTCGATTTATTTATTACATTAAGACTCCAAATGTTTTTTTCAAAAGATAATATAAATTGTGATTTGAATAACATTGTTCATCCATACTGGTAGAACGATGTATATTTAACAATTTACTGACGTGAACACAACATTTCATTTAATTTCGCAATAACAGCTAAAGATTGCAAAATCTAAATATTTTATTTTAGATTAGATTTGATTACTTATAATTTGGTTCATAAAGTTGAAAATAAAAAGTGAACTTTAAATGTGAATTTTTACATAACTTTGATTTTTTCTGCTGCTATTTTCGTTTGATTATTGAAATATGATTATGGTCTCAAACTACACAAAATCCAATACATCCCAAATACAAACCCAATGCCATGCATAGCCCATTTTATTGTGGTGTTACCTCGCCAAATATAATATTACCTTTTTCCCTAAACGGACATTTGCTATAACTATTAAAGTGTGTGATATAAGGTAATACGAATAACATGATATTGGTTCCTTCGGCACTATTGAAGGAACGAGAAAGAAAATTAAGACAACAATAGAGAAATATGTTTGTGTTGTGTAAAATGAAGACCCATCTGGCTAGACGATGATGTTACCAGTGGAATGGGGTTTCATTTGTAGCACTTGATGACACTAGTCATAAAAAGCTTTTCAGGGGAAACTTCAATGTAATTATAATTTCCTTTAGCTAGTCATTAGTAAAACACTTTTTCATCAAGGTGAGTCAATTATATTACCAGTAATTCAATTATTTGTACTACATTTTTATATAATAACTATTTAATTTTTCTTATTTAAACTATGAGAAATATTGTATGGTTATATTATTAGACTGGAGTATACATCATGAGCTAGGATATGAATACTAGGAGGTATGTTAGTCTAGTTCCGACGAGAATACATCATAAAGATACATCAGTTTAAAAAAAGGAATTTTAAATTTAGGAAATTTATTAGTTGCATATCAGACTTAATCAGTTTAAAATGTGACTTGCCCTTTAATTAAGTAAGCCATGTGAAAATTACTGCCGTTTATGATATGATTTTGGCTCTAAAACCTTTATCTAGCTAACCGGTAGAAACCCCCAAAAAGACTAGTTTATCAATTTTAACCATGAGTAAAATATGTTAAGACCGTATAAAAGTTAATAAAAGGTTGATTAAAAAAACACGTTTTACTATTTAAAACTCTTTACATGATATCTAGTAAATAAAGAAATTATCGTCGAAATATATTTGTCCCAGGTCCCCATTGTTAGACTACGCCGCCAGACCCTCTAGGGTTCAAATTATCTGTAACTAACACGATAATTTAGATAACTAACACGGACTCAACTAAAACTGTATGCTCGGTTTTTTTTATTTTTTAAGCACATGTTAAGTATAACGTTTCTAGCTGGTCTACAAGTGCTGTTTTCTGTTCCAATCATTTTGTTATGTTTTATCTATTTTTCCACATGAAGACGTTATTAAATTTCAGATCCCGCACGATACGTCAATTAACTTGATAGTGAATTTCCTTTGGAAACTGAACTATTAGCATGACTCGTACGGTAAAACTTAAGCCTGGGATCACCATAGAAGTTCCTAACGTGACCCCCTGAACACGTTTTGTGGGGTCGTTCAAAATTATATATATGTGTGTGTTTGTGTGTTTGCACTCTATCGGTCGCATTTTTTGTCCCATTAACTTCAAATTTGGTAGGGTCGTTCCTTTCCGTAATCAGTTGGACAAGTTCGTTGGGCAAAACAATCGGAAAACTCCAAACCCCTTTTTTGGGATTAATCATTCAAATTTCGAGTTTTTGGGCCCAAAAAGGGTCAGAAAAGCCCCGGATGTAAAATTAATGCATGTAAAAAGATGGGAATTAGTGAGGGCGAAAGTTTTAAGCCATCTCTCGTCATTCTAGCATAAATATTTAGCAAGTTATTAAAGAAAATGTGTTTCGACTAAACACAGTAAGTTGTCTTATGGGGTTTTTGCACTATAAAAGCCTGCTACTCCTATGTTAGGGTACTTTTATCATGCCCTGCAACCTCACACCTACTTTCAAGCCTGACTGGACCTTCTCCTAATATTATAATGGGCAAAATTGTATTCCCAGCTTTGCAGGTATATGAAACCAGGAGCATCAGAACAGCCAAAAAATCTTTGTTTTCAGATTTCAATAAAATTTGGAAATCATGTATATTTTTACACTAATTTTGAGTTTTAAAAGTTTTTATGTGGAAATTCACTTCCCTCACGTCAGTGTGCTGCGTGCGAACTCGTTTTATCTAATCAGTGATGGAAAATCTCCGATATAATTTAACTAACATAATCTACAAGTGATTTATACTTTGTAACTCTAAATAACTGAGTGAGTTTCACATCTGTTGCGTTAGATTCTGGAAAAAATCATTCAGCAAAGATATACCGCGTGCCCCACACGACAGGGACGGATTATATCCCCCCTTACATTGATCTATGTAGGCACCTAGTATATACGGCCGGCTGGATATTTTTAAGTGTAGTAATTAAAAAAACTGTGACCTTTGTTTTAACTGAAGTGTTCAAATACATTTTGAAATAAACCCATAGTAGTCCTAAGTGTAACCATCCGTGTCCCATATTCACAACGGTCGTCCAATGGATAACCATTCAAAGGTTTTAACTAGTCCGGCCTCGGAGAGTCTAAAGCTATATATTACGAACTCAGTTTATATCGGGACATTAACAACTTAACGGTTTTCAGTTTGCATTTCACTGACTGGTGTAATAAAAATTATTTCCTGAATAAACATTATGAAGTAATAAATATATTCGTAGCAAAAATTTTATATATTTATTTTACATAACAAATTTTTAATAAAATACAAACAATTGGAAACTTTAACGAGGAAGCCTCTCAACTATTGCCCAATTAAAATCTAATTACCTTCGGGATGGTTTATTAATTTGTGGGTTTTAATTACATGGTCTCGTTAGAAAGCGATGATGAATAGTTTTAATATTGTGTTTGTGTTATTACAAAGTGATTCGAGAATGGTAAAATCTGTTCTCTCTGATGCAATGTTACGAACAATGTTTGACTACTTCCGGGTCAATATGAATACTAAATTATTTGAAACAATGGCGGAAAACACATTCTTCTTACGGAAATTATTATTATTACCCTGATTGGATAATAACCTACAAGTTTCCCAAAAAGATGTTTGTACGAGCCGCCATCTTAGGAGATGGCTTCTCCTTAGACAATTTCAGTATTACATACAAATGAAAAGCAATATAGAACAACAGTAAACAATACAGCCCTATAACATAGACGCAACATTAACATATATTTATACCTTTATTTAAAGTGACTCTGTAAAATGATTTACCAGTAAAATAAAAGATTTAATATAATGTAGAAGGATCAGTTAACTTGGGCCTCTTCCAAATAAATTGGTTTTGTATATTGGATTTTCAGGTGAAATAGTTTATTTGATTATACATTTTCTGTACTCGTAAACGAGTTTACGTTAACCGTACAATAGAGCTAAAGCAGTCAGTAAGCACCGAGTTAACCGTACAATAGAGCTAAAGCAGTCAGTAAGCACCGAGTTAACCGTACAATAGAGCTAAAGCAGTCAGTAAGCACCGAGTTAACCGTACAATAGAGCTAAAGCAGTCAGTAAGCACCGAGTTAACCGTACAATAGAGCTAAAGCAGTCAGTAAGCACCGAGTTAACCGTACAATAGAGCTAAAGCAGTCAGTAAGCACCGAGTTAACCGTACAATAGAGCTAAAGCAGTCAGTAAGCACCGAGTTAACCGTACAATAGAGCTAAAGCAGTCAGTAAGCACCGAGTTTATGTACTTTAACGAGACAATTTGTCAAATCCGATTCTAAGAAGTTTATTACGAACACTTACTGTAACATTTTGTTAAGATAAATTTACCATCAAATTGTCAATACTATTCTATTTTTACATAATATTCCAATGAGTAATGAGAATTTTAGCGAATTTCCCCTATAGGGAAGACGCTATTACCGTAGATCTCATGGTAAGACTTAAGCCCGAGACCATGATAACTTTTTGTTTTGAGGTCCCCAGATGTCCAAAACACTATTCGTTCAAATTTATATATATGTATATATATATATATATATATATATATATATATATATATATATATATGTGTCCGTGAATGCGATAACTTGAGTAAAAAACGTCCGATTTCGATGAAATTTGGCTCAAATGTGTAAACTGACATTTATGACTTTAAGTTCGAAAACCAGAAAAATCGGAATATGGGAAGGGGGGTTTATGGGGGTTTTAAATTTTCCAAAAATCAGTTTTTTGCTTGTTTACCCTAAAATTTTTAAAACACTTAATTTAGGGTTTGACCATGTTATAGGGCTTAAAAAAACAAATAAAATGGTATTTTGAATTATTAACCTAGGTTAAGTGGTTGCGGAAAAAATCCAAAAAACATGCTCATAAAATCTCCCATGTTAATCTTATGGGAAAAAGGTTTTTGGCTTTTTCTCAGTTAATTTTACTTTAGACTTCACATTTTCTTTTACCAATCACTTCAGCTCCACAAAACAATCATTTTGGTGTTTAAATTGTGATTCTACGTCAAACCGTTGCAGAGATATTCAAAGTGCTAAACACAGTACGTTGTCCAATGTTATCCTTATGGAGAATAAATAAAATTTGATATCTTGATTATTTATGAATGTATATTGATGAAATTTGGTATGTGGCTTCATGTTGTACTGGTATTTGATAATTGCACAAAAAATAAATGTTTTGTTGATTGTCCCCGTAGCAGCTAACCTGCATACTCAGCCCTAATGTTATTCTTATGGAGAATAAGTAAAGTTTTATATCTCCCTTAATTATGAACATAAATTAATAAAACATGGTAAGTAGCTTCACCTGGTTCAGTTATATTGATAATTGCATAAAAACTCATTTCTTATCTTCCTCTTTGCAGCAAACCTGCGTACTCAGTCCTAATGTTATTCTTATGAGGAATAAATAAAATGTAATAAATCACTTCTTTATGAATGTATTTTTGTCAAACTTGGTGAGTGGCTTTATGTACTAGTGAGAAACATATCAATGCATTGGAAATTCGCTGAGTACGCAGGTTTGCTGCGACGGGGGGTATTTTATTTTATGTTAAGCTTTTAATGAAATTTGCCGAACCAGTTATAAAATGGAATTAAAAGTCAAATCTAATATTTGTTTCATTGAAATGGAACGGATTCAACAAACGTTAATTTGCATTCTTATTAGGTATCAAATTCGTTACAAATATTAATTTAAACTTTTTAATTTACTAAAATTTAATTGGGGATATTGCAGATTACATTAGTATATGTTTATTTGTGCGTATTCTTGTGTTTATTAGTGTATTAATTTGTATCCAAATTTCCACCAAATGATAATTACTAAACCAAAACAATGACAAGTACACATCCCAAAAATATGTTCTCGTGAGCTTATATTAACATAATCTCTAGTCCGCACATTTTCTGTATCAACAAACATTTGATTATTTTCGTCTAATTGACTAATAGACCGGTCATTTCATGTATGTTTCAAAAATATTGGCCTCCCAGCAGGGAACTTTGTACATATTTCATTTGATATCACCTCATAGATAACCTACAAGATTCCCAACAAGATTTGTGTACGAGTCGCCATCTTAGGAGAAGGCTTTCCTTTAGACACTTTCAGTATTACATACAAATAAAAATCAATGTAGGCCAACAGTGGAACAATAATGTCCTGTAACATAAAAGCAACATGAACTTATTTGAAAAGTTTTACAGGCAAAGACAGTTTGAATTCCAAACTTTGAATCGTACAATCAGATTTTGAGATGCATGTGTCCTTTAAATTTTTTTATAATAATCCAAAAATTATAATGGAATTTTTATAAAATTTATTATATACTTTGCCTTACAACAACATTTATGTTATAAAAACTGTTATCCTTAGTTTTATGGGTTGTTGAGCTGGATAAAATAAACCTAAGTGATTTAAGTTCCTTGTTAACAATTTTTTTAAAGTAATTTTATACTCGTTTAGTATTTAATTAGTATTTATTTATTTTTATTTTAATATTATCCTTAAGACAAATAACCGAACATAACGCATTTTACTATACACCTGACTGCTTCTAAATATCTCATAGCGAAAACAGTGACCACCTAAACCACCTAATTTGTACTCTGCAGGACATAACCACAGCTCGTATAATTAATCTTATTCAAAAATGATAATCAAAAATAAATAAAACACACTTTTGTATTGTTTTGACACTAACATTTTATCGAACCGAGCTATTTTAAATTCGATTCAATATTACAATTACTGAGACTACGCTGTTAAAAATTACATAAATGTCCGACAACGATAGGTGTAGAATATTTTAAACGGTAATTCTGAATTACCTAAATAAATGGACTGAGCTTAGCTGACAAATTATTTTTATTTCTAACGTCTTTAATAAGAAAGGTATTTGCATTGTTTTATATTTGTCTTCAAACTAGAACAAAGAGCACTCAGTGCGAGGTGATATCATTTACAACCCGGAGCTTTTAAGGAATCCAGACCTTCACAGATCTCATCTTCAAACTTTGCAGAGACTTCACTCTTTTGTTTAAGATATTCATTATAGATAAGCAAAAGATGTTGAGATAATGAGTACTGCTTAGAGGTAACAACGTTTACACAAAGAAAATTATATCAAGCAGGTCCCTTCGACCCTGAATATAAGTATGCATGTTTGTGAATATACATGCAATTTCCTTTTAAACAGCTTTTCCTACTCCAACTTTCAAGTTAAAAATATTGCATGTACATGCAAAACTGCATGAACATTTCAAAATATTCGTTATTAGAACTATTTGCCTTTGATTATGACAGTGTATATTTCAAAAAACAATAAATACAATTTCTTAACTACTAAACGTGTTGAAATATTATTTACTTTTCCCTCTAAAGACACAAGTTAAGTATAATTGCACGGTATCCGAATTTGAACATTCGCATTAAAGAATAGATTGCTATAAGTGTACACAGAGTTGAAACATACCTATTAAATAATCTATAAGTCTATCAGACATTGAAGATAAACCCTTCAATAAAACTAATAACTTTAATGGTGGCTCTCTCTTATTAATGCCGTGCACTCAAGAAACCCTCCTGTTTACTGTAACTGTTTCATTACAGCTGTTACGGGTTTGTCAGTTTTCTTTAAGAAATCAGTATATTTTAAGTTATGTAGAGTTATTTTCAAATTAAGACACCCTCACATAGATAGATATTTATTATAATGTACTTAAAAGTAAATTACAATATTAGAATATTTCACATCCAATTTTTGCTACCGCTATCATCACCCCACTTGTTGTGTCGTTTTCACCTTAAAGTACAGCACAAGTTTGGTTTTTTGTATTTTTGCAAACATAAATTATTTTGCAGGATCGTAACTTTACATTAATTATACTAATTGTAGCTGTAGGTAATTTTAGGTTGGAAGCATGCGTTTTGAGTGTGTTTTTTCCCTAAAAAGTACAAAATATATATAACCTTTAAGTTGAAAACCAATTACTCATGTTTAGTCAACCTAAGAATTTTGAGTCTTGTCATCAACAAGTCCATCAACAAGGGTTTCTAAGGAAGCACAAAAAAATGCTTATAAATATTTGCACACTAGGGCTGTTATTAACAACTTAACAACTGAAATTATAGTTCTATAAGTTGTCGGATCACTTAATGGATCAGTATCTGATAATAAGTGTAAGTTCAAGATCAGATATCATTGTTAAAGTTTTAGAAAGGAAGGTAGGAAAGTTTCGCCCACACGAGTGCTGATGCTTTCAAACCGAGTTAAGCCTTTCCTCTTCCTACTTCTGTCTCTTCAGAAACTTTTACAACTGAATTAAAACTTCCAAAGTCTAGTTACGTCCCTACGACCTGTAGCTAAGGAATAACAACTCCCATACAAATTATTAAGTACTTTTTCGTTTTCTTCTAATATTTTTTTATTGTACCGTCATATGTGATGGCTAAAACTTAAGAGAACAGAGTTTAAGGTATAAACAGGGTTTAAGGTCCTAATTTACAAATTGGATTTGTAATGCAACCTTTATTTCTGACTAACATTGTTTTTGGGTTAAATTATTTAGTTTTGTTCTGAAAAGAAAGGTTCATAAATGTTTTCTGAAAGATGTATTGCCTCATTTTTCGATTTTGGTGGCTATAAATTATTTTAGTGGATATAAGCAGCAACAAACTCACACTGTTTCACTCTCTATGTCGTAAGCCAACTTCTTGTAAAATATTAAAATCTATATAAAAAAGGAAATATTTACTCCCAAACCAAATAAACAAGTTGTGACTTATGGATTATGGTATAATCGTTCAAACTTTACAAGGAGCTTTCTCAATATATTCCATGGAAAACTGATAATCGCATTAACAAATGCGCTTTGTAAGCTCATTGTTCTCTTGTTCATTGGATCATTGTTCTGGAGCCATATTGTTCTTTATCGTTTATATGGTTTAGCATATTTTCATAGTGCACAGTTTGAATGTGTTAACACAGTTTTTATAATGCTCTATTTTTCCAGATATAGTTTTAATTGAAGAAATAAGATAGGTTGGTTATTTAAACCGTAAAATATTTTAGATGAAACTAATGAAAACACCGATTCTTTAAATTGTTTCTAATTTCTTCCGTATATTGTAGAAAATGTTTCGTCGTAAGCCGACATCAAGAATAAATAAGCAAAAAACCGAAATACTTTATTTCAAATTGTCTTACTTTATTTCACAACTATCGTCATTAATGTAAAAAGATTTAAAATACATAAAAAGAAATAATGAAATGCGATGGCGAGTAGTATTTAAAGTTGTTAAAAGTTTATTTGTATTTTAATGTATGAACTGTGTATTATGTGGGGTCACAGAAAATAATGAATAGTTTCTTGAGTAGAATATTACGTGTTGATAAAATTACAGGATAAAATACAACAACGTCTTAAACACTACACAATATATTTACACTTATACTGTACTTACATACAAGACGGTAAACATACAAAAAGAGAGAACAAGTCACACCGGTCATCATTCGGCCCAATCAGCGAATAGGGCGATTTGGGAGATTATGTTGCTATTATGTTGTTAGTGGACTACTATGCAAATATTATACCTAAGAATGAGATTTATGGCCTGACCTATTGTCAATACTATATATAGTCTGATGACAATAAATGATTTTATTTGATTTGATTCGATTACCTGTGAGACATTGTTTTATTTTATGCTGAGAAAAAAATGGTGATTCTTATCTACAAACTATATTTAATAATAGACTAATTTAAATTGTGTAATGTTCAAACTCACTGTCATTTTATTATATAACTGCTTATTGTATAATTTTAACACAATGTACTATCTATTATTCGTTACGTGACCATATTTTAATCGTTTGTAATTACTTCTGACTAACATTGAGTAGAAGATCAGATATATTAGTTTTAACTATCTAAATTACGATATTTGGTAAATAGTGTTCAATATATTTATATTCCTACATGTAGTTTGTGTTAATCCTTGAAATCCATCCGCTAACGGTAGTTTCACATAGAACGTCCAAGCCTCAATACAAGTGCGTCACGCCGGGCGTCGGTCGTGTCGTAGTGTTATGTCGGGGGCGTAAACACTGACTGTATTGTGACCATCAATCCAGCTGCCACTTTAACTGAAGGCTGACAACTTGGACGAGTGGCTTGGATAAACAACTCAAGCGCTTCTGGTGAAAGACCATCAACTGTTGCAACATTTCATAGAATGTTGTTTAACTACTGTAGACAACAATCATTGTGAAACATATGACAGTTAAATTCAATGTATGGAATCTCTTTATTTTTATAGTACCAGGTATTTATATTATAATGTTAATGGGACATCACTCTTGACGAATATATTTAACACTTAAATAAATAATACAAATATATATAACATATTTGTTATTCACTGGCATATTTACGGATATTCTAAGTTCGTACTTTGTCAAACAAATAAAAAAGAATCAGTACTTTTGATCAATTTAACATAAGTTTTAATTAAGTGTTAAACTACATTCTTCAATCGTTATTTATCTTGAAGTTCTGTTTGTTTAAGTGTATTCAAAATACGTTGGAATGGCAGCCCCTTCTTTAACAAAGGATGTAAGAAGATCAATCCATAACATGCTTATGTACTCAGCTGTTACCATGGGTTGTAGTGTAGCCATTAAAGTGAATAATGAGGGTTGATGGTCTTGGATAGGGTGGAAATTTACAATACGGGAAGCTACACTGTACTGTTAGCTTGGTTAATGTAGTTTAAATTGTCTTAAAGATTTTATCGTCGTTTGGATAGATTTGTATGTGTGTTTATAAATAACGTAACCAAAGGAAACATTTAATTTTCTAGGATTCATTAGGTAAAATCATATACTTTTTCAGTTTTACTGTACGACTAAACATGTAAAATTGTATCCAGACCAAGAAATGAAGTTATTTGTTAAATAAAAAAATATATGTTAGTTAAGACATTATCGCGTAAAACTGTATCCACTAATTAGAAAAACAAAGTTGCACAAACTTGCAATCACCAACAATGAGTTTTAGGCAAATACAAATATATCATTGGTTTAAATTAATTTGTTGATATCTTAAATTAATATATTGCGGAAAATACAGGCGAGAACATAAATGTCTACACCTTTATTTGTAAAGAACCTAACATAATAAATGAGAACAATATAATAACTATGAATCAGATAATCCAAGAGCACATGCGAGTGGTAATATGTATAATAATTGTGTTTTTAGAAGTAAAGCATTTTGAATTGAATTGAATTCAATGATGTTAACGTAAATAACATATAATTGTTTATTTAAAGTATTAAAAATATTAAAACTTGTATACGTCTATTTATTAATAGGAATAAGCTGATTTTTCTGAGACGGGTGTCTGAGGAACTAATATGTCTAAATTATCATTTACCCCTTTATGGTCCTAATTTCTAGATGGGACTTTTTGGAAAACACCAACCTTTAGGGCTCCACATACTCCTTTAGGTTTTCATAGTTTCATAGTTATATTATGAAATAATATAAATACATTTAATTGAACAAAACGCTGTTGGTCGTAACAAAAAATGTAAGCAAGAGCAGTTATTTTAAGCTAAATTCTGGAATCACGTCGCAATAATAGAATAATATTAGATATATAAGAGCTAGATATTCCCAAAATAAAAATATTTGCTCTGATTTGAGCAATTTTACTCACTTACAGTTGTGAAACAGCAGGAAAATGGTATAAAAAACTAATCACAGAATACCCATAGTCCCTTAGCCAATCAGGTCGCGGTCCGGGTAATCGGTTACTGTACGAACCGCCATCTAGCAGTTGTGGCTCTCCATACTTAAAATATTCTTACAGCGAAATAATTACATAAGGTTTCAGACTAAATGCAATTTTATTCCGTGTTCTTATCTGTGAAAATAAAGAAACTGTTTTACCACAATCATATTGCCATTAAGGTAGATCATGACGATAGAATATTATATTAGGAACTGTCAAATACGCTATTTATTTTTCATTTGTATTTTGGCTTTAAAAAATATATTTCAAATTGTGAAATAATACATCAAATTTGAATAGTTCATAATTGTTCGCTAGGATTAAATACTATAGTTTTGTGATCAAATAGTAAAATCATTCCTATCTACCAATATGCGAATATACAATTTCAGCTAATAACTTTTACTACTGATATAAATGCCATCCTTTAACAAGATAATGAACATATATAAAAGCGTGATATAAAATATCTTCTCAAAACACAGAACCTACTGAAAGCAATAAATGTAACTTAGAGTCTTATTGCGAGGCGTTGTTTTGACATTTTCAAAGTTTGGAATTCAAATGAATTTTCTTCGCCTGCCAAACATTTCAAATAAGTTTACATCCCTTTGACGTTCAAGTAATGTTATCGTATTGTTTTTATAACGCTTGAATTTTCATATTGTATTATATCAGTCCTGGTTTTTGAACTTTTTAAACTTCTTCTTATTTATTATAGTCTTATTTATTATTATCTTATTTATTAAGGTTCCACATGTTCCTACACTCTAGTCATCTACTCTTAACGTTCTAGAAAGCTTACAGAAGAGGCGAATGGTGTCAGGTAGAGTTAAACATTAGAGGTATATCAATGTTTTAAACATATTTTTGTTCCTACAATTCGATATAATTTGTATAATGCGACTTGTTGATAAAAATAATGAAGGGGCGCCTACATCATGGGCGGGCCCATATGCGGGTCCCAGAGCTGTCGCAGATAAATCATATCAGGATATCCTTTTGTTTAGCACTATCTCTCCAGCTGTTTGACATGTAGCCCGTGTTATTTGGTGAACCAGGAAGCTTACTGGTAATGACTAAGCGATGGCAGTTTTCGATTACGCTTTTAAACATTTAAGAATAATTTTTTTTAAAGCTATTCCCCATATTTTTTACCGAACAATTATGACTGGTTTTGTAAATATCTTATATTAATATTAACATAATAATGTTGTATTCAGACAGTCGTGTAATTCAATGTTTTCCAGTTACTATAAACACAGTTATTTCACAAGTTGCAGATCATAATTCTATCGTTCCACCAAGCAGTGCAAACTCTCCATTAACTATTAGTTTTACTATTGGTTTTGCCATTTTAAACCAATAGGTTTGTCTAGTCATTTAATCTTTGATTTGTTTGTTTGTCGATTTCTTTATTACATTGAGACTCCAAATGTGTTCCGCAAGAATACATTTATAATAATATAAGTTGTGATTTGAATAAAATTATTCATCCATACTGGTAAAGAGATGTAGACTATATTTAAAAATTTGCTGACGTGAGGACAGAATTTAATGTCATTTCGCAATCACAGCTATTGATTGTAATACCGAAATATTTAATTTTAGATTTTATTTGATTAATTATAATATGGTATATGAAGTTGACAATGGCTAAGTTGTTATACTGTTTAAAAATATAAACAAATATAAATAACTTACATAATATCATTAAGTGTACGTTAAATGTGAGGTTTAACAAACTTGTATTTTGTCTGATACTGTTTTCTTTATTTTTCGTCGTTTTTTAGTGAATTTCCTTTGAAAATTGAACTATTAGCATGACCCGCCCGGTGAAACTTAAGCCCGGTACCACCATAGAAGTTCCTAACGTGACCCCCTGAACACATTTTGGAGGATCGTTCAAAATGTTATATATATATATATATATATATATGTATATGTATATATATATATATATATATATATATATATATATATATATATGTGTGTGTTTGCACTCTAGCGGTCGCATTTGTTGTTCGATTTACTTAAAATTTGGTAGGGATGTTCCTTTTTGTAATCAGTTGGACAAGTTCGTTGGGCAAAACAATTGGAAAACTCTAAACCCCTTTTTTAGGGATTAATCTTTCAAATTTAGAGTTTTTGGGCCCAAAAAGGGTCATAAAAGCCCCAGACGTAAAACCAATGCATGTACAAATATGGGAATTAATGAGGCGAAAGTTATAAGCCCTCTCTCGTCATTCTAGCATAACTATTTACCGAGTTATTAAAGAAAATGTGTATCGACTAAACACAGTACGTTGTCTTATGGGGGTTTTACACGAGAAAAGCCTGTTATTCCTATATTAGAGTACTGTTATCATCCCCAGCAACCTCACGCCTACTTTCAAGCCTGTCTGGACCTCCTCCTAACCTTATAATGCGCAAAATTGTATTCCCGGCTTTGCAAGTAAATGAAACCAGGAGTATCAGAACAGCCAAAAAATCAATGTTTTCAGATTTCAATAAAAATTGGACAAATGTATGTTTTTACACATGTTTTGAGTTTTATAAGTTTTTATGCGGAAATTCACTTCCCTCACGTCAGCGTGCTGCGTGCGAACTCGTTTAAGTACTATTATGGTCTCGAACTACGCCAAATCAAATAAAATTCCAAATGCAAACCCAATGCCATGCATAACCCATTTTTTGTGGTTTTATCTCACCAAAAGATATATTACCTTTTTCCTTATAGGGAAATTCGCTATAACCATTGAAGTGTGTTTTATAAGGTAATGGGAATAACATGATATTGGTTCTTTCGGCATTATTGAAGGAACAAGAAATAAAATGAAGAATACAAAAAGAAATGTGTTTTTTGCGTAAAATGAGGAGCCATCTGGCTAGACGATGATGTTACCAGTGGTAATTTCGTTTGTAACATTGTTTAAAGCAATTCTTCAAAAACCTTTCCCTGGATACTTCAAGGTAATTATAATTTTCTTTCGGTAGCTTAGTAAAAAACTGTTCTCACCCCTTAAGATATTATGTGATGCATACCGTTTACATAAAAAATTAGATATTAATAAGATATGGCCTTTTATCATTAGTAAAGCGTAACATTAGAAATCATAGTTTTCAATGTAGAATAATTAAAGTTTAGTCAATTATAGTACCATTTACTTTAATTATTAGTACTACCATTTTGTATAGTAAAATACATATTTACTTTTTTAAATTTAGACTATGATAAATATTGTATTAATTATACAGGTTGTTTATAAAAGAAGTATACAACTTTGATAGTCAAATACAACTACAAAGGTAGGCAAAACTTAAATTTTCAGAAAGCGCATCTTCTCAAGTTTTTTATATATATATTACAAGTGCTCAAAATGTAGACCTTGTTTCACATGGCAGATATTAATCCTAAGATCAAGTTCTGACCAAAGTCTCTACAGTGTGGGCTGATCAACACTCCACTGCAGCTATTGTTCTGTCTCTAGCTGTAAGAGGTTTGATGGGAGAGGGGTACAACAACTGTGTCTTTAACATAATCCCACGAACAAAATCACAATAAGTACAATCAGGGCTTTGCAGAGGCATTCGTAACTGACTTCATCGTAAAGAAATCTCTCTAAAAGAGTAGGAGCCATTTTCTTTCTAAACATTAACCATTGCCTCTTAACGCATATTTGATGACAATTAGTGTAAAACAAAACTTGAGGTATTTTCTTATTCATAGATACCAACTTCACCGAAATCAATTATGTAGTTATTAGTTTATTGATGTATAGAGTTATTTACTTCTTTTATAAACACCCTGTATGTTTAAACTGGAGTATACATCATGAGGTAGGATATGAATAATAGGAGGTTTGCTAGTCTAGATCCGATGAGAATATATCATAAAGACACATCAGTTTAGTAGAGGAATTTTAAATTAGGAAATTTATCAGTTGCATATAAAACGTTGCGGTCTTAAATTTCTCTAAGACCATTTAATTAAGCAAGCCATTATGAAATTACTCTCGTTTATAAAGTTATTTTGGCTCTAAAACCTATATCCTCATATAGCTAACCTGTAGAAATCCCCAAAAAGACTAGTTTATCAATTTTAACTAGGAGTAAAATATGTTAAGACCGTATAAAAGTTGATAAAAGGTTGATTTAAAAAAGAACACGTTTTAATATCCATAACTCTTGTACAGGTTATCTAGTAAATAATGTAATTATCATCGGAATATACTGCATTTGTCAAAGGCCCCCAATGCTATTAGACATTGTTATTAGACTACGCCGCCAGACCCTCTAGGGTTCAAACTATCTGTAACTAACAAGATATTACAGCTAACTAACACTCACTCGACTATAATTGTACGCACGATTTTTTTCTTTTTTAAGCACATGCCAAGTATCACGTTTCGAGCTGGTCTACAAGTATTGTTTTCTGTGCCAATCATTTTGTATTTTATGTATTTTTCCACGTGAAGACGTTATTAGATTCCAGATCCCACACGAGACGTCAGTTAACTTGTTTTATCTAATCAGTGATGGGAAATCTCCAATATAATTTAACTAACATAATCTACAAGAAATATATACTTTGTAACTTTAGATGACTGAGTGAGTTTCCCGTCTGTTACGTTAGATGTTGGAACAAAATCATTCAGTAAAAATACAACGAGTGCCCTACACGACAGGACGGATCCCATCCCCCCTCCCACCAACAACCTCCCCCCTTGCCTTCCTTTGGTCCTTCAATTGAATCCGATATAATGTAGGGACTAAGGAGTTTTATTGCAGGGAAAGTCATATTACTATTACTATACCTTACTATATTACTATATTACTATACCTTTCTTGCAGCTGTGAAAATTTTTCTAGTTTACTGTTCAACACAGTCGTTTTTTAAGTTTAGTTTTTATTCCAGGAACATTCTTCGTAATTTCTCTTTAAAACTTGTATTTATTTACAATAGTTTTGCTTACACATTGAAATATTTTACCGATTAATGATAACTGAATATAAATATCTGCTCTTAATTTATTGATTATATGTAAGACACGACAGGTTTATTCACTAACCAACCCCACTATCCAATGATTTAGCGGCCATTTAAAACGAATTAATAATCACGATATGTGCTTTTTTAATCGTTATCCCACCGTAGGCTTACATTGATCTTTGTATGCACCTAGTATATACGGCTGGATACTTTTAAGTGTAGTCATTAAAACAAACAGTGACCTTTGTTTTAACTGAGGTGTTCCAATGCATTTTGAAATAAAACCATAATAGCCCTAAGTGTAACCATCAGTGTGCCATATTCACAACGGTCTTCTAATGGAAAAACGTTCAAAGGTCATAACTAGTCCGGCCTCGGAGAGTTTATAGCTAGATATAACGAACTCATTTCTGTTATATGGGGACATTAATAACTTGACGGTTTGCAGTTTGCATTTTACTGACTCGTATAATATAAAATTATTTTTTGAATGTAAATGATGAATTTATTAATATTTTCGTACCAAAAACATTACATGACTTTATTTTACATAATACATTTTTTAATAGCGTAGTAAACTGCTAACAATTGGAAACGGTTATATTTTTCCAGTAAAGGAGGAGGTCTGTTAGCCACTGTCCAATTAAAATCTAATTACCTTCATAATGGTTTATTAATTTGTGTGTCATAATTACATGGTCTCGTTAGGCAGTGATGATGAAGAGTTTTAAAATTGTGTTTGTGTTATTACAAAATGCTTCGTGAGTGGTGAAACTGTTCTCTCAGGTGCAATTTTACAAATAATATTTTACTACTTCCGGGTCAGTATGAATACTAAATAAATTTGAAATAATGGCGGAAAATACATTCTTCTTGCATACATTATTATTATTACCTTGATCGAATGTATACCTTTATTTAAAGTGACTCTGTAAAATGGTTTACAAGTAAAATAAAGGATTAAATATGATGTGTAAGAATCAGTTAACTTGGGCCCCTTATAAATAAATCGATTTTGTATATTGAATTGACAGGTGAAATAGTGAAATTGATTATATATTTTATGTACTCTTAAACGCGTTTACGTTAACCACAAAAGATAGCTAAAGCAGTCAGTAAGCACCGAGTATATGTTCCTGGAGGGTTAAGATAGCTAAAACAGTAAGTGAGCACCGAGTATCTGTACCTGGAGAGATAAGATAGGTAAAGCAGTTAGTAAGCACCGAGTATATGTTCCTGGAGGGTTAAGATAGGTAAAGCAGTCAGTAAGCACCGAGTATCTGTACCTGGAGAGTTAAGATAGGTAAAGCAGTCAGTAAGCACCGAGTATATGATCCTGGAGGGTTAAGATAGGTAAAGCAGTCAGTAAGCACCGTGTATATGTTCCTGGAGGGTTAAGATAGGTAAAGCAGTCAGTAAGCACCGAGTATATGTTCCTGGAGGGTTAAGATAGGTAAAGCAGTCAGTAATCACCGATTATATGTACCTGGAGGGTTAAGATAGCTAAAACAGTAAGTAAGCACCGAGTATCTGTACCTGGAGAGTTAAGATAGGTAAAGCAGTCAGTAAGCACCGTGTATATGTTCCTGGAGGGTTAAGATAGGTAAAGCAGTCAGTAAGCACCGAGTATCTGTACCTGGAGAGTTAAGATAGGTAAAGCAGTCAGTAAGCACCGAGTATATGTTCCTGGAGGGTTAAGATAGGTAAAGCAGTCAGTAAGCACCGAGTATATGTACCTGGAGGGTTAAGATAGGTAAAGCAGTCAGGAAGCACCGAGTATCTGTATCTGGAGGGTTAAGATAGGTAAAGCAGTCAGTAAGCACCGTGTATATGTTCCTGGAGGGTTAAGATAGGTAAAGCAGTCAGTAAGCACCGAGTATATGTGCCTGGAGGGTTAAGATAGGTAAAGCAGTCAGTAAGCACCGAGTATCTGTACCTGGAGAGTTAAGATAGGTAAAGCAGTCAGTAAGCACCGTGTATATGTTCCTGGAGGGTTAAGATAGGTAAAGCAGTCAGTAAGCACCGAGTATATGTTCCTGGAGGGTTAAGATAGGTAAAGCAGTCAGTAAGCACCGAGTATATGTACCTGGAGGGTTAAGATAGCTAAAACAGTAAGTAAGCACCGAGTATATGTTCCTGGAGGGTTAAGATAGGTAAAGCAGTCAGTAAGCACCGAGTATATGTTCCTGGAGGGTTAAGATAGGTAAAGCAGTCAGTAAGCACCGAGTATCTGTACCTGGAGAGTTATGATAGGTAAAGCAGTCAGTAAGCACCGTGTATATGTTCCTGGACGGTTAAGATAGGTAAAGCAGTCAGTAAGCACCGAGTATATGTTCCTGGAGGGTTAAGATAGGTAAAGCAGTCAGTAAGCACCGAGTATCTGTACCTGGAGAGTTAAGATAGGTAAAGCAGTCAGTAAGCACCGTGTATATGTTCCTGGAGGGTTAAGATAGGTAAAGCAGTCAGTAAGCACCGAGTATATGTTCCTGGAGGGTTAAGATAGGTAAAGCAGTCAGTAAGCACCGAGTATATGTACCTGGAGGGTTAAGATAGCTAAAACAGTAAGTAAGCACCGAGTATCTGTACCTGGAGAGATAAGATAGGTAAAGCAGTCAGTAAGCACCGAGTATATGTTCCTGGAGGGTTAAGATAGGTAAAGCAGTCAGTAAGCACCGAGTATATGTACCTGGAGGGTTAAGATAGCTAAAACAGTAAGTAAGCACCGAGTATCTGTACCTGGAGAGATAAGATAGGTAAAGCAGTCAGTAAGCACCGAGTATATGTACCTGGAGGGTTAAGATAGCTAAAACAGTAAGTAAGCACCGAGTATTGTACCTAGAGAGATAAGATAGGTAAAACAGTCAGTGAGCACCGAGTATATGTTCCTGGAGGGTTAACATAGGTAAAGCAGTCAGTAAGCACCGTGTATGTTCCTGGAGGGTTAAGTTAGCTAAAGCAGTCAGTAAGATCCGAGTATCTGAAATCTGGAGAGTTAAGATAGGTAAAGCAGTCATTACTATTCTATTTTTACATATCATTTCAAGGAATAATACGCTTTTGTTATTTTATGTTAAGCCTTTAATGAAATTCGCAGAACCAATTATAAGATGAAATGAAAAGGCAAATCAAATATTGGTTTCAGTGAAACGGAGCGGATTCAACAAACGTTTATTTGCATTCTTATTAGAAATAAAACTCGTAACAAATTTTAATTTAAACTTATTTTTCTTTAAAAAATAAAATTTAATTTCGGATTTCCTCAGATTATATTGGTATATGTTTAACTGTGTGTATTCTTGTGTTTATTTGTATGTATTATTTTTTATTTCCATTGCCAATAAATGATAATTACTCAATAAAACAATGGCAAGTACACATCCTAAATATATTAACATGTGTGTGTGTTTATATTAACATAAGCTTTAGTCCACACAATGTACTGTATTAACAAACATTTTATTATTTTTGTCGTTCTGTTGAACGACGACAAAATATACAAACTAACTTATTGACTAATAGACCAGTCGTTTTAAGCATGTTTCAAAAGAATTGATTATCCGGCAGAGACCTTTGTACGTATTTCATTCGATGCCTCCTCATTGATATCCTACAAGTTTCCCAACAAGATTTTTGTTCCAGCCGCCACCTTAGAAGATAGCTTCCCCTTAGACAATTTCATTATTACATACAAATGCAAAGCAATACAGAACACCAGTGGATCAATAGTATCCTGCAACATAAAAGCAACATGAACTTATTTGAAAAGTTTGACAGGCAAAGACAATTTGAATTCCAAACTTTGAATAGTACAATCAGTGTTCCAGATACATTTTCCTTTCAATTTCGTTCTTATAATCAAAAACGTTAACTGGAATATTTATAAAATGTATTATATACTTTGTTTTATACAAAAATGTATTTAATAAAAGCTTTTATCCTTAGTCGTATGGTTTTTTGAGCTGAATAAAATAAACCTTAGTGATTTAAATTCCTTGTTAACAATTCATTATTGTTAAGTCATTTTATGCTTGTTTAATGTAAGTATTTTAATTTTATCCTTAAGACAAATAACTGAATATACCGCATTTTACTTTACACCTGACTGCTTTTAAATATCTCATAACTACTGTAAAACAAGACCAACTAGACCACCTAATTTGTACTCAGCAGGAAATAACCACAGCTTCTAGAATTTATCTTATTCAAAATGAATTATCAGAAATAAATATTCTGCACTTATTTTGACGCTCACATGTAATCGAACCTAGCTATTTTAAATTCGATTCAATATTGCAATTATTGGGGCTACGCAGTTACAAAATTGCATAAATGTCCGACAACGATAGTATTATGACTGTATAGAATATTTTAAAGAGTAATTCTGAATGACCTAAGTTAATGGACTGAGCTTAGCTGACAAATTATTTGTATTGCTAACGTCTTTAATAAGGAAGGTATTTGCACTGTTATATATTTGTCTTCAGACTAGAACAAAGAGCACTCAGTGCGAGGTGATATCATTTATAACCCGGAGCTTTTAAGGAATCCAGACCTTCACAGATCTCATCTTCAAACATTGCAGAGACTTATTCACTCTTTTGTTTGGGAAATTCATTATAGATAAGCAAAATATGTTGAGATAATGAACACTGCTTAGAGGTAAATATTTGTATTAACTTTTACACAAAGAAAACGAAAATTATATCAAGCAGGTCACTTCGATCCTGAAGGTAAGTATGGATATTTGTAGATATAAATGCAATTTCCTTTAAATCAGCTTTACCTGATTCTAATATCAGATTTAAAATATTGCAATTCCATAATGCTCGTTTTTAGAAGCATTTTCCTTTGATTATGACAGTGTATACATTCCAAATGCGGTAAATAAAATGTCTTAACTACTAAACGTGTTGACATCTTATTTACCTTTCCCTCTAAGGACACAAGGTTAAGAATAATTGCACGGTATTCAAATTTGAACATTTGCATTAAAGAATAGGTTGCTAGAAGTGTATACAGAGTTGAAACATACCTTTTACATAATCTATAAGCATATCAACCATTAAAGATAAACCTTTCAATAAAGAGAAGAATTTTAATGGTGGCTCTCTCTTATTAATGGTGTGCACTCAATAAATCCTACTATTTACTGTAACTGTTTCATTACATGTGTGTCAGGTTTGTCAGTTTTCTTTAAGGTATATTTTGTAGTTATGCCGGGTTATTTTTAAATTATGACAACCTCACATAGCTAGGTATTTATTATAATGTACTTAAAAGTAAATTACAATATTAGAATATTTAAAGTACAGCACCAGTTTGATTTTTATGCACTTTTGCAACCATAAATTATTTTGCTGAATCGTAACATTATACTAATGATCCTAATTGTATCTATAGGTTATTTTAGGATACAAGCATGCGTTTTGAATGTATTTTCCCTTAATACCAGCAATGAGAGTGTAAACTAAACGAGGTGACTGTTCTTGAAGGTTTGATACCCACTCTGAGCATTCTGTGTGGTAACACTCTATCTGTAAATCCCAGAAATTTTATTTTTTTTATCTTTTGGATTCTTAATACCTGCCATCACTATATTTTATATAGTTTTTATAAGTTTAGGATATATTTAAACCTAGTGGTAACCTGTTTATACGTAAATTTAATCCAAAAGAAATTAAATCACACAATATAATCGTATTTTGTTTTAAATAAATTTGTGAAAATGCCTGTATTCAAACATAAATACTATTTGTGGAATCAATTTTCAATAAAGTTCAGTACATTAAAAAGAAAAACAGATATAAATGGTGAACGAAAACATTGAACATCATGCCAATGTATTGGATATTACAGTATAAAATATACCACAGCTAATATGAAACACAAAAGAATCCCAAGCATTAAGCCAAGCAAAAATAAATATTTAAAAGACTATGTATTACCGGTCTTATTTCCTACAATTCAAATAAAACAGTAAAAATTATTATTTTGAAACAACCCATTGTCAACATGAATATATTCAAATAAATAAGACTGGAACCATAGTGTGTTGTCCGCGATTAGGTACGCACTTATAATTAGTGGGTTCGGGAATTGTACTTGAAAACACGACATTTGTACCATCGATCCCACGACTGCACGGACCGAACAGTTGAATGGTTATTGCTGGACAGACAGAATGGCTGGAGGGAGAGATGTGTTGCAGGACACCGCGCAATCTCGGCAGCCAATGATAAGCACTATAGAGTCCGTTGCTACACACAGAGATTTTGAGAGGGAAAATGCCCCCTTGTCCCCCCAACAAGAATTAAGCTTGAGTAAATAAGTTGCAATGACTACTTACTTGTGAGGATAAGAGAACGAACACAATTCTAACTTAAACTTGTCACTAATTAACTGGACATAACAGATCACAAGATAATCGCACCATCAAAAACACGAATCTGCCTGCAAAATCAGCTGATCGGTGCCGTGACGAACCAACAATGAACAGCTGATCAAGTTGCTCCGCACAGTCGACT